>CM057350.1:302494-1502494 GCA_030015575.1 Agapanthus africanus
GATGGATATGGGATCATCCATCGCCCATCATATGGGTCAAGATGCGTATACGCTAGTCTACTCTGGTGTATCGATGCCCTGTCTCGATATACCCTCGACTAGGAACAGTTATAGGATGTACTCATCGACTACCGCGGCCCCACTAGTATGATCTCATCATAGTCCCAGTAGTCGAGTACAAGTCCTAAGGGCTTTATCAACATGTGAGAGTAAAACAGTAAACCAATACAAGTCAACATGTTAAGATAAAGTGAAACCAAATAGCATACTATCATGACGAGCAAGAAAGTCATCTCTATATATATCCAAGCATCCATTATAATATACATCATATGTACAACAATGGCCTCTAGGGCATATACATAACTAACAGTCTCCCACTGGACTCCAGAACCGGTTACTTGTGCTCCCCTCCTTGGGTCTATCCTAGTGCGGAAAGAAAATAATATACAAAGGGTGACATCTTCCGCAACCTGGAAGTGTCCCAATAAAAGAATATTACATACAAGTTTTTACATGAATGAAAATGAAAAACACTCATCTCACATAAAAATCCCCGCTATTCAAACACGGACGATCCAATATAACATATCCAGCAACACATAACATCACATGTCATCAACGTAAGTAAATATGCGCATCCCAATTGTCGTTGACATATAGCAACGAAACCGGCGATAACACATATTACACTTACGGTCACAGAAAAGAAAGTGTAAAACTCAACAGTTGGAATCCGCAACCTCTTTAGACATCACATGCCTAAACAAATGAATTCTTTAGACATCGCATGCCTAACAATTATAAACCCCGCATTTTAGTCTCAATATCGAAAACACTTTTCAATATCAAGTCGGGCAATTCAACAAGATTCCCGACATCCTGATCGAATGCTCGTCACAAACTTTAGTAGGCGGCCGCACCCCTGATACCGTCGACGAAGTGCACCAAGGCGGAACCACCGCTACCGCTAGCACCCGAACGGATGCTTTCGGCGATGGGGTTCTCCTACAGTCACATTGTCGGGGCTATGGAGCGAGGCTGTCTATTAAGTTTACCCGGCGAATATCCGCGTACGCTACGTGATTGCGACGGACTTTTGATCACATCAAAATTCCGTGGCAACCGATCAAGTGAGACTAAACTGCTATGTTTATAACATTCATTCAGTTATTTCATAACTTCTTGTGAATTCCAATTGTTGTATCACATTCCGAATAAGATAGAAAATGTTAAACTTTCCGATCGAACAATCGAACACCCAAGTTTTCCGATACAGCTCAACACATGAAATAAGTCTAAAAACATTCAGTTCGTGCCTCAGTACCAACGGTCCAGCCGTAGAACGGTCAAGCCAACGCCTCACATGTGGCACGCCGTACTGCCCAAACCCGAAGGTTCAAAGGGCAGTTCAAGACGGTCACATAATCGAGTTAAGGTTTGTTGTCTTCTAGAGGGACCATCGCGTTACTTGCACTACTTGGAACGTCTTTAAACCTCGGAAAAATCCAACACATGGAAATTTTCCGGCAGGGGAAAAGTTGGGTATTTATATCCGGTCGAACTTTTTAACATATTCAAAAAATTATCCGGAAGAACACATAGACAAAGCTTGATAATCCGATCGAAACAACGAATCCCCAAAACAACCCAGAATATCCAACTCTTGAATAAATATTAAAAATTCCCAGAAAATCCAACACCTGAAAACATGAATTACTGTGCAAAAAGTATTGGACAATTTAATAATACTGCCGCGGAACCGCCGCAGAAGCCATGCTTCTGCCACGGTTCCGCCGCACACTTGACAAATTGGTCCATCGAATTTCACAGTAATTCTAATAGGACCCTGCTGAATTTTTTAGCAATTTTTAATTTGGAAAAATCCCAGTTTTTAGAAAAAGTCCAGAGAGTTATTTTGAGGTTAGGGTTTTGGTTCGATCGGGTTTCAAACGGCGTCTACGCATCGCCTAAGGCTCTAGCTAGGCTCTGATACCACTGTAGGGTTCCTAGGCACACTAATGAGGTCTCACAAGGTATCAACCATACCAATTTCAAATTTTACGGGTGCCGAGAAACCCTAATACGGATCGTTAACTAGATGTCTAGGCGAAAGATGCAACTAGTAAACTACTTTACTAAGAGAACGGAAATACAACCTTTGTAGATCCGGTCCTCCACCTCCATAGCTCCGCAATGAAGTCTCCTCGCTGTCCAAATGGAAACCCGGGCTCTAGCTTCGGCTTCATCGGAGAAATGAGCGGGCAAGGTCGTCGGCTTCGTGCCGAAGATGATCTACGTCGAGGCATCACAAGATCAAGCTCCACCTTCACCAAGCCATGAAAACTTGTGAAGGAAACACCCTTTACTACTTGGCAAAAGGTAGAGGATGAAGAAATAGGAGGTGGGTTCACTTTAGAATTGGATTTCTCACTCATTTCATCAAGTCACCATTGATGAAGTCAAGCTTTCTTCATTGAAGAAGATGAAGAAGAAGAAGAAAGAATATCATAAGTATTTTCAAAATAGAAAATAATATGAATACTTATCATATCCTAACCCTAGTTAAGTGTAGAGAATAGACCATGGTTTGTTTAAATGGTTAGGGTTAAGCATGAAGACAAAATGGTTACAAAGTCAAACCTTCATGAAGATTCAACTACAAACAAAGAAAGCCACCATTTTCTCTTTATTCTTTCCAAAATAAATAAATAAGAAAGAAAAGCAAAACCCTAATCATTAACTTAACCATGGTTTAATCTTTACACTTAACCAAGTTAACATGTATCATCAAACATGATACAATCAAGTGCACAAAAGTATATCACATATACAACTTGTGAACTTCTAGTGAGAAAATCCATTTAAGTGAACCTATATTAGTTAATGTAAAGTGATATATCAAATATATAATTATACATTAAATCATTAAATCAACACTTGATTTAACGACCCGGTCATATCGCATATAACCGACTAATATCAATAGTAACAACTTATCAAATCAACACTTGATCCGATAACCCGGCTATAACACATATAACCGATCAATGTTACATATCGCGAGAATCGAATACAGTATCACATACTGGTATCATTCTCGGTCCCGCACATATCTCATATGCGCTCCTATTTCGTTTCGCTTGAGCCATGAAACCTCTGTGTAGGACTCTAAAGACTCGTCAATACGCCGGCAGCAGGTGATGATCATATCAAGCACCCACAAGCCGCAAGCGGTCTGCTAAACATAACGGCCATCCGGGTATTGAGCGATCAGAAGATCGACGAGCAAGCCCGCTCACACTCCAGTGAATCCAACCAGTAACACTTACCGTACAGTCCGGTCTCGTCGTCTGATATGTCGCATATCTTGCCTAGGGGTGGTAAACGTCAGACCCCAATAGCTCGATAAGTCGTGTCGATATGAGGCCTATAACAGTTCGAGAAACTACTGGTAACACTTACCAGTAAATCTCAGCAACCCTGGCCAGGGATTTCCGGTTATAGCCAATCGAACACAGCGCGACATCAACCCCCTATACCGGGAGAGACGAATCCCCTCGTATTGCTCATTGCCTCCATGTGACTCGGGACTATACCCAAAAACCACCGTTTTGTACGCCCTCTTGGACGTGGTAAGATGGAAATCAAAGCACAGTGGGAACCACACAAGACTCTATGACGATCTCGGGTCAACAGACTACTCTGTACCAGTGTCACCAGAGAACTGCCATCTGATGTGAGGTATAATACCATCTGGGAGTTCTCGGCGAGTCCGTCCAGTGTACCCAGTCTCCACTGAGCACCCGTATATCATCTCTGATGTCAAACACCAATGGATATGGGATCATCCATCGCCCATCTGTATGGGTCGAGAAGGTATACGCTAGTCTACTCTGGTATATCGATGCCCCGTCTCGATACACCCACGACTAGGGACCTTGAAGGATGTACTTATGGACTACCATGTCCCCACTAGTATGATCCGCATCATAGTCCAGGTAGTCAAGTACACATCCTAAGAGCTTTACCAACATGTAACAGAGAGACAATCAGTATACACGTTAAGGTAAAGATCAACCAGATAGCATACTATCATGTCGAGCAAGAAAGTCCTCCCTATATATGTCCAAGCATCCACTACAATATACATCCTATGTATAGTAATAGCCTCTAGGCCATACATATAACTAACATAAATCAACACTTGATTTATCAATCCGGCCATATCACATATGACCTCACCAAAAACAAGCCGCCCGACTAATGTTCGGTATCCTATACGCTCATTTTAATCGGGTCCATGCGCATATCGCATACGCGCACCACAACGTTTCGCCTGGACTGGGTAACTCCTTTGTGGGACTCTAAGACTCGTCAATACGCCGGCAGAGGGTGATGATCATATCAAGCACCCCCAAGCCGCAAGCGGTCAGCTAAACGTAACGGCCACCCGGGTATTGAGCGATCAGAAGAAAACAAGCGAACCTGCTACAACTCCCGTCGAGCCAACCGGCAACACTACCGTACAGTGCGGTATCTTCGTCAGATATGCTGCATATCGAGCCTAGGGATGGTCACGTCGACCCCAATAACTCAATAAGTCGTGCCGGTGAATGGTCTATAACAGATCGAGAAACTACTAATAACACTTATCAGCAAATCTCAGCAGCCCTGGCCAGGGACTTACTGATATAACCAGTCGGGCACAGCACAGCATCAACTCCCAATACCGGGAAAGTTGAAACCCCTCCTATCGCTCATTGCCTTCGTGTGTCTCGGGACTGTACCCAACGGCCACCTGTTTGCACGACTCAGTAGAGCCGTGGTAGGGTGGAAATCAAAGTACAGTGGGAGAACACACAAGACTCCATGACGATCTCGGGTCTACAGACTAACCTGTACCAGTGTCACCTGAGAACTGCTATCCGACGATAGATATAATTCCATATAGGAGTTCTCGGTGAGTCCGTCCAGTATACCCAGTCACCACTGAGCACCCGTATATGATCTTGATGTCAAACATCGATGAATGTGGGAACATTCATCGCCCATCGTACGGGTCTAGTATCATATACGCTAGTCTACTCTGGTATATCAATGCCCCGTCTCGATATACCTACGACTAGGGACTTTCCAGGATATGCTTATAGACTACAGATGTCCCACTAGTATGATCTCCATCATAATCAGAGTAGTCAAGCCGATATCCACAGGGCTTTATCAGCATGTATGAAAGAATAAAAGCATGATCAAATCAACATGTCAGATAAAGAAGAACCAGATAGCATACTATCATGTCGAGCAAAAATGCATACTGAATATATATACATGTATAGATACATCCACTATCATATAATGGCCTCTAGGGCATACATATATCCAACGACCTCCCACTTGCACTAAGCCTAGTTATTGGCGTATCTCATACCCAACATCTCAAAAAGTCGCTCATGCTGCGGCTGAGGGAGGGCCTTGGTGAATGGATCCGCGGCGTTATTCTTTGTGTCTACTTTCCTAATCTCGATCTCGCGGCGATCTACAATCTCCCGGATCAAATGAAAACGCCTCAGGATGTGTCTGGACCGCTGATGGGATCTGGGCTCCTTGGCTAACGCCATAGCCCCATTATTATCACAATACAAAGGTATTGGATCAATAATGGTTGGAACTACTCCTAGCTCCGAGACGAACTTCTTCATCCAGACGGCTTCCTTGGCGGCATCATTTGCAGCAATATACTCAGCTTCCATCGTAGAGTCTGCAACGGTATCTTGTTTGGAACTCTTCCAACTCACCGCCCCTCCATTGAGGGTAAATACAAACCCAGAGATAGATTTGTTGTCGTCCTTATAGCTCTGGAAGCTCGAATCGGTAAAGGCCTCCATTTGGAGATCTCCATTACCATACACCAAGAACAATTCTTTAGTCCTTCGCAAGTACTTAAGAATGTTCTTCACAGCTGTCCAGTGATTCTTCCCTGGGTTGGATTGATACCTGCTTACAACACTAAGTGCATAAGCTACATCTGGGCGTGTACATAACATCGCATACATTATAGATCCTACTGCCGAAGCATAGGGTATAATACTCATGCGAGCTCTCTCTTCATCGGTCTTTGGACAAGAATCCTTGGAGAGAGTGACCCCATGGCAAGCGGGTAAGGCACCCCGCTTGGAGTCTTCCATACTAAACCTTTTTAGGATGGTGTCAATGTACCTGGTTTGGGACAATCCCAATAACCTTTTGGATCTATCCCTATAGATCCTTATGCCCAGAATGTATGTAGCATCACCCAGGTCCTTCATGGAGAACCTCAGTGATAAGAAAGATTTGACCGACTGTAGCATAGGAATATCATTTCCTATCAGAAGAATGTCATCCACGTACAATACGAGGAATGTGACAGCTCTCCCTATAGCCTTCTTATAAACACAAGGTTCATCTGGATTTTTGATGAAATCAAACTCTTTGATGACATCATCGAAACAGATGTTCCAACTCCGTGATACCTGCTTCAACCCATATATGGATTTAAGCAATTTACATGCTTTCCCGCTGCTCCCACTGTCAATGAAGCCCTCTGGCTGATCCATATAAACGCATTCTTCTAAATTTCCATTTAGAAATGCGGTTTTAACGTCCATCTGCCAGATTTCATAGTCGTAGTGAGCAGCGATAGCAAGAAGGATCCGAATGGATTTAAGCATGGCTACGGGAGAAAAAGTCTCGTCATAGTCCAAACCTGGTCTTTGACGAAAACCCTTCGCCACAAGTCTTGCCTTATAGGTCTCCACCTGCCCATCTACACCAATCTTTCTTTTAAAGATCCATTTGCAGCCCACAGGTTTTACCCCAGGGGGTACAACGTCCAAAGTCCATACTTTGTTGGTGTACATAGACTCCATTTCGGATCTCACGGCATCCAGCCACTTCACAGAGTCTCTACTCGTGATAGCTTGCTGAAACTGGTAGGATCATCATCATCCATGATCCAGTCTTCTCCGTCACCATCAATGAGGAAACCGTAGTACCTCTCCGGTGGGCAAGAAGTCCTACCAGACCTACGGAGTGGCCGAGGTTCTTCAGTTTCTGTTGCAACAGCCGGTTCAACCAAATCATCATTTGTAGTTTGTGTCTCTAGAACCTCTTCTAGATCTACCACCTTGCCATCATCTTTATCTGTGAAAAACTCTTTTTCCAAGAATATTGCATGTTGAGAAACAAACACTTTTTGTTCCTCTTTGTGGTAGAATAGATATCCATAAGAATTCTTTGGATATCCTACAAAGTTACACATGACTGACCGTGTCTCGAGTTTGTCCGGATTCTGCTTTTTAACATAGGCCGGGCAACCCCAAATCTTAATTCTCTTAAGAGATGGTCTCTTCCCATGCCATATCTCATATGGCGTGGCAGACACGGTTTTGGTTAGAACCCTGTTTAGCAGAAACGCTGCAGTCTCCAATGCATGACCCCAAACTGAGATGGGTAACTCAGCGTCACTCATCATGGACCGGACCATATCTAATATGGTCCTATTCCGTCGTTCTGACACACCGTTGTGCTGTGGTGTGTAAGGAGGAGTAAGCTGAGAGAGAATCCCATTCTCTTTTAGGAAGTTTGCAAATTCTGTACTGAGATACTCACCGTCTCGATCTGATCGAAGCATCTTGATACTCAAGCCGGTTTGTTTTTCTACTTGTTTATATTCAATGAATTTCTTGAAAGCTTCGGACTTGTGCTTTAATAAAAATACATGACCGAATCTTGAGAAATCGTCAGTGAATGTAATGAAGTATGAAAAACCGCCTCTAGCCTGTGTAGACATTGGCCCACATACATCACTATGTATGAGGCCAAGGAGCTGAGTAGCTCTTTCTCCGTGTCCGGTAAACGGAGTTTTGGTCATTTTACCCTTGATACAAGACTAGCAAGTCGCATAAGATTTATATTCAAAAGAGTTTAAATATCCATCTTTGTGTAACTTGTTTAGTCTTGTTTCGTTAATATGACCAAGTCTACAGTGCCAAAGAAAAGCTTCATTTAATTCTGAAAGTTTTCTTTTATTAGTGTCTTGTATACTGAAAACTGTGTGTTGATTTAGGACATATATTCCGTTATTAAGCGTACCATACCCAACCAACATTTGATTCAGGTGAATGTTCATAACATTGTTCTGCAATACAAAATTATATCCTTCATTGTCCAACAAAGAAATGGATATTATATTACATAGCATACTTGGTACGAAATAACATAGATTCAAAACCAAAATACATCCAGATGGCAACCCCAAGTGATACTCTCCCACTGCGACCGTATGTACATTGGAACCATTTTCAACGCGGAGAGTATGGTCACCTGTCTTCAAAACCTTGCTATTTCTCAGCCCCTGCATAGAATTGCAAATGTGAGAACCTGAACCGGTATCCAATACCCAGGAAGCAGAGTTTATTGAAAAACAGTTTTCTGTCACAAACGCACCTGAAGCAGAAGCATTACCATGCTTCTTCTTGAGACTTAAGTACTCCGTGTAGTTGCGCTTCCAATGTCCTGTCTTGTGGCAATGAAAACATTCGCCCTTCCCCGAGTCTCCAGCCTTGGACTTTTCCTTTCCCTTCACCTTTTTAACTCCACCTTTAGGATTGGTGGGCTTCTTCTTTTTCTTTCCCTTGGCCTTAGCTTTCGGGCGAGAAGAAGAAGATTGTCCAACAGTCATAACGGGAGTTCTTGCTGACTTCATAGTGCTCTCTGCACTCCTTAACATGTTAAGAAGTTCAGGGAGTTCCTTCTCCATGCCATGCATGTTGAAGTTCACTATGAACTGAGCAAAGGTGGAGGGAAGGGACTGCAGAACAATATCTATATATTGTTCATTTTCCAAGGTCCTCAAGCTCTTCTATAAGAGCTATCATCTTCAGAACATGGTCTCCTACTGGTGTGCCAGGGGCCATTCGCATCTGAAACAATTTCTTTGATGCTTCGTATCGTAATACGCGGGATTGCTCTCCATACAACTCCTTTGTATGAAGCAATATACCGTGAATGTCCATGTCCTCGTGCTGCTTTTGATGTGTATTGTCCATCGATGCAAGCGCGAGGCATTTGGCCGTGGCACAGTCAGCGTCCCATGTCTTGCGGACTTCAATGTCCGCAACTGAAGATTTTGGACCTGGGACGGGCGGGGCTGAAGCCGTGAGGACATATGATACTTTATTATAAGTCAAGGCGATTTTCAGATTCCTCAGCCAGTCTTTATAGTTGGTCCCATTCAGTTTGTTTTTATCTAGTAGAAGCTTAAGTCCAGTCATGGGTATCTGCCATTAAGAGAGAGAAAAGAATACACTCAGCGAAAGCTCTTGCATAGATCAGATTGGTTATTATCTTGTCTAATCGATGTTTCCCACTGATTTTATCGAGTTTTTCTTTCAAACCTTAAAAAGAAAAACTAGTCAGGATTAATTACAGTCTACAACTTCGCTAACCGTTCAGCCAGGCCAGTGTCGGTACTTGAGGGAGGTTCCACGTGCTTTCGCACGGACCTAATTAAAGTAAACCTCGTTTTCCCAGAGGCGGAGCCCCGTTAACACCTTTCTAGACACCTAATGAATTACCTAATTGTAAACTGTAAAACTCTCCTAGGAGCAACTATTGCCCACAGTGGGATCGGGATCCAACCATCACATGGAAGGTATGCAATCTCATTGCAAATTTCAACTATTGAAATTCCCGATGTGGTTTTTACCCCTAATACTCGTGACCTTGGCTAAGGTCAACAAATCACGAGTACTAGTCAAGCTCAACTCGTCATTTCTTGATTAATTAGACCCGTTCACATGACCCTTGGCTAAGGTCAACAAAGTCATATGCCCGTCCTAATTAATCTGCATCATATGCATTTGTAGGAAGACATCACTTAGCTACCGTACACTACGCCTTGGCTAAGGTCAACAAACGTAGTACGAATACTAAGTACTCTATTTCCTAAAATGACGGAGGGTTGCGGATGGTTTTTAAGAAAATCTTTAACGCTTTGAGCTTGATATCGTTGTAGAATCAAATGGTTTTCAAAAGGAGTGGCTTAAGCTCCGCAGTTTTGAAATATAACTTTTTCATAAATAGCCGAGTGGTTTTCAAATCCGATTCTACAACATCTTTTTAGGTTTATTTTCTTTACATTAATCACATTAATGTAATCCCATCATTTAAGTCCTTAAGCCAATCACAGAAAAGAAACGAAAATAACACGTACGCTTATGCCTTCCGCATTCGCCGCAATGTTCTGTTATGTACCGTTAGGTTACTTAACATAAACAACGTCTACTATATATCATATATATAATATGTCATTCGTCTCAGATATCATAGAACACAGGCAGCAGAAACATAGATATAATGTGGGATATACTAGGACGTCCGTATTTAGTATTTAGCCAGAATAGAAAATATGGATTCCACAGTCGCGATGAATAGCCAAGCCCACACCCTGGACCCCTACGAGAGCGGCAAGTGACCCTACCAATTCTGGAGTTTAGGAGACCCGGTCTCGACTCCTCAAGATGGCCTCCCACTGAACCCCAGAACCCGGTCACCTGTGCTCCCCTCCTTGGGTCCATCCTAATGCGGAAAAGTAAATAATATACAACACTGGTGACACAACCTCAACCCGGAAGTGCCCCAAATAAAAGAATATTACATTACATTTGAATTTACATGAATGAAAATATAAAACTCTCATCTCACATAAAAAAAACCCGGCTATTCAATCGCGACAATCCTGCACATCATATCTCAGCAACACATAATATCTCATATCATCAACGTAAGTAAGTATGCATACCCCAATTGTCGTTGATGTATAGCAACGAAACCGGCAATATCGTACATACTACACTTACGGTCACAGAAAAAAAAGTGTAAAACTACAATATTTAGAATCCACATTCTCTTTAGACATCATAAATGCGAAATATCACATATTTCGTATTTCATGCCTAAACTATATGAATTCCACATATTGTATCACATTCCAGATAAACAGACAGTATTAAAGTTTTCGAACGAACGATCAAGTACCCAAGATTCACTAAAGCTCAACACTTGAGCCGGGTTCAAAAATCCGGAGTGTGACACAGTAGTAGCGGTCCAGCCGTAGAAGGGTCAAGCCAACGCCTCACATGTGGCACGCCGTACTGCCCCAAACCCTAAGGTTCAAAGGGCAGTTCAAGACGGTCGCATAATCGAGTTAAGGTTTTTTGTCTTCTAGAGGGTCCACCACAAAACAACTTGCACGTATCTCCAAAGTATTTAAACCGCGTGAATAGTGGGAAAATGATACTCGTTCAAACACTTCAATACTTTCTAATTTACCCGGAAAAACAACGAGATGAAAATTCCGATCGAATCTACACGTCCAAAACCATCTCCAGAAAATACAGTACTATTTTCATATTATGTTGGAGATAGTGCCCTCAGAGTCAATTATTGGATCACAGGCACGTGATTGCAATGATTGAGGGAGGACCTATCCCGGTAGGACAGTCTTACTCAAGATGATAGTATGCTATCTGGTTTATCTTTATCATCGTGTACGCGCTTTTGACTCCTCATTTGACCAAATTTTTGCAGAGTGCTCCTGAGTTCAAAATGGGGGGTTTTGGATATTCTTTTTGGGCCCAGATTTTCTGTAAGTGCTACAGTACTGCTTGGGGACCACTTCGGTAAATTTGTTCGATCGGATATTTTAAACATACTAGTTCACAGTATTTACATTATATCTGCGACCGTGAATGTCACTTGATCGGTAAATCCCGTCTAACTGCTATAGCCCGGTTAGACGGATTTGCGAACGTGACATTCACGTTGATGTTCTGTATATTGCTGTGATGTTGCGGATCGGTCGTGGGGGATAGCCTGGATGCAATGTTAGTACAGTTTTGTTTTATATGTACATTTGATATTGCAGGACGAGCGTCCGACATGTGGACTGCCGTCACTGCCTGTTTGTATTATTCTTTTGGGGCACAACCAGGTTACGATCGATATACCCGTTGTATGTATATTTTACTTTCTGTACTAGGTTTACCCCGCGGAGGGGTGCACGGATAGCCAGGTTCTAGAAGGCAACAAGCCCGCATCTCATGGCGTTGAGACGGAGGGGGATTTACTCTAGAATTGGCAGGGCTATTCGCCGCACTCGTAGGGGGTACAGGTTGGCCCAAGGAGGGGTGCCCAAGTTACCGAATTCCGTGAAGTGCTGGGTGGTCCATTCACGTTGCTGAAGGGGGCTGTCTCGCTTCAAGTTTTGGCGGGTGACTTGCCGTGCCCGTAGGGGTCTAGGATTTCATTGCACAGGCTATCCACACGACCAGGGGAACGTCGGGTTTCAGTAGCAGCTCTATGAAACCCGGGGATCCCAGATATCTGTATTGTTCTGTGATGTTGCATTTTTTATCACGCCTTGAGCGAAAATTATATATTATATATATACTAGTAGATGTTGTATATGTTTTGCATCCGCGCTAGTCCAGTCCCCGCTCTGTCGTTAGTTAGCTAATCTAACGGGTGATGACGGGACCCAGTGGCGAATGCGGATGGCATATACGTACGTTATTATTTTTGTTTTTTATTGGTGTGATCAATTGATGGGACTGCGTTGATTCGGATCAATGCAAGATAAACAAACATATTCTGATGTTGTTGGAACACTTTTCAAAAAGCTGTTATTGCAAGGGCGTTCTCTTTTGTTTTGCACAGTGGTATTCAGTTAAAATATCTTGCTCCTCAGTCGACGAGGCAAGGGCCGAGATCCCTTCACCGGGAGTGACCCCTTGGACAAAAGTTTGCGTCAGGGCAATAACTTCACTATAGCCGATTACTTTTGCTTTGCATCGTGGTATTCAGTTGGAATATCCTGCACCTCATTCTACGGGGAAAGAGCCGAGATCCCTTCACCGGGAGTGACCTCTTTAGCAAAGGTTTTTGTCACTGTATTTTTATAAAGCTATCCGTTCCTTCAACGATATCAAGTTCATTACGTTAAAGGTTTTCGCCAGAAACCATTCGTAACCCTCCAACATTTCAGTTAAATATTCGGTAGTATTCAAGCTATGTATTTTGACCTCACGCCAAGGCATAGTGTTTGGTAGCTGCCGGGTATTTATCTGTTGCATAGATAGATGCGTTGGTTTGGGACAGTCGTACTACTATTTTGGCCTACGTCAAGGGTATGTACGGGTGGGTTCAAATTAACCTGGACAATGATGGGTAGAACTTGACATGTGACTTATGATATTTTGACCTCATGCCAAGGTCATAAGAGCATGGGGCAAAAATCACATCGGGAGTTTCTAAAGAAACTGAAACTTGCCAGATATGCGCATACCTTCTGGAGTGTGATAGCGTGAGCGGATTCCGTCACGTTATCATGCGATGATAGTTGGATCCCGATTCCCACTGATGAGTTAGTTTACTTCTCGGGTGATCCCGGCTAATTCTTCTTTCAGGTTTGGGGAAGAATTTGACGTTACAGTGGGAGGTTTCCAGATTAGATAAAGTGATAAACATTCTGATCTAGGTTAGAGTGCACGCTGAGTGTTTCTTTTCTCTCTCTCTTTGGCAGTGACCATTGACCCGACCCTAGACTATGACTCAGACACCAAAATTAACCGAACCTTCTTAACACTGGCTTTTGGATTGTCAGAGTTGCAAACCTCATTGCCACTCCTACTTTTACCCTTTTCTCCAGGACACCCCGTATTACTACGACCGTCCACTTCCATTGGAAAAAAACCATCGTATGGTTATATACGAACTCGAAAGAATTCGAGGATGGTTTCCGGTTCTGGAGAAAACGAATAGGACTATTCAGTTGTCTTTTCCTTTTACCTTCTCTCAGGTTGCGAGTACTCCTTGGTTTAGGAGATAGTACACCTATTACGCAAATTGGATAGTCTTCTTCCAAACCTTAGGCTGGTGCCGAACGGTGGGGAATGAAGAAAACTAATTAGCCTAAATGGTGTACAGAAGGTATTAAGTAAAGACAAAGCAAGGGATTAATAAGAGGGCAAAGTAAATTGCGACTGCTATTCACGACCAAACCAAGTATTTCTTCGCTAATCCTAAATCACCTTTGTATTTCTCCAGGACACTCCGTATCACTACGAAGATCCCAAGTTTATTGGATAATCCATCGTATGGTTATATACAAACTCGAAAGGAACTTGTTCCAGTTCGGGGATGGATCCTGGTTCAGGAGAAATAGGAATAAGGTTCATTCGGTTGTCTTTTATCTTCACCTTCTCTCGCATTGCGAGTGCTCCTGGGATTAGGACAGTACACCCATTATGCTTATTGGATAGTCTTCTTCCAAACCATAGGCCGGTGCCGAACGGTAGGGAAGGAAGAAAACCATTTGGCCTAAAGGGGTGTACAGAAGGTAATGACTAAAGACATAAAAAAGGATTTGGAGAGGTGGCAAAGAAATATACGGTTAAAGTTGTGAATCTGGATAATGGAAGAGGCATTACAAGGAATACCAGGATACCCCATCGAAACATTCACATGTTTCAGTTTCACTGTGTACTGTTAAATGAAAACTGATTTCCCAATTAGACACTTGCTCCAGGGTATGTATTTACCAGGTTTGATTCTTACATCTGTATGGTTTTACAGATGATGAGTGGGAGTAAGTTATTGGGAATTAGGTGATCATCCTCATTATATCGGAATTCGTTGTAATTGGTGATATTTGAGGAAGTCACCTGGGTTGTTTGCCGGACGACAAATATTTGGTTTTGAATATCCGTTGTTGTGCACCAATTTCAAATTGATATATCTGTACGTCTATTTTTATAGAGTGAGATATACCTTTTTGAAATTATGTCTATGACATTTACCTATATCAGTGGATGGTTGGGTAAGGAGTATTGAACAGCGGTGTGATTTTTCTTAACCATAAGTACAGTTTTCAACCTACGACACACAGTGAATGAGTTATTAGACTCAGGGGACTTGTACAGAGTATTGTATATTGTCCAGTGTCCATGAGGACAGAGGGGTAGGTGCTCGTACTATATTCGGTTTACTTATAACTTCTCTAGTTCTAAGACAAGTGTTTCATAGAAACACAAGGTCGAAGTTTTGAGAAGTTATAGGTATATGAATAAAGTAGAGAACCAGATGTTGCAAGTATCGGGATTCTTCAAGGTGATCGAGAATGTAGATACTTGTGAATGGTATTCAGTTGATAGTAATGTTTAAGAGAACTTGCTTCTCTTTCAGGTTACTCATAATTGGAAGTGCTCCTAAGTTGAGTAACGTTGATCGGCCTCCTTCCATTTACTTGACATGCACTGGAGACAGCTGCATGATTTGAATCTGGTTCAATTAAATCAGTGCCTCTGTTTCTATATTGGATGTAGAACAGTTCATATCTTGACTTTGTTAAGGTACGGGGAGTTGTCCAGCTTATGCTTAAAACCAGACTCCGGATAACTCAAGGCACGTTTCTGTAATGGATGTTTGTGGGTTGACCCGGGCTATGACGAGGGCTGACTTTCTACCATCTGGAAGATCAATAGTGATATTGTTCTAGACTCGCCACAGTTTTAACAAAAATGGATTTTTTCAGAAAACAGTAGTGGGAGTATGGTAGAACTGAAAGTGATTCCAGAATCGCAAATGATTACTGAAGATTTGATAAGAACCTAAAGATTCAATCTGGTTTGACATTCCATTGGCCACTCTACAGATAAAGTGGGTAACCTCAGGCGCTCGAGAGGTACTTCGGTATGCTCAAGGACGGTGGCAGGGAGGTTCTTGTTTACCCAGACTTGCCATTGCTGTCGTTCCAGACTGTGAGACCCGGCAGAAGGATGAGTATAGCATCGTTTTAAACTAGCTTTAGAAGTGTACGTCTATATGACTCTGCCAGAGGGTTGTCGTAGTCAGTAGGAGCAGCGGAAGCATTGGTGGACATCAGGCTTATGTCTATTTATAGACTAAAGCAGATATAGCAAAGATAGATCATCTATTTATGATGTGACAGTCATAGGTTTAACTTCATCAGAATAGGGGATGGATCTGTTAAGAAGGTAGTAGGGTGTGATGTCCTGGTATTTGATGACATACACAGAGTAGGAAGTGATATTCCTTTACTTGGATCGGTTATACGTTGGTCGTCACACAGTGGTTTCTCCACATAGGACTTGGATATTATATCAGACATTCTGGTTACTAGATCTATGGTTTTAGATCTAGATTTGGGTGGTTTCCCAATCTGGGTACTTAGAAAGCATTCTAAGAGTAACTCCTGGCATGGTGGTGTACCTGCAGTTGATGGAGTCACCCTCTCTAAAGGTGTCTTACAGACTAAAGGGGAGAGGGATACGCATGATTGGCAGATCACTTGCTTAGGCAATTGAATTGATCATAAGATGTCAAGTACCACACCAGATGTTGTTCTTGCAGTGGATGCAATAAGTTGATATTCATCCAATCCTAGAGAAACAATCGGAAGCAGTTTTAGAACATAAGTTGATGTTCTAGGGATTTGATAACGGCAGCCTCTTTTAGGAGACGGTTTTCATTTCAGGCTTCCAAGGTGAACTGGATGGCAGAGTGGCTGTCAGAGTTATAGTTTTCCCTCTAACGAGGGACAGTATTTTGGACAGATGGTCCAGGTGGATACTAAGGGAAGGCATGGCGCAGGATACTGATTAAGTTCAGTTGACGATACAGTCTAAGAAGTTTGGATTTGGAGTTCATTTATGAGCTAGGTCCCATCAGACATCCAGACATATTCTAAGACAGGTATTGCTCATTTCGGGAGATAGCTTTCTCCGCGAACTTGAGATAAAGAGAGACATAGAAAGAAACACCATAGCGGATCCACTCACTGAGGCTATTCCTCGAACGTAATAGTTTCGCAAACGAGCTTTGTGAGACTGACTAGTAGAGGAGTTGGGTGTTCGGTATCACACGGGCTGTGAGTATGCGATATCGCAATAATTAGCCTTGAGTGCAAGTGGGAGATTGTTGGAGATAGTGCCCTCAGAGTCAATTATTGGATAACAGGCACGTGATTGCAATGATTGAGGGAGGACCTATCCCGGTAGGACAGTCTTACTCAAGATGATAGTATGCTATCTGGTTTATCTTTATCATCGTGTACTGCTTTAGGTGACCTTACGAGTCGCTATTACACGTTGATAAAGCCCCTAGGATTCTTGCTTGACTACCAGTAGTATGAGAGCGATCATATACGTGAGAGCTGGAGTCTATAAGCACATCCTTAAAAGGTCCCTAGTCGTGGGAGTTTCGATACAGGGCATCGATACTCCAGAGTAGACTAGTGTATACAGTCGAGACCCCGACGAGGGGCGGTGGCCGGTCTCACAAGCCACTGGTGTCAGTTGGTTCACCTAAGATGTATACAGGTGCTTATTGGGTTATGAGTACACCGGACAGGACTCGCCGGGAACCTGCTAGTTGGGATTATACCGGACGTCAGATAGCAGTTCCCTGGTGACATGTGTACAGGTTAGTTCATCGACCTGGGATCGTCATTTGTCTCGTGTGAGTTCCCACTGTGCTTTGATTACTACCCTATCACGCTCAAAGGAGACGTGCAAACAGGTTTTAGTTGGGTACAGTCCCGAGCCACATGGAGGCAGTGAGCGGATCTGCAGGGGTTCGTCTCTCCCGGTATTGGGGGTGAGGTCGCGATGTGTCTAGGAGAGCCAGAACATGAAAAGTCCTTGGCCAAGGCAGGAGATTTGCTGGTAGATATTCCAGTAGTATCTCAGGGTGTTCTGGGCTACACTCCGACACGACTTGTACCGCTATTGGGGGTCTGACTTTTACCAACCCCCTAGGCCCGCCATGCGATGCTCATAGACGAACGGACCATACTGTACGGATATTGTCACTGACAGGCTCAGTAGGGTGTCAGGATGAGTTCGCTCATCGACGTCCCTTTTTGTCAATAGCTGGTGGCCCGTCACGTATGGCTAATACCTCTGACGTGCTAGTGGTTAAATCCACAGCCATAGTATTGACGAGTCTTTAGAGTCCACCACACACAGTTACTCAAGTTTTGGGCGAAACGCTGTAGAGGACGTATGGAGATATGGCAGGGTTCGATCAGATACGTGCGGTATTGCACGAATCGTGATCGGACGGTTTTTACTAGCCGGCTTTGGCTTAAGCCGGATCCTGGTATTAGATAGTGTAGATATTGTCTCTTTACATTTGTATTCAGTGGGAATACAAATGCGGGCATGCATTTGCAGTAGCGGGGTTTTCCTGTAATTTATTACGGGATCAGTTTTCTGAAGTTGCCAGTTTGCATTCCGTTCCGGCCGGTTTTCCTTTGTTCTTTCGCGGCCGGACTTTCCGATGGAGGGGGTGATTTGTAATTGTGCAAATTACTTTTTGTGGAGGGGTTTCTTACATATTTGTGGCTTCATGATTGTTTATTCATCATGAGATTCTTTTATGGTCTTTTCCTTTGCTTTTTTTGAGATCGGATTTGATAAGATGAGAAGTGAAATTGGTGTGACCATTTTTCTTCTTTTGTTTATTCATTTTCCCCACTTGTATGATTCACTTCCTTTTATCATCATGACCATATAGGGGCCGGCCACTATGAGTGAGATGAGGGATTCATTTTTTGTTGTGGTGGGAATTTATTCATCTCATTTTTTCTCTTTGGCTTGCTTGCAAAAATTCCACACAACTCTCCATAGCTCATTTTTCTTTCTCCACCTCCATACAAGGAAACTTCACCCCAGATGAGACAATGGTATTCTATACTTTCCTACAGCAAATCTTGGACGCGTCGGCTAGCCAACTTCGCACCCGAGTTGCCTCGGTCCAGAGATGGGAGCCCGTAAACGAACCCGGCTACGTGGTGCCCTTTCCAATGAGGAGGAGATGAACGGAGATTCCGCGGGAGATCGGAGTGGAGACGAAGACCGAAGGACATGGATAGCTTGGTATAATTCTCTACCCATCTTGTTGAAAGGTTCCTAGGCACCCTATAGAGGTCTCACAAGACATCGAACATGCCATTTTACAAAAATTATGGTGCCGAGAAAACCCTAACACGGATCTTAGACTAGAATTCTAGGCGAAAAACTAAACTAGTTAGCAAATTAACTAAAGGTCGGAAACTACAACCTTTGTAGATCCGGATTTCCACCTCCTTAGCTCCACGTGGTCATGCCCTCGCTGTCCATCATAAATCATCGACTCATTCGTTGGCTTCATCGGAAAAGTGAGCGGAATAGTTCGTCGGCTTCGTGTCAAAGACGATCTACGTCGAGGTTGCACTAGTTCAAGCTCCGACTTCACAAAGTTGTGAAACTTGTGAAGAGAACACCCAAAACAACTTGGCAAGAGGTAGAGGGTGAAGAAATATGAGATGGGTTCACTTTAGATTTGGAATTTTCTCACTAGAACTCAAGTTGCCATTGATGGCATCTAAGTTTTTCTTTTGAAGATGAAGAAGAAGAAGAGCTAGAATTATGATAAGTTATTTTAAATGAAAAGAAAAATCTATACTTATCATAATACTAACTAAGGTTAAGTGTAGAGAATCAACCATGGTTATTTTGAGAGTTAGGGTTAAGCTAGTGGACAAGAATGGTTGCATAAAGTCAAGGCTTCTTGAAGCTTCAACATAAAACAAGAAATGCCACCATTCTCCACTTAAGCTTTATCCAAATAAATGAATAAACAATTAAATGAATAAATGCATAATTAAAACCCTAATCTCAAGTTAACTATGGTTTAATTCCATACATTTAACCATATGATCAAGTATCATCAAACATGATACTTATATGTGCACAAATGTATATCACATATACAATGTGTAAATCAAGTGAGAAAAATCCGTTTAAAGTGAACTAATACTAGTTGATGCAAAGTAATATATCAAATATATAATTATACATTAAATCATTAAATCAACACTTGATTCAATGATCCGGTCATGTCGCACATAACCGACTAGTATTCAATGCATCGATTTATCGAATCAATGATTCGATAACTAGGTCATATCTCATACAACCAATCGAAACATTAATCGCGAGAATCAAATACGGTATCACATACACGTATTATTCTCGGTCCCGCACATATCTCATATGCACTCCTATTTCGTTTCGCTTAAGCTAGGAAACCTCTGTGTCGGACTCTAAAGACTCGTCAATACGCCGGTAGCAGATGATGATCATATCAAGCACCCACAAGCCGCAAGCGGTCTGCTAAACGTAACGGCCACCCGGGTATTGAGCGATCAGAAGATCGACGAGCTAGCCCGCTCACACTCCTGCGAATCCGACCAGTAACACTTGCCGTACAGTCTGGTCTCTTCGTCTGATATGTCGCATATCAAGTCTAGGGGTGGTAAACGTCAGACCCCAATAACCCGATAAGTCGTGCCGATGTGAGGCTCGTAACGGGTCGAGAAACTACTGGTAACACTTACCAGCAAATCTCTGATCAGCCCTGGCCAGGGACTTCCCTGTTACGGCCAATCGAGCACAGCGCAACATCAACTCCCAATACCGGGAGAGACGAAACCCCTCCTATCGCTCATTGCCTCCATGTGACTCGGGACTGTACCCAAAGACCACCGTTTTGCACGCCCTCATGGACGTGGTAAGGTGGAGATCAAAGCACAGTGGGAATCACACAAGACTCTATGACGATCTCGGGTCTACAGACTAACCTGTACAAGTGTCACCTGAGAACTGCCATCTGACGTGAGGTATAATACCATCTGGGAGTTCTCGGCGAGTCCGTCCAGTGTACTCAGTCTCCACTGAGCACCCGTATACCATCTCTGATGTCAAACACCAATGGATATGGGATCATCCATCGCCCATCACATGGGTCGAGAAGCGTATACGCTAGTCTACTCTGGTATATCGATGCCCCGTCTCGATACACCCACGACTAGGGACCTTGAAGGATGTACTTATGGACTACCATGTCCCCACTAGTATGATCTGCATCATAGTCCAGGTAGTCAAGTACATATCCTAAGGGCTTTACCAACATGTAACTATAAGACAGTATAAAGAGACTAGTGTACATGTTAAGATAAATAGCAACCAGATAGCATACTATCATGTCGAGCAAGAAAGTCATCTCTATATATGTCCAAGCATCCAATATAATATACATAATCTGTACAATACTGGCCTCTAGGGCATACATACAACTAACAATCTCCCACTTGCACTAGGGCCAGCTGCTGTAGTATCTCATACCGAGCATCCCGAAGAGTCTCTCAAACTGTATCTGGGGAATGGCCTTCGTGAGTGGATCCGCCGTGTTGTTCTTCGTGTCTACCCTCCTGACCTCGATCTCCCGGCGATCAACTATCTCCCGGATCAGGTGATACCGCCTCAGAATATGCCTGGATCGCTGATGGGACCTGGGTTCCTTGGCCAAAGCCACCGCTCCATTGTTATCGCAATACAAAGGTATTGGATGCTCAATGGATGGAACCACTCCAAGTTCAGTAATGAACTTCTTGATCCAGACAGCCTCTTTGGCAGCATCGTTGGCAGCGATGTATTCAGCCTCCATCGTCGAGTCTGCCACGGTTTCCTGCTTGGAACTCTTCCAGCTAACCGCCCCTCCGTAAAGGGTAAAGACAAAGCCCGACTGCGACTTAGAGTCGTCCTTATCACTCTGGAAGCTCGAATCGGTAAAGGACTCCACTTGGAGTTCTCCGTTACCATACACCAAGAACATATCTCTAGTCCTTCGCAAGTACTTGAGAATGCTCTTCACAGCTGTCCAGTGACTCTCTCCAGGATCAGCTTGATACCTGCTCACTATACTCAGTGAGTATGCTACATCGGGTCTGGTACATAGCATCGCATACATGATAGAGCCTACTGCCGAAGCATAGGGTATCCCTTGCATGCGAGCTCTCTCCAAATCAGTCTTGGGAGACATCTCTTTGGAGAGAGTGACTCCAGAGATCGTGGGCAAGTTCCCACGCTTGGACTCTTCCATACTAAACCTCTTTAGTATGGTGTCAACGTACCTGGATTGGGACAATCCCAAAATCCGTTTGGATCTATCTCTATAGATCCTAATTCCCAATATGCAGGAGGCATCACCAAGATCTTTCATTGAGAATCTTTGTGATAAGAAGAGCTTGACCGCTTGCAGCATAGGAATATCATTTCCTATCAAGAGTATGTCGTCTACGTACAATACGAGGAAGACAACCTTACTCTCTGCCACCTTCTTGTAGACACAAGGTTCATCTGGATTTTTGACGAAATCAAACTCTTTGATAACGACATCAAAGCAGATGTTCCAACTCCGCGATGCTTGCTTTAATCCATAAATGGATTTAAGCAGCTTGCACACCTTCCCGCTGCTCCCACTGTCTACGAAGCCCTCTGGCTGAGTCATGTACACGCACTCTTCTAAATCACCGTTTAGAAAGGCGGTCTTAACATCCATTTGCCAGATTTCGTAGTCATGATATGCAGCGATGGCAAGCATGATCCGGATGGATTTAAGCATAGCCACTGGAGAAAAAGTTTCGTCATAGTCCACACCTGGTCTTTGACGAAAACCCTTTGCTACAAGTCTAGCTTTGAAAGTCTCCACTTTCCCATCTACACCAAGTTTCTTCTTGAAGATCTACTTGCTCCCAATGGGTTTTACCCCTTCAGGAGCAACTTCCAAAGTCCATACTTTGTTGGTGTACATGGATTCCATCTCGGACCGCATAGCATCCAGCCATTTCACTGAGTCCCTACTCGTGATGGCCTGCTCGAAGCTAGTTGGGTCATCATCCTCCATGATGCAATCCTCGCTCCCACCGTCCATGAGAAAACCGTAGTATCTCTCAGGTTGGCGAGGAACCCTACTAGATCGGCGGAGTGGCTGGGGTTCATCGGGAACTATGGAATCCTCGGGTTCCACCAGATCTTCTGTTGTAGCTTGTGCAGCTGGAACCTCTTCCAGTTCTACCTCATGACCATTAATCTCTTTTTCAAGAAATTCCTTTTCTAAAAAGGTGGCATGCCGAGAAACAAACACTCTTTGTTCCTCAGGGTGGTAGAAGATATACCCTCGCGAATGTTTGGGATATCCAATAAACTTACACAGAATGGACCTTGCCGCGAGTTTGTCCGGATTTTGTGTTTTTACATAGGCCGGACAACCCCATATCTTAACATAATTAAGATATGGTCTCTTTCCTTTCCATATCTCATATGGAGTGGTCAGCACGGTTTTGGTGGGAACCATATTCAATAGGTCTGCAGCTGTTTCCAGTGCATATCCCCAGAAGGAAATAGGTAACTCAGCTGTGCTCATCATAGAGCGCACCATATCTAATAGGGTGCGGTTCCTCCGTTCTGATACACCGTTGTGCTGTGGTGTATATGGAGGAGTCAGCTGAGAGAGAATCCCATTCTCTTTTAGGAAGTCCAGGAATTCATTGCTTAAGTATTCTCCTCCTCGATCAGATCGTAGGATTTTAATACTTTTTCCGGTTTGGTTCTCAACTTCTTGCTTATATTCCCTAAATTTCTCAAAAGCTTCTGATTTGTGTTTCATCAGGAACACATACCCGAACCTAGACAGATCGTCAGTGAATGTAATGAAGTATGAAGAACCATCCCTGGCATGTGTAGACATGGGACCGCATACATCACTATGTATCAGTCCCAAGAGTTCGGTAACTCTTTCTCCGTGTCCCGTAAATGGAGTTTTGGTCATCTTGCCTTTGAGACATGACTGGCAAGTGTCATAAGATGAAAATTCAAACGGATTTAAATATCCATCTCTATGCAACTTAGCTAGTCGTGTCACATTGATGTGACCCAGTCTACAATGCCACAAGAAGGATTCGTTCAGTTCTGAACTCTTCCTCTTGTGTGTGTTTGTTATGCTCAGAACTGTTGATTGATTTAGAACATAAATGACATTGCATAACGTGCCTGATCCAACCAACTTTTGGTCACGGAAAATGTTCATAACATTGTCCTGCAATACAAAATTATATCCCTCTTTACTCAGTAAAGAAACCGATATAATGTTGCATATCAGGTTCGGCATGTAATAGCATTCGTTCAGAACCAATGTATCACCAGTTGGTAATACAAGGTGATATTCCCCGACAGTCTTAGCTGCAACAATTGCACCATTTCCAACTCTTATGTCTTTATCACCTTCTCCAAGTTCTCTACCTTTTCTAAGCCCATGTAACTGATTACATATATGGGATCCTGACCCGGTATCTAATACCCAGGACGTAGAGCAAATAGAGAAACAGTTCTCAGTAACGAACACACCCGAAGAAAATGCATCAACATGTACTTTCTTCATTCGGGTGGCATGGGAATCCTGGTATTCCCCTACATCCTGTTCATTCCTATAACTCTTATAAGAATGAACGGAACCAACGTTCCCCAGCACAGTATAACATGCGGGTTCGGTCAATACATCCATATTATTATCTTTATTAAGGCATGAAATGGTCGCTATCTGGAGAGAGAGAGAAGAAAACACTTTATTGTATGCTCGTGCAAGATCAGATTGGTTATTATCTTATCTAATCAGGATGGTTCCCACTGCTTTTTATCAAATCTTCCTCCAAACCCTAAAAGGAAAGACTAGCCGGGATTAATTACACACTACAAGTTCGCAATCTTTCAGCCAGTCCAGTGTCGGTACTTTGAGGGAGGTCCCCCGTGCTTTCGCACGAACATAATTACTGTAAACCTCGTTTTCCCAGAGGCGTAACCCCGTTGACACCTTTCTAGACACCTACTTGATCGGCTAATTGTAGTGTGTAAAACTCTCCCAGGAGTAACTCTTACTCGCAGTGGGTATCGGGATCCAACTATCTCATAGAAGGTATGCAATCTCATTGCAAATTTCAACACTTGAAATTCCCGATAATGCTTTTGCCCCTAGCGTGCTATGACCTTGACGCAGGCCAACAAACCATAGTGTGCTAGTCAAGTTCAACCCGTCATTTCCTGATTGAATTAAACCCACCCGTACGACCCTTGACGCAGGCCAACAAAGTCGCACGACTACCCTAATCCAATCTGCATCATATGCATAAACAGATAAATACTAGTTAGCTACCGCACACTACGCCTTGACGCAGGCCAACAAACGTAGCACGAATACTAACTACTACTCATCTGAAATGACGGAGGGCTACGCCAGGTTTTTCTGAAAACCATGAGCGTAATGAACTTGATATCGTTGTAGAATCAAATGAAGTTTTGAAATGGAGTGATTTTGAGGCTTTTCTAGTTTTGCTAAAGGAGTCACTCCCGGCGAAGGGATCTCGGTCCTTTCCTCGTCGAATGAGGTGTGGGATATATCATATATATCGCTGTGCAAAGCAAAAACCCAAAAGCAGTCAAAAGCAAACCGAGTGTGTAGCATCTGCCAGTTATTGCTAAAGGAGTCACTCCCGGTGAAGGGATCTCGGTCCTTTCCTCATCGAATAAGGTGCAGGGTATATCATATATACCGCTGTGCAAAGCAAGAACTGTAGCTACCTGTTTTATTTAAAATCTGATTCCACAACATCTTAGGTTTCTTTTCTTTCATTAATCACATTAATGAAGTCCCATCATTTAAATACCTAAACATCACAGATAGATATGACGTACACTTATGCCATCCGCATTCGCCTCGATGTCCCCTCGTGCACCGTTAGGTTAGGTAACTAACGACAGAGCAGGGCAGGGCTAGCGCGGGTGTAAAACATAAGTAACGTCTATATAATATATCATATATACTATATACTATATCCATCACAGAGTCACAACACAGATATCGCAGCAGAATAAACATATGAAATATTGGATATACTAGGACGTCCGTGTTTTCAATACGAGCCAGTATAAAACACGGATTCCACGGTCGTGATGAATAGCCAATCCCACACCCCTAGACCCCTACGAGAGCGGCAAGCAACCCTGCCAATTCTAGGGTTAGGAGACCCGGACTCGACTCCTCGAGTTGGTCTCCCACTGGACCCCAGAACCCGGTTACTTGTGCTCCCCTCCTTGGGTCTATCCTAATGCGGAAAAGTAAATAATATACAACGGGTGACAACTTCCGCTACCTGGAAGCGCCCCAAATGAAAGAATATTACATACAAGTTTTTACATGAATGAAAATGAAAAAACACTCATCTCACATAAAAACCCCCGGCTATTCAAACACGACGATCCAATATAACATATCCAGCAACACATAACATCACATGTCATCAACGTAAGTAAATATGCGCATCCCAATTGTCGTTGACATATAGCAACGAAACCGGCGATTCACATATTACACTTACGGTCACAGAAAAGAAAGTGTAAAACTACAACAGTTGGAATCCGCAACTACTTTAGACATCGCATGCCTAACAGATATAAATCCCGCATTTTAGTCTCATTATCGAAAACTCTTTTCAATATCGTATGGGACTAAACTGCTAGATTTATAACATTCATCCAGTTATCTCATAACTGTTTGTGAATTCCAATTATTGTATCCAATTCCGGATAAATAGAATATATCAAACTTTCCGATCGAACATTCGAACACCCAAGTTTTCCCGACACCAATCAACACATGAAATAGGTTCAAAGACATTCACTTCATACCTCAGTACCAACGGTCCAGCCGTAGAAGGGTCAAGCCAACGCCTCACATGTGGCACGCCGTACTGCCCCAAACCCGAAGGTTCAAAGGGCAGTTCAAGACGGTCACATAATCGAGTTAAGGTTTGTTGTCTTCTAGAGGGACCATCGCGTTACTTGCACTACTCAGAACGTCTTTTAACCACAGAAAAATCCAACACTTGGAATCATTCCGGCAGGGGAAAACTTGGGTATTTATATCCGGTCGAACTCTTTAACATATTCTACAGTTATCTGGAAAAAACACTTAGACAAAGTTTGATATTCCGATCGAATCGTCGATTCCCAATATAACCCCAGAGCACTCAACCCTTAAATAAATTTAAAAATACCCAGAAAACTCACCAGAATTTATCAGGTATTACTGTGCAGTGAAACATTGCTGACGTCACTATATGGCCGCGGAACAGCGGCAGAAGCCATGCTTCTGCCGCGTTTCCGCGGCTCATGGAACTGTTCATGGGAAACGTTTTACACAGTAATTCTTAGAATTCCTTGGTGAATTTTTTAAGCATTTTTAATATCAAAAATTCCCAGATTTCAGAGAATGTCCAGAGAGCTCTTGGGTATCGGGGTTTCGGGTTCGTTCGGACTTCAAACTCCGTCTAGACTTCGCCTAAGGCTCTAGCTAGGCTCTGATACCACTGAAAGGTTCCTAGGCATCCTATAGAGGTCTCACAAGACATCGAACATGCCATTTTACAAAAATTATGGTGCCGAGAAAACCCTAACACGGATCTTAGACTAGAATTCTAGGCGAAAAACTAAACTAGTTAGCAAATTAACTAAAGGTCGGAAACTACAACCTTTGTAGATCCGGATTTCCACCTCCTTAGCTCCACGTGGTCATGCCCTCGCTGTCCATCATGAATCATCGACTCATTCGTCGGCTTCATCGGAAAAGTGAGCGGAATAGTTCGTCGGCTTCGTGTCAAAGACGATCTACGTCGAGGTTGCACTAGTTCAAGCTCCGACTTCACAAAGTTGTGAAACTTGTGAAGAGAACACCCAAAACAACTTGGCAAGAGGTAGAGGGTGAAGAAATAGGAGATGGGTTCACTTTAGATTTGGAATTCTCTCACTAGAACTCAAGTTACCATTGATGGCATCTAAGTTTTTCTTTTGAAGATGAAGAAGAAGAAGAGCTAGAATTATGATAAGTTATTTTAAATGAAAAGAAAAATCTATACTTATCATAATACTAACTAAGGTTAAGTGTAGAGAATCAACCATGGTTATTTTGAGAGTTAGGGTTAAGCTAGTGGACAAGAATGGTTGCATAAAGTCAAGGCTTCTTGAAGCTTCAACATAAAACAAGAAATGCCACCATTCTCCACTTAAGCTTTATCCAAATAAATGAATAAACAATTAAATGAATAAATGCATAATTAAAACCCTAATCTCAAGTTAACTATGGTTTAATTCCATACACTTAACCATATGATCAAGTATCATCAAACATGATACTTATATGTGCACAAATGTATATCACATATACAATGTGTAAATCAAGTGAGAAAAATCCGTTTAAAGTGAACCAATACTAGTTGATGCAAAGTAATATATCAAATATATAATTATACATTAAATCATTAAATCAACACTTGATTCAATGATCCGGTCATGTCGCACATAACCAACTAGTATTCAATGCATCGATTTATCGAATCAATGATTCGATAACTAGGTCATATCTCATACAACCAATCGAAACATTAATCACGAGAATCAAATACGGTATCACATACACGCATTATTCTCGGTCCCGCACATATCTCATATGCACTCCTATTTCGTTTCGCTTGAGCTAGGAAACCTCTGTGTAGGACTCTAAAGACTCGTCAATACGCCGGTAGCAGATGATGATCATATCAAGCACCCACAAGCCGCAAGCGGTCTGCTAAACATAACGGCCACCCGGGTATTGAGCGATCAGAAGATCGACGAGCTAGCTCGCTCACACTCCTGCGAATCCGACCAGTAACACTTGCCGTACAGTCCGGTCTCTTCGTCTGATATGTCGCATATCAAGTCTAGGGGTGGTAAACGTCAGACCCCAATAACCCGATAAGTCGTGCCGATGTGAGGCTCGTAACGGGTCGAGAAACTACTGGTAACACTTACCAGCAAATCTCTGATCAGCCCTGGCCAGGGACTTCCCTGTTACGGCCAATCGAGCACAGCGCAACATCAACTCCCAATACCGGGAGAGACGAAACCCCTCCTATCGCTCATTGCCTCCATGTGGCTCGGGACTGTACCCAAAGACCACCGTTTTGCACGCCCTCATGGACGTGGTAAGGTGGAGATCAAAGCACAGTGGGAATCACACAAGACTCTATGACGATCTCGGGTCTACAGACTAACCTGTACAAGTGTCACCTGAGAACTGCCATCTGACGTGAGGTATAATACCATCTGGGAGTTCTCGGCGAGTCCGTCCAGTGTACTCAGTCTCCACTGAGCACCCGTATACCATCTCTGATGTCAAACACCAATGGATATGGGATCATCCATCGCCCATCACATGGGTCGAGAAGCGTATACGCTAGTCTACTCTGGTATATCGATGCCCCGTCTCGATACACCCACGACTAGGGACCTTGAAGGATGTACTTATGGACTACCATGTCCCCACTAGTATGATCTGCATCATAGTCCAGGTAGTCAAGTACACATCCTAAGGGCTTTACCAACATGTAACTATAAGACAGTATAAAGAGACTAGTGTACATGTTAAGATAAATAGCAACCAGATAGCATACTATCATGTCGAGCAAGAAAGTCATCTCTATATATGTCCAAGCATCCAATATAATATACATAATCTGTACAATACTGGCCTCTAGGGCATACATACAACTAACACTTGTATTTTGCTAGTAGCTAGGTTAATGGCCCGATCTGGATTAAAAGTGCGCGGTGGTGCCGGTTTGCTAGTTTGCAAAGTTTTTCGTTTCCGCGTTTCCGGCGTCGGATCGACGGCCGGGGCGCCGCCGTGCACTTACAGATTAAACATACCTAAAACACTGTACAAGTAGATATAAGAATTACAGTGGAAATTTTATCAAATGATGCCTCTGTACGGCCGCGGAACCGCGGCCTAAGCCAGCAAATGCGGCGGTTCCGCGGCGGTTTATACTGTTCAGGTCATCGAATTTCACTGTTATTCTTATAATTTCCTGCTGTATTTTTTAAGTATTTTTAATTCTGAAAAATGTCAGATTTTAAAATTTGTCCAGAGAGGGTATCAAAACGTCGTATTTTTATCCGATCGGGATTTTTACTTCGTAAAAGCGTCGCCTAATGTTCTAGGTCGGCTCTGATACCAATGAAAGGTTTGCCTAGCATCCTATGTAGAGTTTTGAAGCATCACATGTCTCAAAGTTTAGATTTTTATAGGGCTAAACAAGCATACAAAGGAATCGATCCTAGAAAATTAGGGTTTCGAAAGTTAAAGTGAATAAAAACTAGGGTTTCGAGACTACAACCTTTGTAGCTCCCTTTCGCTGGACTCTTTGGTCTCTTGGGTGTTGGAAGAAGGTCCTCTTGAAGTCCTCTCACGTCCACGACGATCCACCCGGAGTTCCTCGTCCAAGCTCGCAACTTCGATTATCACGATGAGAAACGAAGAGAAAACTCTAAACAAGTTGGCTAAACTTGTGTAGAATGATATTGTGGTTTAGATTCTCACTTCAAAAACCTTTCTTTGGTTGTGTTTTACTCACTAGAAAAAACTAGAGAGCAAATGGTGAAGGAGGATGAAGATGGTAGCTTTCTTTTTAACAAGAGTAAAATGATAACTATTGAAAAGAAATGAAATATATCTATATATTTTATTTCTTCTCACTACAAACCATGGTTAAATCTTTTAGTTATTATTTAATTAGGGTTTAAAACATATAAGGAAAGTTTAATCCAAGGTCAAGGATAGGTGAGAATGGTTAGGTTAAAGAAGAGTGTAGAAACAACTCAAGAATTATCCTTTCCTTTTCTATTTTGTTTTAAACATAAGATTAAATAATAATCCATTTATTTATCCATGGTGTGAGTCTTATATTGCCACCATTTCCATGTGTAAACAACCATGATAGATGGGTGTATGTATGTATGTATGTATGTATGCACATCCATATGTGCATGAAACTAGAAAGAAAGAAAGAAACACATACATGCATGCATACATCCATCATATTCAAGAAAGGTTTTAAGTGAGAAAACTAATGGTTAAATGATAAATCAACACTTGATTTATCAATCCGGCCATATCACATATGACCCCACCAAAAGCAAGCCGCCCGATCAATGTTCGGTATCCTATACACGCATTTTAATCGGGTCCATGCGCATATCGCATACGCGCACCACAACGTTTCGCCTGGACTGGGTAACTCCGTTGTGGGACTCTAAGACTCGTCAATACGCCGGCAGAGGGTGATGATCATATCAAGCACCCCCAAGCCGCAAGCGGTCAGCTAAACGTAATGGCCACCCGGGTATTGAGCGATCAGAAGAAAACAAGCGAACCTGCTACAACTCCCGTCGAGCCAACCGGCAACACTACCGTACAGTGCGGTCTCTTCGTCAGATATGCTGCATATCGAGCCTAGGGATGGTCACGTCGACCCCAATAACTCAATAAGTTGTGCCGGTGAATGGTCTATAACAGATCGAGAAACTACTGATAACACTTATCAGCAAATCTCAGCAGCCCTGGCCAGGGACTTACTGATATAACCAGTCGGGCACAGCACAGCATCAACTCCCAATACCGGGAGAGACGAAACCCCTCCTATCGCTCATTGCCTTCGTGTGTCTCGGGACTGTACCCAACGACCACCTGTTTGCACGACTCAGTAGAGCCGTGGTAGGGTGGCAATCAAAGTACAGTGGGAGAACACACAAGATTCTATGACAATCTCGGGTCTACAGACTAACCTGTACCAGTGTCACCTGAGAACTGCTATCCGACGATAGATATAATTCCATATAGGAGTTCTCGGTGAGTCCGTCCAGTGTACCCAGTCACCACTGAGCACCCGTATATGATCTTGATGTCAAACATCGATGAATGTGGGAACATTCATCGCCCATCGTATGGGTCTAGTATCATATACGCTAGTCTACTCTGGTATATCAATGCCCCGTCTCGATATACCTATGACTAGGGACTTTCCAGGATATGCTTATAGACTACAGATGTCACACTAGTATGATCTCCATCATAATCAGAGTAGTCAAGCCGATATCCTCAGGGCTTTATCAGCATGTATGAAAGAATAAAAGCATGATCAAATCAACATGTCAGATAAAGAAGAACTAGATAGCATACTATCATGTCGAGCAAGAATGTATACTAAATATATATACATGTATAGATACATCCACTATCATATAATGGCCTCTAGGGCATACATATATCCAACACCCCCGTCCCATCAGAAAATCCAGATATAATTCTTAGGCAGTATCACCTGATCATGGAGATGGTTGATCTCCAGGGAGATCGAGGTTAGGAGAGTAGACACAGAGGACGACAGCGCGGATCCACTCACAAAGGCCTTTTTCCCAGAAGAGACTTTTATGGGATGGTTGAGTATGAGATACTTCAACCACAGCTAAATGTTGGGTATGTGATACCACAACAGATGGCCCTAGTGCAAGTGGGAGATTTTTAGTTATATGTATGCCCTAGAGGCCATTACTGTACATACGATGTATATTGTAATGGATGCTTGGACATATATAGGGAGGACTTTCTTGTTCGACATGATAGTATGCTATCTAGTTGTACTTTATCTTAACATGTACTCTGATTGTCTCTATAATACATGTCGATAAAGCCCTTAGGATGTGTACTCGACTACTGGGACTATGATAAGACCATACTATTGGGGCCACGGTAGTCGACGAGTACATCCTATAACTGTTCCTAGTCGAGGGTGTATCGAGACAGGGCATCGATACACCAGAGTAGACTGGCGTATACGCATCTTGACCCATATGATGGGCGATGGATGATCCCATATCCATCGGTGTTTGACATCAAGGATGGTGTACGGGTGCTTAGTAGAGACTGGGTACACTGGACGGACTCGCCGAGAACTCCCAGATGGTATTATACCTCACGTCAGATTGCAGTTCTCCGGTGACACTAGTACAGAGTAGTCTGTTGACCTGAGATCGTCATAGAATCTTGTGTGATTCCCACTGTGCTTTGATTTCCATCATACCACGTCCAAGAGGGCGTGCAAAAAGGTGGCTTTTGGGTACAGTCCCGAATCACATGGAGGCAATGAGCGATAGGTGGGGATTCGTCTCTCCCGGTATAGGGAGTTGATGTTGTGCTGTGTTCGATTGACTATAACCGGAAATCCCTGGCCAGGGTTGCTGAGATTTACTGGTAAGTGTTATCAGTAGTTTCTCGAACTGTTATAGACCTTATATCGACACGACTTATCGAGCTACTGGGGTCTGACGTTTACCACCCCTAGGCGAGATATGCGACATATCAGACGACGAGACCGGACTGTACGGGAGTGTTACTGTTTGGATTCACAGGAGAATGTACAGGCTTGCTTGTTGATCTTCTGAGCGCTCAATACCTGGATGGCTGTTACGTTTAGCTGACCGCTTGCAGCTTGTGGGCGTTTGATATGATCATCACCTACTGCCGGCGTATTGACGATTCTTTAGAGTCCTACACAGAGGTTTCTTGGCTCAGGCAAAACGGAGTAGGAGCACATATATGATATGTACGGGACCGAGAATAATACGATATGAGATACCGTATTTTATGTTAGTGTATATGCCCTAGAGGCCATTACTGTATCATACTAGTATGTATATTACTTAATGGAAGCTTGGGATATTCACCTTGTATTGACAATCTTGCTCAAAATGGTAGTATGCTACTTGGTTTGTTTCTACTTCAATGTGTACATGTGTTTATTTTAGTATATCGCCTATACACATTAGTGGAGCCCTTAGGATCTTTGCTTGATTACCAGCGTTGTGATGGCGGTCACACTATTGGGGCTGGGTAATCTATAAGCACATCCTTATGCAGGTCCCTGGTCGCAGGACTATCGAGACAGGGCATCGATACTCCGGAGTAGACCAGCGCATGCGCTTCTCATCCCAGTGTGGGAGACGGTCTGTCCCACAGCCGTCGGTACGTCGTACTTGAGATAGTATGCGGGTGCTCGTTGGGTTACGAGTACACTGGACAGGACTCGTCGGGAACTGACTAGTTGGTATTATGCCTATCGTCAGTTATCAGTTCCCAGGTGACATGAGTACAGCTTAGTCCGCTGACTTGACACTGTCACTTCGCCTCGAGTGTGTTCCCACTGTACTTTGATTACTACCCTACCACAGCTCAAAGGAGTCGTGCAAACAGGTGGTAGTTGGGTGCAGTCCCGAAGCACTTGGAGGCAGTGATGGTTAGACAGGATTCGTCTCTCCCGGTATTGGGGGTTGACATCGCGCTGTGTCTAGGAGATCCATTACACGAGTAGTCCCTGGCCAGGGCAAACGAGATATACTGGTAGGCTTCCAGTGTTATCTCAGGATGTTTTGGGTTTCACTCCGACACGACTTGTACCGCTATTGGGGGACTGACGTTTACCGCCCCCTAGGCCCGCCATGCGATGTATCAGACGAACAGACCGGACTGTACGGAGAATGTCACATTCAGGCTCAGTAGGAGTTCAGATGGGTTTCGCCTCGTCAGTCTTCTTGTCGGCATCTACCTGAGGACCGTTACGCACAGCTAGTGCCGCTTGCGGTCTGTGGTTAAACCCACTGCCAGCGTAGTGTCGAGTCTTTAGAGTCCCACACAGAAAGCTATTCGCCTTTAGGCAAAAGAGTAGAGGTCGCATGGTTTTGCGACAGGTCGCATGGTCTTGTGACAGGGTTCAGTCACATCCGTGCACTTGTGCACGTTTAGTGTCCGGACAGTTTACACTAGCGGGCTTTGGTTTAAGCCAGATTCTAGTGTATGTATTGGGATTGGTTTTATCCAGTTTGCATCCGTGTTCCTCGGAACGCGGATGCGGGTGTGTATGCACAGTTGACGGAGAGACAGAGGCAGAGGATTCTCATTAGGGTTGTTGACCGTTGACTGTTGACTATTGACTTTTTGCTCAACCCTAATGAAAATATGATATATATATATATATATTTAGCAATAATATTAATTAAGTATTATAGTGACATGGTTGTTGGAGGGTTGACTTTGTTGACTTATTGATTTTGTTGACCGGTTGACTAGGTTGGACTAGTTGACCATCATCATCACAATGGTTGTCATTTTCATGCAAAGACTTTTGCTTGCTTATTGTAGTTTGCAAAATGAGTGCATGGAAATGATATTGCCTTTGTCATGATATGAACCATCACATAATACTTGGTTGACATTATGGCTAATGATGCTTTTGGATTATGAGAGGGTGAAAGACAAAAGAGAGGCTCATTCTTGCTTGACCTTTCTCTCTCTTGTTTTTGAGCTCTCATGCTCTTGCTCTCACCCTCTTCCTCTTGCTCTCTCTCTTTTGTTCTATGGTTCATTTGTCTCATGAGTTGAGAAGCAAGAACCATAGAGTAAAATCCCAACATACTCTTCTCTACTCATTCTAGTTCACAAGGCCTAGCAAGCCAAGTGATCTAGTTTTCTTCAAAGTCCGAAGAACAAGCCAAAGGTAGAAGCTTTCAGGTGGATCCATCTTCGACGCAAGGAGATGACGAGGTGAGGCCGATCCGAACCCCGGGAGGAGTTGAAGACGAAGGAGTTCAAGAAAGGTATAGCCCCCTAACCGAGTAGGTAAACTCTTGTTAGGTTGTTATTTAGATGTTTAACAAAGATCCGGGTCTTTAAGTCCATGTTACCACCTCTAAGAAAATCGTTTTTCACCAAATTCCGCATGCCCGAAAGTACCGGAAGAGGTAGCATGGACTTACATTTTATTCTCGCGATATTTGATATCAGCCGCGTCATCGGATCAAGTGTTGATTCGATGAATCGGTACGGATAAACATTAGTCGGTTATATGCGATATAGCCGGATTGTCGGATCAAGTGTTGATTCGATAATTTAATGTATAATAATATATATGATATATTAAATTACATTAACTAATATTTGCTCACTAAAAGATTATTTTTCTCACTCGGGTAATACATTGATATATATGCGATATATGTTAAATGTATTATTTTATTTTGTTACAATAAATATTGTATATGTGATATATAATATTGTAACATGTTATAATTATTAATGCAACATGTTTAGAGGAGTTTAAACAAGATTAGGGTTTGATTTGGGTTAATGTATTCTAGATATTTCTAGATGGTTTTACTTTGTCATTTGCTAAGATATTATGATAGATATTTCTTTGTGACTCACCTTTTAACCCAATCCAAACCCTAACCCTAGTAAACTCTCTACATTAGTTACTACAACCATGGTTGCATAAATGATTATGATACTTTTTATTATTCATTACAAATGAATTCTATCATCTTCTTCCTTGAGTTATTCATTGAAAAAGCTTTCTAGCTTTTTCTAAGTGATGATAAATGAGTGAGAAAAAGATTATAAAAGAGAGAAAAAATCCTACTTCATCATTCTCATCTTCCCTTGCCATTTAGATGAGAGTGTTCACTTCATATTATGAGTGTTACCTTGTGTTAACGAAACTTCAAGGTAGATCATCTTTGTATCGAAGATCGGAAGCAAAGGTTGCATCATTCTCTTCGTGAAGCCTCTCGAGAGTCCAGAACACGATGATCGCAGCGAAGGGACCTCAACATGGAGCTTAAGAAGTGAAGGACCGGATCTACAAAGGTTGTAATCTCTCTCACTTAGTGTTAAAGAGTTTAACATGCATGTTTTCGCCTAAACCCTAGTTTAAAGATCCGGCTTCGGGTTGTTCGGCACGGCTAAAATTTTTATCGGGCATGGTTGATGCCTCGTAGACCCTTGTGCGCGTGCCTAGCAACCCTACATGCACATCTCACTGTCAACTCAGTTTTATTTTTGGGGTCTCGGGGTGATAGCAGTTTCTTAAATACGATCACAGATTCACAGTTTTCCCCGATATCGATTCTGTAAATCCGTATTCTGGTTTCATGTTCAGGTTTGGGTCCAAATTAGCATCACACAAGGGGTTCTAAGGTCACAACAAGCCTCAATTTCATTTTGATTTCAGGTCTAACCCTAAACCCTAACTTGAATTCTCCAAAGTCCACAAAACGACACAATATCGATATGAAACTAGAATTGTTGCACAAGGAAATTGAAATACTACTTGAGGGTGCAGAAATTACCTCCTTTGGCAACTCAAGAATTTTCTTGAGTTGCTCAAAGTCCTCAAAATCCAATCTTGCTAGGTTCAAAGTGTAGCTAGTGAGCTTGGGAGCAAGTTTTGTGAAGTGGAAATGGGGTTTTGATGAGGGAAATGAGAGGGATCTATGAAGTGAAGGGGAGGGAGATGAGGGAGCAGGAGCAATAGCAGTAGCAGCTCTTGTTGAAGAGGGGAGAGAAAATGAGATGGAAATGATGGAGGAAAGGGTCAAAAGTCAAAAGCAACTACTCTCTCGCTCTCATCATCATACTTACTTTTTTTCATTCTTTTCTTTTCTTTTCCTTCTCACTCCAATAGTGAACCCAAATGAATAACCATGGCAAAAGAAATGTAACACAAGTGTAACAAGTGTGGAAAATGATATGTGCACATTTTTACACAAAAATGCTAAAAATCCAATTAGCGATTTTTAATTGCGATTAGCACTAAATTAGCATATAACTAATCTTAAAAACTTTAAAATGGTATAATTCCATAAAATACCCTATTTTAGAATTTTCCATAATTTTTCCCTATTTATTTGTATTTAATTATACCAGAATATTAAAATATTCATTAAAATAATATTAAATTATAAAAATTCCCAAAACTCATATTTTATTATTTTGAAAACGTTACACTTCCGAATGAGAAACAGCTAATTTCTGATGGTATCGAAAGCGTCTCGAAAAAGCCTTCGATTTGATATATTATGGGCCTCATAATTCATCCGGGATCAAAAGTTATGAGGCATCACGTGCTCACACGTGACCGGGCATCACGTGCAGACACGTGACCAGTTACAGGCAAAACCTGTAGGTACTGAATAAAATAAATAATTGGAAATAATTAATCAGTGGGGTCACGTGCCAACACGTGATGGGCCTTTAAACCCACTGAAAAGAATTAAAGGTATAATAAAACACTAAGGAAAAACCCCAATAGGGCATCACGTGCTCACACGTGACCAAGGGTCACGTGCTGACACGTGATGATTCCTTAGCTCTGTTAAAAGGCAGAATTAAATTCTGGAAAAAAATGTTTAATCAAGAGGGTCACGTGCCGACATGTGACAAGTTCCTAAACTCTTTAATTGATAGAATTAAATTCTATTTAATAATCAGATAAAGGGACCACGTGCCAACACGTGATAGACTTTTAAAAGCCTTCTAAAATAATAGAATTAAATTCTAATTAAGGGAAATCAAAGACCCAAACTGGGAAAATATTTCTTTAAATCTTTCCAAACAAAAATGATGGTGCTCTGTAAAATGGAGCGCCGTTGGATTAAAAATCCAATGGTGATTAAAAATCGCCAATTTATGAAAAGATTTTATACTTGAAAAGATTTTCCTAAAATTCATAAAGAATAACAGACAGAATATCTTTTGGATTAAAAATCCAAAGGTGAATAAAATTCACTGAGTGATCTAAAAGATCATGTTAGTTACAAAAACAACCAAAATCTTGCAATGAAAGATTCACAAAACAAATTGATTCTTTTCTTTCTCCTATAAATAAGAGCCAAGAAAAGAAGAGAGGGGGATCTACTTTTTTTGAGGAATATACAACAACAGAGAGAAAAAAGAGAGGAGAATTTAATTCTCAAGAGAGAAAAAGAAGATCTCTTCAGAAAAAAAAACCTAGGTGAGAAAGGGAAAGAGATCTAAGCTCCATAAAACAAAAAGAGAATTTAATTATCAAATTAAGAGTTTAACTCTTCTGAATAAGAACTTAGTTCTTCCTTTGGTTGAAGATCTGCAGAAGCAGATCTCCCCACAAGTTGAGAATTTAATTCGCATCGGGGAGATTCTGCCATGCGGATCCAAAACTTAGTGGGAGAATTGAGTTTAGGGAATTTAATTCCCACAAATTTATAGGAATTTAATTTCTCCAAATGAAACTAAGGTTTAACCTTACATAAGAATTTAATTCTTCCAAATTCATAGGAATTTAATTCCTCCAAATGAAACTAGGGTTTAACCCTACATAAGAATTTAATTCTTCCAAATTCATAGGAATTTAATTCCTCCAAATGAAACTAGGGTTTAATCCAACATAAGAATTTAATTCTTTCAAAACACATGGAAATTTAATTCCTCTAAAATGAAATTAGGGTTTAACCCTATAACAGAATTTAATTCTTAAAAGAAAAAGGGATTTAAAAATCTCCATGCACGTAAAGAGATCATTACCCAACTTGGTCACGTGGTAACACGTGACCCTCATCCTCAATGAGTAAAAAAGAACGAATAAGACTAGGTCACGTGCTCCCACATGACCCTTAAACAGATTCCTAAAAATAAGAAGGAATTAGTCTGGAGGCAATGCCTCACGTGCTCACACGTGACCCTCAAAACAAAAGGGAACAAACTTAAAGGCAGAATCAATTTTGGGCGCCCTCACGTATCCCCACGTGACCCCTAATAAACACTTTAATAAATCAGTTCATGGGTACCCATTGTAAGTCCGCGGCGGCGCCCCGGCCGTTGATCCGACGCCGGAAACGCGGAAACAAAAACTTTGCAAACTAGCAAACCGGCACCACCGCGCACTTTTCACCCGGATCGGGCCATTAACCTAGCTATTAGCAAACTAGAAAAGAGTAGAGAAGCTATACCAAGCGATCCGTGTCCTTCGGTCTTCGTCTCCACTCCGATCTCCCACGGAATCTCCGTCCGTCAACTCCTCGTCAGAAAGGGCACCACGTAACCGGAATCTTTTACGGGCTCCCACCTCTGGACCGAGGCAACTCGGGCGTGAAGTTGGCTAGCCGACGCGTCCAAGATTTGGTGTAGGCTAGTGTAGAATGCTATGTCACTTTGGGGTCAAGAAGTTGCCATGGATGGAGGGATCAAGAAAGAACTTTGGAGAGTAGTGAGGGTTTTTGAAGCAAACCAAAATGAGATGATGATTTTTCCACCCTCACAAAATGATCCTCTCTCCTCTCTAGAATAGTGGCTGGCCCTTCTCCATGGTGAGAAAAATGGTGGTGGGAATTTTTCAAGCAAATCAAGTGGAGAAAAAGAAAATCATAAACAAGAATAATGATCACCATAAATCAACCTCACCATCCAACTCAATCCTATCATAATAAATGCAAGTGATGAGATGAAAATGGAATCTCATGATTATGAAAGAACAAATGCAATAAAACCCTCCACAAAAAGTAATTTGCACAATTGCAAATTACCCCCTCCATCGAAAGTCCGGCCGTGAAGGAACAAAGAAAAACCGGTCGGAACGGAATACAAACTGGCAACTTCAGAAAACTGATCCCGTAATAAATTACAGGAAAACCCCGCTACTGCAAATACATGCCCGCATTTGTATTCCCACTGAACACAAATGCAAAGAGACAAAACTACACTATCTAATACTAGAATCCGGATTAAGCCAAAGCCGGCTAGTAAAAACCGTCCGATCACGATCCGTGCAATACCGCACGTATCTGATCGAACCTTCCCATATCTCCATACGGCCACTACAGCGTTTCGCCCGAAACCTGAGTAACTGAGTGTGGTGGACTCTAAAGACTCGTCAATACTATGGCTGTGGATTTAACCACTAGCACGTCAGAGGTATAAGCCATACGTGACGGGCCACCAGCTATTGACCAAAAGGGACGTCGATGAGCAAACTCATCTAGACACCCTACTGAGCCTGTCAGTGACAATATCCGTACAGTCCGGTCCGTTCGTCTATGAGCATCACATAGCGGGCCTAAGGGGTTGGTAAAAGTCAGACCCCAATAGCGGTACAAGTCGTGTCGAAGTGTAACCCAGAACACCCTGAGATACTACTGGAATACCTACCAGCAAATCTCCTGCCTTGGCCAAGGACTTTTCATGTGCTGGCTCTCCTAGACACAGCGCGACCTCACCCCCAATACCGGGAGAGACGAACCCCTGCAGATCCGCTCACTGCCTCCATGTGGCTCAGGACTGTACCCAACTAAAACCTGTTTGCACGACTCTTTTGAGCCATGGTAGGGTAGTAATCAAAGCACAGTGGGAACTCACACGAGACAAATAACGATCTCAGGTCGATGAACTAACCTGTACACATGTCACCAGGGAACTGCTATCTGACGTAAGGTATAATACCAACTAGCAGGCTCCCGGCGAGTCCTGTCCGGTGTACCCATAACCCAATGAGCACCTGTATACATCTTAGCTGAACCAACTGACACCAGTGGCTTATGAGACCGGCCACCGTCCCTCGTCGGGGTCTCAACTGTATACACTAGTCTACTCTGGAGAATCGATGCCCTGTCACGAAACTCCCACGACTAGGGACCTTTTAAGGATGTGCTTATAGACTCCAGCTCTCACTTATATGATCGCTCTCATACTGTTGGTAGTCAAGCAAGAATCTTAAGGGCTCTATCAACATGTAATAGCGACTCGTAAGGTCACCTAAAGCAGTACACGATGATAAAGATAAACCAGATAGCATACTATCATCTTGAGTAAGACTGTCCTACTGGGACAGGTCCTCCCCTCAATCATTGCAATCACGTGCATGTGATCCAATAATTGACTCTGAGGGCACTATCTCCAACAATCTCCCACTTGCACTCAAGGCTAATTATTGCGATGTCGCATACTCACAGCCCGTGTGATACCGAACACCCAACTCCTCTACTAGTCAGTCTCACAAAGCTCGTTTGCGAAACTATTGCGTTCGAGGAATAGCCTCAGTGAGTGGATTCGCTCTGATGTTTCTTTCTATGTCTCTCTTTATCTCAAGTTCGCGGAGAAAGCCATCTCCCGAAATGAGCAATACCTGTCTTAGAATGTGTCTGGATATCTGATGGGACCTAGCTCATAAATGAACTCCAAATCCAAACTTCTTAGACTGTATCGTCAACTGAACTTAATCAGTATCCTGCGCCATGCCTTCCCTCAGTATCCACCTGGACCGCCTGTCCAAAATACTGCCCTTCGTCAGAAGGAAAACTATAACTCTGACAGCCACTCTGCCATCCAGGTCACTTTGGAAGCCTGGAATGATAACTGTCTCCCGAAGAAGACTGCCGTTATCATATCCCTAGAACATCCACTTATGTTCTAAAACTGCTTTCGACTGTTTCTCCAGGATTGGATCAATATCAACTTATTGCACCTACTGCAAGAACAACATCTGGTGTGGTACTTGATATCTCATGATTGACTCAATTGCCTAAGCAAGTGATCTGTCAATCATGCGTATCCCTCTCCCCTTTAGTCTGTAAGACACCTTTAGAGAGGGTGACTCCATCACCTGCAGGTATACCACTGTGCCAGGAGTCGTCCATTCTAAATACTCATAGAATGCAGTCAAAGTACCCAGATTGCGAAACCACCCAAATCTAGATCTAAAACCATAGATCTAATAACCAGAATGTCTGATATAATATCTAAGTCCTGTGTAGAGAAACCACTGTGTGACAACCATAGTATAACCGATCGTAGTATAGGAATATTACTTCCTACTCTGTGTATGTCATCAAATACCAGGACATCACACCCTACTACCTTCTTAACAGATCCATCCCCTATTCTGATGAAGTCAAACCTATGACTGTCTCATCAGAAATAGATGATCTATCTCCGCTATATCTGCTTTAGTCTATGAATAGACATAAGCCTGATGTCCACCAATGCTTCCGCTGCTCCCACTGACTACGACAACCCTCTGGCAAAGTCATATAGGCGTACACTTCTAAAACTAGTTCAGAACGACGCTATACTCATCCTACTGCCGGGTCTCACAGTCTGGAGCAACAGCAATGGCAAGCCTGGGTAAAGAAGAACCTCCCTGTCACCGTCCTTGAGGCTACCGAAGTACCTCTCGAGTGCCTGAGGTTACCCACCATATCTGCGGAGTGGCCAATGGAATGTCAAACCAGATTGAATCTTTAGGTTCTTATCAAATCTTCAGTAATCGTTTGCGGTTCTGGAATCACTTCCAGTTCTACCATACTCCCACTACTGTTTTCTGAAAAAATCCATTTTTAATTAAAACTGTGGCGAGTTTAGAACAATATCACAATTGATCTTCCAGATGGTAGAATGTCAACCCTCGTCATAGCCCGGGTCAACCCACAAACAGTCATTATAGAAACGTGCCTTGAGTTATCCAGAGTCTGGTTTTAAGCATAAGCTGGACAACTCCCCGTACCTTAACAATATCAAGATATGAACTGTTCTATATCCAATATAGAAACAGAGGCATTGATTTAATTGAACCAGATTCAAATCATGCAGCTGTCTCCAGTGCATGTCAACTAAATGGAAGGAGGCGGATCAGCGTTACTCAACCTAGGAGTACTTCTAATTATGAGTAACCTGAAAGAGAAGCAAGTTCTCTTAAACATTACTATCAACCGAATACCATTCACAAGTATCTACATCTTCGATCACCTTGAAGAATCCCGATACTTGCAATTCCTGGTTCTCTACTTTACTCTTATACCTATAACTTCTCAAAACTTCGACCTTGTGTTTCTACGAAACACCTGTCTTAGAACTAGAGAAGTTATAAGTAAACCGAATATAGTACGAGGACCAACCCCTCTGTCCTAATGGACACTGGACAATATACAATACTCTGTATAAGTCCGCTGAGTCTAATAACTCATTCACTGTGTGTCGTAGGTTGAAAACTGTACTTTTGGTTAAGAAGAATTACACCGCTGTTCAATGCTCCATACCTAACCATCCACTAATATAGGTAAATGTTGTAAGTCCATATTGCGACCCCCGGTGCTTACGGGGAGGCGGAAACGGTATAAAAAACGAATTTTTATCGCAAGAGGCAACATGGACTAAACTAGGTCGGGATCGTTGCTAAACTAAACTAGCAAATACGCAAAAGAGAGTTAGCTACTCGGATGAAGGTTATACCTAAACTTGAACTCCTTCTTCTTGAGATCTTGTAGAGGTTGATGGTTCTCTTTTCGTCGCCTTCTTCCGTCGAAGATGGATCCACCTCGAAGGTTCGACCTTTGGGCTCTTCCTCGATCTTTGAGTGAACTAGGGTTCCCGGCTTGCTAAACCTTGAACCTAGAATGAGTAGAGAGTAACTAGGGTTTGCTTTTCCTTTTTAAAGAGAAGGATTCTCAACACATGAGAAGGTTTCTCTTTGCTAGAGGAAGAAGAAGATGAAATGAGGAGAGAGAGAGGTTATGATAGAATGAGCTATATTTCTCTTTCTTGCAACCATAATGCAAAAGAAAAGAATTATCTAAATAATAATAATTGAAATAAGAATAGTTAATGGTAATTTTGGAATGACCACTATCATGCTTCTTTAAATGAAGTGTAAGCATGAATCAAGGAGGATCTTTCAAAGCATGATGGTGGTCAATGGTCAACAAGTCAACCATGGTCAACAAGTCAACAAAAAAACAACCATAACATAATTCTTATTTAATTACTATTAGATAATATATAAATCCATTAGGGTTTGGAAAATGAAGACTGTTAACTGTGCATACGCACCCGTTCCGAAACCCTAATGAAAAACCTCATCCTCCGCCTCAAGCAACTGTGCATACACACCTGTATTCTCGTTCCGAGGAACAAGAATACCAAGAGATAAAAGCAACCCCAAAACATATACCGGTATCTGGCTCAAACCAGAGCCTGCCAGTATAATCCGTCCGGACTCCAAACGTGCACAAGTGCGCGGATGAGAACGAACCCTGTCGCAAAACCATGCGACCTCTACTCAGTTTTGCCCAGAGGCGAATACCCTCTGTGTGGGACTCTAAAGACTCGACACTACGCTGGCAGTGGGTTTAACCACAGACCGCAAGCGGCACTAGCTGTGCGTAACGGTCCCCAGGTAGATGCCGACAAGAAGGCTGACGAGGTGAAACCCCATCTGAACTCCTACTGAGTCTGAATGTGACATTCTCCGTACAGTCCGGTCTGTTCGTCTGATACATCGCATGTCGGGCCTAGGGGGCGGTAAAACGTCAGTCCCCCAATAGCGGTACAAGTCGTGTCGGAGTGAAGCCCAAAACACCCTGAGATAACACTGGAACCTACCAGTATATCTCGCTTGCCCTGGCCAGGGACTACTCGTGTAATGGCTCTCCTAGACACAGCGCGATGTCAACCCCCAATACCGGGAGAGACGAATCCTGTCTAACCGTCACTGCCTCCAAGTGTTTCGGGACTGCACCCAACCACCACCTGTTTGCACGACTCCTTTGAGCCGTGGTAGGGTAGTGATCAAAGTGCAGTGGGAACACACTCGAGGCGAAGTGCCAGTGTCAAGTCAGCGGACTAAGCTGTACTCATGTCACCTGGGAACTGATAACTGACGATAGGTATAATACCAACCTGTCAGTTCCCGACGAGTCCTGTCCAGTGTACTCGTAACCCAACGAGCACCCGTATACTATCTCCAGTACGACGTACTGATGGCTGTGGGACAGACCATCTCCCATACTGGGATGAGAAGCGCATACGCTAGTCTACTCCGGAGTATCGATGCCCTGTCTCGATAGTCCTACGACTAGGGACCTGTATAAGGATGTGCCTATAGATTACCCAGCCCCCACTAGTGTGACTGCCATCACAACGCTGGTAATCAAGCAAAGATCCTAAGGGCTCCACTAATGCGTATAAGTGATATACTGAAATAAACACAAGTACACATTAAAGTAGAAACAAACCAAGTAGCATACTACTATATTGAGCAAGATTGTTTATACAAGGTGAATATCCCAAGCTTCCATCAAGTAATATACAAACTAGTATGATACAGTAATGGCCTCTAGGGCATATACACTAACAATCTCCCACTTGCACTAAGGCCATGAACTGGCGTATCGAAGACCTATCATCTCGATCAGCCGCTCGAACTGAGTCTGGGGTAGGGCCTTGGTGAATGGATCTGCAGTGTTCTCTTCTGAAGCAACCCTCCGAACCTCGATCTCCTTGCGATCCACGATCTCCCTGATCAGGTGATACCGCCTCAAGATGTGCCTGGATCTCTGATGGGACCTGGGTTCCTTTGCTAAAGCTATAGCCCCGTTGTTGTCGCAATACAGAGGTACTGGGTCAACAATGGATGGAACCACCTGAAGTTCTTTTAAGAACTTCCTTATCCAGACAGCTTCTTTTGCGGCATCAGATGCAGCGATGTATTCCGCTTCCATAGTCGAGTCTGCAACGGTTTCCTGTTTGGAACTCTTCCAACACACCGCCCCTCCATTGAGGGTAAAGACAAAACCCGACATGGACTTGGAATCATCCTTGTCACTCTGGAAGCTGGAGTCAGCAAAGGCCTCAATCTGGAGGTCTTTTCCGCCATACACCAAGAACATCTCCTTAGTCCTCCTCAGGTACTTGAGAATGTTCTTTACCGCTATCCAATGTTTCTCCCCAGGGTTTGACTGATACCGGCTTACTACACTCAGTGCATAAGCTACATCCGGTCTGGTACACAACATCGCATACATTATAGAGCCTACCGCAGAAGCGTAGGGTATAATAGACATGCGATCCCTCTCCAAATCAGTCTTGGGAGACATCTCTTTAGAGAGGGTGATCCCGTGACAAGCCGGTAGGTTACCGCGCTTGGAATCTTCCATGCTGAATCTTTTCAGTACGGTGTCGATGTACCTGGACTGTGAAAGTCCTAATATCCTCTTGGATCTATCACGATGGATCCGGATCCCCAGGATGTAAGAGGCATCACCCAGGTCTTCATGGAGAACCTTTGTGACAAGAAACCCTTGACAGATTGTAGCATAGGAATGTCATTTCCTATTAAGAGAATGTCATCCACGTATAAAACAAGGAATACTACAGTTCTCGCTACAAATCTACTATAGATGCATGGTTCATCTGGATTTTTGATAAAGTCAAATTCCTTGACCGTCTCATCAAAACAGATGTTCCAACTCCGCGATGCCTGCTTTAGTCCATAGATGGACTTAAGCAACTTGCACACCTTTCCGCTGCTCCCACTCTGAATGAAACCCTCTGGCTGATCCATATAGACACACTCCTCTAAATTTCCATTTAGAAAAGCGGTTTTTACGTCCATCTGCCAAATTTCATAATCGTGGAAGGCAGCAATGGCAAGAAGGATCCGAATGGATTTCAGCATAGCCACTGGAGAAAAGGTTTCGTCATAGTCCAAGCCAGGTCTTTGACGGAAACCCTTTGCTACAAGTCTAGCTTTATAGGTCTCAACCTGTCCATCTACACCAATCTTCCTTTTGAAGATCCACTTGCATCCTACGGGTTTTACCCCGTCTGGAGCAATGTCCAACGTCCATACTTTGTTGGTGTACATGGACTCCATTTCGGTCCGCATTGCATCCAGCCATTTTACCGAGTCAACGCTCTGAACGGCCTGCTGGAAGCTAGTAGGCTCATCATAGTCTATGATGCAATCCTCTCTATCCCCGTCTATGAGAAAACCGTAGTATCTCTCGGGCGGATGAGACTGCCTACTACTCCTGCGGAGCGGCGTAGGAATGTCCTGTTCATTTGAACCCTCTGGTTCCACTAAGCTTTCAGTAATAGTCTGTGGTTCTGGAATTTCTTCCAGTTCTACTGCGCTCCCACTTAATTCTTTTTCTAAGAACTGATGTTCTAGAAAGTGGGCATGACGAGAAACAAGAACTTTTTGTTCCTCTTCCTAGTAGAAGAGATATCCCTTGGAATTCTTTGGATATCCCACAAACTTACACAGTACTGAGCGTGCCTCGAGCTTGTCCGCATGCTGCTTTTTAACAAAAGCTGGACTTCCCCAAGTCTTAATGTGACTGAGATGGGGTCTCTTCCCACACCACATCTCATATGGTGTAGTAGGCACAGTCTTAGTAGGAACTCGGTTCAAAAGGTACGCAGCTGATTCTAGCGCATACCCCCAGAATGATCGCGGTAACTCAGCGTTACTCATCATGGACCGTACCATATCCAATAGGGTTCGGTTCCGTCTCTCCGATACACCGTTATGTTGCGGGGTGTATGGAGGAGTAAGCTGAGAGAGAATCCCATTCTCTTTTAAGTAATTCAGGAACTCGACACTTAAGTATTCTCCACCTCGATCCGATCTTAGAATCTTGATACTTTTGCCGGTTTGTTTTTCTACTTCATTCTTAAATTCCTGGAATTTTTCAAAAGCTTCGGACTTATGTTTCATTAAGAAGACATAACCGTATCTTGAAAAATCATCCGTAAAAGTAATGAAGTAAGAATAACCGCTTCGCGCATGTGTAGACATTGGACCGCACACGTCGCTGTGTACGAGTCCCAAGAGCTCGCTCGCTCTTACTCCGTGTCCAGTGAACGGAGTCTTTGTCATCTTTCCTTTGAGACAGGATTGACAAGTGGCATACGATTGATATTCGAACGGATCCAAATATCCTTCTGTATGTAACTTAGTCAACCTTCTCTCATTGATGTGACCCAGTCTACAATGCCATAAGAAAGTCTGATTGATATCTGGAGACTTTCTTTTGTGTGTATTCTGGACATTGAAAATCTGTGGTTGGTTTAATACGTATATACCATTGCTCAATGTACCTGACCCAATCAGAACTTGATTAAGGTGAATGTTAACAACATTACTTACAAACGCAAATTCATAACCTTCTTTAGAAACCAAAGATACAGAAATGATATTACAAGTTGCGTTGGGTACAAAAAAAACAATTACGCAAAACCAAAACATGCCCATCTGACATTCCCAGGTGATAGTCCCCCACGGCTTTAGCATCCATGCTAGCTCCGTTCGCAACTCTGAGGGTCATTTCACCTGCCTTCAAAACCCTACGGTTTCTCAACGCCTGCAAAGAATTACAGATATGAGATCCTGATCCGGTATCCAATACCCAGGAAGTAAAGTTTATAGAAAGACAGTTTTCAATAACATACACACCTGAAGCTGAAGCCGCAACCTGCTTCAGTTTCTGTGTCCTGGCTTTCCAAGCCCTGCAATCTTTCTTCCAGTGTCCACTCTTGTGACAATAGAAGCACTCTTCCTTTCCAACAAGCTTCCCCGCAATCTTTGTTGCCTTTTCCTTTCCCTTCGTACCCACTTTACTAACACCGCCTCTTGGTTTGGCGGGGGCTTTCTTCCTCTTTCCCTTGGCTTTCGCCTTGGACCTAGAGGAAGAAGATCCTCCTACAAACAAAGCGGGTGTTTCCCTACCCTTCTGTAGGGTGCCCTCTGCGCTCCTCAGCAGATTGAGGAGTTCTGAAAGTTCAACTTCCTTTTCTTGCAAGTTGAAATTCAGTATGAACTGGGCGTAAGTGGATGGAAGGGACTGGAGAATTATATCCGTATAGAGTTCACTGTCCAACGTGGTCCCAAGTTCCGCGAGCTCCTCAGTGTAGCCAATCATCTTAAGCACGTGGTCCGCTACCGATGATCCGACGGCCAACTTTGTCGAAAATAACTTCTTCGACACTTCGTATCTTGCGATACGAGACTGCTCTCCATACAGTTCTTTTGTATGAAGAAATATGGATTCCAAATCCATATTCTCGTGCCTCCTCTGATGGTCGTTGTCCATCGAGGCAAGTACGAGGCATCTGGCCTTCGCGCTGTCAATCTCCCAAGTCTTACGGATTTCCTTATCCGCGACGCTGGAGGTGGGACCTGGGACGGGGGGAGCTTTGGTAGTAAGAAGATACCCCAGCTTGTCGTAAGAGATTGCCAATTTGACATTCCTGAGCCAATCTTTGTAGTTTGGCCCTGTCAATATGTTTTTATCTAGAAGTAACTTAAGTCCAGTCATTTCGATTTGGTCGCTGCAGGGGGAGAGAAGAAACACTTAGCACGATGCTCTTGCAAGTTTAGAATGGTTTTTAATTTGTCTAAACAGGATGGCTCCCACTGTCTCTCGAATCCCTCCTCAAACCACAAAGGAAGAATTAGCCGGGATCAATCCCACCGTACAATACTTGCTTAACCGTTCAGCCAGGCCAGTGTCGGTACTTCGAGGGAGGTTTTCCAACGCTTTCGCGAAGTTCCTTAATTTAAGAACCTCTTTTCCCTGGGGGCGTAGCCCCGCTAACACCTTTCTAGGCACCTACTAGGTTTATAGCATTGATCGTTTAGTGAGAAATTTCCCGAGGAGTAGCATATACTCACAGTAGGATCGGGATCCAAATATCATCGCGTGACGAAAATGAAGGAATCCTACCATAATCATCACACTCCAAATGGTATGCAAATCTAGCAAGTTTCAGTACTTATGAAACTCCCGATGTGGATTTTTGCCCCATGCTCTTATGACCTTGACTTTGGCCAAAATATCATAAGTCACATGTCAAGTTCTACCCGTCACTTTCCAGGTTAATTTGGATCCATCCGTACATACCCTTGACTTTGGCCAAAATGGCAGCACGACTGTCCCAAACCAACGCATCTATCTATGCTACACATGAACACCCAATAGCTACCAATCACTGTGCCTTGACTTTGGCCAAAATACACAGCTTGAATACTATTGCCTATTCATGCGAAACGACGGAGGGCTACGAATGGTTTTGGTAAAACTGTGAACGTAGTGAACTTGATATAATCGATGGAACGAGATAGCTTTTAGAAGGAGTGGCTCAAGCTCCGCATTTAAAAGTTAGTTTTTGAAAAGAACCGAGTGGTTTTTCGAAAGTGTTCCAACGACTTTAGCTTGGTTTATTATCTTGCATTAGTTCTTTTAATGCGTGATATTCTTGCATTAGTTCTTTTAATGCGTCCCATCATTTAATCCTACCATTGCAGAAAACAACCAAAATATGACGTACGCTTATGCCATTCGCATTCGCCACGGGGTCCCGTCATCACTCGTTAGGTTACTTAACTAACGACAGAGCGGGGGCTGGGCTAGCGCGGCTGTAAAACATAAGCAACGCCTAAATAGAAAGCAATGATAGACATTACAGATCACAGATGAATACATTGGATATATTAGCAATCCGCAATCCTTTCGAGCCTGCAACGAAAAGCGGATTACACGGTCGCGGTGAATAGCAAATACCCCACCCAAGACCCCTACGGGTGCGGCAAACTACCCGCCAAGAACCCGGTAGTTTGTGCACCCCTCCATGGGTCTATCCTAGGAGCAAAAACAGTAAAAAGAATTATACAATGACGGCTACAACCCCGACCCGGTTGTGCGGCCAAACAAATAAAATTATTACATCAATTTACATTTACAATGAATGAAAGAAAAACAAAAGCTCATCTCACATCCACCCCGGCTATTCACCCGCGACAGTCCAACACATTCATATACACATTCCAATATCAAACACAGATCATGTATAACCCCGACTAATCGGCTTATAGCGATTAGCCGACGTTCAATACATGCAAGCATCACAGATATAACCAACATAGCCAAAGTGCAGTGAAGTTCGGAAAAAATACGGAATTATAGGACCCCAAAAGTGAATTTCTGTTCTGGAAAATCTGGGCACATATAACATATCTGAAAAATCCCAAAACCAACACAGAAGAACACTGCACAAAAAACGATGCAGAGAGGACACCAAACAGCGGCGGTTCCGCGGCCTGATGAACAGGTGAGGCCGCGGAAGGGCGGCGCTTTGAAGGAATCATGCTATCGTTTTTGGTGGGTGTTCTTAGAAAACCCTGAGACGATTTTTAGAGTATAAAGTTTTTCATTTAGAGCAGAAAAAATTTCAACAGAAAGTTAGGGTTTTGGTTTTTCCGGTTTTGTGATTTTTCGGTTTCGAACTTCCATACACTTCGCTACCAAGCTAGTTTAAGTTTAGTTAGTCTCTGATACCACTGTAAGTCCATATTGCGACCCCCGGTGCTTACGGGGAGGCGGAAACGGTATAAAAAACGAATTTTTATCGCAAGAGGCAACATGGACTAAACTAGGTCGGGATCGTTGCTAAACTAAACTAGCAAATACGCAAAAGAGAGTTAGCTACTCGGATGAAGGTTATACCTAAACTTGAACTCCTTCTTCTTGAGATCTTGTAGAGGTTGATGGTTCTCTTTTCGTCGCCTTCTTCCGTCGAAGATGGATCCACCTCGAAGGTTCGACCTTTGGGCTCTTCCTCGATCTTTGAGTGAACTAGGGTTCCCGGCTTGCTAAACCTTGAACCTAGAATGAGTAGAGAGTAACTAGGGTTTGCTTTTCCTTTTTAAAGAGAAGGATTCTCAACACATGAGAAGGTTTCTCTTTGCTAGAGGAAGAAGAAGATGAAATGAGGAGAGAGAGAGGTTATGATAGAATGAGCTATATTTCTCTTTCTTGCAACCATAATGCAAAAGAAAAGAATTATCTAAATAATAATAATTGAAATAAGAATAGTTGATGGTAATTTTGGAATGACCACTATCATGCTTCTTTAAATGAAGTGTAAGCATGAATCAAGGAGGATCTTTCAAAGCATGATGGTGGTCAATGGTCAACAAGTCAACCATGGTCAACAAGTCAACAAAAAAACAACCATAACATAATTCTTATTTAATTACTATTAGATAATATATAAATCCATTAGGGTTTGGAAAATGAAGACTGTTAACTGTGCATACGCACCCGTTCCGAAACCCTAATGAAAAACCTCATCCTCCGCCTCAAGCAACTGTGCATACACACCTGTATTCTCGTTCCGAGGAACAAGAATACCAAGAGATAAAAGCAACCCCAAAACATATACCGGTATCTGGCTCAAACCAGAGCCTGCCAGTATAATCCGTCCGGACTCCAAACGTGCACAAGTGCGCGGATGAGAACGAACCCTGTCGCAAAACCATGCGACCTCTACTCAGTTTTGCCCAGAGGCGAATACCCTCTGTGTGGGACTCTAAAGACTCGACACTACGCTGGCAGTGGGTTTAACCACAGACCGCAAGCGGCACTAGCTGTGCGTAACGGTCCCCAGGTAGATGCCGACAAGAAGGCTGACGAGGTGAAACCCCATCTGAACTCCTACTGAGTCTGAATGTGACATTCTCCGTACAGTCCGGTCTGTTCGTCTGATACATCGCATGTCGGGCCTAGGGGGCGGTAAAACGTCAGTCCCCCAATAGCGGTACAAGTCGTGTCGGAGTGAAGCCCAAAACACCCTGAGATAACACTGGAACCTACCAGTATATCTCGCTTGCCCTGGCCAGGGACTACTCGTGTAATGGCTCTCCTAGACACAGCGCGATGTCAACCCCCAATACCGGGAGAGACGAATCCTGTCTAACCGTCACTGCCTCCAAGTGTTTCGGGACTGCACCCAACCACCACCTGTTTGCACGACTCCTTTGAGCCGTGGTAGGGTAGTGATCAAAGTGCAGTGGGAACACACTCGAGGCGAAGTGCCAGTGTCAAGTCAGCGGACTAAGCTGTACTCATGTCACCTGGGAACTGATAACTGACGATAGGTATAATACCAACCTGTCAGTTCCCGACGAGTCCTGTCCAGTGTACTCGTAACCCAACGAGCACCCGTATACTATCTCCAGTATGACGTACTGATGGCTGTGGGACAGACCATCTCCCATACTGGGATGAGAAGCGCATACGCTAGTCTACTCCGGAGTATCGATGCCCTGTCTCGATAGTCCTACGACTAGGGACCTGTATAAGGATGTGCCTATAGATTACCCAGCCCCCACTAGTGTGACTGCCATCACAACGCTGGTAATCAAGCAAAGATCCTAAGGGCTCCACTAATGCGTATAAGTGATATACTGAAATAAACACAAGTACACATTAAAGTAGAAACAAACCAAGTAGCATACTACTATATTGAGCAAGATTGTTTATACAAGGTGAATATCCCAAGCTTCCATCAAGTAATATACAAACTAGTATGATACAGTAATGGCCTCTAGGGCATATACACTAACAAATGTCACAGACATAATTTCAAAAAGGTACATCTCACTCTATAAAAATAGACGTACAGATATATCAATTTGAAATTGGTGCATAACAACGGATATTCAAAACCAAATATTTGCCGTCCGGCAAACAACCCAGGTGGCTTCCTCAAATATCACCAATTACAACGAATCCTGATATAATGAGGATGGTCACCTAATTCCCAATAACTTACTCCCACTCATCATCTGTAAAACCATACAGATGTGAGAATCATACCTGGTAAATACATACCCTGGAGCAAGTGTCTAATTGGGAAATCAGTTTTCCTTTAACAGTACACAGTGGAACTGAAACATTGAAATGTTTCGATGGGGTATCCTGGTATTCCTAATAATGCCTCTTCCATTATCCAGATTCATAACTATAACCGTATAATTCTTTGCTACCTCTCCAAATCCCTTTATATGTCTTTAGTCATTACCTTCTGCACACCCCTTTAGGCCAAATGGTTTTCTTCCTTCCTTACCGTTCGGCACCAGCCTATGGTTTGGAAGAAGACTATCCAATAAGCATAATGGGTGTACTGTCCTAATCCTAGGAGCACTCACAATGCGAGAGAAGGTGAGGATAAAAGACAACCGAATGAACTTTATTCCTATTTCTCCTGAACCAGGATCCATCCCCGAACTGGAACAAGTTCCTTTCGAGTTTGTATATAACCATACGATAGATTATCCAATAAACTGGGATCTTCGTAGTGATACGGAGCGTCCTGGAGAAATACAAAGGTGATTTAGGATTGGCGAAGAAATACTTGGTTTGGTCGTGAATAGCAGTCGCAATTTACTTTGCCCTCTTACTAATCCTTTACTTTGTCTGAACTTAATACCTTCTGTACACCGTTTAGGCTAATTGGCTTTCTTCATTCCCCACTGTTCGGCACCAGCCTAAGGTTTGGAAGAAGACTATCCAATTTGCGTAATAGGTGTACTATCTCCTAAGCCAAGGAGTACTCGCAATCTGAGAGAGAAGGTAAAAGGAAAAGACAACTGAATAATCCTATTCGTTTTCTCCAGAACCGGAAACCATCCTCGAATTCCTTCGAGTTCGTATATAACCATACGATGGTTTTGTCCAATGGAAGTGGACGTTCGTAGTAATACGGGGTGTCCTGGAGAAAAGGGTAAAAGTAGGAGTGGCAATGAGGTCTGCAACTCTAACAATCCAAAAGCCAGTGTTAAGAAGGTTCGGTCAATTTGGTCACTGAGTCATAGTCTAGGGTCGGGTCAATGGTCGCTGCCAAAGAGAGAGAGAAAAGAAACACTCAGCGTACACTCTAACCTACATCAGAATGGTTATCACTTTATCTAATCTGGAAACCTCCTACTGTAACGTCAAATTTTTCCACAAACCTGAAAGAAGAATTAACCGGGATCACCCGAGGAGTAAACCAACTCATCGGTGGGAATCGGGATCCAACTATCATCGCATGATAACGTGACGGAATCCGCTCACGCTATCATACTCCAGAAGGTATGCGCATATCTGGCAAGTTTCAGTTTCTTTAGAAACTCCCGATGTGGATTTTTGCCCCGTGCTCTTATGACCTTGATTTTGGCCAACATATCATAAGTCACATGTCAAGTTCTACCCGTTATTATCCAGGTTAATTTGAACCCACCCGTACCTACCCTTGACTTTGGCCAAAATGGCAGTACGACTGTTCCAAACCAACGCATCTATCTATGCTGCATATGAATACCCAACAGCTACCAAACACTGTGCCTTGACTTTGGCCAACATACACAGCTTGAATACTATTGACTATCCATATGAAACGACGGAGGGCTACGAATGGTTTCTGGCGAAAACCTTTAACGTAATGAACTTGATATCGTTGAAGGAACTGATAGCTTTTAAAAAATATAGTGACAAAAACCTTTGCTAAAGAGGTCACTCCCGGTGAAGGGATCTCGGCTCTTTCCCCGTAGAATAAGGTGCAGGATATTCCAACTGGATACCATGATGCAAAGCAAAAGTAAACGGCTATAGTGAAGTTATTGCCCTGACGCAAACTTCTGTCCAAGGGGTCACTCCCGGTGAAGGGATCTCGGCCCTTGCCTCGTCGACTGAGGAGCAGGATATTCCAACTGAATACCACGATGCAAAACAAAAGAGAACGCCCTTGCAATAACAGCTTTTTGAAAAAGTGTTCCAACAACATCAGAATAGGTTTGTTTAACTTGCATTGATCCGAATCAACGCAGTCCCATCAATTGATCACACCAATAAAGAACGAAAATAATGACGTACGTATATGCCATCCGCATTCGCCACTGGGTCCCGTCATCACCCGTTAGGTTACTTAACTAACGACAGAGCGGGGACTGGACTAGCGCGGATGCAAAACATATACAACATCTACTAATATATATATATAATATATAATTTTCGCTCAAGGCGTGATAAAATGCAACATCACAGAAATGTACAGCATCACAGAACAATACAGATATCTGGGATCCCTGGGTTTCACAGAGCCGCTACTGAAACCCGACGTTCCTCTGGTCGTGTGGATAGCCTGTGCAATGAAATCCTAGACCCCTACGGGCGCGGCAAGTTACCCGCCAAAACCTGAAGCGAGGCAGCCCCCTTCAGCAACGTGAATGGACCACCCAGCACTTCACGGAATCCGGTAACTTGGGCACCCCTCCTGGGTCAACCTATACCCCCTACGAGCACGGCGAATCGCCCGCCAATTCTAGAGTAAAGCCCCCTCTGTCTCAATGCCATGAGATGCGGGCTCGTTGCCCTCTAGAACCCGGCTATCCGTGCACCCCTCCGCGGGGTAATCTTAGTACAGAAAGTAAAATATACATACAATGGGTACATCGACCGCAACCTGGTCGTGCCCCAAAAGAATAATACAAACAGGCAGTGACGGCAGTCCACGTGTCGGACGCTCCCCCCGCAATATCAAATGTACATATAAAATAAAACTGTACTAACATTGCATCCAGGCTATCCACCACGACCGATCCGCAACATCACAGTAAAACACAGAACATCAACGTGAATGTCACGTTCGCAAATCCGTCTAACCGGGCTATAGCAGTTAGACAGGATTTACCGATCGAGTGACATTCACGGTCGCAGATATAATGTAAATACTGTGAACTAGCATATTTAAAATATCCGATCGAACAAATTTATCGAAGTGGGCCTCAAGCAGTACTGTAGCACTTACAGAAAATCTGGGCCCAAAAAGAATGTTCCAAAAACCCCATTTCTCAGACTAGGACCCACTGGAAGAAAAATGGTGCAACGAAGCTATATTACTGCGGCGGAACCGCGGCCAAAGTGGGGTGTTGGCCGCGGTTCCGCGGCCGTATAGACGAATTAGGTCACCAAATTTTTTCAGTGTTCTTAGAATTCTCTGCACATGTTTCTGCAACAACCTGAAAAATTTTTAGAGCTGAAAAAATTTCGACAGAGAACACATGTGCACACGAAATACGGTTTTTGGGATTTTGTTCGATCGAGTCTTTAAACATACTAGAGCAAGCTAGGCAAGGTTAACGGCGTGTCTCTGATACCAATGTAAGTCCGCGGCGGCGCCCCGGCCGTCGATCCGACGCCGGAAACGCGGAAACAAAAACTTTGCAAACTAGCAAACCGGCACCACCGCGCACTTTTCACCCGGATCGGGCCATTAACCTAGCTACTAGCAAACTAGAAAAGAGTAGAGAAGCTATACCAAGCGATCCGTGTCCTTCGGTCTTCGTCTCCACTCCGATCTCCCGCGGAATCTCCGTCCGTCAACTCCTCGTCGGAAAGGGTACCACGTAGCCGGAATCTTTTACGGGCTCCCACCTCTGGACCGAGGCAACTTGGGCGCGAAATTGGCTAGCCGACACGTCCAAGATTTGCTGTAGGCTAGTGTAGAATGCTATGTCTCTTTGGGGTCAAGAAGTTGCCATGAATGGAGGGATCAAGAAAGAACTTTGGAGAGTAGTGAGGGTTTTTGAAGCAAACCAAAATGAGATGATGATTTTTCCACCCTCACAAAATGATCCTCTCTCCTCTCTAGAATAGTGGCCGGCCCTTCTCCATGGTGAGAAAAATGGTGGTGGGAATTTTTCAAGCAAATCAAGTGGAGAAAAAGAAAATCATAAACAAGAATAATGATCACCATAAATCAACCTCACCATCCAACTCAATCCAATCATAATAAATGCAAGTGATGAGATGAAAATGGAATCTCATGATTATGAAGGAACAAATGCAATAAAACCCTCCACAAAAAGTAATTTGCACAATTGCAAATTACCCCCTCCATCGAAAGTCTGGCCGTGAAGGAACAAAGAAAAACCGGTCGGAACGGAATACAAACTGGCAATTTCAGAAAACTGATCCCGTAATAAATTACAGGAAAACCCCGCTACTGCAAATACATGCCCGCATTTGTATTCCCACTGAACACAAATGCAAAGAGACAAAACTACACTATCTAATACTAGAATCCGGCTTAAGCCAAAGCCGGCTAGTAAAAACCGTCCGATCACGATCCGTGCAATACCGCACGTATCTGATCGAACCCTGCCATATCTCCATACGGCCACTATAGCGTTTCGCTCGAAACCTGAGTAACTGAGTGTGGTGGACTCTAAAGACTCGTCAATACTATGGCTGTGGATTTAACCACTAGCACGTCAGAGGTATAAGCCATACGTGACGGGCCACCAGCTATTGACCAAAAGGGACGTCGATGAGCAAACTCATCCTGACACCCTACTGAGCCTGTCAGTGACAATATCCGTACAGTCCGGTCCGTTCGTCTATGAGCATCGCATGGCGGGCCTAGGGGGTTGGTAAAAGTCAGACCCCCAATAGCGGTACAAGTCGTGTCGGAGTGTAGCCCAGAACACCCTGAGATACTACTGGAATACCTACCAGCAAATCTCTTGCCTTGGCCAAGGACTTTTCATGTACTGGCTCTCATAGACACAGCGCGACCTCACCCCCAATACCAGGAGAGACGAACCCCTGCAGATCCGCTCACTACCTCCATGTGGCTCGGGACTGTACCCAACTAAAACCTGTTTGCACGACTCCTTTGAGCCGTGGTAGGGTAGTAATCAAAGCACAGTGGGAACTCACACGAGACAAATGACGATCTCAGGTCGATGAACTAACCTGTACACATGTCACCAGGGAACTGCTATCTGACGTCAGGTATAATACCGACTAGCAGGCTCCCGGCGAGTCCTGTCCGGTGTACCCATAACCCAATGAGCACCTGTATACATCTTAGGTGAACCAACTGACACCAGTGGCTTGTGAGACCGGCCACAGCCCCTCGTCGGGGTCTCGACTGTATACACTAGTCTACTCTGGAGAATCGATGCCCTGTCTCGAAACTCCCACGACTAGGGACCTTTTAAGGATGTACTTATAGACTCCAGCTCTCACTTATATGACCGCCCTCATACTGCTGGTAGTCAAGCAAAAATCCTAGGGGCTCTATCAACATGTAATAGCGACTCGTAAGGTCACCTAAAGCAGTACACGATGATAAAGATAAACCAGATAGCATACTATCATCTTGAGTAAGACTGTCCTACTGGGACAGGTCCTCCCCTCAATCATTGCAATCACGTGCCTATGATCCAATAATTGACTCTGAGGGCACTATCTCCAACACCCATAACATGCCCAAACGTGATGTCTGTAAAGACTTAAGTGTTTAACACTTATTTAAATATTCTGGGAAGAAAATAAAGGAAGTCTGACCCCATCTTCAGATGCCTCATGTGACCCCACGTGACCAATTCAATTTTAGTGTTTAACACTACTTTAAGCGCTTCGTCTTTAGTGTTTAACACTATTTTCAGCACATCACGTGGGAGCACGTGATCGCCAAGTATGTTTTAGTGTTTAACTCTATTTTCAAACCAACCTTAGCCTAAATCAGCTAAGTTTTCCAGAGACAAGATCTCCCATTTGATTGAACCACAACTACATTCTTCCAAACTTGATCATTTCATATGACATTCAAAATAAAACCCCAGAGCTATAATGAATGGTTAGTGCTCAGCCAAGGACAAAATGTTGTCAGAGCCCCCAAACTCCTGTTTAGCATTGCTAAATAATAGGAGGGTTGAACCCAGACAAATGTTCAACAGTCAAACAAAAGGCCAACATTTCAAACTTAATTGGATTTAGCCCAAGTTGGCCATAAGTCCTCAATTCAGATTTAACTGAGCCAATGTGCTCATAATCTAATTAATTGATCTTAGTCCTAAATTGGACTACAGATTTCTCAATCAACTTTGGTTCAAGGGTACATCTCTTCACTCCTTTGATATTTGTCATTGTAATCCTTCAACGTCTTCAGAGAGGTGACGGGTCCCGATAACCAATCATTCCATGGACTATGGGGTCCTTAAACTCATGGACTATGATGTCCTTAAACTTTATAGATTATGACGTCTTTAAACTACGGACTGTGGGGTCCTTAAGCCCATGGACTATAAGGTCCTTAACCTCGGACTGTGGGGTCCTTAAGCCCATAGACTATGACGTCTTTAAACTAGACCGGGGGGTCCCTTTAAACTCACGGACTATGATATCCTTAACCTTGACTGTGGGGTCTTTAAACTCACGGACTATGATGTCCTTAACCTTGGACCACCATGTCCTTAAACTGGCAATTGACCGCAAAGTCCCTAAACTAGAACAATAGAGCCCAAATGCTCTTTTGTTGGATCTAAATGATCCCGTTAAGTCTATCTTAGTCTAAAATTAGACTAACGTATCCTTAACAAATGGTTAAGTTGACCTTAGTCTAAAATTAGACTAACGTGTTCTTAACAAACTATTAAGTAGATCTTGGTCTAAAATTAGACTAACATATCCTTAACAAACGTTTAAGTTGTTCTTAGTCTCAAATGAGACTAACATATCCTTAAACCCAACCCCCAAACCCAAATCTAAGAAAATACGGATTTGGACTAATCCACACCCTACGGGCGACAACATAAATTAGTCTCCGTATACAATCCACGGGCAACCAAAAACAAAACAAACACCCACGACGCGAAGTGACCATCTGGAGAAGGAGAAAGTGGTTACTGCGATGCGGTAGCATAATTAACTGCAGGGGCTTGCACCTGTAGAGAAGAGCGTCCCCACAATCAAAAACCCATCAACGAGGGGGAATCTGACGAAGTCTACTACATCGGCCGCATCCGTTTAAACTTTCGATACATAGTGTCATAAATCAACTTGGCATTTTCAGAGAGGTGGACGGATATCACCAATTAGCATCTGCCCCCAAATTCAGGCAAGACGTTTGTCTTCCCGGTTTTCGGTGGAGAACAACTGGTACATGTTAGTCTGTAGACCCAAGATCGTCATAGAGTCTTATGTGATTCCCACTGTGCTTTAATTTCCACCTTACCACGTTCAAGAGGGCGTGCCAAAAGGTGGCTTTTGGGTACAGTCTCGAGTCACATGGAGGCAATGAGCGATGGGAGGGGTTTCGCCTCTCCCGGTATTGGTAGTTGATGTTGCGCTGTGCTCGATTGGCCATAACAGGGAAGTCCCTGGCCAGGGCTGATTTAAAGATTTACTGGTAAGTTTTATCAGTAGTTTCTCGATCCGTTATGAGAGTCATATCGGCATGACTTATCGGTTATTGGGGTCTGACGTTTACCACCCCTAGACTTGATATGCGACATATCAGACGAGGAGACCGGATTGTACTGTAGTGTTACTATCGGGCTTTTGCAGGAGTTAGAGCGGGCTTGCTTGCTGATCTTCTGATCGTTCAATACCCGGGTAGCCGTTAAGTCCAGCTAGTACCGCTGACGACTTGTGGGTACTTGATGTGATCATCACCTACTGCCGGCGTATTGATGAGTCTTTAGAGTCCTATATAGAGGTTTTACTGGCTCAGGCAAAACGAAGTAGGAACACATATGTGATATGTGCGGGACCGAGAATAATATGAGTTTGTGATACCGTATTATATTCTCATGATTTATTCGTATCGGTCGATTATATGTGATATAACCGGGTTATCGAATCAAGTGTTGATTCGATAAGTTGATACAGATTATATTAGTCGGTTGTATGTGATATAGCCGGATTATTAAATCAAGTGTTGATTGTATAATTTAATGTATAATTGTATATATGATATACTAGATTACATTAACTAATATTAGCTTATTTAAGCATTTATTTTTTCTCACTTGTGTGCATGTGATATATATGTGATATATATTATTGTACATTTTTTTGTATCATGGTTGTTGATACACACTACATGGGTGTATGAGACTTACACCATACTAATTATAATGTTGGATTTTAATATTTAAAGTAATTCCAAATTAGTCGATAATAGCTCACATGCATGAAGCTTCATGAAGCTTGTGGATGCATTGACTTAGTCCACTAATTTTGTTTTACTTAAGATATTTATTAACCTAACCATTATAATTTAGCCATGATTATGTCTCTACATAAGTTAGTATATGATACAAACTCACCCATGGTTCTTTCTCTCACCTCATTAGTTCATTCTCATCTCTTGAGCTTATCTTCTTCTTCCTTGAGCAAAAGCTTGCTGGGGTTTTCTAAAGAGAGAAAATATTGTGAGAAAAATAAAACTAAAGTGAGCCCACTTCCTACTTCATCATCCTCTACTAGATTAGCACTTTAGTATAGGATGTTGGTTTCACTAATCTCTCAATTAGTGAAGTAGTAGCTTGAGTTAGTGTCTCCTCGACGTAGATCTTCGGCCTCGAAGACTTCAAGCAAGATCGTTCTTTTCACCTTGAGAAGCCATGCAAGAGTCCGGGACTTGGATCGCAGCGAAGGGACTTCAACTCGGAGCTTTAGAAGTGAAAGACCGGTCTACAAAAGTTGTATTCCGCAAACACGTAGATTTTAAGTAGTTTACTTTGTGTTTCGTTTGATTCTCTAGTTATCGATTCTAGTTTAGGGTTCTTTAAAATAGCAAATTTGAAAATGGCATGGACGATACCTCCCGAAACATTGCTGTCGTTGATATGAACCCTAACCCCAACCCCAACCCTAACCCTAACACCTAACCCTAACTACAAAACCTAAACCCAAACCCAACCTAACCCAACCCTAACCCCTAACCCTAACCCTAACCATTGTTAGTTGTATGTATGCCTTAGAAGCCATTATTGTATATGAGATGTATATTATAGTGGATGCTGGGAAATATATAGGGAAGACTTTCTTGCTCGACATGATAGTACGCTATCTGGTTTCTCTTTATCTTAACATGTATACTTACTGTCTCTCTATTACATGTTGATAAAGCCCTTAGGATGTGTACTTGACTTCCAGGATTATGATGCAGATCATACTGATGGGGCTTGGGTAGTCTATGAGTTCATCCTTCAATGTTCCTAGTCATGGGAATATCGAGACGGGGCATCGATATTCCAGAGTAGACTAGCGTATATCTTCTCGACCCATGTGATGGGCGATGGATGATCACATATCCATTGGTGTTTGACATACGAGATGGTATACGGGTGCTCAGTGGAGACTGGGTACACTGAACGGACTCGCCGAGAACTCCTAGATGGTATTATACCTCACGTCAGATAGCAGTTCTCTGGTGACACTGGTGCAGGTTAGTCTGCTGACCCGAGATCGTCATAAAGTCTTGTGTGGCTCCCACTGTGCTTTGATTTCCACCCTACCACGGCTCTACTGAGTTCTGCAAACAGGTGGTTTTTAGGTACAGTCCCAAGTCGCATGGAGGCGATGAGCGATAGGGGGGATTCGTCTCTCCCGGTATTGGAGGTTGATGTTGCGCTATGCTCGATTGGCCATAACTGAAATCCCTAGTCAGGGTATATGTGATTTACTGGTAAGTGTTATCAGTAGTTTCACGCCCGTTATGGACCTTACATCGGCATGACTTATCAAGCTACTGGGGTCTGACGTTTACCACCCCTAGGCGAGGTATGCAACATATCAGACGAACAGACCGGACTGTGCGGTAGTGTTACTGATTGGATTCACAGGAGTATGAGTAGGCTTGCTTGTTGATCTTCTGATCGTTCAATACCCGGGTGGCCGTTACGTTTAGCACGCCTCTTGCGGCTTGTGGGTGTTTGATATGATCATCACCTACTGTCGGCGTATTGACGAGTCTTTAGAGTCCTACACAGAGGTTTCCTAGCTCAAGAGAAACGGAGTAGGAGCACATATGAGATATGTGCGGGACCGAGAATAATACGAGTATGTGATACCGTATTCTATTCTCGCGATTTGTATTATCGGCCGGGTATATGTGATATAGCCGGGTTATCGAATCAAGTATTGATTCGATAAATTGATACACATGATATTTGTCGGTTATATGCGCTATGAACGGATCATTAAATCAAGTGTTGATTTAATGATTTAATGTATAATTATATATTTGATATATTACTTTACATTAACTAGTATTGGTTCACTTAAGATTGTTTTTCTTACTTGATAATGTATTAAGTATATATGTGATATATACTAGTGTACATTTTTGTATCATGATTGATGATACATGCAAACATGGGTGTGTGTGTGACATACACCATGCTAATTATAATTTAGGTTTTTATTTATCTTAACAATTCAAAATTAGTGAGCATTTTGTCATGCTTGGAAGCTTGGAGAAGTTTGAAGTATCTTTGACAAAGTCCACTTATTTTGCCTCACTTAAGATATTTATTAACCAAACCATTATAATTAGTCATGGTTATGTCTCTACAATAGTTAGTGCATGATACTAACTCACCCATGGTTGCAATTCACCACTTGATTTTTCATTCTTCATTTTCTTCTTCTTCTTCTTCCTCTAGCTCTCTAACTCTAAGGAAAATAGTGATATCAAGTGAGAAACCAATATCTAAGTGAGCTCACTTCCTATTTCATCATCCTATACATTTGCTTGGGTATTATAGGGTGTTCTCTTCACAAAGTTCATGACCTAGTGAAGGGTTAGCTTGAGTTTGAGTCTCCTCGACGTAAATCATCTTTGGCCTCGAAGACTACGAGCAAGCTAGTTCATTTCTCCGAGTGAACCCCTACTAGAGTTCGGGAGATCCAGGATCGCAGCGAAGGGACGTCAACACGGAGCTTTAGAAGTGAAGGACCGGGTCTACAAAGGTTGTATTCTTGTTCACTTCTTATGTAATGATTGATTATATTGTTATGTTACCCTGGTTTTCTAGTTCGATTCCTAGTTAGACTGCTTAGCACCCCCTAAATTTTTGTTGTGGCAATTGTGATGCTTGCAAACCCTAGGCTAGGTGCTGAAAAATCCTAACAACCCTAACCCTAACCCTGTTCCCGCCAAAATTTTTGGCCAAGAGCTACTTGTTCCCATACAAAAAAAGGGGAGAATACTCAAAAAGCAGGCATCACGTGCTCACACGTGATGGGGCCTCACGTGCAAACACGTGACCTTTTATGGGCAGATCCTATCTGTGTCTGAATTGCTTAAATTGATGAAGTCGCGTGTCCACACGTGATGGGTTCTTGAATCCACTGAATTAATAGAATTAAATTCTAATAGGAACTAAATAAAATAAAAATTAAGCAGCAAGGAAAACCCCAAATAGGGCATCACGTGTCCACACGTGACCGGGGGTCACGTGCCAACACGTGATGGGCTCCTAAGTTCTCTAAAATGATAGAATTAAATTCTAATTAAATACTTGATCAGTAGGGTCACGTGCCAACATGTGATAGGCTCTTAAATCATCTGAGCTGAAAGAAGGAAAACCCCAAATGTGGCATCACGTGACCAGGGGTCACGTGCCAACACGTGATGGGTTCCTGATCCCTCTGAACTAATAGAATTAAATTATAATTAAAGGGAATCAAAAACCCTAATGGAAAAATATTTTCTTAGATCTTTCCAAACAAAAAAGATTGTGCTCTGTAAAGTGGAGCATCGTTGGATTAAAAATCCAATGGTGATTAAAAATCACCAATTTATAGAAAGATTCTATACAAGGAAATATTTTTCTAAAATCTGCCAGGAACAACAAATAAAATATCTTTTGGATTAACAATCCAATGGTGAATAAAATTCACTGAGTGATCTGAAAGATCATGTTGCTTACAAAATCAATGGAAATCTTTCAATGAAAGATTGACTAAACAAACTGATTCTTTTCTTCCTCCTATAAATAGGATCCAAGAAGAGAAGAAAAAAAAGGAGATACAACAACAGAGAGAAAAAAGAAGAGAATTTAATTCTCAAACTAAGAGTTTAACTCTTCTGAATAAGAACTTAGTTCTTCCTCTGGTTGAAGATCTGCAGAATCAGATCTCCCCATAAATTGAGAATTTAATTCTCATCGGGGAAATTTTTCCATGCAGATCCAAAACTTAGAGAGAGAATTGGGTTTAAAAAATTTAATTCTTCCAAATACATATGAATTTAATTCCTCTAAATAAATTAGAGTTTAACCCTACAAAAGAATTTAATTCTTTCAAATACATAGGAATTTAATTTCTCTAAACTAAATTAGGGTTTAACCCTACAAAAGAATTTAATTCTTAAACAAGGGATCTAACGCTCCATGCACGTAGAAGAAATCATTATCCAACCTGATCACGTATGTCCACGTGACTCCCCTCCTCAGTGATCAAAAGAGAACGAATGAAGTTGGGTCACGTGCTCCCACGTGACCCCTGACAAACACCATTTTAAAGATGGGTAAAGCTGAAGGATTAAATATCCAACGCATAGGCGCCCTCACATGTCCCCACGTGACCCCTAGCAAATCCTTTCAATATCAAGTGCATGGATACCCATCACATGCCCACACGTGATGGCCGTGAAGACTAAAAGTGTTTAACACTTATTTAAATATTCTGAGAATAAGATAAGGGAAGTTTAGGCCCAACACTCAAGCACCTCACGTGACCCCACGTGAGCGCTTCCTTTTTTTAGTGTTTAACACTATTTTGGGCATTGTATCCCTAGTGTTTAACACTATTCTGAGCGCATCACGTGGGAGCGCATGATAGCTGAGTTTACTCTAGTGTTTAACACTATATCCAAACCAATCTTAGCTTGAACTAGCCAAGTCTTCCAGAGGCAAGATTCTCCTTTTGACTGAACCTCAAACACACTTTTGTCTTCCAAAATTGGTCATCTCATATGACATTCAAAATAATTCCCAGAGCCCTTTCAATTAACTTTGGTTCGAGGGTACATCTCTTCACACCTCTGATATTTGTCGTTATAATTCTTCAACGTCTTCAGAGAGGTGGTGGGTCCCGATGACCAATAACTATTTGGTGCATTTCCAAACCCATGCTTGCATCTGAACTTGGACCGCAATAGAGCCCAAATGCTCTTTTGTTGGATCTAAATGATCATGTTAAGTAGATCTTAGTCTAAAATTAGACTAACGTATCCTTAACAAACGTTTAAGTTGATCTTAGTCTCAAACGAGATTAACGATCCTTAAATCAATCCAATTACAGATTTCCTAACCAATATTGGTTCAAGGGTACATCTCTTCACTCCTCTAATATATGTCGTTGTAATCCTTCAACGTCTTCAGAGAGGTGACGGGTCCCGAAAACCAGATTTTACATGGACTATGATGTCCTTAACCTTGGACTGTGGGGTCCTTAAACCCATGGACTATGATGTCCTTAACCTTGGACTGTAGGGTCCTTAAACCCACGGACTATGATGTCCTTAACCTTCGACCGCAAAGTCCCTAAACTAAAACTATAGAGTTCAAATGCTCTTTTGTTGGATCTAAATGATCCTGTTAAGTAGATCTTAGTCTAAAATTAGACTAACGTATCCTTAACAAACCGTTAAGTTGATCTTAGTCTAAAATTAGACCAACGTATCCTTAACAAACGTTTAAGTTGATCTTAGTCTCAAATGAGACTAACGTATCCTTAAACCCAAAACAAAACCCAAATCTAAGAAAATACGGATTTGGACTAATCCACGCCCTATGGGCGACAACATAAATTAGTCTCCGTATACAATCCACGGGCAACCAAAAACAAAAGAAACACACACGACACGAAGTGACCATCCGAAGAAGGAGAAAGTTGATGCCGCGATGCGGTAGCGTAATTAACTGCGGGGGCTTGCGCCTGCAGGGAAAAGCGTCCCCACAATCAAAAACCCCTCAATTGAGGGGGAATCTGACGAAATCTGCTACAACGGCCGCATCCGTCTAAACCTTCGATACATGGTGTCATAAATCAACTTGGTATCTTTGGAGAGGTGGACGGATAGCACCTAATAGCATCTGCCCTCGAAATTCAGGCCTGACGTCCCAACGTCCCGGTCGCGTCTTTTCGGCCGAGAACAGATTCTGGCACGCCCGGTGGGACCTTTTCCTCTTTCCACTCCACACTTCGTGTGTCGTGTTCGTAAACGAATCGCAGTTTAATATGGTTGCCCTTGGGTTTGAGCTACTAAGATTTGGTTTTGCTCCCGTGCAGAAAAAGAACAGCAATGGCCTTAACTGCTCCAGTTATAACTGCAACTCTCGTTCCGCCTCATCCGGAGGAGTAACCTACGGGCCCCAAGCGGCCTCCCTTTTCACCATGCCAGTGGAACAGGTGACTCAGGCCACCACTGGTCTATTCTTCTGGACCATGCTCCCACCGATGAGCTTCAACGCCCCTGTACCGTTGCAAGAAGCTCAAAAGAAGTCGGTCTTTGATCAGCTTACCACTGCCACGACCCCTCTTAACGGGTCGCCCAAACCAAGCGCCTCAGTCTTTAACCGACTGGGCCAAAGCTCCAACGGACCCGTGAAAAAGCTCGCAATACCAGAAGGCATTATCCCAAAGCGGATAGCCATTCCTACTCCTGAAGTCACCAGGGCGGCTTCTCCGACTAAGGGGTCGGTCTTCACAAGACTGGCCGTTTCAGCTCCCACTTCGGGTGAAGTAACCGAGGCCGTTTCCCCTGCACGAAAATCGACCTTTTCAAGATTGGCCATTCCCTCTCAGCGAGCATCTGTCTTTGACAGGCTGGCGCCAAAAGCATACTCTCATCAGAACAGGGGGCATGAAGAAGCTCATCCAACAGCGGAGGTGATCCCGGCCGCACGACATGCTCGACGTCGCCACTGGCGCCGGGTGAAGAAAGCTGGGGGAAATTCCCTTTCTGGACTGACTCCGCCAGCTCCAATGGTGGAAGTTGATGCTGCTGTTCCAACTGGGAACAGTTTTGAACTACTTAACAGGGTGCGCAGGAACTCGCCAACTGCTATGCTGAAAAGATCTCCTCCACATGGAGAATGCCCCAAAGGCGAAGCTGGAGCAGCCCCCTCAGCGGCTGTCCTCCAAAATTTACAAAGTCTAGCGTCAAGTCCAAGACTCGGTGATAGATCAAGACTATCTCCGCCGACAGGAAAAAATGAAGGTTCGGCAATAAGAGGACCATCCTGTCAAGCCACAGAAGGCGACAGCTACTTAGGTGCCCACTGCAACGGCCCCCTCAACTTCGACTGCTCACAAGAGAAGAAAGCTGGAGAAAATCCCGGTGTCTGCGGCGAATCGCAAGAACACTGAATATGAAACGCCCCAAGCTTGGGGGCATGGTGGTACATACTGTCTATATGGCGTCCGGAAAAGAGGATAGTCGTATCTCCACAGGTCATTGACCGCTAACGCGATCCGTGACAAAAGCCCAGGAGCAGCAACAGAAGCTTCAAGAAATGCTAACGCAAATGGCCGCACTCACTGGACCAAAAGAAAGCCCGGAGGCGTCATCAGAGCAACGTCATGAACAGGAAACCGATACTGACTTCCTCCGTAGAGTTCTCGAAAAGAAGGACAGAGAAGCAGTAGAACAAGCGGCCAATATAAAACGAATGGCGCTTCTCTTCCAAGACATGGTCGGGATGATGATACAACCGGATCCTCCGGCTGAAGACCCTCCGATGGTCCTAGAAGATGATAGAGGGGAGACATCAAACCCTCTTCCGCCTTGTTCAGCAACCAAAGAGGAAACCATCTCAAAAGCTGCCCTGGATGATTACATCGCTCAGCAGATAAGAGCCCATCAGGCGAGCAAAGCGGCTGGGCAAATTGTTAAGACTGGACGACCCTATCCGGGTTGGTACGACCAAATAAAGTACCCGCCGGAATACACAATTCCTAAATTCCATGTATATAAGGGGACGGGAAACCCGCACCAACATGTTGCTCAATTTAGAGCCTTGTGCGGTAATACTGGAGGGGATGATTAGCTATTGCTTCGCCAATTTGTCAGCAGCTTGGAGGATACGGCGTTCGAATGGTACTCAGAACTTCCCAACGACTCCGTTAAAACTTTTACGGAGATGGAATTGCTATTCACCCAGCGTTTCGCAAGCGCTAGCGAGCGCACCCCGATCACCGCGTTAGTTAACGCCAGGGTGAAGCCAGGCGAAACGTGGGTGCAGTACGATACGGTGGCGGAATTTATGGTCGAAGTGCGAACAACGCATTGAGGAAGCTCCTGCGGTAGGCATGTTCATGGGTACTCTTGATCCGCAGGCGACAATATCTCAATTCATGATGTTCTTCAAGCCAACTTCTTTCCAGGCCTTGATTGACAAGCTGGCCCAAATGGACCAGACGGGCCATAGACCGCCCTCCTCAAAGACGGATCCTTAGAATGAGAAGGGGAAAGCAACCTTCATCGCCAACGCTCAACAACAACCGAGTGGCCCGAGACCGGTTGTTCGCCAAAGCAACAAGCGGCAATCCCTCGATGAGAAATTGAGACATCCTTACTCGTTTTCCCGAGACAAAACAAGGAGACTGTTTGAACTAGCATTGCGCAACGGGCTCATCACTCTACCGGAGCCGAGACACCCACTACAACCGAACGATGTCAACTATCCCAATTACTTCCCCTACCATCGAGTATTGGGCCATCCACTCGAAAATTGCTATGTCTTCAAAAATTGGGTTGAAGATCAATACCAGCAGAGCAAGTTCGCGCTGTCTGAAAACTGGAAGGTAAATCCGCCAAAACAGCACACCCCTAAAAGGGTGGACACGCCGAGGCATCGTGCTCTTTCATAGAAGAAGCTCCATGGGAAGTCGCTTTTTCATCTAGGACGAAAAGAATGCTGAAAGATCTTCACACATGCCCGGCGATCAGGTAGAAAAGTCCGCTGGAACCCGAGATCATTGAAAGAATGCTGAAGCCACGCCTGACTCTAAGAATTGGTAGTGATAATCAAAACGCTCAAGCCCAGTCGTCAAAGTCTTCGAAGAAGAAGAAGAAGACCAAAAAGCCCGTGAAGCCTGATGACAAGCGCACAGACCTGCAAATATATATCGACGCGCTGGAGGAATATAACCAGAAGGCACGAACTCCGGTCACATTCCAAGAGTTTCTCAACCACATCCTTGAGGACGAAAATGATGACAATGATGAGGGAGAAGATTCGTTAGATGAACCTGAGAGCTATGTGGCGAACTGCCACGTGATTTCTCATTCATCAATAAATGGTGAAGAAGCTCCTGATGCAGAGAAACTGGGGGCAGATCCCAAACAAGAACTCCTAGAACCGTCAGACGAGATGATTGACGTATTCCTAAATGAAGCTCTTGTTGGATATATGTATGCCCTAGAGGCCATTATGTGATAGTGGATGTATCTATACATGTATATATATATTCAGTTTGCATTCTTGCTCGACATGATAGTATGCTATCTGGTTATTCTTTATCTGACATGTTGATTTGATCATGCTTTTATTCATTCATACATGCTGATAAAGCCCCAAGGATATCTGCTTGACTACTCTGATTATGATGGAGATCATACTAGTGGGACATCTGTAGTCTATAAGCATATCCTGAAATGTCCCTAGTCGGAGGTGTATCGAGACGGGGGCATCGATATACCAGAGTAGACTAGCATATATGATACTAGACCCATGTGATGGGCGATGGATGTTCCCACATTCGTCGATGTTTGACATCAAGATCATATACGGGTGCTCAATGGTGACTGGGTACACTGGACGGACTCGCCGAGAACTCCTATATGGAATTATATCTATCGTCGGATAGCAGTTCTCAGGTGACACTGGTACAGGTTAGTCTGTAGACCCGAGATCGTCATGGAGTCTTGTGTGTTCTCCCACTGTACTTTGATTGCCACCCTACCACGGCTCTACTGAGTCGTGCAAACAGGTGGCCGTTGGGTACAGTCCCGAGACACACGAAGGCAATGAGCGATAGGAGGGGTTTCGTCTCTCCCGGTATTGGGAGTTGATGCTGTGCTGTGCTCGACTGGTTATAACAGCAAGTCCCTGGCCAGGGCTGCTGAGATTTGCTGATAAGTGTTATCAGTAGTTTCTCGATCTGTTATAGACCATTCACCGACACGACCTATTGAGTTATTGGGGTCGACGTGACCATCCCTAGGCTCGATATGCAGCATATCTGACGAAGAGACCGGACTGTACGGTAGTGTTGCCGGATGGCTCGACGGGAGTTGTAACAGGTTCGCTTGTTGTCTTCTGATCGCTCAATGCCCGGGTGGCCGTTACGTTTAGCTGACCGCTTGCGGCTTGAGGGTACTTGATATGATCATTACCCTCTGCCGGCGTATTGACGAGTCTTAGAGTCCCACAGAGGAGTTACCCAGTCCAGGCGAAACGTTGTGGTGTGCATATGCGATATGCGCATGCACCCGATTGAAATGTGCGTATATGATACCGAACATTGATCGGGTGAACTGCTTTTGGTGGGGTCATATGAGATATGACCGGATTGATAAATCAAGTGTTGATTTATCATTTAACCATTAGTTTTCTCACTTAAAAACCTTTTTAGGGTTTGATGGATGTATGCATGCATGCATGTGTTTCTTTCTTCTTTTCTAGTTTCATGCACATGTAGATGTGCATACATGTACACATACATACATCAAACCATCATGGTTGATTATATATGGAAATGGTGGCAATATAAGACTCACACCATAGATTATTTAATGGATTATTATTTGATTATGGATTTAAAAAAGGAAATGAAAAGGAAAGGATAATTATGCTAGTTTCTACATGCTTCTTCTAACCTAACCATGCTCACCTACCACTAAACCATGGTTATCCTTTCCTTTATCATTCTAAACCCAAGTTAAATTAATCATCTATCATTTAATCATGGTTGGAGTCAAGAAGGAATAAATATATATAGTGATATTTATTTCTTTTAAGAGGTTAACCTTATGGTTATCATTTTACCTCTTGAAAAGAAATAGCCACCATTTTCATCCTCCTTCATCTTCTCCTCTCTAGTTCTTTTCTAGTGAGTGAAATACAAAAAAGAAAGGTTTTTGAAGTGAGATCCAAAGCCATAACACCATTCTACTCAAGTCTAGCCAACTTGATTAGAGTGTTTACTTCGATTTCACAAAGTAGCGAGCTTGGACGGAGATCTCCGCGGTGGATCATCGTGGACACAAGGAGAGTTCAAGAGGACCTCGATTCAACACCAAAGAGCCTAAGGAGAAAAGTAAAAACGGGAGCTACAAAGGTTGTAGCCTTCAAACCCTAACTTTTGTTAGCTTAAGTTTAGTAAACCCTAATTTTCTAGGATCTATCCTTTGCATGTTAGTTTAGCACCTTAAAAATTAAAACTTTGGGTCATGTGATGCTTCAAAACTCTTCATAGGGTGCTATACTAACCTTACATTGGTATCAGAGCCGACCTAGAACGTTAGGCGACCTTTTTCCGAAGTGAAAAGTCCGATCGAACCAAAATACGGATTTATGGGATGCTCTCTGGAAATTTTTTAAAAACTGACCATTTTCAGAATTAAAAATTCTTAAAAAATAGAGCAGGTAAAAATAAAACAATCTGGAGAATTCGTGCCAATGAACAGTAACTTTGGCCGCGGAAGCGCGGCATAAGCAAGCTTAGGCCGCGCATCCGCGGCCATATAAGGGGCTCTTTGACAATTTTTTGCACAGTGTTTTTCTTTACCTGCTATATTATATTTTGAGTGTATTTAATCTGAATCTGCTGTTGAAAAATTCTGGAGATGGTTTTGAACTCGTCGTTTCGATCGGAATTTTCATTTCGTTTTCTTTTCCGGGTAAACTAGAAAGTATTGAAGTGTTTGAACGAATATCATTTACTCAATATTCACGGGGTTTAAATAGTTTGGAGATACGTGCAAGTCTTTTTACGGTGGTCCCTCTAGAAGACAACAAACCTTAACTCGATTATGTGACCGTCTCGAACTGCCCTTTGAACCCTAGGGTTTGGGGCAGTACGGCGTGCCACATGTGAGGCGTTGGCTTGACCCTTCTACGGCTGGACCGCCGCTACTGTGCCACACTCCGGATCTTTTGAACCCTGCTCAAGTGTTGAGCTTTAGTGAATCTTGGGTGCTTGATAGTTCGTTCGAAAACTTTAATACTGTCTGTTTGTCTGGAATTTGATACAATATGTGGAATTCATATGGTTTAGGCATGAAATACGAGATATGTGATATTTCACATTTATGATGTCTAAAAAGAATCTGGATTCCAAATATTGTAGTTTTACACTTTCTTTTCTGTGACCGTAAGTGTAGTATGTTAGATATCGCCGGTTTCGTTGCTATACATCAACGACAATCGGGGTACGCATACTTACTTACGTTGATGATATGTGATATTATGTGTTGCTGAGATATGATGTGTAGGATTGTCGCGATCGAATAGCCGGGGGGTTTTTTTGTGAGATGAGAGTTTTATATTTTCATTCATGTAAATTCAAATGTAATGTAATATTCTATTATTTGGGGCACTTCCAGGTTGCGGTTGTGTCACCAGTGTTGTATATTATTTACTTTTCCGCATTAGGATGGACCCAAGGAGGGGAGCACAGGTGACCGGGTTCTAGGGTTCAGTGGGAGGCCATCTCGAGGAGTCGAGACCGGGTCTCCTAAACTCCAGGATTGGTAGGGTCACTTGCTGCTCTCGTAGGAGTCCAGGGTGTGGGCTTGGCTATTCATCGCGACTGTGGAATCCGTATTTTCTATTCTGGCTAAATACTAAATACGGACGTCCTAGTATATCCCACGTTATATCTATATTTCTGCTGCATGTGTTCTGTGATATCTGAGACGAATGACTTATTATATATATGATATATAGTAGACGTTGCTTATGTTTTACACCCGCGCTAGTCCCGTCCCGGTATGCCGTTAGTTAAGTAACCTAACGGTGCATAACGGAACATTGTGGCGAATGCGGATGGCATAAGCGTACGTGTTATTTTCGTTTCTTTTCTGTGATTGGCTTTAGGACTTAAATGATGGGATTACATTAATGTGATTAATGTAAAGAAAATAAACCTAAAAGATGTTGTAGAATCGGATTTAAAAACTACTCGGCTATTTATGAAAAAGCTTCATTTCAAAACATCGGAGCTTAAGCCACTCCTTTTGAAAACTGTTTGATTCTACAACGATATCAAGCTCAAAGCGTTAAAGATTTTCTTAAAAATCATCCGCAACCCTCCGTCATTTTAGGAAGTAGAGTACTTAGTATTCGTGCTACGTTTGTTGACCTTAGCCAAGGCGTAGTGTACGGTAGCTAAGTGATGTCTTCCTACAAACGCATATGATGCAGATTAATTAGGACGGGCATATGACTTTGTTGACCTTAGCCAAGGGTCATGTGAACGGGTCTAATTAATCAAGAAATGACGGGTTGAGCTTGACTAGTGCTCGTGATTTGTTGACCTTAGCCAAGGTCACGAGTATTAGGGGTAAAAACCACATCGGGAATTTCAAGTGTTGAAATTTGCAATGAGATTGCATACCTTCCATGTGATGGTTGGATCCCGATCCCACTGTGGGCAATAGTTGCTCCTAGGAGAGTTTTACAGTTTACAATTAGCTAACTCATTAGGTGTCTAGAAAGGTGTTAACGGGGCTCCGCCTCTGGGAAAACGAGGTTTACTCTAATTAGGTCCGTGCGAAAGCACGGGGAACCTCCCTCAAAGTACCGACACTGGCCTGGCTGAACGGTTAGCGAAGTTGTAGACTGTAATTAATCCTGGCTAGTTTTTCTTTTTAAGGTTTGAAAGAAAACTTGATAAAAAGCAGTGGGAAACATCGATTAGACAAGATAATAAACCAATCTAATCTATGCAAGAGCTTTCACTGAGTGTATTCTTTTCTCTCTCTTAATGGCAGATACCAATGACTGGACTTAAGCTTCTACTAGATAAAAACAAACTGAATGGGACCAACTATAAAGACTGGCTAAGGAATCTGAAGATCGCCTTGACTTATGATAAAGTATCATATGTCCTCACGGCTTCAGCCCCGCCCGTCCCAGGCCCAAAATCCTCAGTTGCGGACATTGAAGTCCGCAAGACATGGGACGCTGACTGTGCCACGGCCACATGCCTCGCGCTTGCATCGATGGATAACACACATCAAAAGCAGCACGAGGACATGGATATTCACGGGATACTGCTCCATACAAAGGAGTTGTATGGGGAGCAATCCCGCGTATTACGATACGAAGCATCAAAGAAACTGTTTCAGATGCGAATGGCCCCTGGCACACCAGTAGGAGACCATGTGTTGAAGATGATAGCTCTTATAGAAGAGCTTGAGGATCTTGGATGGACAATGGAAAATGAACAATATATAGATATTATTCTGCAGTCCCTCCCCTCCACCTTTGCTCAGTTCATAGTAAACTTCAACATGCATGGCATGGAGAAGGACCTCCCTGAACTCCTTAATATGTTAAGGAGTGCAGAGAGCACTATGAAGTCAGCAAAGACTCCCGTTATGACCATTGGACAGTCTTCTTCTTCTCGCCCAAAAGCTAAGGCCAAGGGAAAGAAAAAGAAGAAACCCACTAATCCTAAGGGCGGAGTCAAAAAGGTGAAGGGAAAGGGAAAGTCCACGGCTGGAGACCCAGGGAAAGGCGAGTGTTTTCATTGCCACAAGACAGGACATTGGAAGCGCAACTGCACGGAGTACCTAAGTCTCAAGAAGAAGCATGGTGATGCTTCTGCTTCAGGTGCGTTTGTGACTGAAAACTGTTTTTCTATAAACTCTGCTTCCTGGGTATTGGATACCGGTTCAGGTTCTCACATTTGCAATTCTATGCAGGGGCTGAGAAATAGCAAGGTTTTGAGGACAGGTGACCATACTCTCCGCGTTGGAAATGGTTCCAATGTACATACAGTCGCAGTGGGAGAGTATCACTTGGGTTGCCATCTGGATGTATTTTGATTTTGAATCCATGTTATTTTGTACCGACTATGCTATGTAATATAATATCCGTTTCTTTGTTGGACAATGAAGGGTATAATTTTGTGTTGCAGAACAATGTTATGAACATTCACCTAAATCAAATGTTGGTTGGGTATGGTACACTTAATAACGGAATATATGTCCTAAATCAACACACAGTTTTCAGTGTACAACACACTAATAAAAGAAAACTTTCAGAATTAAATGAAGCTTTTCTTTGGCACTGTAGACTTGGTCATATTAACGAAACAAGACTAAACAAGTTACACAAAGATGGATATTTAAATTCTTTTGAATATAAATCTTATGCGACTTGCCAGTCTTGTATCAAGGGTAAAATGACCAAAACTCCGTTTACCGGACACGGAGAAAGAGCTTCTCAGCTCCTGGGCCTCATACATAGTGATGTATGTGGGCCTATGTCTACACAGGCTAGAGGCGGTTTTTCATACTTCATTACATTCACCGACGATTTCTCAAGATTCGGTCATGTATTTTTATTAAAGCACAAGTCCGACGCTTTCGAGAAATTCATTGAATATAAACAAGAAGTAGAAAAACAAACCGGCTTGAGTATTAAGATGCTTCGATCAGATCGAGGTGGAGAGTATCTCAGTACAGAATTTGCAAACTTCCTAAAAGAGAATGGGATTCTCTCTCAGCTCACTCCTCCTTACACACCACAGCACAACGGTGTGTCAGAACGACGGAATAGGACCCTATTAGATATGGTCCGGTCCATGATGAGTGACGCTGAGTTACCAGTCTCGTTTTGGGGGCATGCATTGGAAACTGCAGCGTTTCTGCTAAACAGGGTTCCAACCAAAGCCGTGTCTACCACGCCATATGAGATATGGAATGGGAAGAGACCATCTCTTAAAAGAATTAAGATTTGGGGTTGCCCGGCCTATGTTAAAAAGCAGAATCCGGACAAACTCGAGACACGGTCAGTCATGTGTAACTTTGTGGGATATCCAAAGAATTCTTATGGGTATCTGTTCTACCACAAAGAGGAACAAAAAGTGTTTGTTTCTCAACATGCCACATTCTTGGAAAAAGAGTTTTTCACAGATAAAGATGATGGCAAAGTGGTAGATCTAGAAGAGGTTCTAGAGACACAAACTACAAATGACGATTTGATTGAACCGACTGTTGCAACAGAAACTGAAGAACCTCGGCCACTCCGTAGGTCTGGTAGGACTTCTCGCCCACCGGAGAGGTACTACGGTTTCCTCATTGATGGTGACAGAGAAGATTGCATCATGGAAGATGATGATCCTACCAGTTTTCAGCAAGCTATCATGAGTGGTGACTCTGTGAAGTGGCTGGATGCCATGAGATCCGAAATGCAGTCTATGTACACCAACAAAGTATGGACTTTGGACGTTGTACCCCCTAGGGTAAAACCTGTGGGGTGTAAATGGATCTTTAAAAGAAAGATTGGTGTGGATGGGCAGGTAGAGACCTATAAGGCAAGACTTTTGGCGAAAGGTTTTCGTCAAAGACCAGGTCTGGACTATGACGAAACTTTTTTCACCCGTAGCCATGCTTAAATCCATTCGGATCCTACTTGCTATTGCTGCTCACTACGACTATGAAATCTGGCAGATGGACGTTAAAACAGCATTTCTAAATGGAGATTTAGAAGAATGCGTTTATATGGATCAGCCAGAGGGCTTCATTGACAGTGGGAGCAGCGAGAAAGCATGTAGATTGCTTAAATCCATATATGGGTTAAAGCAGGCATCTCGGAGTTGGAACATCTGTTTCGATGATGTTATCAAAGAGTTTGATTTCATCAAAAATCCAGATGAACCTTGTGTTTATAGAAAGGCTGTAGGAAGAGCTGTCACATTCCTCGTATTGTACGTGGATGACATTCTTCTGATAGGAAATGATATTCCTATGCTACAGTCGGTCAAATCATTCCTATCACTGAGGTTCTCCATGAAGGACCTGGGTGATGCCACATACATCCTGGGCATAAGGATCTATAGGGATAGATCCAAAAAGTTATTGGGATTGTCCCAAACCAGGTACATCAACACCATCCTAAAGAGGTTTAGTATGGAAGACTCCAAGCGGGGTGCCTTACCCGCTTGCCATGGAGTCACTCTCTCCAAGGATTCTTGTCCAAAGACCGATGAAGAGAGAGCTCGCATGAGCATTATACCTTATGCTTCGGCAGTAGGGTCTATAATGTATGCGATGTTATGTACACGCCCAGATGTAGCTTATGCACTTAGTGTAGTAAGCAGGTATCAATCCAACCCAGGGGAGAACCACTGGACAGCTGTGAAGAACATTCTTAAGTACTTACGAAGGACTAAAGAACTGTTCTTGGTGTATGGTAATAAAGATCTCCAAATGGAGGCCTTTACCGATTCGAGCTTCCAGAGCGATAAGGATGACAGCAAATCTATCTCAGGGTTTGTGTTTACCCTCAATGGAGGGCGGTGAGTTGGAAGAGTTCCAAATAGGATACCGTTGCAGACTCTACGATGGAAGCTGAGTACATTGCTGCAAATGATGCCGCCAAGGAAGCCGTCTGGATGAAGAAGTTCGTCTCGGAGCTAGGAGTAGTTCCAACCATTATTGATCCAATACCTTTGTATTGTGACAATAATGGGGCGATGGCGTTAGCCAAGGAGCCCAGATCCCATCAGCGGTCCAGACACATCCTGAGGCGCTTTCATTTGATCCGGGAGATTGTAGATCGCCGCGAGATCGAGATTAAGAGAGTAGACACAAAGAACAACGCCGCGGATCCATTCACCAAGGCCCTCCCTCAGCCGCAGCATGAGCGACTTTTTGAGATGTTGGGTATGAGATACGTCAATAACTGGCCTTAGTGCAAGTGGGAGATTGTTGGATATATGTATGCCCTAGAGGCCATTATATGATAGTGAATGTATCTATACATGTATATATATATTCAGTTTGCATTCTTGCTCGACATGATAGTATGCTATCTGGTTATTCTTTATCTGACATGTTGATTTGATCATGCTTTTATTCATTCATACATGCTGATAAAGCCCTGAGGATATTGGCTTGACTGCTCTGATTATGATGGAGATCATACTAAGTGGGACATCTGTAGTCTATAAGCATATCCTGAAATGTCCCTAGTCGGAGGTGTATCGAGACGGGGGCATCGATATACCAGAGTAGACTAGCATATATGATACTAGACCCATGTGATGGGCGATGGATGTTCCCACATTCGTCGATGTTTGACATCAAGATCATATACGGGTGCTCAGTGGTGACTGGGTACACTGGACGGACTCGCCGAGAACTCCTATATGGAATTATATCTATCGTCGGATAGCAGTTCTCAGGTGACACTGGTACAGGTTAGTCTGTAGACCCGAGATCGTCATGGAGTCTTGTGTGTTCTCCCACTGTACTTTGATTGCCACCCTACCACGGCTCTACTGAGTCGTGCAAACAGGTGGCCGTTGGGTACAGTCCCGAGACACACGAAGGCAATGAGCGATAGGAGGGGTTTCGTCTCTCCCGGTATTGGGAGTTGATGCTGTGCTGTGCTCGACTGGTTATAACAGCAAGTCCCTGGCCAGGGCTGCTGAGATTTGCTGATAAGTGTTATCAGTAGTTTCTCGATCTGTTATAGACCATTCACCGACACGACCTATTGAGTTATTGGGGTCGACGTGACCATCCCTAGGCTCGATATGCAGCATATCTGACGAAGAGACCGGACTGTACGGTAGTGTTGCCGGATGGCTCGACGGGAGTTGTAACAGGTTCGCTTGTTGTCTTCTGATCGCTCAATGCCCGGGTGGCCGTTACGTTTAGCTGACCGCTTGCGGCTTGAGGGTACTTGATATGATCATTACCCTCTGCCGGCGTATTGACGAGTCTTAGAGTCCCACAAAGGAGTTACCTAGTCCAGACGAAACGTTGTGGTGTGCATATGCGATATGCGCATGCACCCGATTGAAATGTGCGTATATGATACCGAACATTGATCGGGTGAACTGCTTTTGGTGGGGTCATATGAGATATGACCGGATTGATAAATCAAGTGTTGATTTATCATTTAACCATTAGTTTTCTCACTTAAAAACCTTTCTAGGGTTTGATGGATGTATGCATGCATGCATGTGTTTCTTTCTTCTTTTCTAGTTTCATGCACATGTAGATGTGCATACATGTACACATACATACATCAAACCATCATGGTTGATTATATATGGAAATGGTGGCAATATAAGACTCACACCATAGATTATTTAATGGATTATTATTTGATTATGGATTTAAAAAAGGAAATGAAAAGGAAAGGATAATTATGCTAGTTTCTACATGCTTCTTCTAACCTAACCATGCTCACCTACCACTAAACCATGGTTATCCTTTCCTTTATCATTCTAAACCCAAGTTAAATTAATCATCTATCATTTAATCATGGTTGGAGTCAAGAAGGAATAAATATATATAGTGATATTTATTTCTTTTAAGAGGTTAACCTTATGGTTATCATTTTACCTCTTGAAAAGAAATAGCCACCATTTTCATCCTCCTTCATCTTCTCCTCTCTAGTTCTTTTCTAGTGAGTGAAATACAACAAAAGAAAGGTTTTTGAAGTGAGATCCAAAGCCATAACACCATTCTACTCAAGTCTAGCCAACTTGATTAGAGTGTTTACTTCGATTTCACAAAGTAGCGAGCTTGGACGGAGATCTCCGCGGTGGATCATCGTGGACACAAGGAGAGTTCAAGAGGACCTCGATTCAACACCAAAGAGCCTAAGGAGCAAAGCAAAAACGGGAGCTACAAAGGTTGTAGCCTTCAAACCCTAACTTTGTTAGCTTAAGTTTAGTAAACCCTAATTTTCTAGGATCTATCCTTTGCATGTTAGTTTAGCACCTTAAAAATTAAAACTTTGGGTCATGTGATGCTTCAAAACTCTTCATAGGGTGCTATACTAACCTTACAGCTCTTCAGAAAAGCAAGCTGACAGAGAGCGGGAAACGGCCATATACGAAAGGGCCAGACATCGACGTCAAGCTAAAGAAGCTCCAGTGACGGGAAGCCATAAAATATCCCAACCGGATCGAAGCATCCCGATCGCCAGCAAAAGCAAGCTTAAAGCAAGGAAACGATTCGCTAGGGCCTTGTCAATAGGAATGAAGTTGCCATCTTTCAAAGGAAATTCTCCTAGCGGTATACATCTTGATGAAGCGGATGTACATCCTGACTTCTGGTTATACCATCAGAGGATTGCACACCCTACCGAAGAGTGCATAGCCTTTAAAAACTGGTGGCAGGGATATGTTGCTCACCGATAACACGTTCAACGAGCGAAGCGCAAGGCTCGTCGGGAAAAGAGAAGCACGACAGATGAGCGTAAAAGAACTGCCGGCAACTGTCACATAATTGGCACCAAGGGATCGCAAGTTATCACCCTTGGAAGCGATTCTGAAGAAGAAATAGCCCTCAGCCCTTTCTTCAAGGAATCCCCCTCCGACACAAAGGATACGAAGACTTGCGAGGACATCTAGCTGCGTAATCGTACGTTTCCCGGAGAAAATCCCGGACCCACTTGCAACGGACCGAAATGTCCTTAAACTAACAATGGACCACTATGTCCTAAAACTGGCTATTGACCGAGACGTCGATAAACTACTACGGACCGCAGCATCCCAAGGCTGAAAAAAAAAGGTATGTCCATAAGCGAAATAGGCACGGATGAAAACCCGAAAGGCTCGTGAGTAAAAACAGCAGGACTGCCGGCGAGCTTTGTGAAAACCCGAAAGGGCGCAATCTCATTAAAAGACACTTGCAATGTCCTCTCGACCTTGTGAGGAGAAAATACCTGCGTGAGATCGTTACGACTCACAAGGGATCAACAAACTTAGGGATCCTCACGATTCCTAAGGAGACATTACACTTACTAGATCCTCACGATTCGTAAGGAGAATTCCCCTTTGAGACCCTCACGCTCACAGGGTTCAAAAGCCTTAAGTTACAGGGATCTAAACCTGTTCTTAAGCCATCACAACCTCCAGCATTTCCCTACAAGCGGTTCAATATTGACCCTTGTATACAATCCACGGGCGCAAATAAATATTTCCTTAACAAAGTCCCACCCGCGACTAGAGATATGTTTACACAGTGGACAACACTTGTAAGTCCTCTCGACTTATAAGGAGAAAACACTCTTGTAAGATCCTTACGACTTATAAGAGACCATACACTTAGGAATCCTCACGATTCCTAAGGAGAAATCACACTTACGAGATCCTCACGACTCGTAGGGAGAAATACTTTTATGAGACCCTTACGGCTCGTAAAGTCAAAAAGCCTTAGTCGACAGGATCCTAATCTTATTTGCTAAGCCACCTTTGTTCGAACTGACAAAGGCAAATGATGATTCGCTCCTGGCAATATCCCAGTTGTAGCGATGCTGATGCCTAAATCAGTATCAAATCCCAAACTCGCAGCGAAAAGCCAGCGAGCCACAAATGCATATGAAATAGCTGAAATGATGGGGCAACTTGCAACAAAATCAGCAAGTAAAATATATGCATATGAAATAGCTGAAATGGTTGGGCAACTCGCAATAAAAAACAACGAGTAAAAGGAAAAAAAATAGCCGAAATGATTGGTCACCGCGAAAAATAGCCGAAATGATTGGGCAATCGCGATTTTCGAGATATAAAAGCTGAAATGTGTAAGTGTACGGTAGCGCCCCGGCCGTCTGTCCGAGGCAAAAATGCGGAAACGAAAACTTCTCAAACTAGAAACCGGCGCTATCGTATGCTTAAATCCCGGATCGAACCATTAACCTACAACTAGCAACTACAGAAGGGTTGGAAAGCCATACCGATCGATACGTGTCCTTCGGTCTTTGGCCACCATCCCAAGCTCCTCGCGGCATCTCCGGTCTCGATCTCCTCGTCGAAAAGGGCACCACATCATCGATTCTTTTTACGGGCCCCCGCTGTTAGTTATATGTATGCCCTAGAGGCCATTACTGTACATTGGATGTATATTGTAGTGGATGCTTGGACATATATAGGAAGGACTTTCTTGCTCGACATGATAGTACGCTATCTGGTTGCACTTTATCTTAACATGTATACTTTCTGTCTCTCTGATTACATGTTGATAAAGCCCATAGGATGTGTATTCGACTTCCAGGACTATGATGTAGATCATACCAGTGGGGCCTGGGTAGTCCATGATACATCCTTGAAATGTTCCTAGTCGAGGGAATATCGAGACGGGGCATCGATATTCCAGAGTAGACTAGCGCATATCTTCTCGACCCATGCGATGGGCGATGGATGATCCCATATCCATTGGTGTTTGACATCGAAGATGGTATGCGGGTGCTCAGTGGAGACTGGGTACACTGAACGGACTCGCCGAGAACTCCCAGATGGTATTATACCTCACGTCAGATGGCAGTTCTCTGGTGACACTGGTACAGCTTAGTCTGTTGACCCGAGATCGTCATAGAGTCTTGTGTGTCTCCCACTGTGCTTTGATTTCCACCCTACCACGGCTCTACTGAGTTGTGCAAACAGGTGGTTTTTGGGTACAGTCCCGATTCACATGGAGGCAATGAGCGATAGGAGGGGATTCGTCTCTCCCGGTATTGGGGGTTGATGTTGTGCAATGCTCGACTGGCCATAACAGGAAATCCCTGGCCAGGGTTGCAGTGATATACTGGTAAGAGTTATCAGTAGTTTCACGAATGTTATGGACCCTACGTCGGCATGATTTATCGAGCTATTGGGGTCTGACGTTTACCACCCCTAGGCGAGATATGCGACATATCAGACGAACAGACCGGACTATACGGTAGTGTTACTGGTTGGATTCACTGGAGTGTGAGCGGGCTTGCTCGTCGATCTTCAGATCGCTCAATACCCGGGTGGCCGTTACGTTTAGCAGACCGCTTGCGGCTTGTGGGTGTTTGATATGATCATCGCCTGCTGCCGGCGTATTGACGAGTCTTTAAAGTCCTACACAGAGGTTTCCTGGCTCAAGCGAAACGAAATAGGAGCGCATATGGGATATGTGCGGGACCGAGAATAATGCGTGTATGTGATACCGTATTCTATTCTCGCGATGAATGTGTCGAATGGTTGTATACGATATAACCTAGTTATCGATTCAAGCGTTGATTCGATAAGCCGATACATAGTATACTAGTCGGTTGTGTGCGACATGACCGGATCATTGAATCAAGTGTTGATTTAATGATTTAATGCATATTTATATATTTGATATATTGCTTTGCATCAACTAGTATCGGTTTACTTTAAATGCATTTTCTCACTCGGGTGTGCGCATTGTATATGCGATATACTTTTGTGCACTTGATTGTATCATGTTTGATGATACATGTCATGCTAGGGTTCAAGTGTAAAGATTAAACCTTGGTTAATGAAATGGTTAGGGTTTATTATTTATTATTCATTTATCTTATTTAATTATGCTTTTTATTTTTGATAAATGAATAAAAGAAATGAGAAAAAGAATGGTGGCTTCTTTTGTTCTTTAGTTGAAGCTTCATGAAGCTTTGTTCAAGTCAACCATACTTATCTCATCCTTAACCCTAACCATTCCCACTAACCATGATTCATTCTCTACACTTAACTCTAGTTAAAATTATGATAAGAATTCATTTTCTTTTCATTTTCTATTTTTTTATGATAACCTTTTCTTCTTCTTCTTCCTTGCTTCAAGTGAAGAAGCTTGAAGTCCATCAATGGTGATTGTTGGAAAAGAGTGAGAAATCCAAAACTAAAGTCTACCCACTTCCTATTTCTTCATCCTCTACCTCTTGCCAAGTAGTAGAGTGTGTTTCCTTCACAAGTCATCATGGTTTGGTGAAGGTGGAGCTTGATCTAGCGATGCCTCGACGTAGATCATCTTCGGCATGGACATCGACGACCTAGCTTGCCCATTCTCCGACGAAGCCGACGCTAGAGCCCGGATTTGATTTGGACAGCGGAGAGGACCTTGTTGCGGAGCTATGGAGGTGGAGCACCGGATCTACAAAGGTTGTATTTCCGTATCTTTTAGTTAAGTTGTTAACTAGTTACTTTGTTCGCCTAAATATCTAGTAAACGATCCGTAGTCAGGTTTGTAGGCACCCGCAAAATTTGATTTTGTGTATGTTTGATCACTTGTGAGACTTCACTAGAGTGCCTAGGAACCCTACAGTGGTATCAGAGCCTAGCTAGAGCCTTAGGCGATGCGTAGACGGAATTTGAAGTCCGATCGAACCGAAAACCTACATCCAACTTGCTCTCTATACTTTTTTCAAATTTGTGGATTTTTGCAAATTAAAAATATGCAGAAAAATAAGCAGGGAAATCTAAGAATTACGGTGCAAAAATTACCTAATGATCCCTCAAAAGTGCGGCGGAACCGCGGCATTAGCGTGCTAATGCGGCCCTTCCGCCGCCGTTTTGTCTTATTAGGCACTCAATTTTGCACAGTAACTCCTATTTTTCAGTGTTGGTTTTCCTGGAATATTTTTTTCTGAAATCAAGAGTTGAGTATTTTGGGTTGTACAGGGGGTTCGTACATTCGATCGGATTGTCAAATTTTGTCTATGTGTTTTTCCGGATAATTTTTGAATATGTTAAAAAGTTCGACCGGATATAAATACCCAATTTTTCCCCTGTCGGGAAATTTCCAAGTGTTGGATATTTCTGTAGTTTAATCACGTTCTAAGTAGTGCAAGTAACACGATGGTCCCTCTAGAAGACAACAAACCTTAACTCGATTATGTGACTGTCTTGAACTACCCTTTGAACCTTCGGGTTTGGGGCAGTACGGCGTGCCACATGTGAGGCGTTGGCTTGACCCTTCTACGGCTGGACCGTTGGTACTGAGGCACGAACGGAATGTTGTTATACTTGTTTCATGTGTTGATCAGTTTCGGAAAAACTTGGGTGTTCGATTCTTCGATCGAAAAGTTTGACATTTTCTGTTTATCTGGAATGGGATACAATAATTGGAATTCATAATAGTTATGAGATAACTAAATGAATGTTATAAACATAGCAGTTTAGTCTCACTTGATCGGTTGCCACGGAATTTTGATGTGATCAAAAGTCCGTCGCAATCACGTAGCGTACGCGGATACTCGCCGGGTAAACTTAATAGACAGCCTCACTCCATAGCCCCGACCAAGTGACTGTAGGAGAACCCCGTCGCCGAAAGCATCCGTTCGGGTGCTCGCGGTAGCGGTGTTCCGCCTTGGTGCACTTCGTCGACGGTAACAGGGGTGCGGCCGTCTACTGAAGTTTGCGACGAGCATTCGATCAGTATGTCGGGAATCCTGTTGAATTTCCCGACTTGATATTGAAAAGAGTTTTCGATAATGAGACTAAAATGCGGGGTTTATAATTGTTAGGCATGCGATGTCTTAAGAATTCATTTGGTCAGGCATGCGATGTCTGAGATGGTTGCGGATTCCAACTGTTGTAATTTTTCACTTTCTTTTCTGTGACCGTAAGTGTAATATGTGATATCGCCGGTTTCGTTGCTATATGTCAACGACAATTGGGATGCGCATGTTTACTTACGTTGATGACATCTGTTGTTATGTGTTGCTGGATATGTTATATTGGATCGTCGTATTTGAATAGCCGGGGGTTTTTATGTGAGATGAGTGTTTTTTCATTTTCATTCATGTAAAAACTTGTATGTAATATTCTTTTATTGGGGCACTTCCAGGTTGCGGAAGTAGTCACCGTTTGTATATTATTTACTTTTCTGCACTAGGATAGACCCAAGGAGGGGAGCACAAGTAACCGGGTTCTGGGGTCCAGTGGGAGACCAACTCGAGGAGTCGAGTCCGGGTCTCCTAACCCTAGAATTGGTAGGGTTGCTTGCCGCTCTCGTAGGGGTCTAGGGGTGTGGGATTGGCTATTCATCACGACCGTGGAATCCGTGTTTTATACTGGCTCGTATTGAAAACACGGACGTCCTAGTATATCCAATATTTCATATGTTTCTTCTGTTGTGATTTATCTGTGATCATGTGATGTTCTGTGACAGGTATTATATATAGTATATATGATATATTATATAGACGTTGCTTATGTTTTACACCCGCACTAGCCCTGCCTCGCTCTGGCGTTAGTTACCTAACCTAACGGTGCAGACGGGACATCGAGGCGAATGCGGATGGCATAAGCGTACGTTATATTTATCTGTGATGGTTAGGTGCACTTAAATGATGGGATATTCATTAATGAGATTAATGAAAGAAAATAAACCTAATTGATGTTGTGGAATCGAATTTCAAAATAAAACAGGTAGCTACAGTTCTTGCTTTGCATCGTGGTGTTCATTATAGAACATCCTGCACCTTATTCGATGAGGAAAGGACCGAGATCCCTTCACCGGGAGTGACTCCTTTAGCAATAACTGGCAGATGCTACAACCCTCGGTTTGTATTTGATCGCTTCTATAGTTTCTGCTTTGCACAGTGATATATATGATATATCCCGCACCTCATTCGACGAGGAAAGGGCCGACGATCCCTTCACCGGGAGTGACCCCTTTAGCAAAACTAGAAAAGCCTCAAAAACATTCCATTTAAAAAACCATTTGATTCCGTAACGAGATCAAGTTCAAAGCGTTAAAGGTTTTCACAAAAACCAGCCGCAACCCTCCGTCATTTTAGGAAGTAGAGTACTTAGTATTCGTGCTACGTTTGTCGACCATAGCCGAGGCGTAGTGTGCGGTAGCTAAGTGATGTCTTCCTACACCGCATATGATGCGATTAGTTAGGACAGTCATGTGACTTTGTTGACCTTAGCCAAGGGTCATGTGGGTGGGTCTAATTAATCACGAAATGACGGGTAGAACTTGACTAGTACCTATGATTTGTTGACCTTAACCAAGGTCATAGGTGCTAGGGGTAAAAACCATTATCGGGAGTTTCAAGTGTTGAAACTTGCAATGAGATTGCATACCTTCTATATGATAGTTGGATCCCGATACCCACTGCGAGTAATTGTTACTCCTGGGAGAGTTTTGCACTTTGCAATTAGCCGGTCAAGTAGGTGTCTAGAAAGGTGTCAACGGGGTTACGCCTCTGAGAAAACGAGGTTTACAGTAATTAGGTCCGTGCGAAAGCACGGGGAACCTCCCTCAAAGTACCGACACTGGCCTGGCTGAAAGATTGGCGAACTTGTAGAGTGTAATTAATCCCGGCTAGTCTTTCCTTTTAAGGTTTGAAGGAAGATTTGATAAAAACAGTGGGAGCCATCCTGATTAGATAAAATATATAACCAATCTAATCTTGCAAGAGCGCACGCAGAGTGTTTTCTTCTCTCTCTCTCCTGGTAGCGACCATATCACGCCTTAATCAAGATAATAAAATGGATGTATTGACCGAACCCGCTTGTTATACTGAGCTGGGGAACGTTGGTCCCGCTCCAACTTATAATTGTTACAAGACCGAGCAGGAAATAGGGGAATACCAGATTTCCTATGCCGCCCAAACGAAGAAAGTGCATATGATGCATCTCCTTCGGGTGTGTTCATTACAAAGAACCGTTTCTCAGTATCCTCTGCGTCCTGGGTATATGATACCGGATCAGGATCCCAGATATGTAATCTGTTACATAGGGCTTCAAAAAGGTAGAAAAACTGAGAACGGGTGATAAGTTTCATGAGACAGAAAACGGGGCAAGTGTTGCAACCAAGTTTGTTGGTCACATGTCACCCTGTATTATGAATACATTGATTCTGAACAAATGCTATTAGATACCGAACCTGATATACAAAATCATATCAGTCTTTTTATTAGTAAAGAAATGATATAATTTTGTATTGATGGATAATGTTTTGAACATTTCCTATATCAAAAGTTGATCGGTTCAGGCACGTTATCTAAAAGCATTGACGTTCTAAATCAAACTACAGTTCCTCGTATACAGAACACACACAAGAGGAAGAGTTCAGAGATGAACGAATCCTTCTTGAGGCATTGTAGACTAGGTCACATCAATGCGACCCGACTGGCTGAAGTTACATAATAGATGCATATTCAAATCAGTTTGAATTTACATCTTATGAAACTTGCCAGTCATGTCACAAAGATAATATGACCATAGCTCTGTTTACTGGAAACAGAGAAAGAGTTAGTAAACTCTTGGGACTGATACATGATGATGTATGGAAGGTCTCCTGTCTACACATGCCAGGACTGGTTCTTTTTACTTCATTATATTCTCTGATAATCTCTCAAGATTCAGTCATATGTTCCTGTTGAAACATAAGTCCGAACCTTTTGAGGTATTCACAGAATATAAGTTAGAAGTAGAGAACCAATAACCGGGTATAAGTATTATGTCCTATGATGAGATCAGGGAGGAGAATACTTGTGCATGGCATTTCTGGACTATTCCAAAAGAAAATGAGATTCTCTCTCAGCATTACTCCTCCGTATAAACCATAGCACGATGGTATATCGGGGCGGAGCAATCACACCCTATATGATAAGGTGTGCTCTATGATGAGTACTACTGAGTTACCTATTTCCTTTTGGGGTTATGCACTTGAGAAGCTGCATACCTATTGAATTAGGTTTGAATCAAATCAGTGCCTACCACTCCATATGAGATATGGTATGGGAAGAACCCATCTCTTAAGCGAGATAAGATTTGGGGTTGTCCGGCCTATGTCAAAAGCAAAATCCGGACAAGATCGAGGCAAGATCAGTTCTGTAGAACTGGAAAGGTTCCAGCTGTACAAAACTGCTAATGATTTGACAGAACCAAAGGATTCAATAGTTTCCGACGAACCTCAGCCTCTCCGCCGATCTAGTAGGGTTCCTCATCCGCCTGAGAGATACCTCGGTTTCTCGATGACAGTGGGAGCAAGGATTGCATCATGAGATGATGACCCAACTAGTTTCGAGCAGGCCATCGAGAGTAGGGACTCTGTAAGAATGGCTGGATGCTTAGTGATCTGAGATGGAATCCATATACACCAACAAAGTATGGACTTTAGTTGCGATATCTGAAGGGTTAAATCCCCATCAGGAGCAAGTATATCTTGAGAAGATTACTTGGTGTAGATGGAAAAGTTGAGACTTTCAAAGCTAGACTTGTTAAAGGTTTTCGTCATCGACCAGGCGTGGATAATGATGAAAGTTTTTTTTAGTAGCTATGCTTAAGTCTATCCAGATCCTACTTACCACGGCTACATACCATGACTACGATATCTGGCGGTTGGGTGCCATGACTGCTTTTCTAAATACTGATTTAGAAGAGAACGTCTATAAGAACACAGCCAGAGGTCTTCGTAAACAGTGGGAGCAGCGGAAACGTGTGCAAGTTGCTTTACATAATGAAGCAGGCATCGCGGAGTTGGAACGTCTGTTTTGATGTGATAGTCAAAGTGTTTGACTTCATCAAAATGGTAGACAAACCTTGTATATACAAAAGGGTAGTAGAGAGTAAGGTGGTCATCTTCGTATTGTACGTAGACAACATACTCTTGATAGGAAACGAGTTTCCTATACTACGATCGGTCAATCTCCTATTATCACTAGAATTCCCCAAATAGGATCAAAGTGATACCTACTAAATCCTGGATTCTGGATCTATGAGATAGATCTAGATGGATGTTAGAATACTCACTAGCTGTAGTGAGATGGTATCAGTTGATCATGGGGAAATCACTGGAAATGTTCCAGGGTGATAAAGACGACTGAGAGTCAGTCACAGGCACTGTCTTTACCCTCAGTAAAGGGACGGTATGCTGGAAGAGTTCCAAGCTCGATACCTTGGCAAACTAGACGATAAAGGCTGATAACATCGCTATTAAAGATACTACCAAAGAGGCAGTTTGGGTGTATATTGGTTCATAAGATGAACGAGGTTCCTGCCATTGTATGACAATGGAACTGTGGCTTTGGCCCTGGAACCCTGGTCCCATCAGTGACCCAGACATAATCTAAGGCAGCATCACCTGATCATGGAGATAGTTGATCTCCAGGGTGATCGAGGTTAGGAGAGTAGACTCAGAGGACAACACAGCGGATCCACTCACAAAGGCCTGTTCCTAGAGAGAGACTTTTATGGGATGGTTGAGTATGAGATACTACAACCACTGCTACAGATGGCCCTAGTGCAAGTGGGAGATTGTTAGTTATATGTATGCCCTAGAGGCCATTACTGTACATTGGATGTATATTGTAGTGGATGCTTGGACATATATAGGAAGGACTTTCTTGCTCGACATGATAGTACGCTATCTGGTTGCACTTTATCTTAACATGTATACTTTCTGTCTCTCTGATTACATGTTGATAAAGCCCATAGGATGTGTACTCGACTTCCAGGACTATGATGTAGATCATACTAGTGGGGCCTGGGTAGTCCATGATACATCCTTGAAATGTTCCTAGTCGAGGGAATATCGAGACGGGGCATCGATATTCCAGAGTAGACTAGCGCATATCTTCTCGACCCATGCGATGGGCGATGGATGATCCCATATCCATTGGTGTTTGACATCGAAGATGGTATGCGGGTGCTCAGTGGAGACTGGGTACACTGAACGGACTCGCCGAGAACTCCCAGATGGTATTATACCTCACGTCAGATGGCAGTTCTCTGGTGACACTGGTACAGCTTAGTCTGTTGACCCGAGATCGTCATAGAGTCTTGTGTGTCTCCCACTGTGCTTTGATTTCCACCCTACCACGGCTCTACTGAGTTGTGCAAACAGGTGGTTTTTGGGTACAGTCCCGATTCACATGGAGGCAATGAGCGATAGGAGGGGATTCGTCTCTCCCGGTATTGGGGGTTGATGTTGTGCAATGCTCGACTGGCCATAACAGGAAATCCCTGGCCAGGGTTGCAGTGATATACTGGTAAGAGTTATCAGTAGTTTCACGAATGTTATGGACCCTACGTCGGCATGATTTATCGAGCTATTGGGGTCTGACGTTTACCACCCCTAGGCGAGATATGCGACATATCAGACGAACAGACCGGACTATACGGTAGTGTTACTGGTTGGATTCACTGGAGTGTGAGCGGGCTTGCTCGTCGATCTTCAGATCGCTCAATACCCGGGTGGCCGTTACGTTTAGCAGACCGCTTGCGGCTTGTGGGTGTTTGATATGATCATCGCCTGCTGCCGGCGTATTGACGAGTCTTTAGAGTCCTACACAGAGGTTTCCTGGCTCAAGCGAAACGAAATAGGAGCGCATATGGGATATGTGCGGGACCGAGAATAATGCGTGTATGTGATACCGTATTCTATTCTCGCGATGAATGTGTCGAATGGTTGTATACGATATAACCTAGTTATCGATTCAAGCGTTGATTCGATAAGCCGATACATAGTATACTAGTCGGTTGTGTGCGACATGACCGGATCATTGAATCAAGTGTTGATTTAATGATTTAATGCATATTTATATATTTGATATATTGCTTTGCATCAACTAGTATCGGTTTACTTTAAATGCATTTTCTCACTCGGGTGTGCGCATTGTATATGCGATATACTTTTGTGCACTTGATTGTATCATGTTTGATGATACATGTCATGCTAGGGTTCAAGTGTAAAGATTAAACCTTGGTTAATGAAATGGTTAGGGTTTATTATTTATTATTCATTTATCTTATTTAATTATGCTTTTTATTTTTGATAAATGAATAAAAGAAATGAGAAAAAGAATGGTGGCTTCTTTTGTTCTTTAGTTGAAGCTTCATGAAGCTTTGTTCAAGTCAACCATACTTATCTCATCCTTAACCCTAACCATTCCCACTAACCATGATTCATTCTCTACACTTAACTCTAGTTAAAATTATGATAAGAATTCATTTTCTTTTCATTTTCTATTTTTTTATGATAACCTTTTCTTCTTCTTCTTCCTTGCTTCAAGTGAAGAAGCTTGAAGTCCATCAATGGTGATTGTTGGAAAAGAGTGAGAAATCCAAAACTAAAGTCTACCCACTTCCTATTTCTTCATCCTCTACCTCTTGCCAAGTAGTAGAGTGTGTTTCCTTCACAAGTCATCATGGTTTGGTGAAGGTGGAGCTTGATCTAGCGATGCCTCGACGTAGATCATCTTCGGCATGGACATCGACGACCTAGCTTGCCCATTCTCCGACGAAGCCGACGCTAGAGCCCGGATTTGATTTGGACAGCGGAGAGGACCTTGTTGCGGAGCTATGGAGGTGGAGCACCGGATCTACAAAGGTTGTATTTCCGTATCTTTTAGTTAAGTTGTTAACTAGTTACTTTGTTCGCCTAAATATCTAGTAAACGATCCGTAGTCGGGTTTGTAGGCACCCGCAAAATTTGATTTTGTGTATGTTTGATCACTTGTGAGACTTCACTAGAGTGCCTAGGAACCCTACACCCGCTTCATCCGAAGCAACTCGGACAAGAAGTGTGCTAGCCGACATGTCCAAGGTGATGTAGAGAATGTTTGTGATCATTTTGTCTCTTGCATCCATGAGATGGATGGAGGTTGAAGGTGTTGCCATTGATGGAGATTATGAGCTAGAGAAGAAAGAGGTAGAAGAAGAAGTTTTTCTCTTTCTTTTCTTTTGTGATGGAATGATAAAAATGAGAGTGAGAGTGTAACAATAATATGAGAGCTAACCACCATATCATGGCTGCCCCTCTCTCTCCTCTTATCAATTCAACACACAAAACAAACACTAATGTGACATTTTTCACAAAAAAATAGACCATGAGTCACTATATATGTCCATGTCACATTTAATGCATCTCATGATGAATTCTAGCTCATTATTTCCATATGCAAACATTAATCCAAATGTTTGCAACAATAAAAAGATACAGCAACATCTAAAGTAAACTCGTGACGGATTACAAGGATACCCCTCATCTGTATATACATACCTGCATCCGCATTCCGACTGAATGCGAATGCGATGAGACTAAAGTAATCCAACAAATCTAATACTAGGATCCGGCTTAAACCAAAGCCCACTAGTATGATCCGTCCGATCATGATCCGTGCACTACTGTACGTATATGATCGGACCCTGCCATATATCATACGGACTCTACAACATTTCATCCGAAACTTGTGAAACTGTTTGTGTGGGAATCTAAAGACTCGTCAATACTTTGGCTGTGGATTTAACCACTAGCACGTCAGAGGTTCTAGCCGTACGTAACGGGCTACCAGGTATTGACCAAAAGGGAGGTCGATGAGCGAACTCATCTTGACACCCTACTGAGCCTGTCAGTGACAATATCCGTACAGTCCGGTCCGTTCGTCTATGAGCATCGCATGTCGGGCCTAAGGGGTTGGTAAAAGTCAGACCCCCAAAAGCGGTACAAGTCGTGTCGGAGTGTAGCCCAGAACATCCTAAGATACTACTGGAATACCTACCAGTAAATCTCCTGCCTTGGCCAAGGACTTCATGTAATGGCTCTCCTAGACACAGCGCGACCTCACCCTAAAAACCAGGAGAGACGAACCCCTGTCGATCCGCTCACTGCCTCCATGTGGCTCGGAACTGTACCCAACTAAAACCTGTTTGCACGACTCCTTTGAGCCGTGGTAGGGTATTAATCAAAGCACAGTGGGAACTCACACGAGACAAATGACGATCTCAGGTCGATGAACTAACCTGTACACATGTCACCAGGGAACTGCTATCTGACGTCAGGTATAATACCAACTAGTATGTTCCCGGCGAGTCCTGTCCGATGTACTCATAACCCAATGAGCACCTGTATACATCTTAGGTGAACCAACTGACACCAATGGCTTGTGAGACCGGCCACCGCCCCTCGTCGGGGTCTCGACTGTATACACTAGTCTACTAATGGAGTATCAATGCCCAGTCTCGAAACTCCCACGACTAGGGACCACTTTAAGGATGTGCTTATAGACTACCCAACTCTCACGTATATGATCGCCATCATACTGCTGGTAGTCAAGCAAGAATCCTATGGGCTCTATCAACGTGCAATAGTGACCTGTAAGGTCACCTAAAGCAGTACACGATAATAAAGATAAACCATGGTAGCATACTATTCTCTATCAACGTGTAATAGTGAACTACAATGTCACCTAAAGCATGTACACGATGATAAAGACAAACCAGATAGTATACAAACCTCTCGAGTAAGACTGTCCTACCGGTATAGGTCCTCCCTCAATCATTGCAATCACGTGCCTGCGATCCAATAATTGACTTTGAGGGCACTATATCCAACAAAATGATAAAGCATCGCGGAAATAAAAAAATGAAAGAATGAAACTTTCGCCCTACATGTGAGATCACATCAATCCCTGTATACAATCCAGGGGCACAAACAAAGAAGAGACCATATCGTCCCACTAGGCTTCGTCGAAGCAAAGAAAAATCTCGACGGTTCATAGACGACCTATAGACAATCTCGACATTCGTCGCAATATTGCAGACACAATATCAACAAACGAAGCGAAGGAAGATCCCTAGCTTCAAGGTCTCGACGTCAGCATCGACAACATATAGATCAACACTGGCGTTCTTCCTCCCTCCAATCGGATGCAGACGCGACATCAACAAACGGAGCCACGGCAAAGTCCACTAGTTCCAAATCTCGACGGTTCACAGAAAGCCTAGAGACTACCCCGGAATCATGGCAAATTCCCCTAGTTCTAAATCTCGACGGTTCGCAAACAACCTAGAGATCACCAACGGCATTTCTCCTCACTCCAACCAAATGCAGACGTGACGTCAACAACTGGCCTCAGAGTCGCAACGAAGCGAAGCCATGGAAAAATCCCTAGTTCCAAATCTCAATGGCCATATCTACGGCCCGAAGACCAACAACGGTGTGCCTCCTCATTCCAGCAGAACACAGATGCTACACCATCAATCGGAGCCACGGCAAAGTCCCCAGTTCCAAGGCTCTACGGTTCACAGACAACCTGGAGTCATCCAATGACCCCGTCTCGGAATCAAGTCAACTCAAATACCTCGATTCAGGGAAATCAGTGTCCTTGATGAGAGCATCTCGATTCGCGTCGACCTGCAGAGAAATCAGCATCTTTACAGGAATACCTTGATTCGTCTCAACTCCGAGGAAATCAGTGTCCTTGGCAATACCTCGATTCAGGAAAATCAGTGTCCTTGACGAGAGCATCTCGATTCGCGTCGACCCGCAGAGAAATCAGCGTCTTTGCAGGAATACCTCGACTCGTCTCAATTCCGAGGAAATCAGTGTCCTTGGCAAAATATCTCGATTCAGGGAAATCAGTGTCCTTGATGAGAGCATCTCGATTCGCGTCGACCCGCAGAGAAATCAACGTCTTTGCGGGAATACCTCGATTCGTCTCAACTCCGAAGAAATCAGTGTCCTTGGCAAATACCTCGATTCAGGGAAATCAGCGTCCTTGACGAGAGCATCTCGATTCGCGTCGACCCGCAAGGAAATCAGCGTCTTTGCAAGAATACCTCGACTCGTCTCAACTCCGAGGAAATCAGTGTCCTTGGCAAAATACCTCGATTCAGGGAAATCGGCGTCCTTGACGAGAGTATCTCGATTCGCGTCGAACCGCAGAGAAATCAGCGTCTTTGCAGGAATACTTCGATTCGTCTCAACTCCGAGGAAATCAATGTCCTTGGAAAATACCTCGATTCAGGGAAATCAGCGTCCTTGACGAGAGCATCTCGATTCACGTCGACCCGCAAAGAAATTAGCGTATTTGCAAAAATACCTCGACTCGTCTCAACTCCGAGGAAATCAGTGTCCTTGGCAAAATACCTCGATTCAGGGAAATCAGCGTTCTTGACAAGAGCATCTCGATTCGCGTCGATCCGCAGAGAAATCAGTGTCTTTACAAGAATACCTCGACTCGTCTCAACTCCGAGGAAATCAGTGTCCTTGGCAAAATACCTCGATTCAGGGAAATCAGCGTCCTTGACGAGAGCATCTCGATTCACATCGACCCGCAGAGAAATCAGTGTCTTTGCATGAATACCTCGATTCGTCTCAACTCCGAGGAAATCAGTGTCCTTGGCAAAATACCTCGATTCAGGGAAATCAGCGTCCTTGACGAGAGCATCTCGATTCGCGTCGACCCGCAGAGAAATCAGTGTCTCTGATTCGGACACGACAATCAACCTCGGAGCCGCGGCAAAGTTCTCAGTTCCAGGACTCGGCGGTGCACAGAAAACCGAGAATCAATCCTGACCCTGTATGGCTGAAGTCAATCTTGACCCCATATGGCCAAAGTTAACTCCTGGTCCCGTAGAACACGGCTAATGTCAATTCTGACCCCGTGAGAAGCGCCCAGAGCAATTCCTGGTCCTGTGGAACACGGCTAATGTCAATCCTGACCCCGTGGGAAACGTCCAGAGCAACCCCCTGACTCCGTGAAATGCGGATAAAGTCAACCCCCTGACTCCGTGAAATACGGATAAAGTCAACCCCCTGACTCCGTGAAATGCGGATAAAGTCAACCCCCTGACCCCGTTAAATGCGGATAAGGTCAACCCCTGACTCCGTGAAATGCGGATAAAATCAACCCTTAACTTTCCCGTCAAAGCAATTCTTTGACTCGGGAGCAGGTCAACTGATCAATCACTTGCGAGTCCTCTCGACTCGTAAGGAGAAAATTCTCTTGTGAGATCCTTACGACGGTCAAGAGAAAATGCACTTAGGAATCCTCACGATTCCTGAGAAACCACACCTGCAAAATCCTCTCGACTCGTAGGGAGAAAAGTCTTTATGAGACCCTCAAGGCTCATAAAGTTGAAAAGTCTTAGGTGATAGATCCTAACCCTGTCTCCCAAGCCATCATTGCCTCGCAGAGAAGTCAAAGTAGATTTTCTACAGGCCACACTCTCCTAAGTCAAATATCGACAAGAAAAGAAACAACCACTTACAAGTCTTCTCGACTTGTAAGGAAGAAAATTCTCTCGTGGGATCCTTACGACTCTCAAGAGAAAACATACTTAGGAATCCTCACGATTCTTAAGGAGAAAATACACCTACGGGATCCTCTCGACTCGTAGGGAGAAAAGTCTTTATGAGACCCTCACGGCTCGTAAAGTTGGAAAGCCTTAGGCAACAGATCTGAACCTGTCTCCTAAGCCATCGCTACCTTACAAAGAGTCCAAGATGGACAGCTACCTACTATCTATGGGCTACACTTGCCAAAGCTACATGCCACTGAAATGGAGAAGTTACTCATGGGCATATAAACTACTTCACGCCAGAGTAAGACATAAAGAAATAGAAGGGTGCGGCTCATTATGCTGAGGGTTTGAAACTATATCCCTTAAGAGTCGAGATTTGAGTCAATGATAAATGACGACGCTTGTGTCCGCTCGTTATCTTCTCAGATCAAGATTCTGAATGTTATATACTAACCCAAAACTGGTCATACGTTATGAATTACTCTGCACTATTTCACCCACGTACATGCTTACGTGGGCAAAGTAGTGGGGGGCATTTGTTCCCGCCAAAATTTTCGGCCAAGAGCTACTTGTTCCCTTACAAAAAAGGGGGAGAATACTCAAAAAGCAGGCGTCACGTGCTCACACGTGATGGGGCCTCACGTGCAAACACGTGACCTTTTATGGGCAGATCCTATCTGTGTCTGAATTGCCTAAATTGATGAAGTCACGTGTCCACACGTGATGGGCTCTTGAACCCAGTGAATTAATAAAATTAAATTCTAACGGGAACTAAATAAAATACAAATTAAGCAGCAAGGAACACCCCAAATAGGGTATCACATGCCCACACGTGGCCGAGGGTCACATGCCAACACGTGATGGGTTCCTAAGCTCTCTGAAATGATAGAATTAAATTCTAATTAAATGCTTGATCAGCAGGGTCACGTGCCAACACATGATAGGCTCTTAAATCATCTGAGCTGAAAGAAGGAAAACCCCAAATGTGGCATCACGTGCCCACACGTGACCAGGGGTCACGTGCCAACACGTGATGGGTTCCTGATCCCTCTGAACTAATAGAATTAAATTCTAATTAAAGGGAATCAAAAACCCTAATGGAAAAATATTTCCTTAGATCTTTCCAAACAAAAAAGATTGCGCTCTGTAAAGTGGAGCATCGTTGGATTAAAAATCCAATGGTGATTAAAAATCACCAATTTATAGAAAGATTCTATACAAGGAAATATTTTTCTAAAATCTGCCAAGAACAACAAATAAAATATCTTTTGGATTAACAATCCAATGGTGAATAAAATTCACTGAGTGATCTAAAAGATCATGTTGGTTACAAAATCAATGGAAATCTTCTAATGAAAGATTGACTAAACAAACTGATTCTTTTCTTCCTCCTATAAATAGGATCCAAGAAGAGAAGAAAAAAAAGAAGGAAATACAACAACAGAAAGAAAAAAGAAGAGACTTTAATTCTCAAACTAAGAGTTTAACTCTTCTGAATAAGAACTTAGTTTTTCCTCTGGTTGAAGATCTGCAGAAGCAGATCTCCCCACAAGTTGAGAATTTAATTCTCATCTGGGAGATTTTGCCATGCAGATCCAAAACTTTGAGGGAGAATTGAGTTTAAAGAATTTAATTCTTCCAAATACATATGAATTTAATTCCTCTAACTAAATTAGGGTTTAACCCTACAAAAGAATTTAATTTTTCCAAATACATAGGAATTTAATTCCTCTAAATAAAATTAGGGTTTAACCCTACAAAAGAATTTAATTCTTAAACAAGGGATCTAACGCTCCATGCACGTAAAAAAATCAGTATCCAACCTGATCACGTATGTCTACGTGAATCCCCTTCTCAGTGATCAAAAGAGAACGAATGAAGTTGGGTCTAATGCTCCCACGTGACCCCTGACAAACACCATTTTAAAGATGGGGTAAAGCTGAAGGATTAAATATCCAACGCATGGGCGCCCTCACGTATCCCCACGTGACCCCTAGCAAATCCTTTCAATGTACAGTGCATGGATACCCATCGCGTGCCCACACGTGATGGACGTGAAGACTAAAAGTGTTTAACACTTATTTAAATATTCTGAGAATAAGATAAGGGAAGTTTGGGCCCAACACTCAAGCGCCTCACGTGACCTCACGTGAGCGCTTCCTTTTTTTAGTGTTTAACACTATTTGGGGTGTTGTATCCCTAGTGTTTAACACTATTCTGAGCGCATCACGTGGGAGCGTGTGATAGCTGAGTTTGCTCTAGTGTTTAACACTATATCCAAACCAATCTTAGCTTGAACTAGCCAAGTCTTCCAGAGGCAAGATTCCCCTTTTGACTGAACCTCAAACACACTTTTGTCTTCCAAAATTGGTCATCTCATATGACATTCAAAATAATTCCCAGAGCCCTTTCAATTAACGTTGGTTCGAGGGTACATCTCTTCACACCTCTGATATTTGTCGTTGTAATTCTTCAACGTCTTCAGAGAGGTGGTGGGTCCCGATGACCAATAACTATTTGGTGCATTTCCAAACCCATGCTTGCATCTGAACTTGGACCGCAATAGAGCCCAAATGCTCTTTTGTTGGATCTAAATGATCCTGTTAAGTAGATCTTAGTCTAAAATTAGACTAACGTATCCTTAACAAACGTTTAAGTTGATCTTAGTCTCAAACGAGATTAACGATCCTTAAATCAATCCAATTACAGATTTCCTAACCAATATTGGTTCAAAGGTACATCTCTTCACTCCTCTGATATATGTCGTTGTAATCCTTCAACGTTTTCAGAGAGGTGACTGGTCCCGACAACCAGATTTTACATGGACTATGATGTCCTTACCTTGGACTGTAGGGTCCTTAAACCCATAGACTATGATGTCCTTAACCTTGGACTGTGGGGTCCTTAAACCCATGGACTATGATGTCCTTAACCTTGGACTGTGGGGTTCTTAAACCCACGGAGTATGATGTCCTTAACCTTCGACCGCAAAGTCCCTAAACTAAAACAACAGAATTCAAATGCTCTTTTTTTGGATCTAAATGATCCTGTTAAGTAGATCTTAGTCTAAAATTAGACTAACGTATCCTTAACAAACCGTTACGTTGATCTCAGTCTAAAATTAGACTAACGTATCCTTAACAAACGTTTAAGTTGATCTTAGTCTCAAATGAGACTAATGTATCCTTAAACCCAAACCAAAACCCAAATCTAAGAAAATACGGATTTGGACTAATCCACGCCCTACGGGCGACAACATAAATTAGTCTCCGTATACAATCCACGGGAAACCAAAAACAAACACACACGACACGAAGTGACCATCCGGAGAAGGAGAAAGTTGCTGCCGCGATGTGGTAGCGTAATTAACTGCAGGGGCTTACGCCTGCAGGGAAGAGCATCCCCACAATCAAAAACCCCTCAATTGAGGGGAAATCTGGCAAAGTCTGCTACAACGGCTGCATCCGTCTAAACCTTCGATACATGGTGTCATAAATCAACTTGGTATCTTCGGAGAGGTGGACGGATAGCACCTAATAGCATTTGCCCTCGAAATTCAGGCTTGACAACCCAACGTCCCGGTCGCGTCTTTTCGGCAGAGAACAAACCCCAACCCCAACCCAACCCCAACCCTAACCCCAACCTTGGCCCTGGCCCCGGCTATGCCGACCCAAAACCATGACCCCCAACCCAACCCTACCCTACCCTACCCGAACCCGAACCACAACCCCGACCCCGACCCCGACGTTTTGAAAATCGTTTAGGTGAAATTTCGGTTAATCGGTAAAATAACTGGTGTTTTCCGTAAAAACCCAGATATAAATATTTTTCTTCATAAACTTAAATATACCTACTCTAGCTATGAAATTGCTAGTATTTGGTGTTTAATGGGTCACTTGTAAAATTTCCAGCTTACTAAATATTTTCCGTAATTAATTATTTTAAATACTGTTTTAAGCTTTTAAATATACATTAAATTAGTGATAATTACAAATTGGAATGGGTTAATACAAGTTTTGTGCATCATGACACATTAAACCATATTGTAACATGTTGTTTTTGAAATGAAAAGAAGTTGTGAAAATGGTTTTAGAAAATATAAAAGAAAAAGGCTTAAATTGTGAAAATAAATTAAATAGAAATGAGGTTTGGGCTTGATGACTTGGGGTATGGTTGCATGTTACCTGGTATTCCTCACACACACCCACACACCCTCACCCTCTCCCCTACAGTGGCTGAAATCAGCAGCCCCTCCCCATTCTCCCCTCCAATTAATGAAAAGAAAAACAAAAGAAAGGAAAATGAAAAAGGAAATCAATAAAGAAATGATGTGTTGACTTGAGGTATGGCTTCCCTTGACCTTACCAACACCCTCACCTCACTCTCTCTCTTCCCCTCTCCATCTTGGCCGAGACTGTTAGTGTACATGTCCTAAAGGCCATTACTGTATCATACTAGTTTGTATATTACTTAATGGAAGCATGGGATATTCACCTTGAATAGACAATCTTGCTCAAAATAGTAGTATGCTACTTGGTTTGTTTCCACTTTAATGTGTACATATGTTTATTTTAGTATATCACCTATACACATTAGTGGAGCCCTTAGGATCTTTGCTTGATTACCAGCGTTGTGATGGTAGTCACACTCGTGGAGGCTGGGTAATCCACAAGCACATCCTTATGCAGGTCCCTAGTCGTAGGACTATCGAGACAGGGCATCGATACTCCGGAGTAGACTAGCGTATGCGCTTCTCATCCCAGCAGGGAAGACGGTCTATCCCACAGCCGTCAGTACGTCGTACTTGAGATAGTATGCGGGTGCTCGTTAGGTTACGAGTATACTGGACAGGACTCATCGGGAACTGTTGGTTGGTACTATACCTATCGTCAGTTATCGGTTCCCAGGTGACATGAGTACAGCTTAGTCCGCTGACTTGACACTGTCACTTCTCCTCGAGTGTGTTCCTACTGTACTTTGATTACTACCCTACCACGGCTCAAAGGAGTCGTGCAAACAGGTAGTAGTTGGGTGCAGTCCCGAAGCACTTGGAGGCAGTGACGGTTAGACAGGATTCGTCTCTCTCGGTATTGGGGGTTGATATCGCGCTGTGTCTAGGAGAGCCATTACACAAAGTCCCTGACCAGGGCAAGCGAGATATACTGGTAGGTTTCCAGTGTTATCTCAGGGTGTTCTGGGCTACACTCCGACACGACTTGTACCGCTATTAGGGGACTGACGTTTACCGCCCCCTAGGCCCGCCATGCGATGTTATCAGACGAACAGACCGGACTGTACGAAGATTGTCACATTCAGGCTCAGTAGGAGTTCAGATGGGTTTCACCTCGTCCGTCTTCTTACTGGCATCTACCTGGGGACCATTACGCACAGCTAGTGCCGCTTGCGGTCTGTGGTTAAACCCAATGCCAGCGTAGTGTCGAGTCTTTAGAGTCCCACACAGAAAGCTATTCACCTTTAGGCAAAAGAGTAGAGGTCGCATGGTTTTGCGACAGGGTTCGGTCACATCCGTGCACTTGTGCACTGTTTCCTGATTTAAAATCAGGAAAGCCTACGGAAGAGGCTTCAGAAAAGGGTCACGTGCTCACACGTGACCAGCAGTCACGTGTTGGCACGTGACATTTAAAAACATCGGCAAGGCAGATTCAGCTTCCCGACTACATCAAAGAAAAGGGCTTCAGAAAGGGTCACGTGCTCCCACGTGACCTGGGTCACGTGTTGGCACGTGACATTTAAAAGCGGCTTCAAAGGCAAACCGGTTCCCTGATCAAATCAAGGAAAAGGCTTCAGAAGAGGTCACGTGCTCCCACGTGACCAGGGTCACGTGTTGGCACGTAACACTCAAAAGCAGCAGACTCGTTCTCCGGTTAAATCAAGAAAAAGGGTCCAGACAAGGGTCACGTGCTCACACGTGACCAGGGGTCACGTGGTGGCACGTGACGGTTAAGCAGCGGCCAGAAGGCTGAGCACAAAAAGAAGGAGAGGGCTCGTTCTAAGGGTGTCACGTGCCCACACGTGACCAAGGGTCATATGCCCATACGTGACCAAGGGTCATGTGGCCATACGTGACCAGCTTTCAAAGCCTATCTGTTAACAGAATTAAATTCTGAGAAAAGACCTCTCAAATCTTTCCAAAGGAACCGATTGAATTAAAGATTTAAAGGTGATTAGATATCATCTATCTATGGAAAAATCTCGAATTTGGAAAGATTTCCTCTTAGAATCTAACCGAAATAACAAAGGAGAATCTCTGGATTTCAAATCCAATGGTGAATAAAATTCACCTAATAATCCAAAGGTCCAAAACGAATGGTGAATACAAATTAAATCTCTCAATGAAAGATTCACTGAAACTAACTGATTCGGCTGCTTCTCCTATAAATAGGAGCCAAGAGACGCACAGAGGGATATATATATATAGAGGCAGAAAAGAATCGATACACAATAAAAAAAAAGAGAAGAGCCTTGATACTTTGGAGAAATTTGGATCTTCTGCAAAAGAAAACCCTAGGTAAGAAAGGGAAGGCTTTTTGAAAGGAAAAGAGAATTTAATTCTCAACAGAGTTTAACTCTGATATAAAACAGAAGAACATAGTTCTCTCTTTGGTGGAGGATCTGTAAAGTGCACATCTCCCCTTGAGTTGAGAATTTAATTCTCAGTGGGTTGAGATCCTGCCATGCAGATCCAAAGCATAGAGAGAGAATGGAAGCTTGAGAATTTAATTCTCACAGAACTATAGGAATTTAATTCCTTCAAAATAAAATTAGGGTTTGACCCTATGTTATGGGAATTTAATTCCTTCAGAATAAACAGATCCAGGGTTTAACCCTAATTAAGAACTTAGTTCTGTTAAATTAACAGGAATTTAATTCCTATGACAGAATCTCATTCCTCAGAATAATTCTCTAAAAAGAGAGTGGGAATTTAATTCCTTAAAGCTTTTATTAGGGTTTAACCCTATGATAGAATTCAGTTCTTCACATATATGAGGAATTTAATTCCTGCAGAAAATTCAGAGTTCAACTCTATCTCAGAATATAAATCTTCAAAAGGAAATAGGAAGTTTATTCCTCTAAAATTATTGTCAAGGATCAACCCTACGAAGAATTTAATTCTTGAAAGGGATTAACAGATCTTCTAAAAAACAAACATACAGGCAGGGTCACGTGTCACCACGTGACCCCCGAAAAGATCCACAGAAAAGGCCCTTTTGAGGCAGTGCCTCACGTGACCCACGTGACCCTTGGCAGAGGCTTTAACATACAAGCATTTAAATGCCCGTCACGTGATGGCACATGATGCTCTAAAATATGCAATATTCTCAGCAGAACAAATGAAGGGAGGGCGCCCTCACGTGTTACCACGTGACCCCTCTTGCCTTAGTGTTTAACACTAAATTGGAACCCCTGAATCCAGTGTTAAAACACTGTTTGGCCTTAGTGTTCAACACTAATCAAAGAACTTTATTCGCAGTGTTTAACACTGAATTTCTTACTGTTCAACACTAATTTGAAGCCTCTGCTGCTAGTGTTTGACACCGATTTACTTTAGTGTTTAACACTAATTTGAACCCCCCCCCCCCCGTTGCTGGTGTCTAACACCAACTGTCTTTTAGTGTTAAAACACTAACTTGATCCCAGTGTTCAACACTGTTGAATTAATGGCCAGAGGCAAAGCCTCTTCTTCAATGGACCAACAGGAAGCCAATATTCCAAACATGATTGGACTTAGCCCAAGATGGCCATAAGTCCTCAATTCAGACTTAACTGGGCTAATGGGTTCATAACATAATTAATTGGTCTTGATCCCAAATCGGGCCGAAGACTATTTAATCCACCCCGGTTCAAGGGTACATCTCTTCACTCCTTTGATACTTGGCGTTGTAATCCCTCAACGTCTTCAAAGAGGTGACGGGTCCCGATGACCACACATCGATACGGACTGTGGGGTCCTTAAACCCATGGACTATGAGGTCCTTAACCTTGACCGAGATGTCTTAAAACTAACAACGGACTGTGGGGTCCTTAAACCCATAAACTATGAGGTCCTTAACCTTGACCGAGATGTCTTAAAACTAACAACGGACTGTGGGGTCCTTAAACCCATGGACTATGAGGTCCTTAACCTTGACCGAGATGTCTTAAAACTAACAACGGACTGCGGGGTCCTTAAACCCATGGACTATGAGGTCCTTAACCTTGACCGAGATGTCTTAAAACTAACATTGGACTGCAATGTCCTTAAACTACCCATAGACCGCAATGTACCTAAACTACCCATGGACCGCAATGTCCTTAAACTACCTACCGACCGCAACGTCACTAAACTAAACAACAGAGCCCCCTTTTATTGCTCTCTTGTTGGATCTAAACGATCCCGTTAAGTTGATCTTAGTCTAAAAACTAGACTAACGTATCCTTAACAAACGTTTAAGTCGATCTTAGCCTCAAATGAGGCTAACGTATCCTTAAACCCAAACCCCCAAATCCAAATCTAAGATAATACAGATTTGGACTAGTCCACGCCCTACGGGCGACGACATAACTCAGTCTCCGTATACAATCCACGGTCAACTAAACATAAAATAAACACGCACGACACGAAGTGACCATCTGGAGAAGGAGAAAGTGGTTACCGCGATGCGGTAGCGTAATTAACTGCAGGGGCTTGCGCCTGCAGGGAAGAGCGTCCCCACAATCAAAAACCCCTCAAGCGAGGGGGAATCTGACGAAGTCTGCTACATCGGACGCATCCGTTTAAACTTTCGATACATGGTGCCATAAATCAACTTGGCATCTTCGGAGAGGTGGACGGATAGCACCGATTAGCATCTGCCCCGAACCCCAGGCGAGACGGCCCCACGTCTCGGCCGTCGTTCGGAGGGGAACATGCACGTTTAGTGTCCGAACAGTTAACACTAGCGGGCTTTGGTTTAAGCCAGATCCTAGTATACGTTTTGGGATTGGTTTTATCTCGTTAGTATTCGTTCCTCGGAACGCGGATGCGGGTGTGTATGCACAGTTGACAGAGAGACAGAGGCAGAGGATTCTCATTGGGGTTGTTGACTGTTGACTGTTGACTGTTGACTATTGACTTGTTGCTAAACCCTAATGAGAATAAGAAATATGATTAACAATAATATTAATTAAGTATTATGGTGACATAGTTGTTGAGGGGTTGACTTGTTGACTTTGTTGACCGGTTGACTAGGTTGGACTAGTTGACCATCATCATTACAATGGCTATCATTTCATGGCAAAGACTTTTGCTTGCTTGTTTCTTTTTGCAAAATGAGTGCATGAAATGATATGGCCATTTTGACTTGAACCATCACATAATACTTGATTACTATTATTTATTATGATGATTTTGGATTATGAGAGCTTGGATGGCAAAAAAAAAGAGTTACTCATTCTCTCATTTGCTTTCTCTCTCTTACTTGAGCTCTCCTTCTTGCTCTTCCTCTTGCTCTCTCTCTAGCTCAAGGCAACTCCCTCTCATGAGTTGAGAAACATTGCCTTAGAGATAAAAGAAAACCCATATCACTTCTTTACTCATCCTAGTTCATAAGGTTTGGCAAACCAAGTGTTCTAGTTTCTTCTAGTTTGAAGAGAAGCCAAAGGTAGAAGCTTTCAGGTGGATCCATCTTCGGCGCAAGGAGACGACGAGGTGAGGCCGATCCGTACACGGCAAAGAGTTGAAGACGAAGGAGTTCAAGAAAGGTATAACCCCCTAACCGAGTAGGTAAAACTCTTGTTTGGTTTGTTAGATAGTTGTTTAACAAAGATCCGTATTTTGAGTCCATATTACCACCTCTTGAAAAATCGTTTTTCATCATTTCCACAAGCCCGTAAGTACCGGGAGAAGTAACGTGGACTTACAGAGATCTCCCACATGAGCAGCCCCCATTTTTCCCACACCTCATTCACCTCCAAAATCATCATAAAATGCCTGAAAATCCACACAAATTTCCTGCTAAATCCAAATCAAATCCTTACCCATTTTTCTTTGGCCTATCTAGCATAGATCTTGGTGCAAAGTTAGCAATTTGGAGGTCAAGTTCCATGTTTGATCTCATGGTTTGTAGGTATAATACTAATCCAAGTGTTTAATTATTGATAAACTACTTTAAATTAATTTAATTAGCTAATTAATTGGTTCCAATTTCAAGATTAGAAAATTCAAGAAAGAGCTTTGAATGCAAATTAGGGTTTCTAGCATTAGATTATGGTTCTAATGAGTAGATTAACATGTTAATGCTATGCAAAACTTAATCTTGTTGCTTATTACTAATTGTAACATTTAAAATGTCCAAATTAAGCTTTTTTAGCAAACTAGGTTTTTAGAAATTAATTTAAAATGTGAGATTAAAATCTAGTTAGGGTTTTCATCACATCATTAAAATTATAAATTGTAGTTCAACACCTTAGATCATGCAAAACCTAGTCCAGTTAATAATTTGTGCATTGTTACCCTAAAATTGTTAAAATTGGATAAAATTGCAAACTAAAATTTTTAATTACTACAAATTGGTGTGATAAAATTATAGCAATGGTTTGTATGACTTAGTTATGATATTTAGTGAATATTTTGGCCACTAGTTTTGTTAAAACATTAAGTTTTGAACTAAAACGGTTATTTGAGGCTTTCTAGGTTTTCGGAAATAAATCGATTTGATTTATTTTGAGGTTTTGATGAGTTACAACTTATTTCATATTATTATTAGTGAGTTGTAAAACCACGATTGGTACGTTTGGGTTTTTCTCGATCAATCGGCGTTTATACGCCAATGTCGAGGGTTATTTGGTCCTTTTGCATGAGCGGGTCATAGGTTTTAACCTATGCGCGTTTCGTGTGCCGTTTTGGTTTTTGCCCGCGATTTCGGTTTACGATATTATATATGTTTGCATATAGGTACCTCTCACGTGGACTTCAGACTATGAAGAAGAGGATGTCGGTATCGACTTCGGCAGACAAGGACCAGGTGGGTAGATATATATCTACGGGGAAAGTCGGGTGGATGGCGTATAGCACCCCCGCAGTTTCGTAGTATAGAACATGAATGCGTTATGATATATATAGATATATACTTATATAGTATTATAAGATGTGTATACTTAGCTAGAAATGCTTTAAGGGACTTTGGATGATAGTGTCGTTAGTTAATTTTCTAGTCGCGAACCTTAGAATAAGGTTTACCTATACGCGAACACACACACACACGCTTACATTTTATTTTACTTGTGCCTATATGGGAATATATATATATATAGATATGTGAATGTGTGTGTGTGTGTGTACTTGGATATGAGGATAGTATATGATATTTGGAGATGAGTTGATGAGATTGGGCGTGATGCCATGAGATCGGTGATATGACATGGTTCGTATTATGAGATACGACATGATTATTATAGCAGGTCCTTAGGCGGTGTGTTTTCATACACACGTATATAAATATATATGTAGATGGTATCAGTAGGTACTAGACTTTATATCAGTACCCCAGTTGATGATATAATGATAAGGATACCAGATAAATGATGAAATAAATGTGATATTCGACCCGTACCCAGATTGGGATGACGTCCGATGGATTTACCGTACGAGCTAAATATGAATGATAGATCCGCACTCTTGACTCGAGAATGTCATATTATATATTGTATCATATGTGATACTACTGAGGCGGGATCACCGACTATTATATTTATATATATCGACTCAGATTTATGTGGTTTCCTTACCTTTTCGATTAGCCTGTTAGTTTAGTCATGTAGTTTACTTGTAGATGTTAGTTTAGACTCGAGTCATACCTATTTCAAAACTAACGAATCGTGAGTATTTTGAAGACAGGCCAAGCGATTCTACGGATATTTCAAAAGACGTACCTTTTCTTAAAAACACCGTAGCCCTTATTTTCTAAACACCGCGATTCGTGTTATTTCAAATGGCGGGACAGTATGACTCGATCATATAAATGTATATTCTTTATTGCTGCGTTTACCATTCATTTTCCGCATATTCTTATTATTCGCATCGCATTGCATGTTTATTTGTGTATTGTTATATTAAACCCATGTGATCAGGATACCAGCACCATTACCGATGATGTATATGTCTACGAATACTTACTTGCCGGCTCACACACATCATCATCGGTAATTGCAATGCCACGTACACTTTAGAGAATATTATCTTATTGATATCGTTTGCTAGCTGATAGTTCCAATATGTTATTGTTTCATATGCCGGTTCATTATTGCATTCATTATTGTGATATTTCTTGCATATTTATATATTCATTTGTCATGCTATATTTGTAACAACCCTAATTTTCTTATACACTTTTTCCTATAAAAAAATTTCAAATATTTTTTCAAAAATCCATAAAGGGGTATTTATTGCCTGAGCACAAGATTTAAGCAATTAAATAACTCCATAATTACAAGAAGGAGCTTGTAGCTCATTGGTAATACCTTGCACTGCTGAACCAAGCCACCAGAGTTCAAATCTCATACCCCACATTATTTTTAATATTGATTTTTTTTAAAACCTTTAGAATACCAAGAGTTTACACGTGCATATCTCACAAAAACCCCATTACACCCAAACATGTAACACTTGAAGGAGTTAGATGAACCGTTGGGAGGGATCCAGGCCGCCGGACTCGGCCGGGAATCGGCCAGCTCGGCCTTGACTCGGCCGACTCAGTGCTCCGACCGAGTCACGGCCGAGTCACGCCCGAGTCGGCCGATTCCGGCGACGGCCACAACATGAAAGTTGTGTCTTTTCATATTCCCTATGCACCTGCAAAATTTCAGCTTCAGACCACTTCCAGAGCTCTTTAAAAACCCCAATTACTCCACTTTTAATACATTTTTATTATATTTTATCACATTTTTATTTTTAACTTTTCATCTACCCTAACCCTAGCCTAACCCTATAAATACCAACCCTACACACTACCCTCTCACCCCCAAAATCTTGAGCCACTCTCTCAAAAGTTTTCCAAGAAGTGTGTGCTTTGAAAACAAGTTCGCAGCGAAGCTCCGACGAGATTCCGGCGGGGATTCCGGCGACGTTTTTTGAAATCACCGGCGACGAAGCAACGCCTCGGCAACTTCTTTAGTTCCCCTATACTCTTTAGTATAGATCGAAACCCGTAAGTCCCATTCTATCCCCATTTGTATTTCTTTAAAATACGAAATTATGAAACCAGACGGAATCGGAACAAATCCGATTTCCGACTCGGTTTTCTATAAAATTTCATTTCTAACCAATACATTCATGGCTAAACATCTTTATCTTGACTATTAAACTTTTAAAAATCAATTTGAACAAGTTTTCTCACATGAAATGATAACCTTTCCAATCTATCGTATTTTTCACATTAATACCATCATGTTTCGATTTCACATTTAACCCTAAACTTTGCAATACATTTAAAGTAGAGGACGAGTTAATGACCTACCTCCACACACACGCAAATACAACCCTAAACGATATCATCAAAACTTAGAATACGATAAAACGAAACTTTCATTTAAATACCATAATCTTAATAAAACCATTCTTAAAAGTTTTAGATTTGATACACTTTTAAATAAATATCTTGTATTAGGAAAATACGATAAGTTGTGGACATCGATCATTTAAATACCAAAATCTTAATAAAACCATTCTTATCCACCTTTTTCTAAAAATCACAAGAACAAATTTTACACTAAAATACCATGAACTTCAAATAATCAATATTACAGATAAATTCCCTTATTTATAAAACTATGATATTTTCACTAGAAATGTCATAACATAAAATCCACCCTCATTACAACTCTAAAGACGAACAATAAATACTTGAGGTGTATTTTGAAAAGTATATAAAAGTATTTTTACATAAAACCCCCTCAAGTTTGATAAATTACCATAAGGACCTTAGCAATTATAAGACTTCGATTCACATTTCTGATTGTCTGACTCGGGTTTGAGTTTGATTAATCTGACTTGAATATGATTCAAGTCAATCTATAATCTACAAGTTTCCACTTCAATATGAACTCATGAATTCATGAATCCAACTATACAATCTATACAACTTGACTGAACCGAACCATGGATATACCTATTCCTTTTACATGATTCCCAGTATTCCATTTACATGACTCTATGGTTACAACCGCTTACTGATATCATGGTTTCGGTCAGTCGATCAATCTTACAACCAATACAATTTACAAGATAACAATACAAACAAGACATCGCGGGGTTTAAAGGGTAGACTGGTATGGAATATGTTAAAGGTGGCACGAGGTGGTCACTTAAGACGTAATTACATCCATGCCGTTGTTCCGTGGTATTATCGACGAAGCCTTGTACTACAGGTTACCAAGGTCCCCGGTGTAAGTGGGACTCCCCTCGTATACACTGGCATCTTCTATACCAGGCCACAAACAACAGCGTTAATACAACATTACAATATTATAATACAACATTAAAAGCTACTCTCTCTCTCTTACTCTCTGTCTATTTCTCCCTTATCTTTGGGACTTACCGAGCGACCTGCTCGCTGACGACATTCTGTTTCTTTCTTCTTTGAATGTCGTCAGGTGGTTTGGACTCGGCGGAGATCGAGTCATCTCAAGAAGACTTGGAGCAGTTTACCGAAGACCCTGCACTTTAGTTTCATTGTACACTTTTGTAACGTTTTGAAAATCGTTTCGGTAAAATTTCAAAAAAATCGGTAAAATAAGGGGGTTTTCTGTAAAAAGTCAAAATACAAATATCTTATTATAAAAATTAAATATACATATTCTAGCTATGTAATTGCTATTATTTGGTGTTTATTGAGCCGCTGGTGAAATTTCAAATTTTCTGAAAAAAATATTATTTTATTATTATTTAAGCCGTCACTAATACATTTAATTAGGGAAAATTACAAATTGGAATGAGTTGAAACAAATTTTGTGCATCATAAAATATTAAATAAAATTTTATCATGTGGTTTTTGGAACGAAATCATTTGCCAAAACGGTTTAGAAATTATAGAAGAAAAAAGGCTTTTTTTTAGCGTAAATGGATGTTTGGGGTATTATATTTATCATTTTTCATCACCCCACACCCGTACCCACATCCACACACTCCCATTTACTTCTCCCCTTGAAGAATTTAGCAGCCCCCATTTTTTTTCCCCACTTGAATTTCAAAGGAAAGAAATGAAAGAAAAGAAAAGAAAATGGAGAAATGAGGTGGACCTTTGACCTTGAATTGACTTTGACTTCTTCCCCCACTTTCTCTACCTCCCTCTCTCTCCTCTCCCACTCCCATTCCAGCAGCCCCTCCCCTCCTACAGCAGCAGCAGCCCCCCCCCCAATTCCCTTCTCTTTTCTCTTCAAACTTCATCAAAAATTGCCTCAAATCCATCAAAAAAAAATCCCAAAAGCCAAATCCGACTCCTACCCATTTTAGCTTAGCCCGTATAGCATGGATCTTTGTGAAAAGAGAGCATTTTGAGAGGCCATGGATGCTTGTGGATCTTCAAATGTTTTTGGGTATAATTCTAAAACATTTTGCTTAATTTGTTACTAATTTCTTAAAGCTAAACTACTTAAGTGTTAATCAGGCTTAAGTTGCAAGTTTTGGAATTCAAGTTATGAATTTGAATGCAAGTTAGGGTTTTATAAAATTGGTGTATGGTTGTGTGTTATATTTAGGCTTTTTGTCATGTTAATACAAGATTAGTAGCTTGTGCTAATGGTTAGTTTAAAAATTGTGTTAATTTGCTAATTTGCTTACTAGGTTTTGAAATTGGTTAAATACTTGGGATTAAAAATGTGTTTAGGTTTTTCATGACTTCATTAACTTTATTAAGTGTGGTTTAATGCTTTAGATCATGCAAATCTAAGCTAGATTGTAGCTTGTGCATTTTTGCTTTGAAATTGTTAAATTTTAGGTATTTTGTAAACTAGAATATTAGGGTTTTTGGAATTTAATGAGATTAAATTCCGGGAATTGTTTATATGACTTATTTAAGATATTGTAGCGTCTTGAAAAGTCGTTTTGGTGTTTTCCTGAAATTCGGTGAAAATTCGGTATTTTTCTGAAAACCGTCTTTCTTGTTATTTTGCAGTTTCGGGCTAATTATACCTTAAATGGATAGGTAATTACTTGTTTTTAGTAGCTAATGAGTTAATTATGAAATTTTGGTCATTTAAAAAATTTTCCCTATTTTTCATTTTTTTAATATTATTTTAAGCCAGTAAGAAAATACATTAAATTAGCAATAAATACAAATTTTTCCGGGCTAATTTTAATCTCTAAAATTATGATAATTATAATCTAGTGATAACATAAATTTTTAGTAATTTATTTTGATTTTTAACAAATTTTTATGTTATGAAACGAATTTATTGAATTTTGAGCTAAAACTTGCAATTTTTGAGTTGTAGGGGGCCTTTTTGCATAAAATTTCTTTTGTAAAACCCCTCTCTCTTTTCCCTCAGCCCTTGGACAGCCCAACCCTGACCAAGTCCAGAAATTTCTGGCCTCTTTTCTTTGGTTGCTTTAATGAGTTGATTAGGGTTTAGAAAACATTATTTAGTTGTTTAGACCTAAATTGTTATCTAGTATTTTGCTAACCTAATCTAAGAAATTAACTTTCTTATGTGGGCTTTTGTTGTGTTAAATTAAGTTTTCAAGTGTGGAAATTGGTTGGATTTTGCTAGGTTATAAATTCAAGAATTGGTGGTTATGGAAAATAGGATTGGAATCATTGCTATTGTGTTGTAATTAGTGTTTGTAGATTGCTTGTAGTGTGCTTGGGTAATTATGCTTTATTGTAGTCGTTTTCTCGCAAATCGGCGATTTTTGCACCGATTTTGGAATGCAATGCTTACTAGTTTTGTATAAAAATTATGTGATGAATTATTTTTGATATCTTGATGATTTTAATGGCTTGTCCTACGACTTTTAGGATGCGTGCGTGCGGATTTTTGGGTAGTCGGGTTTTAGTTTTGCCGGGCGACCAAATCAGCGTTTTTTGGCAGTTTTTGCGATTTTCGCGTGTGTTCCGCGCACTTTGTGCACGTTGTACCTAGCTAGCGAACTTTAGTAGTTTCGTTGGGGTTTTGCGTCGTTCTTGATATGTAACCTTATATTTGGTATTGATGTAAATTCCAGGTTCGATCGCGGAGACGTCAGACGCGGCGCGAAAGGGAAAGGCGGTGATTGGACACAGCTAGCCAGGGATCCCGGTGAGTAGATGTAACATCTACGGGGGACTATCGTTGGATGGCGCAAGCCGCCCGATAGTTTTAGTAACTTACAAATCCGTAGTAATGTTAGTAATTAGGGGTGAAATACTTAACTGACTATTTGCTGCATCCATGCATTATATTGACATACCTATACGAAACCATTTCATAGGACACCTGCACCATTACCAGGGTTTTTATATGCAGCACGAGCACTATTCATGTTTACACACACACCCTGGTAATTGCCATGCCACCACACTAGATAACTTTTAAAAATGAAACCGTAGTATTGCTATTCATGTGCATGTACTTCATCATATTAATTGTTCATGCTTAATACATTAATCACACATCGCAAATTGATTATTGATATCATACGCATTCATTATCATTGATATATGCACTTATGAGGATTTCTTGAGATTTTATGATATTGCTGGATTTCGGGGGAAAGCCGCAAAATTTCTAAACTTATTATATTTTTTTTAAAATATGTAAATTGCGGTTTTCTAGTGATGTAAGTGTCGTCCACCATGAGTTTGCTGTGGATTTGGAAATCCGTGTCGAGGAGTGGAGGAACCGGCACGGGTACATGGTGGGCCCGGTAAAGTACCCCGGGGCAAGAGGAATGTGGTGATGACGTTGAGCCTGGCAGGGGACGGATTACCTACCGGTGACTGTTTGGGACGGCGGATATCCAGAGGATACCGACCGTGGCCGCTAGATGATGAGATATTGATATTTGAGATGGGTCAGCCGGACGGCTGAGGCCAGAGATACATTTATGAGATTTGAGACAGCTTTTGGGTGTCGTTGCTGGACACCGATTTTCGTCGATTCATTGACATTATGCTGGCATTCTAAAAGAGTTTCAAAAACAAAAAGAGATAAAATATTTCTTATATATACCTATTGAGACCTCAGATATTCATGTTGCATACATATTAGTACACTGATGTTATATACACACCTGCTAGTGCATCCAGTCATACCTGTATTATAGATGCTAGGATGCTTGTGTGCATGCATACGATAGCCTTTGTAGATGTTATTTATTACTCACGAGTTGGCAACTCACCCCCGTTGTGCCACAGTCTTTTGCAGGTCCGCTCCGTCAGTTCAGTAGCGGCGGGCGCACTTGTTCTTTTGCCTCTTTTGCTTGAGCTCGAGATTTGCTCATAGGTGGGTTATGTTATCATTTTTGTACCACCTTGTATATTCTTTGTATCTAGTGTACTCCATCTACTGTTTCTACCAGATTATTGTATATTGACCTAGAGATGAGACTGTGAGGTTTGTGGATTTTATACTGTATTTTGGGATCGAGCTCACTTGAGCCGACATGCTACTTTTTTCATGCTTCCTTATGATTATTACGCTTGTTGTCATTTATATTGCGTGGGATTTGTGACCGCCTTATGGCGAAGAGCTAGCTCCCGCTTGGGGATGCCCTTTTTGTTGGTTTTACATATATTCTTGTTGTACCCATTTTTGGGGGCCAGTATTTACAAAGGAGACTCTGCCGAAATTTTCGGAAAAATTAGTATTGTTTTAAAAAGGGTTTTACATGGCTTATTTGATAAACTTGCTTTCAAATGTTTGGTTTTCTTCACTCTTTTGCTTAATTGGTTTTGTTTTCTGGGCTTTGGCTTACTTATTTTACGGACGTCTTTAGACGTTTCGTAAACTTAAGTGCCAGTCACGTTCCGTACCCTGCGGGTCGTGACAGATATTTAATAAATATATTGGCCGCTACATTCATTTAAACATCCTGTTTTGTACAAAAACGGCGAATTGTGCTTGCTAGATTTTCGGAAAAATGACTTTTTAAGTAAAATTGGGGTTTTTGTGAGTTTTAACCTAGTTTATATTAAAATTAGTGTTCGTGAATGTGCAAATGAGTGTGATTGGATTTTTCTCGATGGTTTGACGTTTGTACATCGACATCGAGGGTTGGTTTGACTATTCTTGCATGCGTAGGCGATAGGTTTGGACCTATGCGTGATACGCGTGCCGATTTGATTTTCGTATGCCGTTTCGATTTCGAATTTAGTTTTAATGCGATATGGTGCGTTATGATATGTAGGTACCCCCATGTGGACTTCGAGACGACAAGCAAGCGCGTGGCGACGTCGGCACCGGCTAGCGAGGACCAGGTGAGTAGATTTATATCTACGGGGAGAAGTCGGGTGGATGGCGTATAGCACCCCCGCAGTCCGTGGTGGTGTATACGGATGCGTATACACACCAACAATTATTATATGTTATTTAGGATTAATAACGATGCTTAGGATGGATATTGGTGTGTTGGATTACTTTAGTGTTGCGAACCCTAGGGTAGTGTTGCACTACACATACACACATATATACTTGCATACATTCCTATTGATATGTGCTCATGGGATTCTTTATAGTTATGGGTTCACATGGGTATGGGACTATGTGTTCACATACGGATTTGAGGATGATACTTGGGATTGAGCTGAGTCGATGAGATTTGATTTGAGGCCGTGAGATCGGTGATATAGCAGGGTTCGTATTTGAGATACGACATGATGTTGTAGCGGGTCCTTGACGTAGTGTTTCACACACGTCCATGCATACGTAGGCGGTATCAGTATGGTACTAGACGTAGATCAGTACCCCGATCATGATATTTGATAAAGAGGATACCAGGTGAATAGTATGATGAATGTGATATTGACCCGTACCCAGATTGGGATGCCGTACGATGGATTTACGTACGAGCTATATTGATGATTGTCCGCACTCTTGACTTGGGATGCCTGATTATAGATATGGTATCGGATATGATATTATTGAGGCGGGATCACCGACTATACATATACAGGTATGTATATGTATCGACTCAGATGATAGGCGGTTTCCTTACCTGTAGTTCAGCTTGTTAGTTCAGCCGTATAGTTTAGTGTAGTTGTTAAATTAGATTAGACTCCTACCTATTTCAAAAACTAACAAATCGTGGGTATTTTAAAAGACAGCCCAAGGGATCCTACGGATATTTCAAAAGACTTATCTTTTCATAAAAACACCGTGGCCCCTATTTTCAAAACCCCATGATTCGTGTTATTTCAAAAGGCACCATTTGTAGGACTTATATTAGATTAATGCAGATTAGTTATAGTTGCGTCTAGTTTTCAGCTCCCGCTCTTCTTTTGTGGTCCGCTTCGCATCGCATGCTTATTTTATGTTTCATACTCCATTATTGATATCATGCTGTTAGGACACCAGCACCATTACCGATAATGCGTATGTACCACGTACACTTATTTGCCGGCTCACACACATCTTCATCGGTAATTGCCATGTCACGTACACCTTAGAAAATATTATTGCTTGACATAGCCTGTTAGCTAATAGTTAGACATGATATTAGTATACTTGCCTTATATGTTAGTTTAGACATTGTAGTTATTATCTGCTACTTCATGCATACTGTTATTCATTGTTATGCCGCATTCATGGATTTTCATGCATATATTCACCATTTTACGTGTTATTGAGGTTTTGGATTCGGATTTCCATGAGATTTTCTGGATTTGGAGGAAAACCGCAAAAACATAAATAAACCTTTTTCCTCTTTTAAAATAAAAAGTGCGGTTTTCCCATGATGTATGAGTCGTCCACCATGAGTTTGCTGATGGATTTCGAGACCCGATTCGAGGAGACGGATGAACCGTTTCGGGTATATGGTGGATCCGGTAAGGTACCCCGGGGCAAGAAGCGCGTGATGATGACGATGTGAGCCTGGCAGGGGAGCACTACCTACCGGTGATATTACCCGACACGTCGGATACCCGGAGGATACCGTCGTGGTCTTGAGATGGATGGTAGGGGCCGGTCTGGACTGACGGCGCCCTAGATATTGAGACTTGAGGTACATAGATTGTGACACAGAGATATCGAGGTATTTGGACACTTGTTTTGTGTCGATGCTGGGCACTGTTTTATGCTGATTTCATATATGGTACCTCATTTCTTTTAAAATACAGAAATCTCACTGATTTATGAAACCAGTTTTATTCAGTTCATGCATTCTGTTTTATGCATTCATACATCATCCATATGATATATTGCTACCTGAGACACTGACACGGGCACATGAGATTACACTCGGGTTAGATATTTACCCTAGCCTTGTTATAGGCTACGTGTTATATACATTTTTGAGGATATATTATGATCATTGACCTAGGATTGCGTTATTTATGCGATTTCTGTGCGTAGATATTTTTCTATTCACGAGTTGGCAACTCACCCCCGTTGTGCCCCAGTTTCTTGCAGGTTGCCGTACAGGTTTCATTACGGCTTTGCGGGCTCAGTTTCATTCGGGTGACTTGCTAGTAGGTGGGTTTTTCTTGTATCGTACCCATCATATTACCTTGTATAATATTATTCCGTTGTATCTAGTAAATTCCATCAACCAAACATGTATTTATTGAGATAGAGACCAGTGTTGGTTATTCTTTCGACCTTAGAGTCGCTCGTTATATTTCTGGTGCTTTTGAGTTTTCTTTTGAGTTTTGATCCTCGCCGTTGGCGTTGTATATTATATTGTCTGTGTGGTTGTGACCGTCGATTAACGAAGAGCTAGCTCCCGCTTGGGGATGCCCTTTTCTTGATTTCGTATACTATTCATGTTGTATCCCGTTTAGGGGCCAGTATTTACAAAGGAGACTCTGCCGAAATTTTCAGTAAATTTTTGATGTTTTAAAAACCGCATAATTCGGCTTATGCTATTGAAATTATTTGCTTTAAGTTGGTTTTTCCTGCACTCTACTACTTTTCTTGGTTTGGATTTCTGGGTTTTCGGTTTACTTAGATTACGTACGTCTCGAGACGTTCGTAGTTTAAGTGCCGGTCATGTTCCGTACTTTCGGGTCGTGACAAAGTTGGTACCAGAGCGTTAGGTTTTAACCTTCGGAGCGTAGGATGACCCTTGGTTGATGGAATAGGTGACTAAAGTAGAGTGACGTACCGTTGATATGTTCCACGGCATATTTACGACACGCCACTCCACTTAAGAAGCCTTAGGATGTACATTTCCTTGTTCAGTATTATATTCCTTCCTGATCTAGCCTCATCGTTACCAGTTTGGTTTTGCTGCCACGATTACAGGCAGGGAGAGCTACGGCTAGAGTTGCGGTCAGCACGAGCTCGTCACGGACGAGGACTGACCAGGGCGAAATTCCGGCGACACCCGATTGTAGAGAGGTGTCTTTTGATTGTGTTTTCGCACCACGAGCGTTTGGCGGATCGCCTTTATGAGATTTCTCGGACGTGCCGATCAGTATCAGAGGATTGGGCCACTGGCAGAGGCCAGCCGATTTTGATGACCGTTGGTGTGTTGCTTATTCATGATGGTTGAGGCACTGTTCAGTGTGCAGACGAGCGAGCCAGTTATTGCTGCGAACGACGAGATATTGCCCCAGATGCTGGCGTTAGTGCAGAACGAGTTGTACTAAGAGATGATAGAAGGTCGCTAGTCATCGAGGATGAATGACTAGGACATGTGGATCGTTCGCCTACCCCGATGCGAGGTCATCAGATAGATTGATTCCAGCTAGAGACGACTTCACGCGGAGACGTTGGGAGTCGACAGAGACGATCGAATGTCAGAAACCTATTATTCCAAGTTTAAAGTAGTCGGAAAGACATGCAGGCAATTCTATGGTCCCTCTAGAAGAATGAAACCCTAACTCGACTTAATGACCGTGTGAAAGCCTTTGAACCTTCGGGTTTGCGGCAGTTCTACGGCGCCATTAGTGAGGCTTGGGTTTGCCCTTCTACGGCTGGACCACCGATGCTGTGGTATGTACTCGATACTATTAAACTGTGCCCAAGATGTTGAGCTCTTGGGGGATTATGAGGTTTTGACGACTCGATCAGATGGCTCGACTTAATTCGGATGCTAGGTGGTGAGATGCATTTCTTGGGAGACTCCAGATATGAGGATAGCCGTTGGAGCTCAGTCCATGTAGCCACGACGAGACGAGTCCAAAGCAGACGACATTAGAGAAAAGTGGAGTAAGAGGTTCGTACCAGATCTAGATGAGATGACATTCCACTCCGCCGACATCAGAGATGCGATGCGCATGCCGAGGCATGGTACTTGGACTTACCTTCCATAAGGAGTCGCGATGAGTATGCAGTCGTTCCAGAGCAAGATGCAGATATAGGAAAGGACAACGACTTCCGGACAGTTGGCAGAGACGAGACATGGAAGAGACCGTGAGCAGGATTCCTTCCAGGACACTGCTGCAATGATACTTGCACCCAGGATCAGATGTGTCATGTACATTCAGAGAGCCAGAGGCCGACGCCAGTAATATGCTGTCTTACGAGTGGTCGCGATGATTGACCAGGAGATGACCAGAGAAGTGCCAGAACGGAATCGTCCCCGTTAGCACACCTGACAGGGCCGATGAGCCGATGGACCGAAAGATTGGTAATTCACAGTGAAGACCTTGACCCAGGAGTGGTCATGGTTACGCACACCAGCAGGCCAGGGTTCATGATCATCGACGAGACGTTCCATTAGTGACCGCGACAGTTGGCCGAGATTCTTAGAGGATGCGCTTGAGCAGTACTATTCCGCCATTGTTGATTACGATGTTTTGGGTGATTTATTCGTATGATTTGATTTTGATGATTGAGGATTTACGATCTTTGCACAGTATTGCACTTGATATCGTTTTCGTGCTTCAGTTTCACATGTTTGTGATTTTACGATTTTAAACAGTTGAGTTGGTTTTGTGCGTATGCATGCACACGATTTCGTTCCTGCACTCGGCATAGTTTATATATGCTAGCAGTGCAGTGATACGCCTTTTGTGCACTTAGATGCACTGGACTTCGATTTCGATTGTGATACCCGATATTTGTTTTGTGCACCTTGTGCACCTGATTGATTTTGCGCACGTTCGGCGCTTGATATTGGATTTCATGATTTCGTGCACGATAGATGCACCTGATTTTGCTGTCAGGCACACATGTTGCCTACGACAGATGTTTCGTGCACACCCGATGCACTTAGATGTTGTTTCTGTGTGCATGTATGGCACATTCATGGATTTTTATTTCCGTGCGCACCAGACGCACGTAGCATTCATGTGCATATTTTGGGATTGATTTCGTATAGAGCAGTACGTTTTTATGATATTGCTATGTATTTTCGTACTGAGCAGGACTAGTCAGAGGACAGTACCTGAATATATTTTGCATGCATTGATAGTTATTGAAGGGATTTCCAAAAAGCGAGCTATAGCCTCAGTATTTACCTACGTGTCTGATATGACACGAAATGTTTAAAACAAGAAGACCCTTCTAAATTGTTTCCAAAACGGCGGAACGTACATTTCAAACAAAGGTATATATGTATATAGTTATTTTCTTATGATAGACGTCCGCCACTGTGCAGTGTTATACGCGTTGCACAGCGACTTAAAGAGATTTGGCATGCATTTCCTTCAGATACTTACAGATATAGATTCGATGTTTACATGTATAGTTTCGAGTTATATCATATTGGTTTGATTTAGATTTGGCATTGATGTCTTCTCCATGACTCCGATGATTGCGGGATGCTTGACGGAGTTTTGTTTTGAGTTATATACTCATTTTTCAAGCGCATGCGCTGCGCTACGAATTGTTTTATGTAGTTACAATTTCGGAGCCCCGACGACTTGATGGTTTTTCTTAGATGTTTTAGTATTTGGGGGAGTTTGAATTTAAATTCGGGGACCGAATTTCTTTAAGGGGGGAAGATTGTAACGTTTTGAAAATCGTTTCGGTGAAATTTCAAAAAAATCGGTAAAATAAGGGGGTTTTCTGTAAAAAGTCAAAATACAAATATCTTATTATAAAAATTAAATATACATATTCTAGCTATGTAATTGCTATTATTTGGTGTTTATTGAGCCGCTGGTGAAATTTCAAATTTTCTGAAAAAAATATTATTTTTTTATTATTTAAGCCGTCACTAATACATTTAATTACGGAAAATTACAAATTGGAATGAGTTGAAACAAATTTTGTGCATCATAAAATATTAAATAAAATTTTATCATGTGGTTTTTGGAACGAAATCATTTGCCAAAACGGTTTAGAAATTATTGAAGAAAAAAGGCTTTTTTTAGCGTAAATGGATGTTTGGGTATTATATTTATCATTTTTCATCACCCCACACTCGTACCCACATCCACACACTCCCATTTACTTCTCCCCTTGAAGAATTCAGCAGCCCCCATTTTTTTTCCCCACTTGAATTTCAAAGGAAAGAAATGAAAGAAAAGAAAAGAAAATGGAGAAATGAGGTAGACCTTTGACCTTGAATTGACTTTGACTTCTTCCCCCACTTTCTCTACCTCCCTCTCTCTCCTCTCCCACTCCCATTCCAGCAGCCCCTCCTCTCCTACAGCAGCAGCAGGCCCCCCCCCCCCAATTCCCTTCTCTTTTCTCTTCAAACTTCATCAAAAATTGCCTCAAATCCATCAAAAAAAAATCCCAAAAGCCAAATCCGACTCCTACCCATTTTAGCTTAGCCCGTATAGCATGGATCTTTGTGAAAAGAGAGCATTTTGGGAGGCCATGGATGCTTGTGGATCTTCAAATGTTTTTGGGTATAATTCTAAAACATTTTTGCTTAATTTGTTACTAATTTCTTAAAGCTAAACTACTTAAGTGTTAATTAGGCTTAAGTTGCAAGTTTTGGAATTCAAGTTATGAATTTGAATGCAAGATAGGGTTTTATAAAATTGGTGTATGGTTGTGTGTTATATTTAGGCTTTTTGTCATGTTAATACAAGATTAGTAGCTTGTGCTAATGGTTAGTTTAAAAATTGTGTTAATTTGCTAATTTGCTTACTAGGTTTTTGAAATTGGTTAAATACTTGGGATTAAAAATGTATTTAGGTTTTTCATGACTTCATTAACTTTATTAAGTGTGGTTTAATGCTTTAGATCATGCAAATCTAAGCTAGATTGTAGCTTGTGCATTTTTGCTTTGAAATTGTTAAATTTTAGGTATTTTGTAAACTAGAATATTAGGGTTTTTGGAATTTAATGAGATTAAATTCCGGGAATTGTTTATATGACTTATTTAAGATATTTAATAAATATATTGGCCGCTACATTCATTTAAACATCCTGTTTTGTACAAAAACGGCGAATTGTGCTTGCTAGATTTTCGGAAAAATGACTTTTTAAGTAAAATTGGGGGTTTTGTGAGTTTTAACCTAGTTTATATTAAAATTAGTGTTCGTGAATGTGCAAATGAGTGTGATTGGATTTTTCTCGATGGTTTGACGTTTGTACATCGACATCGAGGGTTGGTTTGACTATTCTTGCATGCGTAGGCGATAGGTTTGGACCTATGCGTGATACGCGTGCCGATTTGATTTTCGTATGCCGTTTCGATTTCGAATTTAGTTTTAATGCGATATGGTGCGTTATGATATGTAGGTACCCCCATGTGGACTTCGAGACGACAAGTAAGCGCGTGGCAACATCGGCACCGGCTAGCAAGGACCAGGTGAGTAGATTTATATCTACGGGGAGAAGTCGGGTGGATGGCGTATAGCACCCCCGCAGTCCGTGGTGGTGTATACGGATGCGTATACACACCAACAATTATTATATGTTATTTAGGATTAATAACGATGCTTAGGATGGATATTGGTGTGTTGGATTACTTTAGTGTTGCGAACCCTAGGGTAGTGTTGCGCTACACATACACACATACATACTTGCATACATTCCTATTGATATGTGCTCATGGGATTCTTTATAGTTATGGGTTCACATGGGTATGGGACTATGTGTTCACATACGGATTTGAGGATGATACTTGGGATTGAGCTGAGTCGATGAGATTTGATTTGAGGCCGTGAGATCGGTGATATAGCAGGGTTCGTATTTGAGATACGACATGATGTTGTAGCGGGTCCTTGACGTAGTGTTTCACACACGTCGATGCATACGTAGGCGGTATCAGTATGGTACTAGACGTAGATCAGTACCCCGATCATGATATTTGATAAAGAGGATACCAGGTGAATAGTATGATGAATGTGATATTGACCCGTACCCAGATTGGGATGCCGTACGATGGATTTACGTACGAGCTATATTGATGATTGATCCGCACTCTTGACTTGGGATGCCTGATTATAGATATGGTATCGGATATGATATTATTGAGGCGGGATCACCGACTATACATATACAGGTATGTATATGTATCGACTCAGATGATAGGCGGTTTCCTTACCTGTAGTTCAGCTTGTTAGTTCAGCCGTATAGTTTAGTGTAGTTGTTAGATTAGATTAGACTCCTACCTATTTCAAAAACTAACAAATCGTGGGTATTTTAAAAGACAGCCCAAGGGATCCTACGGATATTTCAAAAGACTTATCTTTTCATAAAAACACCGTGGCCCCTATTTTCAAAACCCCATGATTCGTGTTATTTCAAAAGGCACCATTTGTAGGACTTATATTAGATTAATGCAGATTAGTTATAGTTGCGTCTAGTTTTCAGCTCCCGCTCTTCTTTTGTGGTCCGCTTCGCATCGCATGGTTATTTTATGTTTCATACTCCATTATTGATATCATGCTGTTAGGACACCAGCACCATTACTGATGATGCGTATGTACCACGTACACTTATTTGCCGGCTCACACACATCTTCATCGGTAATTTCCATTTCACGTACACCTTAGAAAATATTATTGCTTGACATAGCCTGTTAGCTAATAGTTAGACATGATATTAGTGTACTTGCCTTATATGTTAGTTTAGACATTATAGTTATTATCTGCTACGCCTCGGCAACTTCTTTAGTTCCCCTATACTCTTTAGTATAGATCAAAACCCGTAAGTCCCATTCTATCCCCCTTTGTATTTCTTTAAAATACGAAATTACGAAACCCGACGGAATCGGAACAAATCCGATTTCCGACTCGGTTTTCTATAAAATTTCATTTCTAACCAATACATTCATGCCTAAACATCTTTATCTTGACTATTAAACTTTTAAAAATCAATTTAAACAAGTTTTCTCACATGAAATGATAATCTTTCCAATCTATCGTATTTTTTCACTTTAATGCCATCATGTTTCGATTTCACATTTAACCCTAAACTTTGCTATACATTTAAAGTAGAGGACGAGTTAATGACCTACCTCCACACACACGCAAATACAACCCTAAACGATATCATCAAAACTTAGAATACGATAAAACGAAACTTTCATTTAAATACCATAATCTTAATAAAACCAGTCTTAAAAGTTTTAGATTTGATACACTTTTAAATAAATACCTTGTATTAGGAAAATACGATAAGTTGTGGACATCGATCGTTTATCTAAACCTGACTTTGTGGTGTCTAGGCTAGGCAAGTGAGCTTAGGTAACTTTAAAAGGCCCGTCTCACGATTCGTGAGCGGATCCCTCCTTCCTCACTTGTACTTACCTGGCCACAATTGGCGGTGAAGAGGCGATTTGAGGCTTCTAACGACTTGTCGTTTAGACCATTTAGAAATAGGCTAGTTGGCTTAGGAAATCCTAGAATCTAAAATACGGAAAATTACACTTTGCAAATAAATACCTTTTTATTTTATAAAACCGTTTTCTAAAGGATTGGTATTTTACAATCATTGCAAAGCGCCGCTACAACCCACCTTTGGGGAACCCGTTAGAGATAGCACGGTTTATCGTGCACCCTCGGGCCTAGTAGTGCGAGATTCAGACCTCCGCAAGGTGCATTCGGACTCGAAAGGTTTAAAATACATCTTAAGAAAATGAGATTTTTAGAATATAAAATATTTATTAAAATTATTTTTGTATAAACATATGTATATTTATCATTTAAATATCTATTTTATTATAATATAAATTTTCCACCTTTTTCTAAAAATCACAAGAATAAATTTTACACTAAAATACCATGAACTTTAAATAATCAATATTACAGATAAATACCCTTATTTATAAAACTATGATATTTTCACTAGAAATGTCATAACATAAAATCGACCCTCATTACAACTCTAAAGACGAACAATAAATACTTGAGGTGTATTTTGAAAAGTATATAAAAGTATTTTTACATAAAACCCCCTCAAGTTTGATAAATTACCCTAAGGACCTTAGCAATTATAAGACTTCGATTCACATTTCAGATTGTCTGACTCGGGTTTGAGTCTGATTAATCTGACTTGAATATGATTCAAGTCAATCTATAATCTACAAGTTTCCACTTCAATATGAACTCATGAATTCATGAATCCAACTATATAATCTATACAACTTGACTGAACCGAACCATGGATATACATATTCCTTTTACATCATTACCAGTATTCCATTTACATGACTCTATGGTTACAACCGCTTACTGATATCATGGTTTCGGTCAGTCGATCAATCTTACAACCAATACAATTTACAAGATAACAATACAAACAAGACATCGCGGGGTTTAAAGGGTAGACTGGTACGGAATATGTTAAAGGTGGCATGAGGTGGTCACTTAAGACGTAATTACATCCATGCCGTTGTTCCGTGGTATTATCGATGGAGCCTTGTACTACAGGTTACCAAGGTCCCCGGTGTAAGTGGGACTCCCCTCGTATACACTGGCATCTTCTGTACCAGGCTACAAACAACAGCGTTAATACAACATTACAATATTATAATACAACATTAAAAGCTACTCTCTCTCTCTCTTACTCTCTGTCTATTTCTCCCTTATCTTTGGGACTTACCGAGCAACCTGCTCGCTGACGACATTCTGTTTCTTTCTTCTTTGAATGTCGTCAGGTGGTTTGGACCCGGCGGAGATCGAGTCATCTCAAGAAGACTTGGAGCAGTTTACCGAAGACCCTGCACTTTAGTTTCATTGTACACTTTTCCTTTCTGTACTTTTCATTTCCTGTTATGCTATTGTTTAGGTATCTTTTTATTTCAGTTGTATTTCATTTCATGTATTGTACAAAGAATGTTAATAAATAAAAGTTGCTGTTCTTTTTATTTCTTGTCTCTTGTGTACTTATTTTATATTGCTTAGATACGCGTAGCGTATGTACTTCTGAGTATATACGTAGCGGACCTCGTCGCGTCTCCTTCGCCGTACACTGGGAAGCGGGGCATGACAGGTTTTGTTGGTGGCCCATGCAGGTCAGAGCTGTATGGAACCCTAAGCAATATAAAACACAAGAACCAGCAACTAAAACATTCTTTACAATTCATGTTCCTTGAATCTTACAATTTCATATTCCTTGAATCTTACAATTTCATATTCCTTGAATCTTATCTTTCATATTCCTTGAATCATATACTTTGAATCTATCCTAACACAAAATTCCCCCACCTCTTTTACAATTTTACCAAAACCTCCGCATTCTTTCATTCCTTCACACACTCTTCACATTTTTTAAAACCCTTGCACCACCTTATTATTTTTCGCATATTGTCAGTACACCAGCACCAAACTTTTCTTGAAACTGTTACACTTTACTTTTACAAATTTCGAGGACGAATTTTTATAAGGAGGGTAGAATGTAACAACCCTAATTTTCTTATACACTTTTTCCTATAAAAAAAATTTTCAAATATTTTTTCAAAAATCCATAAAGGGGTATTTATTACCTGGGCACAAGATTTAAGTAATTAAATAACTCCATAATTACAAGAAGGAGCTTGTAGCTCATTGGTAATACCTTGCACTGCTGAATCAAGCCACCAGAGTTCAAATCTCATACCCCACATTATTTTTAATATTGATTTTTTTTAAAAACCTTTAGAATACCAAGAGTTTACATGTGCATATCTCACAAAAACCCCACTACACCCAAACATGTAATACTTGCAGGAGTTAGATGAACCGTCGGGGAGGGATCCAGGCCGCCGGACTCGGCCGGGAATCGGCCAGCTCGGCCTTGACTTGGCCGACTCAGTGCTCCGACCGAGTCACGGCCGAGTCACCCCAGAGTCGGCCGATTCCGGCGACGGCCACAATATGAAAGTTGTGTCTTTTCATATTCCCTATGCACCTGCAAAATTTCAGCTTCAGACCACTTCCAGAGCTCTTTAAAAACCCCAATTAATCCACTTTTAATACAATTTTATTACATTTTATCACATTTTTATTTTTAACTTTTCATCTACCCTAACCCTAGCCTAATCCTATAAATACCAACCCTACACACTACCCTCCCACACCCAAAATCTTGAGCCACTCTCTCAAAAGTTATCCAAGAAGTGTGTGCTTTGAAAACAAGTTCGCGGCGAAGCTCCGACGAGATTCCGGCGGGGATTCCAGCGACGTTTTTAGAAATCACCGGCAACGAAGCAACGCCTCGGCAACTTCTTTAGTTCCCCTATACTCTTTAGTATAGATCGAAACCCGTAATTCCCATTCTATCCCCCTTTGTATTTCTTTAAAATACGAAATTACGAAACCCGACGGAATCGGAACAAATCCGATTTCCGACTCGGTTTTCTATAAAATTTCATTTCTAACCAATACATTCATGCCTAATTATCTTTATCTTGACTATTAAACTTTTAAAAATCAATTTGAACAAGTTTTCTCACATGAAATGATAACCTTTCCAATCTATCGTATTTTTTCACTTTAATGCCATCATATTTCGATTTCACATTTAACCCTAAACTTTGCTATACATTTAAAGTAGAGGACGAGGTAATGACCTACCTCCACACACACGCAAATACAACCCTAAACGATATCATCAAAACTTAGAATACGATAAAACGAAACTTTCATTTAAATACCATAATCTTAATAAAACCATTCTTAAAAGTTTTAGATTTGATACACTTTTAAATAAATACCTTGTATTAGGAAAATATGATAAGTTGTGGACATCGATCGTTTATCTAAACCTGACTTTGTGGTGTCTAGGCTAGGCAAGTGAGCTTAGGTAATTTTAAAAGGCCCGTCTCACGATTCGGGAGCGGATCCCTCCTTCCTCACTTGTACTTACCTGGCCACAATTGGCAGTGAAGAGGCGATTTGAGGCTTCTAACGACTTGTCGTTTATACCATTTAGAAATAGGCTGGTTGGCTTAGGAAACCCTAGAATCTAAAATACGGAAAATTACACTTTGCAAATAAATACCTTTTTATTTTATAAAACCGTTTTCTAAAGGATTGGTATTTTACAATCTTTGCAAAGCGCCGCTACAACCCACCTTTGGGGAACCCGTTAGGGATAGTACGATTTATTGTGCACCCTCGGGCCAAGTAGTGCGAGATTCAGACCTCCGCAAGGAGCATTCGGTCTCGAAAGGTTTAAAATACGACATCTTAAGAAAATGAGATTTTTAAAATATAAAATATTTATTAAAATTATTTTTGTATAAACATATGTATATTTATCATTTAAATATCTATTTTATTATAATATAAATTTTCCACCTTTTTCTAAAAATCACAAGAATAAATTTTGCACTAAAATACCATTAACTTCAAATAATCAATATTACAGATAAATACCCTTATTTATAAAACTATGATATTTTCACTAGAAATGTCATAACATAAAATCCACCCTCATTACAACTCTAAAGACGAACAATAAATACTTGAGGTGTATTTTGAAAAGTATATAAAAGTATTTTTACATAAAACCCCCTCAAGTTTGATAAATTACCCTAAGGACCTTAGCAATTATAAGACTTCGATTCACATTTCTGATTGTCTGACTCGGGTTTGAGTCTGATTAATCTGACTTGAATATGATTCAAGTCAATCTATAATCTACAAGTTTCCACTTCAATATGAATTCATGAATCCAACTATACAATCTATACACCTTGAATGAACCGAACCATGGATATACCTATTCCTTTTACATGATTCCCAGTATTCCATTTACATGACTCTATTGTTACAACCGCTTACTGATATCATGTTTTCGGTCAGTCGATCAATCTTACAACCAATACAATTTACAAGATAACAATACAAACAAGACATCGCGGGGTTTAAAGGGTAGACTGGTACGGAATATGTTAAAGGTGGCACGAGGTGGTCACTTAAGACGTAACTATATCCATGCCGTTGTTCCGTGGTATTATCGACGGAGCCTTGTACTACAGGTTACCAAGGTCCCCGGTGTAAGTGGGACTCCCCTCGTATACACTGGCATCTTCTGTACCAGGCTACAAACAACAGCGTTAATACAATATTACAATATTATAATACAACATTAAAAGCTACTCTCTCTCTCTCTCTTACTCTCTGTCTATTTCTCCCTTATCTTTGGGACTTACCGAGCGACCTGCTCGCTGACGACATTCTGTTTCTTTTTTCTTTGAATGTCGCCAGGTGGTTTGGACCCTGCGGAGATTGAGTCATCTCAAGAAGACTTGAAGCAGTTTACCGAAGACCCTGCACTTTAGTTTCATTGTACACTTTTCCTTTCTGTACTTTTCATTTCCTGTTATGCCACTGTTTAGGCATCTTTTTATTTCAGTTGTATTTCCTTTCATGTATTGTACAAAGAATGTTAATAAATAAAAGTTGCTGTTCTTTTTATTTCTTGTCTCTTGTGTACTTATTTTATATTGCTTAGATACGCGTAGCGTATGTACTTCTGAGTATATACGTAGCGGACCTCGTCGCGTCTCCTTCGCCGTACACTAGGAAGCGGGGCGTGACAGGTTTTGTTGGTGGTCCATGCAGGTCAGAGCTGTATGGAACCCTAAGCAATATAAAACACAAGAACCAGCAACTAAAACATTCTTTACAATTCATGTTCCTTGAATCTTACAATTTCATATTCCTTGAATCTTATCTTTCATATTCCTTGAATCATATACTTTGAATCTATCCTAACACAAAATTCCCCCACCTCTTTTACAATTTTACCAAAACCTCCACATTCTTTCATTCCTTCACACATTCTTAACATTTTTTAAAACCCTTGCACGACCATGTTATTTTTCGCATACTGTCAGTACACCAGCACTAAACTTTCCTTGAAACTGTTACACTTTACTTTTACAAATTTCGAGGACGAAATTTTTATAAGGAGGGTAGAATGTAACAACCCTAATTTTCTTATAAACTTTTTCCTATAAAAAATTTTTCAAATATTTTTTCAAAAATCCATAAAAGGGTATTTATTACCTGAGCACAAGATTTAAGTAATTAAATAACTCCATAATTACAAGAAAGTGCTTGTAGCTCATTGGTAATACCTTGCACTGCTGAACCAAGCCACCAGAGTTCAAATCTCATACCCCACATTATTTTTAATATTGATTTTTTTTAAAACCTTTAGAATACCAAGAGTTTACACGTGCATATCTCACAAAAACCCCACTACACCCAAACTTGTAACACTTGCAGGAGTTAAATGAACCGTCGGGGGGATCCAGGCCACCGGACTCGGCCGGGAATCGGCCGGCTCGGCCTTGACTCGGCCGACTCAGTGCTCCGACCGAGTCACGGCCGAGCCACCCCCGAGTCGGCCGATTCCGGCGACGGCCACAACATGAAAGTTGTGTCTTTTCATATTCCCTATGCACCTGCAAAATTTCAACTTCAGACCACTTCCAGAGCTCTTTAAAAACCCCAATTACTCCACTTTTAATACATTTTTATTACATTTTATCACATTTTTATTTTTAACTTTTCATCTACCCTAACCCTAGCCTAACCCTATAAATACCAACCCTGCACACTACCCTCTCACCCCCAAAATCTTGAGCCACTCTCTCAAAAGTTTTCCAAGAAGTGTGTGCTTTGAAAACAAGTTCGCGGCGAAGCTCCGAAGAGATTCCGGTGGGAATTCCGGCGACGTTTTTAGAAATAACCGGTGACGAAGCAACGCCTCGGCAACTTCTTTAGTTCCCCTATACTCTTTAGTATAGATCAAAACCCGTAAGTCCCATTCTATCTGTTAGTGTATATGCCCTAGAGGCCATTACTGTATCATACTAGTTTGTATATTACTTAATGGATGCTTGGGATATTCACCTTGTATATACAATCTTGCTCAAAATAGTAGTATGCTACTTGGTTTGTTTCTACTTCAATGTGTACTTGTGTTTATTTCAGTATATCACTTATACGCATTAGTGGAGCCCTTAGGATCTTTGCTTGATTACCAGCGTTGTGATGGCAGTCACACAAGTGGGGGCTGGGTAATCTATAGGCACATCCTTATACAGGTCCCTAGTCGCAGGACTATCGAGACGGGGCATCGATACTCCGGAGTAGACTAGCGTATGCGCTTCTCATCCCAGTGTGGGAGATGGTCTGTCCCACAGCCATCAGTACGTCGTACTGGAGATAGTATACGGGTGCTCGTTGGGTTACGAGTACACTGGACAGGACTCGTAGGGAACTGACAGGTTGGTATTATACCTATCGTCAGTTATCAGTTCCCAGGTGACATGAGTACAGCTTAGTCCGCTGACTTGACACTGGCACTTCGCCTCAAGTGTGTTCCCACTGCACTTTGATCACTACCCTACCACGGCTCAAAGGAGTCGTGCAAACAGGTGGTGGTTGGGTGCAGTCCCGAAGCACTTGGAGGCAGTGACGGTTAGACAGGATTCGTCTCTCCCGGTATTGGGGGTTGACATCGCGCTGTGTCTAGGAGAGCCATTACACGAGTAGTCCCTGGCCAGGGCAAACGAGATATACTGGTAGGTTTCCAGTGTTATCTCAGGGTGTTTTGGGCTTCGCTCCGGCACGACTTGTACCGCTATTGGGGGACTGACGTTTACCACCCCCTAGGCCCGCCATGCGATGTATCAGACGAACAGACCGGACTGTACGGAGACTGTCACATTCAGACTCAGTAGGAGTTCAGATGGGGTTTCACCTCGTCAGCCTTCTTGTCGACATCTACCTGGGGATCGTTATGCACAGCTAGTGCCGCTTGCGGTCTGTGGTTAAACCCACTGCCAGCGTAGTGTCGAGTCTTTAGAGTCCCACACAGAGGGTATTCGCCTCTGGGCAAAACAGAGTAGAGGTCGCATGGTTTTGCGACAGGGTTCGTTCTCATCCGCGCACTTGTGCACGTTTGGAGTCCGGACGGATTATACTGGCAGGCTCTGGTTTGAGCCAGATACTGGTATATGTTTTGGGGTTGCTTTTATATCTTGGTATTCTTGTTTTTCGGAACGAGAATGCAGGTGTGTATGCACAGTTGCTTGAGGAGGAGAATGAGGTTTTTCATTAGGGTTTCGGAACGGGTGCGTATGCACAGTTGACAGTCTTTATTTTCCAAACCCTAATGGATTTATTTATTATCTATTAATAATAATAATTAAATGAGAATTATGTTATGGTTGTTCTTTGTTGACTTGTTGACCTTGGTTGACTTGTTGACCATTGACCACTTTCATGCCTTCAAAAGTCTTCCTTGATTTATGCTTACATTTTTAAATGAAGCATGGTTGTGGTCATTCCAAACACTACCATCAACTATTCTCATTTTCAATTATTATCATTTAGATAATATTATTCTTTTGCATTTTGGTTGCAAGAAGAGAAAATAATAGCTCATTCTATCATTCTCATTCTCTCTCCTCTCTTCATCTTCTTCTTCCTCTAGTAAAGAGAAACCCTCTCATGAGTTGAGAATCCTTCTCTTTTAAAAGGAAAGCAAACCCTAGTCACTCTCTACTCACCCTAGGATCAAAGGATTAGCAAACCGGAGATTCTAGTTCACTCCAAGTCCGAGAAAGAGCCCAAGGTCGAACCCTCGAGGTGGATCCATCTTCGACGGAAGAAGGCGACAAAAGAGAACCATCAACCTCTACAAGATTTCAAGAAGAAGGAGTTCAAGTTTAGGTATAACCCTCATCCGAGTAGCTAAATCTCTTTAGCTTAGTTTGCTAGTTTTAGTTTAGGTAACGATCCCGACCAAGTCTAGTCCATGTTGCCTCTTGCACTAAAAATTTGATTTTTATACCGTTTCCGCCTCCCCGTAAGAACCGGGGGTCGCAACGTGGACTTACAGTGGTATCAGAGCCTAACTAAACTTAAACTAGCTAGGTAGTAAAGTTTAGTTAAGTTCGGAACCGAAAAAAATCACAAAACCGGAAAACTACAAAAACTGAGTTTCTGTTGAAATTTTTTCTGGTCAAAATGAAAAACTTTATACTCCAAAATTCGTCTCAGGGTTTTGTTAGAACACCCATGAAAAACGATTCACCAATTCGTCTAAACCGCCGCGCTTCCGCCGCGTGACCCTTCTTGGCCGCCGCGGAAGCGCCGCGGTTTGTTGTCTTTAGTGCGTCGTTTTTCGTGCAGTGTGTGTCTGTGTTGGTTTTGGGATTTTTAAAATATATTATATGTGCCCAGATTTTGCAGAAAAGAAATTTCCTTTTGGGGTCCTATAATTCCGTATTTTTTTTCCGAACTTCACTACACTTTGACTATGATGGTTATATCTGTGATGTTTGCTTGTATTGAACGTCGGCTAATCGCTATAAGACGATTAGTCGGGGTTATACAAGATCTGTAATGTGCTGGAATGTGTATATAAATATGTTGGATTGTCGCGGGTGAATAGCCGGGGGTTGTGAGACGAGAGTTTTCTTTTCTTGCAATTCATTGTAAATGTAAATTGATGTAATTATATTATTTGTTTGGCCGCACAACCGGGTCGGGGTTGTAGCCGTCATTGTATAATTCCTTTTACTGTTTTTGCTCCTAGGATAGACCCATGGAGGGGTGCACAAACTACCGAGGACTTGGCGGGTAGTTTGCCGCACCCGTAGGGGTCTTGGGTGGGGATTTGGCTATTCACCGCGACCGTGTTATCTGTTTTTTGTTACAGGCTCGTACAAATTACAGATTGCTAGTATATCCAATGTATTTATCTGTGATCTGAAATGTCTATCATTGCTTTCTATTTAGGCGTTGCTTATGTTTTACAGACGCGCTAGCCCAGCCCCCGCTCTGTCGTTAGTTAAGTAACCTAACGGGTAATGACGGGGCCCCGTGGCGAATGCGAATGGCATAAGCGTACGTCATATTTTGGTTGTTTTCTGCAATGGTAGGATTAAATGATGGGACGCATTAAAAGTACTAATGCAAGAATATCACGCATTAAAAGAACTAATGCAAGATAATAAACCAAGTTTAAGTCGATGGAACACTTTCGGAAAACCACTCGGTTCTTTTCAAAACTAACTTTTAAATGCGGAGCTTGAGCCACTCCTTCTAAAAGCTATCTCGTTCCATCGATTATATCAAGTTCACTACGTTCACGGTTTCGCCAAAACCATCCGTAGCCCTCCGTCGTTTCATATGAATATTCAACAGTATTCAAGCTGTGTTTGTTGGCCTTAGTCAAGGCACAGTGATTGGTAGCTGGTGGGTATTCATATGTTGCATAGATAGAATGCGTTGGTTTGGGACAGTCGTATTGCCTTGTTGGCCATAGTCAAGGGTATATACGGGTGGGTTCAAATTAACCTGGATAACGACGGGAAGAACTTGACATGTGACTTATGATTTGTTGGCCTTAGTCAAGGTCATAAGAGCATGGGGCAAAAATCCACATCGGGAGTTTCATAAGTACTGAAACTTGCTAGATTTGCATACCATTTGGAGTGTGATGATTATGGTAGGATTCCTTCATTTTCGTCACACAATGATATTTGGATCCCGATCCTACTGTGAGTATATGCTACTCCTCGGGAAATTTCTCACTTAACGATCAATGCTATAAACCTAGTAGGTGCCTAGAAAGGTGTTAGCGGGGTTACGCCCCCAGGGAAAAGAGGTTCTTTAATTAAGGAACTTCGCGAAAGCGTTGGAAAACCTCCCTCGAAGTACCGACACTGGCCTGGCTGAACGGTTAAGCAAGTATTGTACGGTGGGATTGATCCTGACTAATTCTTCCTTTATGGTTTGAGGAGGGATTCGAGAAACAGTGGGAGCCATCCTGTTTAGACAAACTAAAAACCACTCTAAACTTGCAAGAGCATCATGCTGAGTGTTTCTTCTTCTCTCTCCTAATTGCAGCGACCAATCAACATGACTGGACTTAAGTTACTCCTAGATAAAAACAAGCTGACAGGGCCAAACTACAAAGATTGGCTCAGGAATGTCAAGATAGCAATCACTTATGACAAGCTGGGGTATCTTCTTACCACCAAAGCTCCCCCTGTCCCTGGTCCAACTTCCAGTATCGCGGATAAGGAAATCCGCAAGACTTGGGAGATTGATAGCGCGAAGGCCAAGTGCCTCCTGCTTGCCTCGATGGACAACGAACATCAGAGGAGGCATGAGAATATGGACATGGAGTCCATATTGCTCCATACAAAAGAACTGTATGGAGAGCAATCACGTATCGCAAGATACGAAGCGTCGAAAAAGTTGTTTTCGACAAAGATGGCCGTCGGATCATCAGTAGCCGAGCACGTGCTAAAGATGATCGGCTACATAGAGGAGCTCGCTGACCTAGGGATCACATTGGAGAGTGAGCTATATACGGATATAGTTCTCCAGTCCCTTCCTTCCACTTACGCCCAGTTTATACTGAACTTCAACCTACAAGAAAAAGAGGTTGAACTATCAGAGCTCCTCAACATGCTGAGGAGCGCAGAGGGCACCCTACAGAAAAGTAGGGATACATCCACTTTGTTTGTAGGAGGATCATCTTCTTCTAGGTCCAAGGCGAAAGCCAAGGGAAAGAAGAAGAAGGCCCCCGCCAAACCAAGGGGCGGTGTTAGTAAAGTGGATACGAAGGGAAAAGGTAAAGCAACAAAGATAGCGGGGAAGCTTGTGGATAAGGAAGAATGCTTCTTTTGTCATAAGAAAGGACACTGGAAGAATGATTGCAGGGCCTGGAAGGCCAGAACACAGGAATTGAAGCAGGTTGCAGCTTCAGCTTCAGGTGTGTATGTTATTGAAAACTGTCTTTCAATAAACTCTACTTCCTGGGTATTGGATACCGGATCAGGATCTCATATCTGTAATTCTTTGCAGGCGTTGAGAAACCGTAGGGATTTGAAGGCAGGTGACATGACCCTCAGAGTTGCGAACGGAGCTAGCATGGATGCTAAAGCCGTGGGGGACTATCACCTGGGAATGTCAGATGGACATGTTTTGGTTTTGCGTAATTGCTTTTTTGTACCCAACGCAACTTGTAATATCATTTCTGTATCTTTAGTTTCTAAAGAAGGTTATGAATTTGCGTTTGTAAGTAATGTTGTAAACATTCACCTTAATCAAGTATTGATTGGGTCAGGTACTCTGAGTAATGGTATATACGTGTTAAACCAACCACAGATTTTCAATGTCCAGAATACACACAAAAGAAAGTCTCCAGATATCAATCGGGCTTTCTTATGGCATTGTAGACTGGGTCACATCAATGAGACACGGTTGACTAAGTTACATAAAGAAGGATACTTGGATCCGTTCGAGTATCAGTCTTATGCCACTTGTGAATCTTGTCTCATGGGAAAGATGACAAAGACTCCGTTCACTGGACACGGAGAAAGAGCGAGCGAGCTCTTGGGACTCATACACAGTGACGTGTGTGGTCCAATGTCTACACATGCGCGAAGCGGTTATTCATACTTCATTACTTTCACAGACGATTTCTCTAGGTATGGACATGTCTTCTTAATGAAGCACAAATCCGAGGCTTTTGAGAAATTTCGGGATTACAAGAATGAAGTTGAAAAACAAACAGGCAAAAGTATCAAGATCCTAAGATCGGATCGAGGTGGTGAATACTTGAGTGCCGAGTTCCTGGACTATTTAAAAGAGAATGGAATTCTCTCTCAGCGTACTCCTCCATACACTCCGCAACATAACGGTGTATCGGAAAGGAGGAATCGAACCCTATTGGATATGGTTCGTTCCATGATGAGTAAGGCTGAGTTACCGCGATCTTTCTGGGGATATGCACTAGAAACAGCTGCACATCTCTTGAACCAAGTTCCTACTAAGACTGTGCCTACCACACCATATCAGATGTGGAGTGGGAAGAAACCCTGTCTTAAAGCCTTTAAGACATGGGGATGTCCGGCTTTTGTAAAAAAGCAGCATGCGGACAAGCTCGAGGCACGCTCAGTACAGTGCAAGTTTGTGGGATACCCAAAGAACTCCAAGGGGTATCTATTCTATTACGCAGAGGAGCAAAAAGTCCTTGTTTCTCGTCATGCCCACTTCTTGGAAACTGAGTTTTTGGAAAATCAGATAAGTGGGAGCGCAGTAGAACTGGATGAAATTCCAGAACCTCAGACTATTACTGAAAGCTTAGTGGAACCAGAGGGTTCAGATGAACAGGACATTCCTACGCCGCTCCGCAGGAGTAGTAGGCAGTCTCATCCGCCCGAGAGATACTGCGGTTTTCTCATAGACGGGGATAGAGAGGATTGCATCATAGATTATGATGAGCCTACTAGCTTCCAGCAGGCCGTTCAGAGCGTTGACTCAGTGAAATGGCTGGATGCAATGCGGACCGAAATGGAGTCCATGTACACCAACAAAGTATGGACGTTGGACATTGCTCCAGACGGGGTAAAACCCGTAGGATGCAAGTGGATCTTCAAAAGGAAGATTGGTGTAGATGGACAGGTTGAGACCTATAAAGCTAGGCTGGTAGCAAAGGGTTTTCGTCAAAGACCTGGCTTGGACTACGACGAAACCTTTTCTCCAGTAGCCATGCTGAAATCCATTCGGATCCTTCTTGCCATTGCTGCCTTCCACGATTATGAGATCTGGCAAATGGACGTAAAGACAGCTTTTCTAAATGGAAATTTAGAGGAGTGTGTCTATATGGACCAGCCAGAGGGTTTCATTCAGAGTGGGAGCAGCGGAAAGGTGTGCAAGTTGCTTAAGTCCATCTATGGACTAAAGCAGGCATCGCGGAGTTGGAACATCTGCTTTGATGAGACAGTCAAAGAATTTGGCTTTATCAAAAATCCAGATGAACCATGCATCTATAGTAGATTTGTAGCGAGAACTGTAGTATTCCTCGTTTTATACGTGGATGACATTCTCTTGATAGGAAATGACATTCCTATGCTACAATCTGTCAAGGGGTTCTTGTCACAAAGGTTCTCCATGAAAGACCTGGGTGATGCCTCATACATCCTGGGGATCCGGATCCATCGTGATAGATCCAAGAGGATATTGGGACTTTCTCAGTCCAGGTACATCGACACCATAGTGAAAAGATTCAGTATGGAAGATTCCAAGCGCGGTAACCTACCGGCTTGTCACGGGATCACCCTCTCTAAAGAGATGTCTCCCAAGACTGATTTGGAGAGGGATCGCATGTCTATTATACCCTACGCTTCTGCGGTAGGCTCTATAATGTATGCGATGTTGTGTACCAGACCGGATGTAGCTTATGCACTGAGTGTAGTAAGCCGGTATCAGTCAAACCCTGGGGAGAAACACTGGATAGCAGTAAAGAACATTCTCAAGTACCTGAGAAGGACTAAGGAGATGTTCTTGGTGTATGGCGGAAAAGACCTCCAGATCGAGGCCTTTGCTGACTCCAGCTTCCAGAGTGACAAGGATGATTCCAAGTCCATGTCGGGTTTTGTCTTCACCCTCAATGGAGGGGCGGTGTGTTGGAAGAGTTCCAAACAGGAAACCGTTGCAGACTCGACGATGGAAGCGGAATACATCGCTGCATCTGATGCCGCAAAAGAAGCTGTCTGGATGAGGAAGTTCTTGAAAGAACTTCAGGTGGTTCCGTCCATTGTTGACCCAATACCTCTGTATTGCGACAACAACGGGGCTATAGCTTTAGCGAAGGAACCCAGGTCCCATCAGAAATCCAGGCACATCTTGAGGCGGTATCACCTGATCAGGGAGATCGTGGATCGCAAGGAGATCGAGGTTCGGAGGGTTGCTTCAGAAGAGAACACTGCAGATCCATTCACCAAGGCCCTACCCCAGACTCAGTTCGAGCGGCTGATCGAGATGATAGGTCTTCGATACGCCAGTACATGGCCTTAGTGCAAGTGGGAGATTGTTAGTGTATATGCCCTAGAGGCCATTACTGTATCATACTAGTTTGTATATTACTTAATGGATGCTTGGGATATTCACCTTGTATATACAATCTTGCTCAAAATAGTAGTATGCTACTTGGTTTGTTTCTACTTCAATGTGTACTTGTGTTTATTTCAGTATATCACTTATACGCATTAGTGGAGCCCTTAGGATCTTTGCTTGATTACCAGCGTTGTGATGGCAGTCACACAAGTGGGGGCTGGGTAATCTATAGGCACATCCTTATACAGGTCCCTAGTCGCAGGACTATCGAGACGGGGCATCGATACTCCGGAGTAGACTAGCGTATGCGCTTCTCATCCCAGTGTGGGAGATGGTCTGTCCCACAGCCATCAGTACGTCGTACTGGAGATAGTATACGGGTGCTCGTTGGGTTACGAGTACACTGGACAGGACTCGTAGGGAACTGACAGGTTGGTATTATACCTATCGTCAGTTATCAGTTCCCAGGTGACATGAGTACAGCTTAGTCCGCTGACTTGACACTGGCACTTCGCCTCAAGTGTGTTCCCACTGCACTTTGATCACTACCCTACCACGGCTCAAAGGAGTCGTGCAAACAGGTGGTGGTTGGGTGCAGTCCCGAAGCACTTGGAGGCAGTGACGGTTAGACAGGATTCGTCTCTCCCGGTATTGGGGGTTGACATCGCGCTGTGTCTAGGAGAGCCATTACACGAGTAGTCCCTGGCCAGGGCAAACGAGATATACTGGTAGGTTTCCAGTGTTATCTCAGGGTGTTTTGGGCTTCGCTCCGGCACGACTTGTACCGCTATTGGGGGACTGACGTTTACCACCCCCTAGGCCCACCATGCGATGTATCAGACGAACAGACCGGACTGTACGGAGACTGTCACATTCAGACTCAGTAGGAGTTCAGATGGGGTTTCACCTCGTCAGCCTTCTTGTCGACATCTACCTGGGGATCGTTATGCACAGCTAGTGCCGCTTGCGGTCTGTGGTTAAACCCACTGCCAGCGTAGTGTCGAGTCTTTAGAGTCCCACACAGAAGGTATTCGCCTCTGGGCAAAACAGAGTAGAGGTCGCATGGTTTTGCGACAGGGTTCGTTCTCATCCGCGCACTTGTGCACGTTTGGAGTCCGGACGGATTATACTGGCAGGCTCTGGTTTGAGCCAGATACTGGTATATGTTTTGGGGTTGCTTTTATATCTTGGTATTCTTGTTTTTCGGAACGAGAATGCAGGTGTGTATGCACAGTTGCTTGAGGAGGAGAATGAGGTTTTTCATTAGGGTTTCGGAACGGGTGCGTATGCACAGTTGACAGTCTTTATTTTCCAAACCCTAATGGATTTATTTATTATCTATTAATAATAATAATTAAATGAGAATTATGTTATGGTTGTTCTTTGTTGACTTGTTGACCTTGGTTGACTTGTTGACCATTGACCACTTTCATGCCTTCAAAAGTCTTCCTTGATTTATGCTTACATTTTTAAATGAAGCATGGTTGTGGTCATTCCAAACACTACCATCAACTATTCTCATTTTCAATTATTATCATTTAGATAATATTATTCTTTTGCATTTTGGTTGCAAGAAGAGAAAATAATAGCTCATTCTATCATTCTCATTCTCTCTCCTCTCTTCATCTTCTTCTTCCTCTAGTAAAGAGAAACCCTCTCATGAGTTGAGAATCCTTCTCTTTTAAAAGGAAAGCAAACCCTAGTCACTCTCTACTCACCCTAGGATCAAAGGATTAGCAAACCGGAGATTCTAGTTCACTCCAAGTCCGAGAAAGAGCCCAAGGTCGAACCCTCGAGGTGGATCCATCTTCGACGGAAGAAGGCGACAAAAGAGAACCATCAACCTCTACAAGATTTCAAGAAGAAGGAGTTCAAGTTTAGGTATAACCCTCATCCGAGTAGCTAAATCTCTTTAGCTTAGTTTGCTAGTTTTAGTTTAGGTAACGATCCCGACCAAGTCTAGTCCATGTTGCCTCTTGCACTAAAAATTTGATTTTTATACCGTTTCCGCCTCCCCGTAAGAACCGGGGGTCGCAACGTGGACTTACACTATCCCCCTTTGTATTTCTTTAAAATACGAAATTACGAAACCCGACGGAATCGGAACAAATCCGATTTCCGACTCGGTTTTCTATAAAATTTCATTTCTAACCAATACATTCATGCCTAAACATCTTTATCTTGACTATTAAACTTTTAAAAATCAATTTGAACAAGTTTTCTCACATGAAATGATAACCTTTCCAATCTATCGTATTTTTTCACTTTAATGCCATCATGTTTTGATTTCACATTTAACCCTAAACTTTGCTATACATTTAAAGTAGAGGACGAGGTAATGACCTACCTCCACACACACGCAAATACAACCCTAAACGATATCATCAAAATTTAGAATACGATAAAACGAAACTTTCATTTAAATACCATAATCTTAATAAAACCATTCTTAAAAGTTTTAGATTTGATACACTTTTAAATAAATACCTTGTATTAGGAAAATACGATAAGTTGTGGACATCGATCGTTTATCTAAACCTGAGTTTGTGGTGTCTAGGGTAGGCAAGTGAGCTTAGGTAACTTTAAAAGGCCCGTCTCACGATTCGTGAGCGGATCCCTCCTTCCTCACTTGTACTTACCTGGCCACAATTGGCGGTGAAGAGGCGATTTGAGGCTTCTAACGACTTGTCGTTTAGACCATTTAGAAATAAGCTAGTTGGCTTAGGAAACCCTAGAATCTAAAATACGGAAAATTACACTTTGTAAATAAATACCTTTTTTATTTTATAAAACCGTTTTCTAAAGAATTTGTATTTTACAATCTTTGCAAAGCGCCGCTACAACCCACCTTTGGGGAATCCGTTAGGGATAGTACGGTTTATCGTGCACCTTCGGGCCTAGTAGTGCGAGATTCAGACCTCCGCAAGGAGCATTCGGTCTCGAAAGGTTTAAAATACGACATCTTAAGAAAATGAGATTTTTATAATATAAAATATTTATTAAAATTATTTTTGTATAAACATATGTATATTTATCATTTAAATATCTATTTTATTATAATATAAATTTTCCACCTTTTTCTAAAAATCACAAGAATAAATTTTGCACTAAAATACCATGAACTTCAAATAATCAATATTACAGATAAATACCCTTATTTATAAAACTATGATATTTTCACTAGAAATGTCATAACATAAAATCCACCATCATTACAACTCTAAAGACGAACAATAAATACTTGAGATGTATTTTGAAAAGTATATAAAAGTATTTTTACGTAAAACCCCCTCAAGTTTGATAAATTACCCTAAGGACCTTAGCAATTATAAGACTTCGATTCACATTTCAGATTGTCTGACTCGGGTTTGAGTCTGATTAATCTGACTTGAATATGATTCAAGTCAATCTATAATCTACAAGTTTCCACTTCAATATGAACTCATGAATTCATGAATCCAACTATACAATCTATACAACTTGACTGAACCGAACCATAGATATACCTATTCCTTTTACATGATTACCAATATTCCATTTACATGACTCTATGGTTACAACCGCTTACTGATATCATGGTTTCGGTCAGTCGATCAATCTTACAACCAATACAATTTACAAGATAACAATACAAACAAGACATCGCGGGGTTTAAAGGGTAGACTGGTACGGAATATGTTAAAGGTGGCACGAGGTGGTCACTTAAGACGTAACTATATCCATGCCGTTGTTCCGTGGTATTATCGACGGAGCCGTGTACTACAGGTTACTAAGGTCCCCGGTGTAAGTGGGACTCCCCTCGTATACACTGGCATCTTCTGTACCAGGCTACAAACAACAGCGTTAATACAACATTACAATATTATAATACAACATTAAAAGCTACTCTCTCTCTCTCTTACTCTCTGTCTATTTCTACCTTATCTTTGGGACTTACCGAGCGACCTGCTCACTGACGACATTCTGTTTCTTTTTTCTTTGAATGTCGCCAGGTGGTTTGGACCCGGCGGAGATCGAGTCATCTCAAGAAGACTTGAAGCAGTTTACCGAAGACCCTGCACTTTAGTTTCATTTACACTTTTCCTTTCTGTACTTTTCATTTCCTGTTATGCCACTGTTTAGGCATCTTTTTATTTCAGTTGTATTTCCTTTCATGTATTGTACAAAGAATGTTAATAAATAAAAGTTGCTGTTCTTTTTATTTCTTGTCTCTTGTGTACTTATTTTATATTGCTTAGATACGCGTAGCGTATGTACTTCTGAGTATATACGTAGCGGACCTCGTCGCGTCTCCTTCGCCGTACACTGGGAAGCGGGACGTGACCGGTTTTGTTGGTGGCCCATGCAGGTCAGAGCTGTATGGAACCCTAAGCAATATAAAACACAAGAACCAGCAACTAAAACATTCTTTACAATTCATGTTCCTTGAATCTTACAATTTCATATTCCTTGAATCTTATCTTTCATATTCCTTGAATCATATACTTTGAATCTATCCTAACACAAAATTCCCCCACCTCTTTTATAATTTTACCAAAACCTCCGCATTCTTTCATTCCTTCACACATTCTTAACATTTTTTAAAACCCTTGCACCACCTTATTATTTTTCGCATACTGTCAGTACACCAGTACCAAACTTTCCTTGAAACTGTTACACTTTACTTTTACAAAGTTCGAGGACGAAATTTTTATAAGGAGGGTAGAATGTAACAACCCTAATTTTCTTATAAACTTTTTCCTATAAAAATTTTTTCAAATATTTTTTCAAAAATCCATAAAAGAGTATTTATTACCTGAGCACAAAATTTAAGTAATTAAATAACTCCATAATTACAAGAAGGAGCTTGTAGCTCATTGGTAATACCTTGCACTGCTGAACCAAGCCACCAGAATTCAAATCTCATACCCCACATTATTTTTAATATTGATTTTTTTTAAAACCTTTAGAATACCAAGAGTTTACACGTGCATATTTCACAAAAACCCAACTACACCCAAACTTGTAACACTTGCAGGAGTTAAATGAACCGTCGGGGGGGATCCAGGCCGCTGGACTCGGCCGGGAATCGGCCAGCTCGGCCTTGACTCGGCCGACTCAGTGCTCCGACCGAGTCACGGCCGAGTCACCCCCGAGTCGGCCGATTCCGGCGACGGCCACAACATGAAAGTTGTGTCTTTTCATATTCCTTATGCACCTGCAAAATTTCAGCTTCAGACCAGTTCTAGAGCTCTTTAGAAACCCCAATTACTCCACTTTTAATACATTTTTATTATATTTTATCACATTTTTATTTTTAACTTTTCATCTACCCTAACCCTAGCCTAACCCTATAAATACCAACTCTACACACTACCCTCTCACCCCCAAAATCTTGAGCCACTCTCTCAAAAGTTTTCCAAGAAGTGTGTGCTTTGAAAACAAGTTCGCGGCGAAGCTCCGAAGAGATTCCGGCGGGAATTCCGGCGACGTTTTTAGAAATAACCGGCGACGAAGCAGCGTCCCGGCAACTTCTTTAGTTCCCCTATACTCTTTAGTATAGATCGAAACCCGTAAGTCCCATTCTATCCCCCTTTGTATTTCTTTAAAATACGAAATTACGAAACCCGACGGAATCGGAACAAATCCGATTTCCGACTCGGTTTTCTATAAAATTTCATTTCTAACCAATACATTCATGCCTAAATATCTTTATCTTGACTATTAAACTTTTAAAAATCAATTTGAACAAGTTTTCTCACATGAAATGATAACCTTTCCAATCTATCGTATTTTTTCACTTTAATGCCATCATGTTTCGATTTCACATTTAACCCTAAACTTTGCTATACATTTAAAGTAGAGGACGAGATAATGACCTACCTCCACACACACGCAAATACAACCCTAAACGATATCATCAAAACTTAGAATACGATAAAACGAAACTTTCATTTAAATACCATAATCTTAATAAAACCATTCTTAAACGTTTTAGATTTGATACACTTTTAAATAAATACCTTGTATTAGGAAAATACGATAAGTTGTGGACATCGATCGTTTATCTAAACCTGATTTTGTGGTGTCTAGGCTAGGCAAGTGAGCTTAGGTAACTTTAAAAGACCCGTCTCACGATTCGTGAGCGGATCCCTCCTTCCTCACTTGTACTTACCTGGCCACAATTGGCGGTGAAGAGGCGATTTGAGGCTTCTAACGACTTGTCGTTTAGACCATTTAGAAATAGGCTAGTTGGCTTAGGAAACCCTAGAATCTAAAATACGGAAAATTACACTTTGCAAATAAATACCTTTTTTATTTTATAAAACCGTTTTCTAAAGGATTTGTATTTTACAATCTTTGCAAAGCGCCGCTACAACCCACCTTTGAGGAATCCGTTAGGGATAGTACGGTTTATCGTACACCCTCGGGCCTAGTAGTGCGAGATTCAGACCTTCGCAAGGAGCATTCGGTCTCGAAAGGTTTAAAATACGACATCTTAAGAAAATGAGATTTTTATAATATAAAATATTTATTAAAATTATTTTTGTATAAACATATGTATATTTATCATTTAAATATCTATTTTATATAATATAAATTTTCCACCTTTTTCTAAAAATCACAAGAATAAATTTTGCACTAAAATACCATGAACTTCAAATAATCAATATTACAGATAAATACCCTTATTTATAAAACTATGATATTTTCACTAGAAATGTCATAACATAAAATCCACCCTCGTTACAACTCTAAAGAAGAACAATAAATACTTGAGGTGTATTTTGAAAAGTATATAAAAGTATTTTTACATAAAACCCCCTCAAGTTTGATAAATTACCCTAAGGACCTTAGCAATTATAAAACTTCGATTCACATTTCTGATTGTCTGACTCGGGTTTGAGTCTGATTAATCTGACTTGAATATGATTCAAGTCAATTTATAATCTACAAGTTTCCACTTCAATATGAACTCATGAATTCATGAATCCAACTATACAATCTATACAACTTGACTGAACTGAACCATGGATATACCCATTCCTTTTACATGATTCCCAGTATTCCATTTACATGACTCTATGGTTACAACCGCTTACTGATATCATGGTTTCGGTCAGTCGATCAATCTTACAACCAATACAATTTACAAGATAACAATACAAACAAGACATCGCGGGGTTTAAAGGGTAGACTGGTACGGAATATGTTAAAGGTGGCACGAGGTGGTCACTTAAGACGTAATTACATCCATGCCGTTGTTCCGTGGTATTATCGACGGAGCCTTGTACTACAGGTTACCAAGGTCCCCGGTGTAAGTGGGACTCCCCTCGTATACACTGACATCTTCTGTACCAGGCTACAAACAACAGAGTTAATACAACATTACAATATTATAATACAACATTAAAAGCTACTCTCTCTCTCTGTCTCTTACTCTCTGTCTATTTCTCCCTTATCTTTGGGACTTACCGAGCGACCTGCTCGCTGACGACATTCTGTTTCTTTCTTCTTTGAATGTCGTCAGGTGGTTTGGACCCGGCGGAGATCGAGTCATCTCAAGAAGACTTGGAGCAGATTACCGAAGACCCTGCACTTTAGTTTCATTGTACACTTTTCCTTTCTGTACTTTTCATTTCCTGTTATGCCACTGTTTAGGCATCTTTTTATTTCAGTTGTATTTCCTTTCATGTATTGTACAAAGAATGTTAATAAATAAAAGTTGCTGTTCTTTTTATTTCTTGTCTCTTGTGTACTTATTTTATATTGCTTAGATACGCTTAGCGTATGTACTTCTGAGTATATACGTAGCGGACCTCGTCGCGTCTCCTTCGCCGTACACTGGGAAGCAGGGCGTGACAATATTATAAGGGCCAGTCCAGATAGCCGGAGCCCTGTATTCATTTTTATTGACTCTTCAGTTTTGGATTTCGGATTTTCATAAGATTTCTGGATTTGGAGAAACCGCAAAGATTTTATGAACTGATCATCATTTTAAAATGAAAGTTGCGGTTTTCTCATGATATTATATGAGATATGTCCACCGTGAGTTTTCTCGGCTCTTGAGTGATATCATACACCTGATTCGAGGAGGAGGAGGGACCGTCTGTGGGTGCATGGTGGACCCGGTGCTGTACCCCGGGACAAGATGGTCGCAGATGATGGCGTTGAGCCTGGCAGGGGAGCACTACCGACCGATAATTGTATTGTGACTCGACGGATATCCGGAGGATACCAATCGGAATATGGGCCAGTCCGGATAGCCGGAGCTTTAGATATTGAGATTCGAGAATACAGGCCAGTCCGGATTGCCGAAGCCTGAGATATTGAGATATTGGGATTTATATTTTGTGTCGATACTTGACACTGATTTTATGTTGATTTCATTGATGATACCTCGATTTATATATACAGAAATCTCACTAAATTAATAAAACGGTTTTCTCATTCATGATGTATTCTGTTTTCATTATATTGCATTCATACCTCATATTTATGATATATTGCTACCTGAGGCATTGACACGAGCACTTGGTATTACACTTATGTATAGATGTTTACCCTTGCCACCTTATCATGCTTCAGGCTTTATCATTTTGAGGATATTTATATTTGATCGTATTGACCTAGGATTGAGTCATACATACGATTTATGCTCGGTGATGTTTTCAACTCATGAGTTGGAAACTCACCCCCGTTGTGCCACGGTTTCTTGCAGATTTAGCCGTACAGGTTTCGTTGCGGCCTTCTGGCACACTGCTTCCATTCCAGGTGATTGCTTTGGTAGGTGGATTCACTTGCATCGTGACCACCATTGTATTTTTATTATATTTCAGTTGTATCTAGTAACTCCATTAACCAGACATGTATTATTTGATAACCTTAGAAGACCAGTGTATATTATTTCGACCTTAGAGTCGCGCTTGTATTATTATGGTTTTCTTGATGATTTTGAGTTTCCTTTTGAGTTTTGATTCTCGCTCTTCGGCGTTGTATATTATATTGCTTGCGTGGTTATAACCGCCTTTTGGCGAAGAGCTAGCGCCCGTTTGGGGATGCCTTTATTCATATTATGCATGTTGTACCCCTTTTGGGGCCAGTATTTACAAAGGAAACTCTGTCGAAATTTTCAGAAAAAACTTGAGATTTTTAAAATGCAATATTTCGGCTTATGTTATTAAAACCACTTGTTTTGAATTAAGTTTTTTTCACTTCTTCCTTAAAATGGTTTAGATATCTGGGATATTTTTGGCTCACTTGAATTAGATGGGGTCCGATAGATTTCATATGATTCAAGTGCCAGTCACGTGTCATTTCGGGTCGTGACAAAGTTGGTATCAGAGCGCTAGGTTTAACTTTGGTTTGAGTTTATGTTTGACTATGCGGAGTCCAGGGCATATATATATTCGAAACCTAGGCTTAACCTTACGGAACTTAGACTTGGTCGAGGGGGTAATAGACCCGAACTTTCATCACATAGGTTGACCTTGATTGATAGAGTAGGTGACTTAAGTAGAGTGACGTACCGTGTGTATGTTCCGCAGCATACTTACGATACGCTACTCCGCTTAAGAGACCTTAGGATGTACATTTCCTTGCACATTATTATATTCATTCCTATGATCTATTCTCGTCGATATCGGTTTATGGTTTTGCTGCCACGATTACACGGGCAGAGAAAGCTACGTCTAGAGTTGCGGTCAGCACAAGCTCGTCATGGACGAGGACTGACCAGGATGTATTCTGGGGATACACGATTGTATAGATGAGTCGTTTTATTGTGTTTTCACACTATGAGCATTTGATGGATTGCTTTTACGGATTTCTCAGACGTGTAGATCAGCACCAAAGGATTGGGCCACTGATAGAGGCCGGCTAGAATGTGATGACCGTTGATGTATCGCCTATTCTTGAGGATTGAGGCATTGTTTAGCGTGCGGACGAATGAGTCAGTTGTTGTTGCGAATGAAGAGATATCACCCCAGATGTTGGAGCTATTGCAGCATGAGTTTATACTCAGAGATATGATAGAAGATCGCTAGTCACCCAAAGATGAATGAATAGGACATGTGGTTCGTTCGCTTACCCCGATGCGAGGTCATCAGATTGACCGATTCCAGCTAGAGACGACTTCACGCAGGTACGTTGGGAGTCGGAAAAAGACGATCGAATGTCAGCAACCCATTTTTCAAGTTTAAAGTATTCAGAAAAACATGCAAGTAATTCCGTGGACCCTCTAGAAGAATGAAACCCTAACTCGATATAATGACCATGGGAACGCTTTTGAACCTTAGGGTTTGCAGCAGTTCAGCAGTGCCATTAATGAGGCTTGGGTTTGCCCTTCTACGGCTGGTCCATAGGTACTGTGGCATGTACCGGAATACTTTTAAATTGTACTCAAGATGTTGAGCTCTTGAGGGATTATGGAACTTTCAAGAAATCGATCGAAAGGTTCGACGTCATTCGGATATCATGTGATGGGATGCATTGCTTAGGAGACTCCAGATACGAGTATAGCCGTTGGAGCGCAATCCATGCAGCCACGAAGAGACTAGTCCGAATCAGTCGAAATTAGAGAAAAGTGGAGTGAGGGGTTCGTACGAGAGTTTAACGAGATGACGTTCCACTCCGCTGACACCAGAGATGTGATACGCATGCAGAGGCGTTGTATATAGATATATCTTCCAGAAGAAGTCGCGATCAGTATGCAGCCGTTCCGGAACAAGAAACAGATTTATTAAAGGTGGTAATTTCCGGGCAGTTCGGCAGGAACGAGATTTGAGGGAGATTTCGACAGAACCTTTCTGGAACACTATACGAGAAGACTTGGACCCAGGATCGGTCATATTACACACACCCAGTAGGCCAGAGTTCAACATCGTCGATGAGACATGTTACGAGTGACCATGACAGTTGGCCAGAGATCTTTAGAGGATGTTCTAGAGCGGGACTGTTTCTGCCATCTTTGATTCGATATTTTGGGCGATTTATTTGCATTATTGAGATTTTGTGCACCACGGTTGCACTTGATTTCGATTTGATGTCATTCGAGATGTTGATTTTGATTTCATGCCTATGGTATGCATGTGATTTGACTTGTACTTTCGGTATAGTTTTCATGCACCTTTAGTATTTTGATTCGATTTGTGCACACTGATGGACAGGGTTGTGAGATTTTATACCACGGTATACCTGATTTGGTTTTGGATTGAAATGTGTCATATACCATCGATTTCAATTATGATACTCGATATTTGTTTTCGTGCACCTTGTGCACTTGATTTGGATTCTTACGCATACTTAGGCGCTTGATGTGATTTTGGTGCACACCAGATGTACTAAATCGAGATTCTTCGTGCATATCAGATGCACCTGATATTGTTGTCAGGCACACACCGTTGCCCTTGACAGGTGATTTCGTACACACCCGTTGCACTTAGATTTTGTTTCTGTATGGCATATTTATTGATTTCGATTTCCGTGCGCACCAGACGCACGTGGCATTCTTATATACATTTGGGATTGATTTTCTTGAGCAGTATGTTTTTATGATATTAACTATTTAGTACAGTAACTGAGCAGGACTAGTCTGAGGACAGTACCTGAAAATATTTTTGCATGCATTGATAATTATCGAAGAGATTTCCAAAAAGAAGTTATAGTCTCAGTATTTACCTACGTGTCCGAGATGACACGAGACATTTAACAAAGGAAACCCTTCTAAATTATTTTTTCAAAACGGCGGGACGTGTAAGTTAAACAAAGGGTATATATATAGTTATTTTCTTACAATAGACGTCCGCCACTGTGCAGTGATACGCATATCGCACAGCGACTTGAAAGAGTTTGGCATGCATTTCTTTCAGATGTTTTAACGATGCATACATGTATAGTTTGATATTTATCATGTCGGTTTTCGTATTAGACTTTGACTTTGGTGTCTTCACCATAACTCCGATGATTGCAGGATACTTGACGGAGTTTTGATTTTTGAGTTATACACTCTTTTTCATGCGCGTGCATTGCGCTACGATATGTTTTATGTATTGATGATTTTGGAGCCTCGGCGGTTTGAGTGTTTTGCTAAAATATTTTAGTATTTGGAGGAGTTTTAATTTAAATTCGGGGACCGAATTTCTTTAACGGGGAAAGATTGTAACGTTTTGAAAATCGTTTAGGTGAAATTTCGGTTAATCGGTAAAATAACTGGTGTTTTCCATAAAAACCCAGATATAATTATTTTTCTTCATAGACTTAAATACACCTACTCTAGCTATGAAATTGCTAGTATTTGGTGTTTAATGGGTCACTTGTAAAATTTCCAGTTTACTAAATATTTTCCGTAATTAATTATTTTAAATACTATTTTAAGCTTTTAAATATACATTAAATTAGTGATAATGGAGACGAAAGCAGGGGTTAATGCCAAATTGTAGTAATCCAAATTGAAATTATGGAGGCAAACATTGGAATCTCGGGGAATCAGATTGAGCAGGTCCAAGACAGCATATATGCATTGCAAATTTAGTAACCGAAGAAGTCAAAACCATATTGGTATAACATTGGAAGGGCAAGAGATATCACCGAGCGACCGGTTTAGATATCTAGGTTCCATCATTCAAAAGAATGGGGAGATCGATAGTGATGTAAATCAAAGGATCCAAGCTGGTTGGTTGAAGTGGAGGAGTGCAACAGGGATTTTGTGTGATCGTAACTTTCCGTTAAAATTGAAAGGGAAGTTTTATCAGAGCGCTATTCGGCCTGCCTTATTATATGGTACAGAATGCTGGGCTCCTAAGAAGCATCATACACAGAAGATGGACGTAGAGGAGATGCGCATGCTTTGTTGGATGTGCGGTAACACTAGAAAAGATAAGGTGCGAAATGAGGATATTCGTGCAAAAGTTGGTGTAGCACCTGTGGAGGAGAAGATGTGGGAAAACTGACTAAGATGGTTTGGTCATGTGCGACGTAGACCTATGGAAGCACCGGTTCGACGAATAGATACTCTCGATATGGGAAATGGTAAAAGGGCAAAAGGGAGACCGAAGAAAACATGGATGGAGGTGATACGAAACAATATGATTTCCAAAGGACTCAATGAAAGTATATTGTTCGATAGGAGTGAGTGGAGGCAGAGGATTCATGTGCTAGACCCGGCGTGATTCTCATGTTGGTTCATGTAGCCTACCCCATATGTTTGGGATAAAAGGCTCAGTTGTTGTTGTTGTTGTTGTTTTATTAAATTAATGATAATTACAAATTGGAATGGGTTAATACAAGTTTTGTGCATCATGACACATTAAACCATATTGTAACATGTTATTTTTGAAATGAAAAGAAGTTGTGAAAATGGTTTTAGAAAATATAAAAGAAAAAGGCTTAAATTGTGAAAATAAATTAAATAGAAATGAGATTTGGGCTTGATGACTTGGGGTATGGTTGCATGATACCTGGTATTCCTCACACACACCCACACACCCTCACCCTCTCCCCTATAGTGGCTGAAATCAGCAGCCCCTCCCCATTCTTCCCTCCAATTAATGAAAACAAAAACAAAAGAAAGGAAAATGAAAAAGGAAATCAATAAAGAAATGATGTGTTGACTTGAGGTATGGCTTCCCTTGACCTTACCAACACCTTCACCTCACTCTCTCTCTCTTCCCCTCCCCATCTTGGCCGAGACCTCCCACATGAGCAGCCCCCATTTTTCCCACACCTCATTCATCTCCAAAATCATCATAAAATGCATGAAAATCCACACAAATTTCCTGCTAAATCCAAATCAAATCCTTACCCATTTTTCTTTGGCCTATCTAGCATGGATCTTGGTGCAAAGTTAGCAATTTGGAGGTCAAGTTCCATGTTTGATCTCATGGTTTGGAGGTATAATCCTAACCCAAATGTTTAATTATTGATAAACTACTTTAAATTAATTTAATTAGCTAATTAATTGGTTCCAATTTCAAGATTAGAAAATTCAAGAAAGAGTTTTGAATGCAAATTAGGGTTTCTAGCATTAGATTATGGTTCTAATGAGTAGATTAACATGTAAATGCTATGCAAAACTTAATCTTGTTGTTTATTGCTAATTGTAACATTTAAAATGTCCAAATTAAGCTTTTTTAGCAAACTAGTTTTTAGAAATTAATTAAAAATGTGAGATTAAAATCTTGTTAGGATTTTTATCACATCATTAAAATTATAAATTGTAGTCTAACATCTTAGATCATGCAAAACCTAGTCCAGTTGATAATTTGTGCATTGTTACCCTAAAATTGTTAAAATTGGATAAAATTGCAAACTAAAATTTTTGGATTACTACAAATTGGTGTGAAAAAATTATAGCAATGGTTTGTATGACTTAGTTATGATATTTAGTGATATTTTGGCCACTAGTTTTGTTAAAACAGTAGGTTTTGAACTAAAACGGTTATTTGAGGCTTTCTAGGTTTTCGGAAATAAATCGATTTGATTTATTTTGAGGTTTTGATGAGTTACAACTTATTTCATATTATTATTAGTGAGTTGTAAAACCACGATTGGTACGTTTGGGTTTTTCTCGATCAATGGGCGTTTGTACGCCGATGTCAAGGGTTATTTGGTCCTTTTGCATGAGCGGGTCATAGGTTTTAACCTATGCGCGTTTCGTGTTCCGTTTTGGTTTTTGCCCGCGATTTCGGTTTACGATATTATATATGTTTGCATATAGGTACCTCTCACATGGACTTCGGACTATGAAGAAGAGGATGTCGGCATCGACTTCGGCAGAGAAGGACCAGGTAGGTAGATATATATATACGGGGGAAGTCGGGTGGATGGCGTATAGCACCCCCGCAGTTTCGTAGTATAGAACATGAATGCGTTATGATATATATAGATATATACTTGTAGGGTGTTTTTCGTCACCCCATTGAGATGGGAATACGCGCACGTTTGTCAGTCGCAGTACAGATTCCCCCTGCCTAAGGTAGGCATGGGTTTATTGATTGTGGGGATCTGAATCTCCGGCAGCCACGGACTAAGCTGCCGTTAATTACCCCTCGCCTTTGGAGCGAGAGAACCTCCGATTAACGGGTTAAACTGGTCATGCGAACTCAAGGTGCAGTGTGCGTGTGTGTGTATGTATATATATACATATATATAAAAAAAAATGAAAGGGCATCCAAAGGATGCGTGGGAAAAAACGCCAGCGCTTTGGGTACTAACGCTTTGAGCGTAAGGGCGCTAGCGCCCCACGTGCCAGGCACGTGGGCGCTCGGGCGTTAGCGTCTTGAGCGCAAGAGCGCTAGCGTTTTGAGCGCTAGCGCCCCACGTGCCAAGCATGTGGGCGCTCGGACGCTAGCGCTCTGAGCGCAAGAGCGCTAGCGCCCCACATGCCAGGCACGTGGGCGCTCGGGCGCTAGCGATCTGAGCGCAAGAGCGCTAGCGCTTTGAGAGCTAGCGCCCCCACATGCCAGGCACATGGGCGCTAGCGCTCTGAGCGCAAGGGCGCTAGCATCTCACGTGCCAGGCACGTGGGAGCTCGGGAGGCAAAAGGGGCTTGGTCCCTGCAATGGGAGTTGTACTCCCAGAAAGTAGCACTTATTATTTTTTATATATGTATATATATGAGGAGTTAAACTCTTAGGATATTTTGAGGTTGATGAAGGGGCTTCTCCCCTTGAGCCCTGGATCTTCCCCAAAGTGGGGTTTCTGGAGATGGGTCTCCATCTTCTTCCTGTCGTTTGGCCGGATCTTGGAGAAAAGGGGTGATATTTAAAAATCTCCCCTTTTTGAGATCTAATGGAAGATCCAAACTCCTCTTTATGGGTTTTATGGTGAAAAACTATTTAGTTTAGGAAAAGAAAGAGTAAAACTCTTGATTTAATTCAAAAGAAAGAAGAAAGTTTTAGAACCTTGAGAAAGGAGAAAAAAGCACAGGCCCTATTTTTGGAGAATGAAAAGTCTCTCTTTTATTCATCATGTTTCCTTATATAGGCTTACACATTTACATATAGCCTCTTGGGCTTTGCAAAATGGCATTTTGCCCATCCCATGGCTCATGTGCCATTTCTTTTTGCACATAAGCCATGAGCTTTACAAAAATTTGGCTTTATGCCTATTCATGCATAAAAAATTACATAAAAATTATTTATTACATAATTTCATTTTGGGCATGGAGGAGGGCCAGCCGCTTCATGTTCGGACTCGACCTGGGCATGGGCCCACTTGGTTTGGGGTTGACTTTGACTTTGACTTGGTCAACCGGGGTGCAATTTTTGACTTCAACAATACTTATATAGCATTATAAGATGTGTATACTTAGCTAGAAATGCTTTAGGGGACTTTAGATGATAGTGTCGTTAGTTAATTTCCTAGTCGCGAACCCTAGAATAAGGTTTACCTACACGCGCGCGCACACACACGCTTACATTTTATTTTACTTGTGCGTATATGGAGATACACACACACGCACACGCACACACACACACACATATATATATACATATAGATATGTGAATATGTGTGTGTGTGTATACTTGGATATGAGGATAGTATATGATATTTGGAGATGAGTCGATGAGATTGGGCGCGATGCCATGAGATTGGTGATATGACATGGTTCGTATTATGAGATACGACATGATTATTATAGCGGGTCCTTAAGCGGTGTGTTTTCATACACACGCATATATATATGGTATCAGTAGATACTAGACTTTAGATCAGTACCCCAGTTCATGAAATGATGATAAGGATACCAGATAAATGATGAGATAAATGTGATATTCGACCCGTACCCAGATTAGGATGCCATCCGATGGATTTACCGTACGAGCTAAATATTGATGATAGATCCGCACTCTTGACTCGAGGATGTTATATTATGTATTGTATCATATGTGATACTATTAAGGCGGGATCACCGACTATTATATTTATATATATCGACTCAGATTTAGGTGATTTCCTTACCTTTTCGATTAGCCTGTTAGTTTAGTCCTGTAGTTTACTTGTAGATGTTAGACTAGACTCGAGTCATACCTATTTCAAAACTAACGAATCGTGAGTATTTTGAAGACAGGCCAAGCGATTCTACGGATATTTCAAAGGACGTACATTTTCTTAAAAACACCATAGCCCTTATTTTCTAAACACCGCTGTTGGGGTAAAAATTTACACCCCGGTTGACCAAGTCAAAATCAAAGTCAACCCCAAACCAGGTGGGCCCAAGCCCAGGTCAAGCGGGCCCATGCCCAAGTCGAGCCCGCGGCCAGCCTTCCCGTGCCAACAACAAAATCATGTAATAAATAATTTTTATGTAATTGTTTATGCATGAATGTAAACAAAATGGGCATAAAGCCAATATTTTGTAAGCCCGTGGCTTATGTGCAAAAATGAAATGGTACATGAGCCATGGGATAGCTAAAATGCCATTTTTGTAAAGCCCAAGGGGCTATATGTAAATATGTAAGCCTATAAAAGGCAACATGGTGATGAATAAATGAACACTTTTTCCATTCTCTCAAAAACCTAGGGTTTGTACATCTTTTCCTTTTCTGAAGGTTTCAAACCTTTTTTTTCTTTGAATTAAATCAAGAGTTTTACTCTTCCTTTTCCAAAACTAAATAGTTTTTCACCATAAAACCCACCAAGGGGAGCTTGGATCTGTCATTAGATCTTAAAAGAAGAGATTTTTAGATCTTACATCTCTTGATCTTCAAGATCCGGCCAAACCACAGGAGGAAGAAGAAGAACTCCCTTAATCAGCTTCAACACATCCTAGGAGTTTAACTCCACACACACACACACACACACACATATATATATATAATAAATATTTCCTTTCTGAAGCATAGCTTCTGATTTCTGGGGCTAAAAGCCCTCTTTTCCTCGCCAGCGCCCAAGCGCTCAAGCGCCGAGCGCCCACGTGCCGACACGTGGCTCACTAGTGCTCGAGCGCAAAGCGCCCATGTGCCGACACGTGGCGCGTTTGCGCTCCAGCGCCCTTGCGCTCGAGCGCAAGGCGCCCGCGTGCCGACACGTGGCGCGCTTGCGCTCAAGCACACTGCGCGCGAGCGTAAGGCGCCCGCATGCCGACACGTGGCGCGCTTGCGCTCCAGCGCTTTGCGCTCAAGCGCAAAGCGCCCACGTGCCTACACGTGGCGCGCTTGCGCTCAAGCGCCCAGTGCTCATGCGCAAAGCGCCCACGTGTCGACACATAGCGCGCTTGCGCCTGAGCATACAGCACCTAAGCGCACAGCGCTCAAGGCACTGGCCCCATGCATCCCTTGGATGCCTTTTCCCCCTCTTTTTATGTACATACATATACATATACATATGTATATATATTTGCACACACACGTGCTCCACGATACTGTCCCTGTTAGAAAAAAAATTCTAACGGGACGCTGCCCCGCACCCCGCAAGGGGGCTCCTAGCCCCCTTGACCCCCAGCCCGCTATCCGGATAGCGGGACCCCCGTAAAAACTCTGCGTGGCTCCCGATATATCCAAAACCCCCTTTTCAAAACACAACACACGCACACCGCACATTGAGTTCGCATGACCAGTTTAACCCGTTAATCGGAGGTTCCCTCACCCCAAAGGCGAGGGGTAATTAACGGCAGCTTAGTCCGTGGCTGCCGGAGATTTGGATCCCCACAATCATTAAACCCCGGCCTACCCTAGGCAGGGGGAATCTATAGTACGCCTGACAAGCGCACGCGTATTCCCATCTCAATGGGGTGACGAAAAACACCCTACGGATTCTGGCACGCCCGGTGGGACCTATCTCTCCTTCCATATTTCGGGTTAAACGTTCATGCGAATTCAATCAATATACATTGACTGCCTGTACTGAAATCATGCTTCTTTGTGTAGGTTAACAAATTTCAAATTGCAATCTCCAGTCGCAGCAAAAATGTCTCCAAGGACAAGCTCAGCTCTCTACACAGCTCCCGTCTCCTACACGATGAAGATAGACTCCAGGACGGTCCTTCCGGCCAGTCTCGGACGACAATGGGAAGAGACGCCGCTACCGTTCGGCTCTATTCTGTTCGTGCCAGCTAACGCCATTCCAGCTCCTCAAGCTCCAGCAACAAACAGACCGGTCTCGAAAGGCAGGAGACCAAATGTGGTGATCTCGAGGGCGCCCCAACCCAAATGCAAGTCGGTGTTTGAACGACTTTCCTTGGCCCCAGCTGGGGGCGAGGCTATCAACACCAGCAAAGAAACAAGGCATCTCGGGCAAGCTCCAGCGGCGCCTCTGACAACTGCTCGATTGGGTGTCTTCTCAAGCATCCCCATCACTCAGCCTATGGCGGCTTCCCGAAGAGAAGAAGCCTGCCAAGCGCTCAAGGCAGAGATGCTGAGGCAGAAGCGGCTCAGATACAGAGCCAACAAAAGGGCTAGGGCTCTGGCCATGTTAAAACTTATGAATTTCCAAAGCCCGGACCGCTCCGCGAAATTAGCCGCCAAAGATAAAGAGATGGCTGGGTATGTGGTCGGACATAAAGAAATGAACCCTCCCATGCTTCACAGCCATGGTGATGATGCAATGGACGCTACCCAACGTCAACTCGATCTGAATGATGAAGAGCACGCTCAGGCCGATAAGCCAGAGGAGCCCGTGGTTCTTGTGGAATTGAGCTCAGGAAATAAAGATGACCCGGTTGTCATAGCCGGAACTACAGAACAAGCATTATTCTAATAGCTTCAAAGGCAATTCCACGGCAGGGATGAGAAGATGGCCGAGGTCTATTCCAAAGTCGACGAGCTGGCAAACGTCGTGGCAGATCTTGCGACCCAAGTCGCCCGATTGCAATTATAGCAGAATCAAATTTTGGTTCATGAGCCAGGGATTGATACCCGGAGGCAGCCAACTGATATCCACTTCAACCTAATAGCGGAGCGCCTTCGTGAAAAACGGCCGCAATCAGCCTCCAGTCCCTCCGATACATACGTCGGGGGGGAATCACCACTGAAAGAGAAGCTGGAAAAGGTCTATTCCTTCAAAAGGGAAAAAGTCCACAAGATATTCATGGACGTCCTAAGAAATGGTCTACAACTGCCGGAATCAAAGAGACCGCAAGAAGCGAATATGACCGACGACTCAGAATATTGCCCCTATCACAGGGTGATAGGTCATGCCATTGAGGACTACTTCATCTTCAAATATTGGGTCGAAAGGCAATACAGGACGGGAGAGATAGAACTGTCTAAAGGCGCGTTAGCAAACAGTCAAGCTACGACCGCCGATTTCATGCAAATGGAGACCGAAGCCTTTCGGGAACCTAATCCTCCCAGACATGTGCCATTATCTAAAAAGGGCGAACCAAAGACCGATCGGCCTCGAGGACCAGCATCAGTAAAGACACCTACTCCAATGGAGAGAAAGAAGAAGGTATACTCCTTCAGGAGGGATGAAGTCCGCAAAATATTCATGGACGCCTGGAACAACGGTCTGCAACTGCCTGTTCCAAAGAGGCCACAGGAAATGAACATGGCCGGCAATCCCATATACTGCCAATATCATAGAGTGGTGGGTCATACCATCGAAGACTGCTATATTTTCAAAGATTGGGCAGAGGACCAATATAAGCTTGGAAAAACCTCACAATTCTCGGATGTATCGGCAAGCCACAGAGCTAGGTCATCAACACAGCTCCACCAAGATCAAAGTTCAAGGAGCTGGGATAAGCAAAAAGGACCACCACGTCGTTAAACTGGGAATCGTCGACCTCTAAGTCGTTAAACTGGGAATGTAAAAAAATATATATGTATGTAAATAAACAAAAAATGCGTAAATAAAAGAAAAATAAAGAAAAGCCGAAATGATGGGGCAACTCGCAATAAAAATCAGCGAGTAAAGATAAACATGAAAATAAAGCCGAAATGATGGGGCAACCGCGAATAAATAGCCGAAATGATAGGGCAATCGCGACCTTCGCGATAAGAAAAGCTGAAATGATAGAGCAATCACGGTAAAAAAAACGGCGAATGATGAGTCGCTCCTGGTACCATATTCCAGTGTAGCGATGCAGACGCCAACCAAAATCCAATTTTTCAAAATTCTCCCGGCCCTACGGTTAGTCCCCAAATTGACTACCGTATACAATCCACGGGCTCAAATAATTCTCTTCATACCCATGCCCCACCACAATCACCAGTTACGTGGATGGTCTCCGCCTTTGGAATTATGCTCCATTGAGAAGACCCACTCATGTGTCCTCACGATACATGAGGAGAACAAACCTTTGTGGGATCCTTACGACTCACAAAGGAAAAACACACTTGGGGGTCCTCATGACTCCTAAAGAGAAGATGCACCTACGGGATCCTTACGACTCGTAAGGAGAAAATGCTTTTATGGGACCCTCACGGCCTATAAAATTGAAAAGTCTTAGGTGATAGGGATTTAAACCTGTCTCCTAAACCATCGCTCCCCAATCCCCAAACGGCGAATGACGAGTCGCTCCTGGTACCATATTCCAGTGTAGCGATGCAGACGTCAACCAAAATCCAATTTTTCAAAATTCTCCCGGCCCTACGGTTAGTCCCCAAATTGACTACCGTATACAATCCACGGGCTCAAATAATTCTCTTCATACCCATGCCCCACCACAATCACCAGTTACGCGGCTGGTCTCCACCTTTGGAATTATGCTCCATTGAGAAGACCCACTCATGTGTCCTCACGATACATGAGGAGAACAAACCTTTATGGGATCCTTACGACTCACAAAGGAAAAACACACGTGGGGTCCTCACGACTCCTAAGGAGAAGATGCACCTACGGGATCCTTACAACTCGTTGGGAGAAAATGCTTTTATGGGACCCTCAAGGCCTATAAAATTGAAAAGTCTTAGGTGATAGGAATCTAAACCTGTCTCCTAAGCCATCGCTCCCCAATCCCCAAGCAGCGAATGATGAGTCGCTCCTGGTACCATGTTCTAGTGCAGCGATGCAGACGCCAACCAAATTCCAAATTCAAATCCCAATGGCGAATGATGAGTCGCTCCTGGTACCATGTTCCAGTGCAGCGATACAGACGCCAACCAAATTCCAAATTCAAATCCCAGTGGCGAATGATGAGTCGCTCATGTTACCATATTCCAGTGCAGCGATGCAGACGCCAACCAAATTCCAAATTCCAATCCCTAAGTGGCGAATGATGAGTCGCTCCTGGTACCATATTCTAGTGCAGTGATGCAAACGCCAACCAAATTCCAAATCTCATACCCCAAATGGCGAATGATGAGTCGCTCCTGGTAACATATTCCAGTGCAGCGATGCAGACGCCAACCAAATTCCAAACCCCAAAACGGCGAATGATGAGTCGCTCCTGGTACCATGTTCCAGTGCAGCGATGCAGACGCCAACAAAGTCCCGAAATTTGTTCGGCCCTACGGTCTGGATCATACATCCTGCAAAACCGTATACAATCCACGGGCGTAAAACAATCCCAGTCTCTCCCAAGTCCTACCGGTGAGACCACATTCAAAGTCCCACCAAAAATAAAAAAAATTTAAAAATGGTATGTCCACAAGCAAAATGGGCACGGATGAAAATCCGAAAGGGCTCCGTGAGTAAAAACAGCAGGACAGCCGGCGAGTTTGTGAAAATCCGAAAGGGCGCAAACTCGTAAAAAAAAGAATGAAATGAAATGCACTCGCAAAGTCCTCTCGACTTTATAAGGAGAAAATTCCCCCGTGAGATCCTAATTCATGACAATTCATAATGTTTTGCTGAAAATATTTTTGCCAATCATACATGTTCACAACACAAGGATATCAACTCCTTTTCTAATTCTAGAGGCATCCTGTATAAGAAGATATAAGATGAAATCTCAAATTTTTCTCACTGAACGCGATTAATGCCTTTGGAAATTACAATTTATCTAACAAAAATGAGCTTGCTGGTATTGGATGGAAATCCATCAAAATTAAAGACATGAAATAATGTTTTTAGGGGGGGAGGGGGTGAGGTCGGAGACGACCGCACGTAGTGAGATATTAGAGAGATTTGGGGAGAGAATGTTTTAGGAAAGGGTGGTTATTGTGATTAGAGAGAATATTTTTAAGTTATAAAATGGTATTTAGTAAATTGAATCATCATCATAATTAAAGGATGGTTAAGTTTTGTCGAATTTCATATTAATCCCTTAAATCTTACTATTTGCTATAAGGCGTCTCGATACACGTTAGTCATTTCCGTCCAAATCTGACCGAATCTGATAGTTAACCCTTTCACAACACATGGTCAGCGTCCGAGAGGAGGATGATCAACCACAGTGAGCAGACGGCCTGGGGAGGACAGGCTGACCAGTGGATAACACTAGTTGCGTTAAGCAGGAATGGTTGGAGCTAATATATGGATAGACAGAATCCTATGATCCAGGGAATCGCAAATTCTGGATAATATTATTTACGTCAAAAAGCATAGGTGTATTAAGTGGATATCTAGGATTGAAATTTCCAATTTAACACGTACCAAGTGTGGTAATTTAGAGGAATTGAGGGACCTTGGATCAAATAAGAAGATTTGACGGACTAATATGTGATTCAGAGAGCATATGATATGAAGGACTTGTTCAAATAGCAAACCCAAAAAAATTATTAAAAAATTAAAGGAGAATGAAAAAAAAAGGAAAATATACATAATTAATATATTGTGAGGGAGAGAGGGAGGCGGGGTGGATTTTTGATGGGGAATTGCTCGGCTGCATCATCATCATCATCATCATCTTCTGCTGCCGCTGCCGCCGCATCGGAGAAGAAGGCAGGCAATTTCCCCTCAACTCCAAGAAAATCAACAGGTCTGCTTCTTTCCTTCTTGTCCTTTTGTGAATTAGAGAGAGAGAGAGAGGAGAGAAAGAGAAGAGAGAGAGAGATTATTTTACCACACAGCTATTCTTCATCTGGATCTGCCATTACCAAATTCAAATCACTCTATTTAATTATGTTCCATTTTAGCTCCCCGTTGTTATTATAGTTTTATTCTTATTAATTCTTACTTTTTAATTATTTAGATAGAAATAGGAGCAATACCACCAAGTTTCCATTGGATTCCTCTTTTCTTATATAATGCATCATATAATCGTTTTTCTATTTGTTATCTCCACAAAGGCCATAATAGGTTTTTCTATTTGTCATCTCCACAAAGGTCATAATAGGTTTTTCTATTTGTTTTCTCCACAAAGGTCATAAATAGCGCACTTCAAAATGAGATGAGTTCAGAAGGCCATGGAATCATGAAATATTCAAATTCGATGATCATGGGCTTTATGAATGCGGTGGAAAATATACATAATTAATCATGTGGTCATGGGTATACCACTCCTCTCATAACATCAAGAACACCAGATAGCAATCAATCACACCATGAACAAGAGATAACACACCGATTTGTCGTGGTTCGAACACCTTTGCTTACACCCATGGGTAAAAAAACGAGTGCAAGGATTCTATTGATACGAGGAAGTTATAAGATCTCACTCATTTCTACTCTCTCTCTCTCTCTCTCTCTTTCTCTCTCACATCTCGTCCCCCTATCTCACTCTCGCGCCAGAAGAGAGGGTGCACACCCCAGCCAGCTCTCTCTCTCTCTCTCTCTCTCTCTCTCTGAGTGTGTGTGAGAGAGAGTGTGTGAGAGTGTTTTACATCCCTAACATTAATCAAAATCTATTGATAGCCCACACCAATAGATGACCCGGCCCAAATAGCCCGTCATATAGATCATGGATGACTAGTACAAGACGCGAGAGAATTTACAAGTTCTCTGGTCAGAATGAGGATGAAAATGGCATTATCCAAATTTTCATTCATGATCAAGGGACCAGTGGGTAAAATTTTAATATCTTAGTATCGGTACCGCAATTGATACCGGTATCGGGCGATCATTTTTAGGATTGGAATTAGTCATCTCGGCCCATTTGAATCGGAATATCAGATCCTATCATTTACTGATAGAATTTCTTAAATTTAGTAATTAATGATCTATAGCGGTTTTATAAATACATAGTAAAAATAACTAAAAATTTTCACTTATTTTTCAATAACTAATGATGCCTAAAATAGTTTTTCTAAATAAATAATATCTTAAACCTTTTGTATAAATAGCAGAATCCATTCTTTTGGGTTTACAATGATGATGTCAGTATTGGACAGCCATTTTTGACACCCAAAACTAAGGTGTCAAATCTAGGTATCACTTCTCGGCCTGTTGCTTTCTGGGATTGAAATCAGCTATCTCAGATCCTTATCTCTCTGTTACATTCAGCAGATGTTACTACTTAAACATTGAGCATTTCAGGACAGTTATTGAAGAGATTCCTGATTACAAATGCATTGGTCCTCAAATTAAGTTATTCAGTTAAAAACAGCTTCTACATTTTAACATTACAGTAAACCTTTTTAGAGTTGAGTTTATTGCAAATGATTTAATTGCATAATGTGCTATTTTCCTTGACAACATCCACAAGAACATGTGCAAGTTCAGTTTATTGCAAACAATTTTGGGCCTATTTATCACAAAATCAACGAAAGCATCACTTCTACTACAACATTCCTTGATATATTCTCGGGCTAAATTTGTTTGGTTTTACAAATTCATTCCGAAGAACTCTTTGCATTTGCAAGCCATTCTTGGAAAATTAAAAAAACTCTTGATATACTTCAAGCGAGAGAGATTGGTGAAGGAGGACAATGCATTTTATGCGAAGCTCAATCCAAAAGTCATAAGCATCTATTTTTGGAGAGTGTATTTTCTAGTTGGGTGGTCCGACCATCATTAGCACGTTGCAAGCTTCCACCATTTAATATGCATGACATCATAAATTCCATCCAATTGAATGTCTCATGTAAGAATCCAAAAGGAGCCTTCTTCGTATGGCGGTTGCAAATATTGTTTAGCATGTTTGAAAAGAACATAATTGTAGAACTTTCTCAATGTAGGTCTAAAGAGATTGTTCTTCGGGATGTTATTTTTGGTACTTCTATTGGAGTAGCGAAGTTCTTTGATGCTACACCTCTTGGTAGTGGACCAATTGCTCGGAATTAGAGTGCACTACCTTCTTTCTTACAACTTCGATCTTGAGCTATTGTCTTGTAATAGCCTTGATCTTGTTTTTTTGTATTTAGTTTTTCTTTTTGCAACTATCTTTTACGTTAAATATATAAAAATTTGGGCTTTTTTCCCTCGCCTTTGGCAAAAGAAAAAAACATGCACGAGAACAGTAGTAACTAAATATAGATGTTTTACTGTAACCAATAATAAAGACTTGTTCTGGCCTCCATCAACAAAGGAAAGAGGAAACTCTCCTCTTCAAGTGATTTCCATGTGGAGTTGCACCATATATTTTAATCATGAACCATGCTGTTTAAATATTTGTTTCAAAGATTAGATGCATATGAAACCTTGTGACTTTGAGGGCCCTTAGGTTCAGACAGGGTTTCTTATCACACAATCTCAGTTTGTTATACTTTTTCTAAAATGTATGATGACTGCAAATATGACTTTCGCTTATACTGTTATACCTTCAATTTCTCATATTATTTTATTTTTTGATAATGGAGTAGGAAGAGGGGCTAGAACCCTGTCTTCTGCAAACCAGAACAAGGCGGTGCTTGAGAATTATGGCGTGGCAAGTGTAAAGTCAGCTCCCAAGGATGTAGACGACTTGCGACAAATAGGTGGCTATGGAGATGTCTATACATTCACATATGCTGAATTAAGAACAGCCACCAAGAATTTTCGTCCAGATCAAATTCTTGGAGAAGGAGGCTTTGGAATCGTATATAAAGGTGCTATTGATGAATATGTCATACCTGATTTCCACTCCACCCTAGTTGCCGTTAAAGAACTGAACCCTGAGGGATTTCAAGGGGACAAGGAGTGGCTGGTAATATTCTTCGTCCTTCCTTTATCATAATTTCAGTAGACACCGCTTTGTATGTCGTCTCTTGTCCTATTCGAGTATTCGGTAATAGATTTAGCATGATGAAAATTTAGCAACAATGGTTATACCCAATGTTCAAAATAGCGATAGTGTGTAGTATAGTGTTCCACTGCTTAATAGCGAAAAGCGCAAAAAGCATTGCGTATAGTATAAACTACATGAATTATTAATTATTACTATGATCATCTCATTTACAATAAATTATATTATTATAAAGATATAAAATTAGCTTGAGAACATAGAACAATAAATAATATAACAATATGTTTTGCAATTGCAGTTTCTCTGCTTCTCAAAATTCCCAAAAAAAAAACCAATACTTTCAAAATTTTCAATCCTTGAGTTCATATATATGATTCATACTAGTATTGAACCTATCGAAAATCAATTAAATAACCTCTATTTGAGAAATATGATTTCAAATTGAGAGGTTAGAATTTTAATGAGACCGTCTTCATATAGTTTAGGATTAGATACTGAAATCTTAAGAATTTCAATAGAAAATCTTATATGAAAATAGCGTACGCATAGCGTAGCGTATACTATTTGTTGAAAGCGTAAGTTTGAAGAAAAAACGCAAGTTACTTTGTATTTAAGGTTTTTTCCAAGGCTACGTAGCGAATAGACTAAACTACGCTACATAGCACAAAATAGCGAGTTACGTAGTGAGCTACTTTAAACATTGGTTATACCCAAGATATCATATATGATGCTTTAAATATAAACAATATTCTTTTTCCCCCTTTCCCCCTCTGTTTGTATGCAGACTGAAGTAAACTATCTTGGGCAGCTTAGCCATCCAAACCTCGTGAAACTTATTGGCTACTGTTGTGAAGGTACTCACAGGCTGCTGGTGTATGAATACATGGCATGTGGGAGCCTTGAGAAGCACCTTTTCCGACGTATGTATGTTCGGTTGAATAATGCTTGCAGATATTATGCTGTATAAAAGATGATATGTTTCAGCATGGTTCTAACTTCCTTTTGGAACTCTTCATATATATATATTTGTCTACGATTGCAATAACCTTTCTAGATACTTTGTGAACAGGGGTATGTCTAACAATGACATGGTCAACTCGAATGAAGATCGCGTTAGGTGCCGCGAAAGGGCTTGCCTTCCTTCATAGTGCCGAAAGACCTATCATCTACCGTGACTTCAAAACTTCCAATATCTTGCTTGATGCGGTTTGTATATATTTCTTTCACTGTAGTATTTTCTGTAGCTCTCTGGCTTTGGGCTCGTAAAAAAATAAATCTATTGTTGTCTCTTCACCTGTAAGTAGTAATGGTGAATTCTTTACCATGCATGCAGGATTACAATGCAAAGCTTTCAGACTTTGGGATGGCTAAGGAAGGACCTATGGGAGACCAGACACATGTTTCGACTCGGGTGATGGGTACCTATGGCTATGCAGCTCCTGAGTATGTAATGACTGGTGAGTTCTCTGTTAACCGATAGATATGCACATTATAATCAGATAATTTTGGTCTTTCTATTTTTACTCGAGTTTAAACCATTATTGTTGGATCATCTCTTGAATGCATTTATATGCATACAAATGCAAGTCAACTGAGTATAATAACACCACCAAACTCCTGGAGTCTGCTATATGAATGCTTTATCAGTTCAGTTTGGTTAAGGGTCATCACATTTCGCATCAATTTAATCGCTAGCCGAATAATTTTATGGTTAAAGGGAAGGATATGTTCTTTTTGGATGCTTGTAAAGGCATTTTCCCAGTATTAAAAGAGAAATTTTAGCACACTTCCTTCTTTGGATCTAAAAGATGATGCATGTATCCTTTGTCCCCTTATAATTTTGTCCTAGATCAACAATTGATTTTTATAATTCAGTACATGTATAATTAATCTTGGCCATCACGGACCTGTTGCTCTTATACTGGCATGTATAGTCCAATTAATGTGTTATATAACCACAGGCCACTTAACTGCCAGAAGCGATGTGTATGGTTTTGGGGTTGTGCTTCTAGAGATGCTGATAGGAAGGAAAGCAATGGACAAGAGCAGGCCAAGCCGAGAACACAACCTGGTTGAGTGGGCCCGGCCTCTCCTGATACATAACAAGAAGCTGCTCAAGATTGCGGATCCAAGAATGGAAGGCCAGTACAGCAATAAAACCTTACAAAAAGTAGCCAACTTAGCATACCAATGCCTTAGCCAAAACCCTAAAGGAAGGCCCGGAATGAGCCAGGTTGTTGAGACTCTACAGAACCTGGCTGCAGAGCGCAGAGAAGATTTGTTTTTACAGAGCTGTGCAGCTGCTGTCACCCTCTATGAGGTTCCGAAAGAAACAACTTCCGATTATTCTAACAACAGAGGAGAAAATAATACCCCAAGTGCAAGAAGATATCAGGGGAGGAAATTTTCAAACTTGACCACAAACAATGAAGGAGGAAAAGAAGGAGAAAGCGAGGCCAAAGCTTCTAATGGAAATGGAAGGAGGAAGACAAGGCCGGTGAATGGAAGAAGCAAAAGTGAACCTCCAAAGGAATTACAGCTGTTCAACAACAGCCCTTCACCAGATTCACCGTCTGCTTGTAATGGAGGAAGCGCAAAGCCGTCAATTATTGATGAGATCAACATGTATGTATAAGCATAATATACACTTGCCTTTCAATACATTTATATTATGTACTCAAATCACGCCTGCCTTATGGGCGTTGTTCATCTTGATAATGAGAAATTACTTTTCTAAGTGCATTACACCGAAACTATTATGTATAATGAGAAATTATTAATATCATCGAGTCATTGGAGAATTCGCATGTTCAGTAATATATATGTATAACCAGAATCATTAACACAAATAACTTTTATCCTTTCAAAGATGCTGAAATGTGTGTTTGAAAAATATAGAAGTACGCCATGGATAAGTGGGATGCACAACTTGCTACAAACCAAATAAGAACAATAAATAAATAAGTTGTGCTTATGTTATACAAACACCAAGGGCATCCACCATAACATCTTTTGTGATTATGTTATACAAACTCCAAGGGCATGTTTGGACTAGCTTCTTAGCAAACACCAACAGACCAACAGGATGAATTGTGGGAAAAGGGTTCAAATGGTTTGACAAAAACTGATATTCTCTGCCGTTATCATGCATACATCGTACAACAAAAACAAAACAAAAAATTAATAAACCCACGTTTTCATACATTTCGTCTTGTGAAATAACAGCGCCTTTTAAGAGTTGCTGGTACCAGAGTTCTGCTTCCTGGCGATCTTTTGGCTGCAAAGCATCTTCCTGAATATAATAAAAAGGTTAGGAAAAATCAGTTGAGCCAGAGATGTATTCAGATGTTAAAGGTTGTGATATATGAACAAAACGAGAAACAAACAACTTCGAATTTGGAGCAGCATATGATTGTTTCCACAAGAAAGCTCCAGATCTACAAATATTATACAACAAAGTCTGAAAATTTCTCAGATCTGTAAGAAAGAAAGGCAAAGTTAGCATTTTTGAGATGGAAACAAAATATTAACAGAGAAAAATGCATTTTTTTACTCATCTGAAGATTAACTGAGTTGCTATTCAAAAATTGGAGCAAGGACAAAGGCAGCAAAGACAACTCGTGATGGAAGATATAGAACGATAAAAAAAAATTCGAGGGCAAAAGGAAGGAGATTTGAGCTTCGAGGAGTTGAAAAAGAGGAGCTGCGAAAATGAAACCTTAGGTCTATCTCTTGTATATATAGGCTATTGAGTTTGGGCTTTTGTATGGGCTTTCGTCCCTCACTGTTCCTTGATTACTTAGATTACTACTCTGCCATGGCTCAAAGAGTCGTGCAAACAGGTAGTAGTTGGATGCTGTCCCGAAGCACATGAAGTCAGTAGCGGTTAGATAGGATTCGTCTCTCCCGGTATTGGGAATTGATATCGCGCTGTGTACGGAAAGCCATTACACAAAATCCCCGGTCAGGGCAAGCGAGATTTACGGGTAGCTACTCCCTTAATTTCTTAAGGTGTATTGGGCTCTACACCGGTATGACTTATTGCGCTATTAGGGGTGTGACATTTACCATCTCTTAGGCTCGATATGCGAGTATCTTAGACGAACAGACCGGACTGTACCGAGATTGTCACAGATAGGTTCAATAGGAGTTCGGATGAGTTTGCTCATCGGCCTTCTGATTGACAGATACCTGCGTAGCCGTTACGTGCAGCTAGTACTGCTGACGGACTTGTGGTTAAACCCACTGTCAGCGTACTGTCGAGTCTTTAGAGTACCACACAAAGGGTTTCCCTGCTTCAGGTGAAACAATGTAGAGGCCGTATGGTTTTGCGGCAGGTTTCCGATCACATACATGTACTGGCTACACGGATGATGTTCGTACGAATAAAACTTATGGGCTTTGGTTTAAGCCGGATCCTAATATTATATTATTGAATTGTTATCTCATTGTATTCGTATTGTTCGGAATACGAATATGGGTATGTACATACGGTGAGTGCTTTCTTGTAATTTTACATGGCATGCTTCTAGAAGGGGACACGTCATTATTTACTTTATCTATTTTTGACAAATAGATTAATGAGGTGGAAATGGAGATTTTTGTGGCATGGGGTGAAGCATGGCTTTTGGTATTTGTTTATTTGTTTGGATGCACTATTGAAGCATGGTTTTAATTTTCTATGTTAAAATAATCCATGTTTCAATGAGTGAAAAGCATGAGCCATTCTTCACTTGCCATTACTTTAGTTCATTTACTCATTCTCATTCTCTCTCCAAGTTTCCTCTCCTTCTTCCTCAGGACTCTAACCCCACATGAGTTGTGAATCATAAAGTCTCATGAGATAAAACACTCCATTAGATACTCTACAACATTTAGGCTACTTAGCTTAGCAAACTAGGTACCCTATTTACCTCGGTTTAGAGGTTAGAGCTTGAAACACATACTCTCGGGTGGATCGTCTTTGACTCGAGAAGACCGACGTTGTAAGCTCGATCAGAACCTTCGAGGAGCTCAAGGTGAGGAGAAGAAGACCCGAAGGATATGGTTCAAGGAGGTATAAATCTTAACCGAGTAGTTAGAACCTCCTAGTAGAATAGCTAGTTAAGCTTTCTGTTAAGATCCTGGAGTTTTTTGGGTGTTGCGAGCTTAGTAAAAATTGTTTTTTTATAAATTCCGCCTTCCCGCGAACCCGCGGGGTGCGCGACATCGACATGCAGTAGTATCAGAACCTACTCAAACCTTAACAAGCAGATTAGACGATATTTAAAGTTACGAAACCGAGATAACTCCGAAACACACGAAGTCTGAATCCAAGTTTCTCTTGTTTTTTAAAAGTCTTCTAAAAAAATTTTAAACAAGTGCAGAAGGCTACTCATGATGTAGCTAGAACACTAGAGAAAAACGAGACCCAAATACCATAGTTTGGCCGGCCAAACAACACTTTTTCCCGGCCTGGCTGGTTCTGTTTAGGAATTGGGTCTTGAGTTTTTTGGGCTGTTCTGAAATCATAGATTTAGGGTTTTTGGTGTTGTTTGTTTTTGCCCAGATTGCATATTATGTTATCTTTGTGTTGGGGCAATTCAAAGTGTTTCGAAGTTGCGGTTTTAACATCGTTTACATATTTCAGTTTGTATATGTTGCCAAACGTCCGCAAATTGCTATACGTTGATTAGTGGAGCTTGCACATATTTGTATCTTTGTGATGGCTTGTGTATATGGAGTAATGGATCGCGTGGCTGAATAGCCGGGGGATGTAAGAAAAGTGTTTTCTTTTCTTTCATTCATATAAATTTGTAAATTGATATAATATTAATTTTGCGGGGCACATCAGGGTTGAGGTTATAGCCATCATTATATTATTTCATTTACTATTTCTTACATTTAGGATAGACCAAAGGTGGTATGCAAAAAAAATTCTTGATAATGAAAAATACATATGATAGAAAGGAAAAATTTAAGAAAAGCATGAAAATTAGATGTTTTAGAACGAATGTAGTAATAGGTATTCATGAGCTGTTGTCCCTAAGGTTAGTAAGATTAAGCAAATCACTAATTTGAGAATAGAAATAAGTCTGCAAAATAATCATTATTCTTGAGTCCAAATATCTGAATGTTGATACCCTACACTTGCACACATCTTAAAACTTGGGATAGGAGAGAATACCTTGAAATGCTCTTATCTAAACGCATTAGTATGAAAGAAAACAAAAATATAAATGAAAAAAATGGTGAAGAAAAATTAACACTGATTTTGAAATTACTTAAGGCAGCATAAAAAAAAATAGCAAGAGTGCCTTATCACCTAGTGCCTTAGACCAACTGGTTTTGGAGCCACTGCTAAGCCTTGGATGTTGCAAGACTAGGATATTGCTAATTACGCCTAACATAGTGAGCACATTTGATAATCGGTTGATTAGCATCTCAAGAAGTATTAAAAGTCGCATGAAAAATGTGTAAGCAATTCCATCTAAAATATTCACCGACTAAAAAATATTAAGGAAGATGGACAAAATTATGATAGCTTGAATTGAATGCTCCAAGTGTAGGAATATTTTTTACACACATGTAGGGATATATGATCGATTTTAGAAGAAAAGTAAGGAGGAAGACTAAAAGCGATATTTTATTGAGAGATGATGTGATTTATGACAACTTTTCATAACTATTAAGATAGGGCGCATAGCTACTGAAAAACTAGTGTAGTTTGAAACTCTTATATTCAAGTTTTTTTATATGTTCTCTATCTTTGTATGTAATTTTCATCATCTTTCTTTTATTATGTGATTTTCTGTGTGTAACCCGCTGAAAACCCTTAAAAGACAACACTCCTCCTACTATGGACACCTAGAGGTTTAAAGTCTTGTTGCACGTGCTAGGTGCAATTGTGTTGTCTACAAGAGTGTGCTAGGTTTTTCTTTTTTCTTTTTTCTTTTTTTTATTTCCCTTTAAATAACTAATTTGCTCGAGACGATCAAAGTTAAGATTGTGGGTATTTGATTAGTATAAAATATTTTACATTTGAAAGAACATTTTCCTTATTATTGTTAAGTACTAAAAGGTATTTATTGTAATTATAGAACATATGAGGGTTTATGTGTAAAAAGTTTATTATCGTATGTTTCTACATTATAATTAACATAATGAGGGAAAATACATGCATATAATATTCATATGAAATATTAGTAATTAAAATATGCATATTATATCAAATATTTTTAATCAATATTCTTCACATATAATATCATATAAAATAGTTAGGATAATATCTTAAAAATACCAAATATTACTAACACTTTGATTTGAGATATTATGCAGATGAACTCAGATCTAGAATCTAAGAGATCCGGGATAAATTATGTCAGAATCAAATCTGCCAGAGTATTGAAGCAAATCGTAAGATCTAGCAACGGCAGAGGCTCGGGTCATTATTATCAGAATATAGACATCTAGAGAATCTCCAATTATCAAAACAAGACAGCACAAAAATTTCCAGAACCTGATTCTCCAAGAGTACGGCGGATCCGAGGCCAAATAGGCGGTTCCGCGGCGGTTCCACGACGGTTCTAAGGCCGTTGGATGAGATTTTTTGGTGATTAGAACGTATCAGCATATAATCACAGATGATATCATGGGTTTCTAGTTTCTATGACTATATATAGGACCGAGAGATTCACATCTAAAATCAAACCGAAGAGATCAAGAGGTCCAAATCGATCCACACATCCAGGTGATCATCAGCTAGTCATCTACCTCCAACAAGAAAAAGAGCGAGAGCAAAAACTAGTGTTTATTTCCTTTCGCATTTACTTTCTACATCTAATTTCTGCATTTTAATCATGTTTTCATTCGTTAACCTTTCTTCTAGATCTCAAACAATGACCGAGTAATTCTTGGCTTGCTACGGTTCGTAGGATAGGGTAGATCAATAGATGATAAAATAATTTAACTTCTTTTAAACAATTTAAAGTTTATAAACTTTAGCAAAATAAATGTTAACCTTCTTATCGAGCGCGCTATCAATTTATTGATAGTCACGACAACGATTCGAGATCTGTTTAACACTTGTTTTGCTAAGGGCGAGATATGAATAGAGATCAATGCAAAAACAAAGGTTAATAGTGGGGAAACACTAGTTTCTTATAAAAACCCTAATCTACATTCATCACTATCAATCTAGTTTTAAACTATTAAAAGATAAAGAAAGTCATTTTTAATTATTCATCCATTACTACCAAGTCTTATAAACCCTACAAGCCCTTTTTCCTATAAACTTTACATCTGTTTCAAATAGATCTACAACGAATCACCATATCTTCTATCAACTCATCTAAAACAAAAAGAAGGTTCATGTTTCCCTGCGTACGACCCATACTCTTCGCGGCTAGCTACGAGCGACACCGCCCAGATTGCGGTTACTTTACGAACAAACACTTTTTATACGATCAATCACATTACCTTAGTTCATTTGCTCATTCTCATTCTCTCTCCAAGTTTGCTCTCCTTCCTCAAGACTCTAACGCTCCCATGAGTTGTGAAATATAGAGTCTCATGAGATAAAACACTCCATTAGATACTCTACATCATCTAAGCTACTTAGCTTAGCAAACTAGATACACTAGTTACCTCGGTTTAGAGGTTGGAGCTTGAAGCACATATTCTCGGATGGATCGTCTTTGACACGAGGAGGCCGGCGTTGCAAGCTCGATACGAACCTTCGACGAGCTCAAGAAGAGGAGAAGAAGAAGACCCGAAGGACATGGTTCAAGGATGTATAAATCCTAATCGAGTAGTTAGAACCTCCTAGAAGAATAGCTAGTTAAGATTTCTGTTAAGATCCCGAAGTTTAGTCGGTGTTGCGAGCTTTGGAAATCGATTTTTGAAAATCCCGCCTCCCCACGAACCCGCAGGGTACGCGACATCGACTTACACATACTTGCGTTGGTCCATACTTCAATTTGCCATCACAAAAAAAAACAACTGCACCTTGATGCAAATTCGCTATAATCTCGTCATTGCTCAATCTTTGGAACTATGTTCTCATCATCCTGATTTTCAACAATCTACGAGGCAAATTAAGTTCGAGTACTGCTCGAACTCGATATCCATAACCATCTATGTACGTGCAATTGCCGAACTCTTGAGGATACCTAACTTCGTAAGAACAATGACCATTCTTATTATCTAAGAGGAACACTCTCATCCCTGAGGAATCCCTATATCGAACAATCTCTGCAAATACATAGCCCCTTAAACCGTCCTCAAAACGGTTATCAAAAGTGTCTCCATTGTTGATAATGCGATAACAAATTGAAGCGCCGATATCTGAAAATGCATCCGTGCCCAACATACCGGTCCTTAACCTTCGTGTGTCCCTATAACCAATGGTCAATGATGATAGTATCGCCGAATAAACTGAAGTGTGCTTCTAGCGGAGTAGACACAGGCTTAGTCTTCTCCATTCTGTACCAAGTTAGAACCTGCTCGATATACTGCTACAACCATCGCAACTTCATATCCCTGACATTTTGCATGTCAAGAATCAAATGTGCAGACTTACTGTCGCACTTTCGAACCCATGCCTTGGAGACTCGTACCTAGCCGCTCATGTGCGTCTCGTTTAAGTAGACTTCTGCACTACGACTTTACTAGACTCTCCACCTGAATCGGAGTATTAACCATCTCACCTTCGAAAATATGGACCCAGAACCATCGAACTCCACCGCGCTTGATGGCGCAACTGTTCTGTTTTCACCATCCGCCTGAGTCTGTTTTTTTCGACACATCGCAGACTCGACGTATGCATATTGGCAATTACTCCTCACCAGATACCTAGACACCAGGACATGTACCCACTAGCTCCGACTTCAAAAACGGACAAGAATATCTCTTTTACCACGACTCCTCGGTGCACCGAATCGCAAAGCACTGAGTAATTTCAAACCTCTCAAATCCGTACTTCGGGAATTTGCTTATCTACCGCCATCGATTGTGACCGGTCGATGAGGTACTGGACGATATATAGGGATCTAGTCTGAAACTCCCTTCGGAGATCCGGCCGTAAGCCATAAAGATATGTTCTCCCCAACTGTCCGAACATCCGCTCTGTAACGCCGGTCGACTGAGAATCCAAAATGATGTTTCGATGCAATGATCCTCCCAGGCCTGCAGAAACCTGCGGACCCCTACTAAGTGAACTTTCTACCAACATCGAACCAAAGAATCTTTACATGCCTACCCACTCACTTCACCGCCTAGCCTTCTGCAACATACACCCACGACTTTTCCGAGGAGCCATGAAGGAAGCATGGTAGCTAGCTCCACCACGAGAAAGAACCAGTGCAAAACCCATATATAAGGTCCACACCTTGTTCACCGTTATGGCAATAATAACATATTTGTAGATCTCGCAATCACTGTCGATCATGCACCTGCAACCGACTCTGCCCAAAACATCAAATCAGATCAAAGCCCTTCCTCAGATCTGGCATGTGCATGTTCGAACTATAGAATCATACCATACTGTCGTCATCTGAATCCTCCACCATAATTGCAATAGCGGAGCAATGCTGCTTATCTTTCTACTTGAGCTTCAGACAATCCCGCCTCCAATGGCCTTTCTTCTTGTAGTAGTTGCATTTGTCATTAACCCGGCTTCTCGACACATCCTTCGAACCAGCATCTGACAGTTTCAGAGAACGGCCGTGAATGGACGATGCACTCTCAAGACACTTCCTATCACCCGTCACCTTCTCCCCCAACACCTTGTTGAGCAAGCCCCTCTTGACATCCTTTAATAAGGGTTTGTCGCTGATGTACACCATCGATTTAACAAATTAGCAATAACTGGGGGTCAAAGAACAGATTAGAATCATGGCTTGGTCCTCGTCCTCTATCTTTACCTCCACATTACGCAAGTACATCACGATCTAGTTGAGCTCGTCTACATGGTTTTGACAGATGTCCCCTCCTTTATTTTCAAGATGTATAATCGTTTGCATCAAGTAAAGACGGTTTATGAAAGATTTCTTCGTGTACAGAGCCTTCAACTTGCTCTATAACCCCGCCGCCGTAGTCTCTTGCTCGACTTCATAAAAAACTCCATCGCATAAATGAAGCTGGATCGAACTGAAATCATTGTCTTCCATCGTTTCTAACTCTGTTGTTGTGGTCACCGCCGAAACTGTCTTTCGCAAAAACAAACTTGGGCACAACTTGTTGCTTCAATAAAGCACCATTTTCGACCTCCATAGGAAAAAGTTAGTGCGCCCGTCGAACTTTTCGATCTCGTGGTTTGTCGACGCCATCTTTCCAAACACCCCAATAAACTACCGAGCCTGAATGCTCTGATACTACTTGTTGTATGAAACTACTGTACCGCACAGTGATCCTCCTGACGATGAAGGAATCACACAGGCACGACCTAACGAACAAATGATTAGCGCACCAGGAATCAAAACAAGATCCGGCACTTCGAAATCGAATGAAAAAGATATAACTGAAGTGTAATCAAACTACTCAGAAAAGAGCACACCAAAGAAACAGAAACACAAGATATACCGAGGTTTGGCCCCCAACTAGACGTGCTCCTGCAACCGTGACGAGAAACTTTTGCTAGAGAAAGAATTACACGAGATTATACAAGTTCTCCCACTCACACAAAGCTCACAATAGTGTAACACTCTATCCCGATCGTACGTTTTTTTTTCTCTTTGGATGTTTTGGTTTTCGTATTATTGTTATTATTATTATTACTAATTTGGAGTTCAATATTGCAGATACAATATATTATGATTATCTAGTTGGTTTTATAAATGATAATTGCTATTTTTAAATTTGGTTGCTAATTTAGTAATATTCTAATTAGTATGCATATAATATTTAATTATCTAACATTTAGTTACGTAACCATATCTATATTTTAGTATTATAGTTAACAAAAGATATTTAGTATTTAAATTGTTTGATATTTTATTAATATCTTATTTTAATTTGCATCTAATATATTTTCAAATAATAGATAAGTAACCAAATGTAGTATGGTTATCTGAATCAGTTAAGTATATGATATTTAGCTTTTAAAGCTTTGTTATGCTAAATCTTATAATATTTTATTTTTAACAGGCATACAATATAAGGTCTATTATTAGACATATTTTTAAAAATATTGCAGTATGTTGGTTTTGAAGATATGATATGATATATATATTTTAAAATCCTTTTAATCTTTACAAAATTCTTCTTTGAAATCTTTTTAGATTAAACTATTGTAGGGGTTGTGTGCATTTTCCTATATATATATATATATTATATATATATATATATATAAAGAGAGAGAGAAAGAGAGAGAATAATGGAGGAAAGAAGCCATAGGAAGGGTTTACCATCCATGGGTCGAAAGAATACAACTTCCACCATTTTTTCCGACGATCGGCATCCATCATCATCATCGTTATCATCTAAGATGTGCATTCACCAAATTTCATATGATTCCACCACTTGTTCACCGTTGAATTAGCAATGTAAAAAGTTCTATTGTCGGTAAACCATTAATTTTGCACCAACTAAATCAACAGTGAAAAAATGGTATAATCACATGAAATTTAATGTATCTACATCTTAGATGATAAATATGAAGGTGATGTATACTGATTGTCGAAAAAAATCATGGAGCGTGTATTTTTCCAACGCCATATTAGGAAATTTCCTCCTATGGCACCTTTCTACCATTAACCTTATATATATACATATACTTTTACTAATATATTAATATCTTTAGACTAATCTATTAGTATTTTATTTAGTTTGCATATATTTTTTGTCTCGCATTATTTGTTATAACCAAAGAAATATTATAGTAATAGTTTGTACATAACTTTTAATAAAAACCCTTTAAATATTTATATACCTAATCTCTAACTAATCTACTAATTTAACCAATACACACACAGATGTACTAACTTCATCCTCGTAGGGTGTTTTTTGTCACCCTATTAAGATAGGAATATGTGTCGCTTAACAAGCGTATTACAGATTCCCCCTATCTAGAGTAGGCTGGGATTTATTGATTGTGAGGCTCTGGATCTCCGACAGCCGCGGACAAATCTGTCGTTAATTACCCTTCGCTTTTAAAATAAGGAAACCTCCGATTGACGGTTAAAACTAATCATGCGAACTCAATATGCAGTATACGTGTGTTGTGTTTTGAAAGAGTCTTGGACGTATCGAGGGTCTCGCAGAGTTTATGGGGATCCGTGTTTTGAGTGTGGAGCGTGTGGAAAAAAGAGAAGTGAAGAGCGTCCTAAAGACACGTGAGATGGCACATACACGTTGGGTGCCAGCGGGCCACATGCGTGGCGCGTAGGGGTTCAATGCCAGCGGGTCACGCGCCCTGCATGAAGGCGCCGGCGGGCCACGCGCCCTGCATGAGGGCGCCAGCGGGCCACGCGTCCTGCATGCGGGTGATGGACGCCATCAGTTCACATGCATAGCGCGCAGACGGTGGACACCCATGGAAAAAGGGGCTTAGCCTTTGGACTAGGAGTTGAACTCTCGAGTGACTTTTGGAGTTAAACTCTTAGAAAATGATCTTTTTGTGGAGTTAAACTCCTAAAAGATCTGGATTTTTGGGGTTTAACTCCTCTAAGAATTTGAATCTTGGAGTTGAGCATCTCAAATATTAATCTGGAGTTAAACACCTAAAGAAGAGATTCTTGTTCGGAATTAAACTCCCATCAGATTTTCAGAGATGATGAAAGGAGACCCCTTTTTCCTCCTTTGAACTCTGGATCTTCTCTTAAGTCTTAGATCTTTCCAGAATGGGATCATTGGAGATGGTCTCTTTCTTCCTCCTCTTTGTCGACTGGATCCTCGAGAAAAAGATGTGAGACTTAAAAATCTCCCCTTTTAGAGATTTGATAGGGGATCTGAGCTACCATTCAAAGGTTTTATAGTAAAAACTATTCCTTTGTAGGAAAAGAGAAGTTAAAATCTTGATTTATTTCAAAAAAGGAAGAAGGTTTAGAACCTTGAGGAAAAATAAGAGCCCACAAAACCTTAATTTTTTTAGGAGAATGAAAAAGTTCTTTTATTTCAACATAGTATTGCCTTATATAGGCTTACAAGTTTACACATAACCCCTTGGACTTTACAAAATGGCATTTTGTCCATCTCATGACTCATGTGCTTATTTTTTTTGCACATGAGCCATACGCTTTATAAAAATTTGGCTTTTTGCCTATTTATTTAAAAATTACATTTATTTTTGTACTTCCAGTCTGGGCCTGGCCCGACCTGTTTTGAATTTGATTCGGGCATAGGTCCGGCTAGGGTTCGGACGTGGGCCCGGCTTGATTCAACAGTATGGTCCGTTTGCTTTGGCTTAAGACTACTTGTCCACGGTTTGACCATGACTTTGACCTTTAGCCAATTGGGTGTAAATTTTAACTCCAACAAAGTACCACCATCAATGAATGCACTCTACATATATGGGTCGTGTGGATGAAATTTATGGATCTTCTTCCGTGTGGAGGTTGACTTGATTTGGTTCCCGTTTTTAGAAGGCTGGCACTACCCTTTTTAAGACATGGACGGTCGGTGGTTGACGTATTCCCGAAACGGAGTGTCTGTTTGACGTTTCCCCGGCACGGAGTATTGCTGGTTGACGTATCCTCGGCACGGAGTGTCGGTATATGACGTATCTCCGAGACTGAGTTTCACTGTTTGACGTTTACCCGAAACGAAGTGTCTGACGTTTCCCCAGCACGGAGTGTTGCTGATTGAGGTGTCTTCGACACGGAGTGTCGATGGATGATGTATCCCCAAGATGGAGTGTCACTGTTTGACGTTTTTCCGAGACGGAGTGTCAGTTTGACGTGTCTTCGGAACGAAGTGTCTGTTTGACGTTTCCCCGACACGGAGTGTCGCTGGTTGATGTTTCCACGGCACGGAGTGTCACTGGTTGACATATCCTCGGTACGGAGTATCTGTTTTTGGAGCAGGCGATGGAGCAGTCTGCCCCTAGAGGGTTTTGCTCTTCGTTCGATTGGAGCAGACAATCATAGCATGGTTTTCTGCTAACACGTCTTTGGCCAATGAGACCACTCCCTCATTGAATTGTTTTTCAACCCAATTCTTGAAAACAAAGCAGCCTTCAATGATATGACCCACCATTCTGTGATACAAGCAGTACAAAAGATCATCAGTCATGTTTGCTTCATGTGGTCTTTTTGATTTAGGCAATAGCAGACCGTTTCATAGGGCGTCCTTGACTATTTTACGGACACTGTAGACCTTATTCAATTTCTTTTCTAGGGACAATTCCCCTCCCCCTCCCAACACCGGTTTTCGAGGCTGGTCGGCATTAGGCATGCCTGCTCCTCGCCTACTTTGATCGGCAGATGTATTAAAGAATTCAGTGTTGTTAGGAGGCCCACCTTGCGATTGTTGTTCTCTGGATATTTGAACTTGTCATTACAATGGTAGTTTGGAAGAGATGAGGGGCCCGTATGTTCCAACATCTGGACCCTTTTAAGTAAGTCCCGGAGAGTTTCGCGATCTGCTGATGACTTTCTCTAAATTATGTCCCGTGTCAACTGGTCGCAGTCACGCGTCAGGACTTTCCTGAGGGCTAGCCGCCATCCACTTTCATGAAGGTATTCCGCTCTGAGACCGAAAAGAATAGTTGTTGACTGCTTTGCGACATCAATCCTGGGTTCGAAGACCAAATTTTGACTTTATTGTGATTGCATTTGAAGAACTCGGGTTGCGAGATTTTCCACAACATTCACCAAATCGATGACTTTGGAACGGATCATGGTTAGCTCCGTATCACGATACTGAAATTGCTCTAGAAGCTATTGGAATAACGCTTGTTCTGTAGTTTTGGGGACGACGATTGGGTTATCCTCATCGCCAAAGCTTGATTCCCCGAGAACCATGAGCTCTTTTTTGCTTAGCAGCTCAAGCAAGGTCATCATCATTATCCGAACCGAGCTCAAGCAAGCTCGTTTCTCCAGGTCCGACCATGTAGACCGTATGGATCGCTCATCTATCTGTTACCCCCTCATACGTTACTCGCTGGATCTTTGGATTGTCGCTGTAGTTTGCCCCTTCATCTGTAAATAAACTATTTTCTGACTACTGAAAGACTCTACTTCCTCTATGCATTTTCAGTCTCTCCTTGACCCTGGGGTACAATGCGGGCCTTTCTTTCCATCTTTCATTCCTTAATTGGCTAATGCCAAGGTATGGGAGGGATTGATAGATTTACGGATAAACCATCCCATCTCGATTTAGTTGTCGGAAGGAAGGATTGAGGATCTAATATCTGCATGCTAGGAAAGGGTGAACAATTGAGAGCGATCTGATTAGTCAAATTTACTGCATATTTTTATGGACATTTTCCATACTATTATTAACTACTAAAATGTGTTGGTTGTAAATTAAGAATATATGTGGGTTTATTTGTAAAAAAATTATTATCATATATTTCTTAATTTATAATTAATATAATATGGAAAAATATATGCATATCATATTTAAATAAAATATTCATATTAAAATATGCATATAATATCAAATATTCCTAATCCAAATACATAAGATATCATATCATATAATTGGTTGGAATAATATCTCAAATAAAATAAATGCTACTAACAAAATGATTTTGAGATATTGTGTAGGTATTATAATAGATCAGCTAAGATCTGAAATCTAAGTAGCAGATCCAAAGCAAATCGGTTAACTAAACCAAATCTATCGAACATTAGGAGCAAATCGAAGAATCTCGCAACGGCAGAGACTAAGAACAATATTTCCAGTATATTTTTTATCAAAAGGATCTACAAATATTAAGAAGAAAAGACATGAAAAATTTAGAAGCCCAAATCCACCAAAAGGCGGCGAAAGCGCGGTCAAAATAGGCTTTTGGCGGTGGTTCAGCGGTCATTTAGCGGCCGTAAGATCTGAAAATTCAGGATCACGATCGTAATTTAACAGACTTCAACATGACGTTTAGGGTTTCACATTTCAAAGCCTATAAAAGGACCTAGAGCTATCTATCGAAATATACATTCATCGAACAACCCATCGATCGATTAAGATCTAGCGAGCAACTAGGTTTTTTGTAATTTAGTTTTTCAGCGAGCAATTTGTAATGCAATAGTTGATCGATAAAGGTAGTTCTTTGTTTTTATTCTTTTCGCATTTACTTTCCGCGTTACTTTTCTGCATTAATTTCCGCATTACTTTCTGCAATTTTAATTTTTAATTATGGGTCCGTTCATCTTCCATCTCTTTTTTAAATCGCTAATATCCATGAGCGAGTAAATTCGTGTTTTCTAGGGTTTATAGGATAGAGTAGAATAATAGATGAAACCTATAACTTAAATATTTTTAAAAATTTTAATTTTTATAAAATTTAGCAAAATAAATGTTAACCCTCTTATCGGACGCGCTATCAATTTATGATATTGACGACCACGCTTTGAGATTTGTTAATAATCGTTTTGTTAAGGGCTTGAGATAAATAGAGATCAAAGGAAAGACAAGAAGCAGTAGTGGGAAACCCTAATTCTCTCTAAGAACCCTAATCGGTATTCAGCGCTATCTCTCTAGTATTAAATAATTAAAAAAATAAAAAGAATTAATTTTTTACTTCATCCATTAACTACTAAGTCTTATAAACCCTACAGGCCTTTCTATTATAAAATTTTCTAACCATCCTAGTTTAAAACGACAAACATCTCATGTTTCTTCTATCAACTCGTCTAAAACAAGATAAGAAATTCACCATTTTCCTGCGGACGGCTCGTACTCATCGCAGCTAGCTATTTGCGATACTTGATTGCGGTTATTTACAACACACGTACACACTTTCACATATCCAATCACGGTCGATTCCCGAAATACCTCGGTTTCTGTTTGTATACAGTTGGCGATAGTGGCTTGATCGTTTGTATACAATACAACGAGATTTCTCCCGCCCTGTATTGTTTCACGACCCAATCCTTGAAAATGCAACAGTTTTCGATAGTATGTCCCAACACTCGGTGGTATGGGCAATAATTGAAAAGATCATCCATGTTCGCTTCACTTAGCCTTTTTGGTTGGGGTGACCGCAGACCATTCTTCCGAGCATCTTTGAATATTTTGTGAAGCTTGTCTCTTCTGAAATAGCGGTCCTTATTTCTCCTTTCCTCCAAAATTGCCTCAAGAGATTTGTTAGTCTTCACTACGCCCGTTCTTGCCTATTGAGAGAATCGATGCTGTTGGAACTTTCTCCTTTCCGGTTGTCGTCCGTCCGATATCTCGGTCTGTTTATGAATTGAAGATCCTGAATGGACTCGGGCTTTGAGCGTTCCAATATTTGAACCTTCTTGATCTGCTCCTGGAATGTTTTGATGCCTGTAGTGTACAAGAAAGGTTTCATCCGGTTGTTCAGCTTTTCTGTAAGAAGACGGACGGATTGGCCTTGTTCCAACGGCGGTTCACATGTGACAGAGAGATTGCGCCATTGGACAATAAAATTCATGATGCTTTCGTTGTTCTTTGGTTCGGTCCTTACAAGTTCGGCAATGGTGAATTTAACGATGACACACATGAACCTTTACTTAAATAGGGATTCTATTTGAGCGAACGTCGTAATCGAATCATCTGGTATGATAGCATACCGATCGAAAGTAACAACGGTCAAGCTACTGACAAACTGACGGAGAAGGGGTGCATCATTGCCCCCAGTATTCGCGCATGATATTTTAAATTGGGCAATGTGCTGATTCACATTTCCCGTCGTATTGAATCATTCAAATTAAAGGACGACTTGGCCACTGGGAAACTCCACAAGACCGTATTGTGCAGGGTATGGTCTCCCACTGCTGCCGACCTCTTTTTGCGTCTCGATCTCGGTCACCAATATTTTGACTTTGTTGAAGATCAAATCCACTATCTGATCCTGCGTTGGCGGGTAGCTGACGTTGGTAGTCAAGACATTTCTTGAAGCAGAATGTGGCCGACATTCATGCGGCTCGCCCGTCTTTGGATTTAAGAGAATAGGCGTCGGCTGCTTCGAGACACTGTTTCTCGGTTCATGAGCAAAGACAAGCGCTTGATTGGGCAGCCGAAAAGCAACTTAGGCCGTGAGCTGTAGGACGACGTTTGTCAAGTCATCAATCTTTAAGTAGAGCTTGGCCATCACCTTGTCCTTATTTCTAAGCTACTTCTGAAGCTCTTGGAAAAGTTGCTGCTCTGAGGTCTTCGGACGAAAGATTGACTTATCTTCGCTTTCCAAGCCCGACTCCTTATGAACCGAGAGATCTCTCTGCTTATCAGCCTCGCTGGATGGGTTTTCATAATCTTCCCAAGAAAGCTGGTCATAGGAAGTGGCAGCCCCATTCAAACCAAATTGGATTTGAGATGTGGTGGCCTATCTTTGCTCTTGCGGAGTGTGCCCGCCATATAGACAGTGTGGACCACATATCCAGCCATCTCTTTATTTCTGGCAGCTGATCTTTCGGACCGTCGTCGTGGCCCTTCCTTTTCGAGGGAGAACGGGCGACTAAAGACGGTTGGTCTAGGTGGGTCGTTTGGTGGCACGGTCCAGATCGCAGTTTTCTGGTCTCTTGCCGTCATGGCGTTCTTCTGAACCAAGTTCAGCGGTTTGAAAGAGTTAAAGGGCCTTACAGCTTATTCAGCTGTTATTGCAGGGTAACCTCGTTCTTGGAACCCCACGAAGTTCAGACGAGCAGGAGCCCTAACCCTTTTATTGGCTCTGTATCTGAGCCTTTTCTATCTTAGCTTCTCGATTTTGAGAGCTTGGCGGGCATCCGTTTTCTGGGAGGCCACCTTGAGTCGGTTGATGAGGAGCTTAGAGAAGATACCCGATCGAGCGATTGTCAGGAGCACCGCCGATGCTTGCCCAAGACGTCTTGTTTCTGTGTTGATGTTGATAGCCTTGCCCCCAGCTGGAGCAACGGAGAGTCGTTCGGAAACGGATTTGTGCTTAGGCAGAAGTGCCTTCACGACCATGACATTTGGCTTTTTGCCTCTTAAGGCCGGTTTATCCGTCACCAGAGCTTGAAGAGCAGGAATAGTGTTAGCCAAGACAAATAAAATAAAGCCAAATTGTAGCAGCGGTTCCTCCCACTGCCGTCCCAGATTGGCCGGGAGGACCGTCATTGCGTCCATCTTCATCATGTTGTAGATGAGAGTTGTGTTGAGAGCAGAGCTTGTCCTTTGAGACATCTTTGTTATGTCCGAAGGTTGACATTGAGAGTTGTTAATCGGCACAGAGGAACAGAATTTCAGTACAAACAATCAATATATGTTAACTGAGCTCGCATGAACACTTGACCCGAAACATGGAAGGAAAGAAAAGTCCCACCGAGCGTCCCAGAATATATAGGGTGTTTTTCGTCACCCTATTAAGTTAGGAATACGCGTCGTTTACCGGGCGTATTACAGAACCCCCTACATAGGGTAAGCTGGAGTTTATTTATTGTAGGGCTCCGAATCTCCGGCAGCCGCGGACTAAACGACCGTTAATTTCCCCTCGCTTTTACAGTAATGGAACCTCCGATTGACAGGTAATGCTGATCGTGCGAACTCAATGTGCAGTATGCGTGTGTTGTGTTTTGAAAGGGTCTTGGACATAACCGGAGTCTCGCAAAGTTTACGGGGGACATCTTTTGAGTGTGGAGCGTGTGGGAAAAGGTGGAGTGAGGAGCATCCTAAGGACGCGTGAGACAGCGTGTGGGCGCAGGACGCCCGCAGGCCACGCCCCTGCACGTAGGCGCTGGGCGCCATAGGGCCACGCGCCATGCATATAAGTGCTAGACGCCCGCGGAATAAAGAGCTCAGCCCTTTGACTGAGAGTTGAACTCCCAAGTGACTTTTGGAGTTAAACTCCTAAAAAAGGATTTTTTTGTGGAGTTAAACTCCTAAAAGATCTGGATTTTTGGGGTTTAACTCCTTCGAGAATTTGGATCTTGGAGTTGAGCTTCTCAAAATTGGTTTGTAGTTAAACCCCGAAGGGAGATATTCTTGTTCGGAGTTAAACTCCCAAGAGATTTTCAGAGATGATGAAAGGAGGTTCATTTCTTCTCCTTTGACCCCTGAATCTTCTCTTAAGTCTTGGATTTTCCCAAAATAGGATATTTAAAGATGGGTCCCCTTCTTCCTCATCTCTGTTAACTGGATCTTGGAGAAAAGAGGAGTGAGATTTAAAAATCTCTCGGTGGGTCTCTATCTTCCTCCCTTTTTAGAGATTTGATGGAAGATCTGAGCTCCCCTTCAAAGGTTTTATGGTGAAAAACAAGTCCTTTTTGGGAAAAGAAAAGTTAAACTCTTGATATAATTCAAAAAAGGAAGAAGCTTTAGAAGCTTGAGCAAAGAAAAAGAGACACGGAACCGTAATTTTTGAGGGGAATGAAAAAGTTCTTTTATTTCATCATAGCGTTGCCTTATATACGCTTACAAGTTTACACATAGCTCCTTACGCTTTACAAAATGGCATTTTTCCCATCCCATGCCTCATATGCTTATTTATTTTTGCACCAGAGCCATGGATTTTACAAAAATTTGGCTTTTTGCCTATTTATTTAAAGAGTACATTTATTTGTTGTACTTCCTTGGCATGTGACCAGTCTGGGCTTAGACCCACCTGTTTGGACTTGGATTCGGGCGTAGGTCCGGCTTGGGTTCGGGCAAGGGCCCGACTTGATTCAACAGCAAGATCCGTTTGCTTTGTCTTGAGACTACTTGTCCATGGTTTGACCTTGACTTTGATCATTAACCAATTTTGGGTAAATATAAACCCCCAACAATCCTAAGATCCCAAACATATCACTCTATCTCACTCTAACCATAAACAAATCTATCTCTCCTCCATTTAACAGCCACCCCGCTTCTCTCCCTCTTCCTCTTTATCTCCCCTCACCTTAACCACCGAACCCTAGAACCCATTACTTTCTCCATCGGCCATAACCCAAGACCACCGCCACCATCAACTTCTCCTTCTTCTTCATCTTCCTCACCCCTTTACCGCCACCATAACCACGTCGAGATAACCCAGACCCGACCCTTTCCACCTCGACACCGACACCATCATCGTCGGAGACTACCGTCGTCGTCGCCTGCGCCGATCGCCTGCAACCAAGAACCCCCCGACAGCGCCTCCTCCCTCACCGCAACCTGCATCTCCTTCTTCTCCTTCGACCTACCTCGTCTTCATCATCGCCATCACCTTCGTCTTCATCCTCTCCACCCACCGCCGGCATCTCCAGCCTTCACCTCCCTCCATCTCCTCCACCGTCTCTTAACAAACCCAAGCCGAGCACCATCCCCCTTCAACAACCAACGCAGCCTCCATATTCGACGTCGAGATCCTCACAACCGTTGGCCACGCTAACCCATAGCCAAGAACCCATCACCACTCAGTGCACCACCTTATCATCGCCGTCGATCTCCCTTGCTGCTCCTATGGCTGAGAGCTTCACCTTGAACCCAAAAACCTAACTTTCTATCTCCACTTCCTCCAAACCCATCTCGTCGCCACCGTCAACGTCTCGTTTTCACCGCTGCCATCATCGTCGTCTTCTTCCTCATCTCAACCGAAAGCCATCACACCCTTCACCCTCGTTGCGGACACAACTCCAGCCATCTTCATCACCGTCTTCATTTCCGCACCCATCAAGCCGAGCACCCCACCACAACACCCTCGTCGAGATCCCCACACATCGCCGGCGACTGCACACCATGGCTGAGCCTATGTCCATCGAATTCCTAGCCTTATAGGCAAACATCAAAGCTTGGAGTTTGCGTCGCATCGTCGTGTTTTTCCTGTCTCCAAGACAAGTACTCTTGCTCTCTTTTTCGATCGATACAAAATGGGCATTTCTCTAATTAGAATATTAACATATCGTGTTTATGATACATATTATTAGAATGTTTTGAATAATATTAGTGCCCGTCGCTGTACAGATATTTTAATAAAACTGAAATATAACAAGGTGCCCCATAAACGCTATATATCATATTAGACACATACATAGTATATATTAACGAATCATATTACACCATACTAATGTGATCACACAGATTCTTGTTGCACTATTGGTTAGTTGTTGATAGAGCTCAGGATCTCCTTCAGATGTTGTCTTCGGTTGGTCCGCGGCGAGTGGCGATGAGTGGCTGAGATTGGATATGAGGGTTGCCTCTTGATGCGTGCGGATCTCAATGGACTTGATTTGAGAATGAAGCCGGGCTAGCTGCAAGGAAGTCCCTGGATGGTGGTACCATTATGGACCCTCCGACAATCAAGTTAGTCGAAGTGTTTGGACAGAGTAACGGCCTATTGGGGTAAAATTGCCTTACATGTGTCGTCTGTGAGAGGGGTTTATATAGTGGCAGGCATGGGCTGGCGAGCGCGAGATTCGCTATAACACTTTAGAATGCGATTAGTGTTAATTAAGCGATAATACGGATTTTTAGTAAAAAGTTCACCAAAATAGTTTTTAAATATTTTATAAAAATTAATTAATATTTTATTTATATTTAATTTAGGCTTGCACACACATGTACACGTTAACCTAGGGTTAACCATACATAAGTAGTCATGGCACCCTAATCCCATTTCAATTAAGTTGTAATATGTATTTATTTAAAGTATTTAGTTTTAAAATTTTAGGGTTTGAATTATGTTGACTTGGGAGAGAGAGGGGGGGTTGACCATGGCATGATGAGACATGGCATGCATTAATGAGGAGAAAGAAAGGGAGGGGCATGCTCATATAAACTCATCCCTCATTCCCTCATTCCTCACCCTCAAAGATACACCCTCACTCATACACTCATTCACAACTCTCACTCTCATTCACTTATTATTTTCTTCACCTCACTCACTCCCTCACACCCTCAACTGAACTCTCACCTTGTTCTTCACTAAACCCTAACCCAAATCCTCACAAACCCACACAAATCTTCACAAAACTCACTACATCCTTCATTAAACTAAAGCCTATAAAGATCACTTGGAGCATGGAAAGTTAGGATTTTGAGCAAGTGTAGCTAGGTAATGATCTATCTACTGTTAATTAGGTAGTTATATTATTGTGTTGGTTTGTTGTTTCAGTTTAGAACCCTAAAGATAAGGTTTTGGTGTAATATCGTATTTTTTGTGTCGTATTTAGTTCTCTGTGATCTGCTATCAACCCGAATGTTTACTGTGAAAACTAGCAGTATAGAAGTGTTGTATTAAACACCCTGAGTGTACACTTGAAACACAAACCCCACCTAAGCGGTTTTGGCCGACGACATAAGGGTTAGGTCCGACGAGCTCGGTCGTACAAGGACCTGGGGAGTTGTGGTTTTTAGGATAGCTGACTGCTGTTGTTCTGGGGTGTTTGGTACTGCTAGATTTTGTTGTTTTGACTGTGGGTAAAATCTGTGATCGAATTGCTAGTTTTAGTGTTACGGCGAAGAGCGATACGGTGTCCGACTCAGTTTCTGTGCTTCGCATGATTTCTGCACTTGGGTTTGTTTTAGTAGGGTCCCCACACACGTGAGCAGCTAAGCGAACACTTTAGAGTGTGTTGAAGTCGGTGCGTCGATTTAAACGTAATTGTACGTATTATGGGTCGATTTCTAAGTGTACTTGCTATGTTTGTGTGATTTTAGGGGCGAGTGCGGGAACTTCGGACGCTGTGAAGAAAGGGAAGCAGATGGTTGGATATACTTAACTCGAGTCACCGGTGAGTAGATTTAACATCTATAGGGAAATCGCATGTATGGCGTTATGCGTCAGAGCTTGATAGGATATTATAACCGCATATTTATATTCATATATGTTGATTATGCATGAGCATCATTACATACCATTACATTGTCGTGCCTTAATTTAGTATCTAGTGGACACGGCACCTTTACCGACGGTTCATGTTGCACAACCACTAAATTGTATGCTACACCCACACCGTCGGTAATTACCATGACACACACAACCTATACACCTATACAGTATTTTATTGTTATTGATATTGACACATAAATTATTGTTCTATTGCGCACATGAGGTACATCGTGCATACATACTTACATGTATACACCCATACTTGCTATAACTACATGTGCATCTTTAGATGGTGTTGGATTTGATTTTGGAGAAATTGGGAACCGCATGATATATATAAAAACGGGATTCATTTAAAAGAACGGTTTTCCCTCGATTTGCGCATATTACGGTTTTATGTTGCATATATCATATTTCATGGATTTACGCATTGAGATACGGATTTCATGTGATTTATGGATTTGAGAACCGTGGTATTATTTCAAGAAAGTATACATTGTTTTGAAAACCCGGTTTCCCTTGATATAATATTTCAGTGCGTCCACCATGCGTTTTGTCGGTTCTGAGATATGTGATAGAAACCCGATTCGAAGAGCGGGGGGCACCGTCTGCGGGTACATGGTGGACCCTGTATGGTGTCCCGAGGCAAGAATGCATTTTTGTGGTTTAGACGATGAGCCTTGCAGAGGGACTACTACCTACCGGTGATTGGTTGGACCTGGCGGTTATCCGGAGGATACTGACCGGAGTAGAAAGATGGATATAGGTCGATCCGTGCTGCCGGAGCTCGAGGGCCGATCCGGACAGACAGAGCCCGTGGGCCGATCCGTACCGACGGAGCCCGATATATATGGATTTACGTGTCGATGTTGGACACGAGTATTTCATTATATTTTCAAGTGCCGGTGTTGGGCACTCAGGTTACATGAGATTTACAGATATGAAGGTCGATCCGAGTGACGGCGCCTGAGGTATTGGGATTTGAGGTGTCGTTGATGGACACCGGATTTTTCCACGATAATGATTCGTGATGATGATATGTTTTATCCCATACTCAGTATTCATTGATATGCATTGCTTCATGTATTTGTCGTACCTGTTAGAGTACATTTCGTGATTGTTGCATATCCATATTAGTATATTGATACCATCAGATTGCATGTGATAGAGTATCGCAGTACGTGCATACATGTGATTACCTGTATGATGTTACTTACTATTCACGAGTTGGCAACTCACCCCAGTTGTGCCACAGTGTTTTGCAGGTTGACCCTTAGAGAAGTCGCGGTAGATCTACATCATTGTATCTTTTTGCAGCGGATACCGCTACGGTTGGCTGTGAGCCGTTTTGCTATAGGTGGGTTTTGCGGTTATCCGTTTATATTTATTGTATATCTCTCATTGTATTTTGTACTCTCCATCTACCACTTTATGTATTGATTTAGAGACGAGATGTGAGGACGAGATTGTATATTATTTTGTGACTCTGGGTGTCGAGCTCATGTGAGCCGGCTTTTATTATGCAATTTAATCTTTTATGTTGTTTTTCACTTATACTATCTATTTCTTCGCTACGGCGTCGTATATATGCTTGTGGTGGTTATTTCCACCTTTAGGCGTGATTTGCTCCCGTTTAGGGATGCTTTATTTATATCATATGTTGTTTTACTTATATCTTATGTTTGTATCCATTTCGAGGCTCGTTTTTACAAAGGAGGTGCTGCCTAAATTTTTAAGAAAATAATTTAAACTTAAAAGATTTTTACTTGAGATTTCCAAATGTTTTTAAAAATGTTTTTATCACTTACTATTTTTTATGGTTTAGATTTATAGGTTTTCGGCTTACTTAAATTGTGTTACGCCTGTAGACGTTACGTGGTATAAGTGCCGGTCACATGCCAAATTTTGGGTCGTGACATACCCGCCGGCCATTACACCCCTAGCGTTACGCCTGCATGAAAGGCGGGATCTCCCATTAATGACGAGGTATGCCCGTTAATGGGGGAACGCGATGGCGTGGAACGCGGGATCGTCGGTGGCGGATATCTCGCGTCTGGCGAAATTCGCGGAGCCGTGGCGGAGACTCCTGCGATCTGTGCTGTGGGTCGATCGATGAGACCGAGGAAGCTAAGGTCGGTGGGAGGCTCGGAGGCGAGCAAAAGGCCGAGCAGGCTTGTTTCCGTAATAGCTCGGAGGTGAGCTGAGAGGGCCGAGGAGGCCCATCGTGCACGGAGGGCTCGGAGGTGAGCCAATGGTTGTTTGCAGGACGAGCATAGGAGTGTTCTTGGCGGTCATCGAGGGTCGAGAGCATCCTCGGGTCGAAGGCCCGGGATACGCTCCCAATGTACCGTTCTCACTCTTTTCTTGTAAGTTTTGGGACACGTCATCTACCACGTGTCATGATCTGGGAAGTTCCCAGCACCAAGCATCATCAACTGTAATTACATACTTAGATCTATTTGTGTGACAATGTCGTGATCAAAATGTGATTAATAATGAAACCATACCTTAATTAAACAAAACCTTATGTTTATCATGCATGTAATGAAAACCCTAGTATAGCGCACCCATTAATCAACATCTTTAAGAACCATGTGTAAATTAATTATGAGTTTGATGACAATTACTTGTTTATTTTTATTGACGAGACGACAATATTACCTGTTAAATATTACCATGCACAAGAATTCTTTTACATGCTTTATACACATTCGAGACTAATGTCAATTTACATGTATAAAATACCTTGACTTGACATGCCTATTCATGATCCTTATTTATTTATATTTAAACGATATTGCTAATTAGAATGTTGAATTACATTCCATGATACAACCTTTTCTGTTTACCGGTTTCATTTCTATACAATTAACATAATATTACAAGTTCCAATCCAGTCGGTATTTTGATTAGTGATTTAGTTTATTAACATGGTAATTATAGATACGTGGGGTGTTAGAGTAGTTTGAGTGTGTGTTCGTTCAACGGAATCTCAGGAGTCCCATTGCCGGTAGCTCGTATCGGGCTATATCGGTTACTTGTTCATACAGCTCGTACCGGGCTATATCGGTTACATATTCGTTAGCTAATATCGAGCTTTAAACGGTCATATGTTACTATCGCCGGTACCGCGCTTTATACAATCATATGTTCATTCCACACTTGGGCACGTGTTTCATTAGCCCTGGGGCTCTATCCTTAGGTTGGAAATACTCCTGCAGAGATTGACACACACACTCAAACTCATTATAGAATATATTACCATTTTAGTGACCAAATAGGATATGACTTGACCGACTTGACCTGATTATATGATTGATTCTTAATATTGTCACATCCATATTTACTTGTGCTCATGGGCTTCACTACATTCACATATCCATGCTATCACACACATACACATACTATTACGATTGAGTACTTGCGGAGTGTTCTGATATCCCTGAGACTTGACATCTCAGGTTTAGAAACCGATTCACAGGCAGAGCAAGATCAGAGTGACTATCAAGAGTTTGTCGAAGATCGGTAGCATCCGTAGGTTTATTTCTAATTCATTTCAATTCAAACTTAGCATGTGAGCCCTTCGCGGGACGTTAAGAATAATGTATTCTTCTTTTGGATCCTGTATTAATTTATTTGATTTATGGTTTTGGACCTATTGTTATTTGAATGTTTTATTGAATCTATCTTTATCTCATGGATTTACCGGTGTTGCTTGTTATTATGCAGTATGATATTAGTATTATATCTTGGATATTATCATACAGGTTTAGCTAAAGTCTTAGATGTGACTATGGTAAGGCGATTTCTCTTATCGAGGAGCACCGGCGGTATCGATCCATATTTCCGTATTCCGAAAGTAGGGGCGTTACAACTGCACTACAAAGAGAACGCTCCAAAGGAAACTCTCAATACAAAGAGCGGCTTAAACAAAAGAACAGAAGAAAGCATAGCAACTCTCTCTACAAAACTCTTCAACTCTCTTTGTATTTTCCTTCACACAAATTCTGAAGAATGAAGTCCGACACACTTCGCTTCATCTGTCATTTAATACCTCTTCAAATAGACAAGTCTAGTTGTCTTATTTAATACCTTCATATTATGTCCTGCACAAAACACACAAAATGAGCCTCTTCAATTTTTCAACAACCACTTTCTCTTCATCTCTTTACATGTGCAGGGAGTACATGCTTAGTCCCACCTCTTAGCAATAGCAGTCCCTCTTTCCCATGTGGTCTACGCAATTGCGTGGTCCTCACGCTATTGGTGCCGCCCTCATGATCCATGTTTGGGCATGAATTTGCCATCCACAAAAGTCAACACCCTTGTGGTCCCGGTGGTTCATGCTTGCGGTGGTCCATACTTGAATTTGCCATCACAAAAAAAAACCACCACCACTGCCAGGATCAAAATTTTATTCAAATCCAAACTCGCTCAATAAAATAACAAAGAAAAATAATATGGACTCACGACTCTAACAAGACTCATGATCAATATCTTATCTTATGCTCATACGAATTAGGTGGTAGATCCCATCGGTCGGTCATCCAAAGGCTCAACTCTAGCTTTTTGAACTCCTCTAATTATGAAATTATGTTGAGCATCCAAACTAAAAAAATCCACACATTAACGTTATTCTGTCCACCCTTTTCCCCTTTCATCCACAGTTTAGAAGACGAAAGAATTGAGAGATTTGTAGGCTCTATATATGGATTTGAAGCATCAAAACCACCTCAATTGAATGTCATAAAGTTTTCAAGCTCTGTAGACCATGGCCTTTCAATTTACCAAATGCACAGCCTTTTCTGCATACCAGGTAAAGCAAGCAGCCCAAGTATGGGTGCAACCATTAATACATTACGCAAATATATACCTCATTGGAGCTTCATCCCTTGATTGGCTGAACTTTGTAGCGCATTCTGTGATTGTTATTCTGTCGACAGGATCCAGGTTTTCCATTGCTGCTGCTTCGCGTAGTGCACACAGCAACTCCAGTCGGATTTTGCTAGACAAAACAAGCTGCCTAGGTCCATGAGCACTACTTAAATCCACCACCTAGATTGCAAAAAGTAATGACAATTGTAAAGTCAACACCATAATCTGACTGATTTAATTAGAATATGTAAATGATACTAAATTGGGTATGACTGTCGAAAAAGGATATTGACTGGGCATAAAGATTGCATTGCATAAGTAATTTACTATCAGGTCTATGGTATTAAGCCTAAGTACCACAGACACGATCAAGTATCTAGGCCTGCGCTACTACAGCTCTGCCTGAATTGATTATGCAAGTGATTCCGAATGGAACTGAAGGAGAGACACAGATGTGTGATTGTCATCAGTCCCATTTACAGACGTCAATCGACTTAATCCATACCTTATTTAGGTTGCCTCTACAATCACAACTTTCTATTAAATAGTATAGGCCTTTATTCATATGCACTGTGTGTCATACACAACCTACACATTCTACATGGTGGGAGATTGTTTTTTTTTTGTTTGTTGGGGGGGGGGGGGGGGGGGATTGTAAATTTTGCCATTAGATATTGAAGATCTTGCCTGTAGAAACCAGGGGATGATGGAGTACATAAACCTCTGGTTGAGGAAGTGCGTAGTGAGTATGCTAACAATTACACCAGCGGTCTTGGAGGACAGTCTTTCCAGCACAGGACCAGTTGCATCCATAAGCTCAATAAAACAATGATCATCAGCAGAACACAAAGCTTCTGCATATGCCGACTCCATGTCCCCAGAATGTAAGTACTCCTTGATCTGATTCCAGAAGCCTCTCTTCCCTTTGATTTTGCACTGATTGGCACCGGTATTACGAGCCGAAACAAAAAGCACGTTTCTAGTATCTCTCGTTTGAGTGACTGCAGTGTTCTGAGTACCAGTTCCTGAGTCTTTTTGGTTAGCATGGTTTCTAACAATGTTGAGTGTTGGATCTCTCCATAGTTCGATACCTTCGTTTGAAGTGCCCGATCTGCTTCTTGAAGATGCATTAGCTCCCCATACCTCTTTATTGCTATTATTATTCAAGGAAGATAAACAAGACTGCCTGCAGTTAGACTCCACAGATGGCCTAGGTGTGCTGGTGGAGAGTCTCGGGGAAGAATTGACACTTTGATTATTCTTCATAAGCTTAGAACTAGCCATGTTGGAATAATTTCCACTTTGAGAAATGTTTCTGGCTATTTTATCTACAGCATGCTCCAGGTTATGCACCTTCATCTGTAATGTTGACAATTTGTCCTCTGAGTTCCCCAGAAAGGTCTGAATGCGCAATCAAGCGTCCAATGTAATAACAAAAGATAGCATAATCAGTGATAGCAAGATCATCAATCAGCTATATAAAAATACAGCATAGAAATATACTGGGAAAAGATTATGAGATAAATAGTGGAAAGCAGCACTAGTTAGAAATTTTCAAACAGTCCCAAATGTTGGTTGTGGCAACACTCCATAGAAATATTGACTGCGGAAAATATGTAAAAGTCCCAAATTGTTCGAGAGTGTGAAGAACGTTGTTAGAAGTGTAGTCTGTGTGCTTTGGATGCAACTACCAAATCTGAACTTTGAAGATAATGGTATAGCAATTCATAAATGAGAAGAATGGATAGGAACTAAATTGCGCGTGGTAACCAGTTAAAGCCTTCAGAGATTTTGGATCAAATTTTTGTTGCAAACTAAACATCTGCGGTGCTCGAAGGAACAAAAGAGACTACCGGGGATGGCTTGAAATTTCGTAAATAGGCATAACAAGTCAGAATTTTAGATAGAAGCACTCAGAATGGCCTCAAATTATCTGAATCACACACTCAGGCTGGTTTGAAATAAAAGTGACACAAACTAAATTGAAATACAAGGAACTCAATGTTCCTCGCAGGGGCGTCATCATTCAGTGTCCCCTATTTTCTTTTCCTCCCACACACTTTCTTACAATCCAACAAGGCATAGAAACTTAGGGAGATGTTTAGATTCAATCTAAAGCTTAGTATACCAAGTTGTTTTACTCACATTGTAGAACGAAAGGCAAAGGAATTTACCTGTGAGAATATTGACCATTTAAACAACAGTTATGGACTTTTAAGTGATCGTTAGATCATGTACAGATAAAGCAGAAATTAGATGGTTCAGTATATTCATTAAAACTGTAGCACCAAGTATTTAGAGAGAGAGAGAGAGAGAGAGAGCATTTTCATACTTCGGAATAACACAATTTATGTATTAAGAGATAAATGAACCAAAACAATGTCATATGATCAGAACGAGCAAGTAAAATCCCACATGTTGAAATTCCAACGATATTTAAGAGTTCTTTTGCCCTTTCTCCCTTTTAAAGACTAGTCAATTCTGTCAAATATAAACAAGCTTATCAAGAAAGAATATGTAGAGAAAATCTATTATGGAAATGTACCTGCATGAGATTAAGTAAACTTGATTGCTTGGTTTCGATCTCCAATAGTTGCTTCCTGATAAAAGTCAATTCACTTGCAGCATGCAAGCAGCATCCTTGCATAGCAGGTGAATCTAAGTCTGTGACTGTAGAGTCTAAACTTTTACGCTCCTGCATTTGAGGCCCTTCAAGGCTAGCCTCTTCAGTGGCAGATCTGTGAGAAAGCCCAATAGAAGTTGCAGAATTGCCATCATCTGCAGTTACATGCTTCGTCTCAAAGCTCCCACTAACAAGACCTGACATGGGGGAGCAATCTATCTTGTCTTCTGCTGGGTTATAATCGTATTTGGCATCCCCTTCATTGTTTGCATCTGCAGCCTGTTTAAAAGCCATCGCAGTACAGCTTCCCCCATATTCTTCAAAGTGGTTGTCGCGTGAAGACATGGTACGAGTCTTTGGAAGTGATATTTCAATATGCCAATCACTTGAGCTTGGATGATTGCGACTCAGGTCACAAGTTTTTTGAACAGATGAATGAGACCTTCTTCCCTTTGATGCACTGGTTGAGGTGCCACTAACACTGAGAGAAGAAACAGGACCAACTTTCCTGCAAGACATATTTCCCCACCCACCATCACTAGCGCTAGTAACATCAGCATACATATAATCTCCGTTCATGTATTCTGCCACAACACCATAAGAAATGAGCAGTCGTGTGTGTGTCTCTCTATAAGAAAAACTGGAGTATACTGGGAAAAAATAAAAGATAGCCTTTCTAGTATCTAGCAACAGCAACTACCGATGGTAATCATATGGTTGTAAGGAAAGTTGTTTAACCTTGACCAAGCAGCAAATTGGCAGAAGAAATATACCAACTAGCAATGCCTATAAATTGCATCAGCGAAAATTGGCCTGTAAATTGGAAGAAAATAATACCACCTCCCGATGCCTAATCTTGTCTTTTAACTTACGTTCCTTTTCATTCTGAACCTGCAAACTGACTTAATAAGTCCATCTAAAGTGCAAAAAACCAACCCTTTTTTGGGTCCGTTTGGAAAGTGGATTAAGATGGGTACAAGACCGTATCACTGTATTAGACCTGTAAGCGCCCAAAAACTTTTTTGGTTATACATCATATACCAAAAACCTTTATTACACTCTAAATTTTGGCTCTAGGCCAAGCAAAATCCAGCATGCTTCATTTGGGTGGGTGGGGGTGGGGGGGGGATGATCTCTAACAACCTTTTTTTAGGTATAGGTTTAATCTACGGCATCCATTTCTAGGTTTATTTTCCTTTCCCCTGTCTTTGTTGCACCTTCATCACAATTGCAACTCCAAGGATGCAACCTCCGCTACTCCCTTTTTTTCCTTCATTTTCTCCCAGGGAGAAATCACAGCTGTTCCACGACAGGATGTGCCTCGATTATACCACTTTGGCGGATTTTTGTTGATGTCAAACTTAGCCACCTCAAAGTTTTGGCAATGGTAGGACAAGAAATGGCTTTGTTATCACATATTGACTTATTGAGAACATAACTTTAAGGCCCTCCGAATATCGAATGCTAGCAAAAATCCTGTACGAACACCCTCAGCCCGATGGACGCTATGCTTTTTGCAGTATTGCATGTTCTAGAAAGAAGTAATTATTTAGATGCCGATTTACGACAGCAGAAAGTGTCCCCATTCTTTCATGGGTCATTTAAGATAATATAGTGTAAGATTAGGAGGAAAAATTATTACAGTCTGTTCAAAATGATAATTGATAATTATTAGAGATGGATGCAGGCCTGATGTTAGAAACTTATAAGCTGGGGAAATAATATGTGTATACTATGCAGTGGAATCAGTTGACACAAGCCAAGTTCTACAACATAGAAAATAATTTGTTCAAAATACTAGAAGAACTTTCATAACTGATTCAGCTTCCAATGGTTTAGGAATTCACAACACAATTGTGCATGATGTGGAACGATCGAACAAAGACCAATGGGAACTTGTGGAGAGTAGCTGTTGTTGCCTATTAGCTAGTATAGTTTTAGTTTGGGAAGGATTACCACTCTTCTTGGTTATATGATGTCGTTGCTATGTTGGAGGCATTTGAAACCTTTTGTAACTGATCTTGTACACTGGGGGTACTGATGAACTACCATGTACAATCTCCTAGCTTATTTTGGTTGTGTGCTGGAACTGTAATCTTGGGCTTTCAGCTTCTGTTGCATGTTTCTTTAGCTTGTTTCTTCTTTCTTTCCTTTCTATCTTTTTCCGTTTTTCTACTTGTTCCTTATTTTTAGCCTTGTTTTGTAACCTCGTTTCGTTTGGTAATTTTAATGGATCGCACGGCGGAAATTTCCAACTATTTTATTTTCCATGGAGAAAAAAAAACAATGCAATGGGAATAGTAGACACAAAACAGCATCAACAAGAAAAAAAATGCATTAGTTGATTGTAGTAAACCTTTTATCGATGATCCAGCTTCCGAAGGTTCAGGGGAACCAATCCCTGGAAGAGTTTTCCAACACTGAATGGCATGGATGATAGCATCCCTCACTGGTTTCACCTAGCAAAAGAGATGGAGAGGGGGAAAAGTGTCGATGGGTTATGAAGACTGCATGCTACACAAACAATGAAGCCAACTTGTTCAACCAACCTTGTCGAATCGGCAGTGTTCTAATGAGCGGATGAAGGAAGTTTTGAATGACCCAAGCAAAGGTCCAGCACATTCAGCAATACCAGCTAACGCCATAGAAGCAGCCTTACGTGTTGTCCAATCACTACATTTTAGTGCCTCCAGAATGCTGGTTAATGCTGCAGAAAGAGTATGCTCTGTTGAAGCGCCGCCTGCCTGAAAGTGTGAGATTCTCATGAGACATAAAATTACACAACAAGGTAAGTGTTGTCTGTTTGTTTATTAAGAGAGAAGATGGTACATAGCTACTCTTTTTCTTTCTTTTATTTGGTTTCTGTAAAGGATCCAAGTAAATTTGATTTTTTATAATAATTATTAGGCTAAATTTCAACTTACTACCATGAGCTATGTACACTTCTCCTAAATGATACCATGAACTTTCAAAATGATGGATTGATACCATGAACTTTCAGAGTATCAAAACACTCCCTAAGGGCGTTAACAGAAAATTATACAACGACCATAATACCCCTCCCCATTTTTTTGCAAGTAGTCTTCTTTATTACATGAGAGGGGTATTAAGGTCATTTTATAATTTTTCCGTTAACGCGGTTATGGGGTGTTTTGATACTCTAAAAGTTCATAGTATTAGTCCATCATTTTAAAATTTTATGGTATAATTTAGGGGAAGTGCATATAGCTCATGGTAGCAAATGGAAATTAGCCTAATTATTATCCAGGTTCTCCAATAGCCCACTAAATGAGGAATGTCCAAAGGAGCACAAGATAGCATGCAATACTTGAGGATCAGGAAAATTTGGGTTCCTGCTGTCTGCAAAACAGAAATCATTACTCATGACAGCTTTCTGAATTCACAGCATGATGTTTGACGATAGCAACTTGAGTGCAGCTATGAAGGAAACCTGGTTAATTGCCATATGCCTTACCAAATGATTTAATAACAAAAAAGGAAGAAAGTTTCGAGTGTATTAAGTGTCAACCCATGAACGAAGTCGAACAGCAGCTGCTATTACACAAAAGCAAACAACAAATGAAAAGGTAGGGTGCAAATTAACCTGAACAATGCTTTGGATCAACTCGATGACAGCTGGTTTGGCCATGAAGTGGGGATTCCTTAACAGTTTAACGGCACGGGTCAACATCTGAGGCAGCAGCACTGGTGTCGAAGGAAACAGGATGTTTGCCTCGTCAATAACCCTGGCCAAGCACAAGGCGGAACCCGTCTGCACATATCTGTTTTGCTCCCCTAAAGCTTCAAAAAGAGGCTTCACGATGGCAACAAAAAAGGGGGCCTCGCTGCCACCATTGCCGCCGCTGGAGCTCCTTAGGCTTGATGCCAAAACACGGACGGTGTGGACGCAGGCATCCCTGACGACTGAATCCGTGTCCTTGAGGCGCTTGACGATGGTGGCGACCATCTTAGAAATGTGTGGGAGTCCTAAAAGGGTGCCGCCATGGAAGCGAGCTACGGTGCCCATGACCCTAACGCACTCCTTGCGGACAGGGCTCTTCTGGTCGGAGTCGGTGTCGGTGATGCAGGAGAGGAATGGAGCAATCCCTTGTGCGGTCAGGCCCTGAGCCATCCTGTGAAGCTCATCGACACCAATTTGGTGGGTGTCTCGATCGGTGAGCTTGTTGAGGTAGAGAATGACACGCTGCTTCAGCTCGAAGGCAGCCTGCTGCTGGGTCACCACCCTGCTAGCACCACCACCAGTCTTTGCCACCTTTGGAAGCATGACATGGGACTTCATTTTTTTTTTTTTGGGGGTAATATTATTTCTGAGCAAATTACCGGTAAAAGAGAAAGGCAGGGAAATGAGACGGTCCCCAATTTCCTATGGTGACAAGCATTGCAATGTCTTGACAATTTCTTCCATGGTCGACCTACAGGATCTATTATATAAAATAAAAATAAAATAAAAAAGCAATTGGAGATTATTGAAGAAGAAGTAAAAAAAGAGAGCTCAGAGAGGCGAGGCAAAGGGATTAATTACCTGTTTGTTGAGCTTTGTTGTTGTTGTTGTTGAAGAAGAAGAAGAAGAAGAAGAAGTTAGAGAGGAACTTTGTTAGGGGGATTGATGGCAGCTGTGTGTTAATGATAGAGGGGAAGAAGGGAAAGCGAAACCCTGGAACAATAATAATAATAATAATAATAATAACAATAATTGGAACTCAAAACATTTTGAAAATGGCGATGGGGGATGGCAATCTGACTGCCGTTCTTCTCCCTTCGTTTCAAACATTTTGAATACCACCACTACTGCTTTCTTTCATCATCATCAGAGGAGGAGGAGGAGGAGGAAGGGGTTGGGTTGTGCATGTGGGGACCACCCATGTTGTTTCTTTCAGCTTTTGGCGCCCAGATTCAAATTTTCTCTTCCCACAAATCTCCACTCGCTGCAGGCTGCCCTGCCCAAGCTAAAAGACCCCACCGCATCTACACCCTAGCCCTTTTTGGACATATATCACATGCTCAAGAAATTTCAAATTCAAGTGCCTTTTTCTTGGGGCCAAAGGGGGCTGCAGTGTCCGCGCAGCCTCTTTTGTTGGTGCATGCTATGCTTACTATGAGATTCAAATTTTGGTACGGCAAAAAGCTGTAAAAGTACTGTCAAGTTGTTAGGATGTGCCTAGATTTGTTCACGCACAACTTAGACTTGGGCCATATGGGCCGGTCATCCATTTGTGTGGCTGCCAATGGATGATAGGTAATTTTAAGTTGTTAACTTTATATATATATATATATGAGAAAACGGCCCTCTCGCATGGGTCAGTGAGGGTCCAAAGGCCTGATTGCAAAATATTTGGCGTGTCATACAGACTCATATGAGAGGTCATTGCAGTTTGGACCATGCAGGTCCCGTTTCCTCCTGTAAATACTCTTATTAAGAAGAATTGGATAACAATGAGTGCCAAAATGTAGTCTCAAAGAGGATTTGGTGTGCCTCCCTCTTTTAGGGCATGTTTGGTTGCAAGATTATGAAATTTGGATTCCAAAATAGTACGGTTGAAATTTCTGGATTTGGTAATTTGTTGTTTGGTTGGTTTTGGATTTCTAGTATTGGATTTGTAGATTTTTGTAATTTTTGTTTGGTTGGTGAAAATAAAGCGGGGTTTGGATTTGAGGACTTTAGAGAGAGACAGATAAAGAGAGGATTATTAAATAAATAAATTATACGGGTCTCATCTAAAAGTACAATGAATAGTGTCAAATCCTTGAAAATCCTAAAAAAATTTAGGATTCAAGAATCCTTGTTTTGTGATGGGCCCCCCATAAAAAACAAAGGAATCCTAGAAATCCAAATCCATCAACCAAACACAAAATTATGGAATTTTAGGATTGCCACAATCCAGATCCATAGTAATCTTGCAACCAAACAGGCCCTTGGGGCCTGTTTGGCTGCAAGATTATGAAATTTGGATTCCAAAAAAGTACGTTGAAAATTTCTGGATTTGGTAATTTGTTGTTTAGTTGGTTTTGGATTTCCAGTATTGGATTTGTAGATTCTTATAATCTTTGTTTTGTTGGTGAAAAGAAAGTAGGATTTGGATTTGAGAATTTTAGAGAAAGATAGATAGATGATTATTAAATAAATAAAGTACCACGGGTCCTATCTAAAAGTACAATGAATAATGTCAAGTCCTTGAAAATTAGGATTCATGAATCCATGCTTTGTGGTGGGCCCCCCATAAAAAGCAAAGGAATCCTAGAAATCCAAATTCTCCAACCAAACACAAAATTATGGAATCCTAGGATTCCACAATCCAAATCCAAAGAATCCTGCAACCAAACAGGCCCTTAGGGCCTGTTTGGTTGCAGGATTATGGAATTTGGATTCCAAAATAGTACGGTTGAAATTTCTGGATCTGGTAATTTGTTATTTGGTTGGTTTTGGATTCCTATTATTGGATTTGTAGATCCTTGTAATCTTTGTTTGGTTGGTGAAAAAAATGGGATTTGGATTTGAGGATTTTAGAGAGAGATAGAGAGAGAGAGGATTATTAAATAAATAAAGTACACGGGTCCGATCTAAAAGTACAATGAATAGTGCCAAATTCTTGAAAATCCTTGAAATTTTTTAGGATTCAAGAATTCTTGTTTTGTGGTGGCCCCCAAAAAAACAACAAAGGAATCCTAGAAATCCAAATCCATCAACCAAATACAAAATTATGGAATCCCGGAATTCCACGATCCAAAATCCAAATCCAAATCCAAATCCAAATCCATAATCCTGCAACCAAACATGCCCTTAGGGCCTGTTTGGTTGCAAGATTATGAGTTTGGATTTGGATTTTGGATTGTGGAATCCTAGGATTCCATAATTTTGTGTTTGGTTGCAAGATTAGGATTTCTAGGATTTCTTTGTTTTTTATGGGGGGCCCACCACAAAATAAGAATTATGGAATCCTAAAAATTTTCAAGGATTTTCAAGGATTTGACACTATTCATTGTACCTTTAGATAGAGCCCATGCACTTTATTTATTTAAAAATCGTCTCTCTCTCTATCTCTCTCTAAAATCCTCAAATCCAAATTCCACTTTTTTTTCACCAAACAACCAAAGATTACAGGCATCTACAAATCCAATAGTAGGAATCCAAAACCAACCAAACAACAAATTACCAAATCCAAAATTTCAACCGTACTATTTTGGAATCCAAATTCCATAATCCTGCAACCAAACAGCACCTTATAGAAAGAACAAGTCTGAGATTAGTGACGATAAGATGTGAGTTATGAAAGTGATCTGTTGTAGGATTATTTATAGTGCTAGTTATAATAAAATTAAATAATCAAAACTTTCTTTTTCCAGGTTATTTGAGACCTCATAAAGCTCAAGATAAGCAATAAATCTAACTGGACATCTTTTATCCAAACATTTAATGCTAACCTTTTGAATTACAGAAGCTCAGATAATTCATAACTTTGCTTAGTCAAAACATAAATTATCGGTTGAGACTCAAATAATTTACTATGGCTTGAGAATTTTTCTACTGAAATAAACTTTTGGCTTGGCTTAGTGTCTCCATTGCAAAAAAAATTCTGGATCTGCCAGTCGCTTGATATAATATTAAATACAACATCTCATATCGTGGGCATCATACCCCAGTATTCATAGGATTTTGCTTGACCAAAAACCAAGAAAACATTTCGTGATTTTGTAATATTCTATAATTAAGTGCATCCCTATGTTTCATCGAAAACATATATTAACAATTCTAAAAGCAAGATTTAGACGTATCTCTATCCATACCTATAAGAACACACGGAAGTCACGACCGAGATAGATCTTCCTCACATTTCTCTCCTTAAGACGGCTCTCAATAGGAAAAGCCTATTATTAAGGTTAAAAGTAGAAGAGAGAATCTAACATGTATATATAATGAATCTCACTCCATAAAACATCCAATAAAATGAAGGCCTGGACTGGCCGCTCGATTACATCATATCCGATAAGAGATGTGATAAAACCAATGAACTCAATAAGATCGCATAACTTTATTGTGCCTACCAGCATATCTCAAAACTACATAATACTAACACAGCCCAGTTTAATAAATCATAATTAATGATAGCCCATAATTAGATAAATCTAACATTCTCCCGCTTGAACATCATTAATTAAAAAACATATACTTTAAAAAAATTTGTAAAATGCCTTTTAGAAAACAATTTATTTCGCAAATGACTCTTGGGTTGAGCAATATAAAACACTGTATGCGGCCACAAAATTAAAACTTATATAATTATGAGACAATATCTCGATAAACAATCCGGTCCATTAGAATGCCTAACACCGAATCATGACAGTAATTATATTCTCAATAATATAAAAACCATCCATGACCACAAATGCTAGATATTCTATCGACATGGATCAAATGTGATGGTGTAGCATTAAGATAGTACTCCTTATGTGATCTTTATTTATGTACTATTTTTATTGTCGATCCTCAGATTTCTCGTTAAGCTTATGAGAAATCTGATTTCTTTATGTCTTTACGAGAAATTACATAAACCAATTACTTTTTAACTTTATTAGGAATTAAAATTTTCTAAATGAGAAATTCATATAAAAACAATTCTTCTTTAACCTTGTGAGGAATCAAATTCCTTGAAAACTTTATGAGAAATTTACCAGTCTTAAAATAGGCTTGTATACCCATTTTCCTTCAGGTTTACCTTTACGACAAATCCGTCATATTAAAAAATAAACGGTATAACAATTTTCAAGATTTCATATAAAATGACATGTCATAAGCATAATGTGCACAATGAATAAATAATGGAGTGTCAAACAAATAACAAAAATGATGATCATCAATAACGAAACCAAAGAGTTTATAAATACACTCCAAAATATGAATATATTGTTATGAAAAATATGAATCAACTCCTACCGACCAAGCACATCAAAAAAAATTCAATAATACACATGTTATCAACATGTTTCTTGAAGATTATTGTTCTCAGACCCTTGATCAAAGGATCAGCGAGCATGTTCTCAATCCCAATGTGCTCAATAATTATTACTTTTTCTTTCACCAGATCCCTGACTGATAGATACTTCACACCAATGTTTTTAGATTATGTGCTCCTTTTATTGTTTTTTTGTGAAAAACACTGTTGCGCTATTATCATAATAATTTTTTAATGCTCTAGAGATAGAATCAACCACAGAAAATTCAGTAATCATTTCCTTCAACCATGATGCTTATGTAGCGGTAAGGAAATAAGCAACAAACTCAGCATATATAATAGAAGATACCACAAGAGTTTGTTTAGCACTCTTCCAAGATATTGCACCACCAGCTAACATGAAGATGTAACATGAAGCCGACTTTAAATCATCTGGACAACCAGCATAATCTGAATCTGAATAATCGACCACCTCCAAACTGTCAACTTTTCTGTAAACAAGCATGAAATCTTCATTCGCTTTAAGTACCTCATAACCTTCTTGACAGTTACCCAATGTGCCATACCTAAATTACAATAGTATCTACCAAGTACACCAACAACAAAGGCGATGTCTGGTCTTGTGCAAATCTATGCATGCATTAGACTACCCACTGCACTAACATAAGGACAATTCCCCATCACCTTTCTTTCAAGCTCAACATTAACTTTTGCTAAAATTGTCTCCTTTCACCACGGGCACATCTCCTGACCTACGGTCTTGCAAATTAAATATTTCAAGCACACGGCTAATATAAGCCTTTTGAGACAACCCCAACAAGCCACATGATCTATCTCGATGAATCTCTATACCTAAAACAAATGAAGCATCTCACATATCTTTTATATCAAAACCCTTTGACAGCAGATGTTTGGTCTGATGTAGCAATCTTACATCGCTATTTGCAAGCAAAATATCATCTACATATAAAATAAGATAAATATATTTTCTCCCGCCGACCTTGCAATATAAACATTCATCCATTTTATTTTCCATAAAACCGAAAGAAGTCACCACCTTATCAAATTTCCGATACCATTGATAAAAAGCTTGCTTAAGACCATAAATCGACCTTTTCAATTTGCATACTAAATTTTCTTAGCCAATTTCTTGAAAACTTTTAGGTTGATCCATATAGATTTCATCATCCAAATTGCCATTTAGAAAAACTGTTTTCACATCCATCTGATAAAGTTCCAGATCAAAATAAGCCATTAAAGCCATAATAATTTTAAAAGCGACTTTTGTAGAAACTGTAGAAAATGTTTCATGATAATCAACGCCATCTTTCTGAGTGAACCCTTTAGCAACCAATCTGGCCTTATGGCGCTCAATTTCACCTTTGGAGTTTCTTTTAGTTTTGTACACCCACTTGCAGCCAATGGGTCGACAACCGGCAGGTAACTCAACTAGCTCCCATACTTTATTAAGTCCCAAATACTTTTATTCATCTTCCATAGCACTAAACCATAAATCAGAATGAATGCTAGAAACTACGTCACTGAAGGTAACAGGATCGTTGACTTCACCAATGTCATAATCTCCTTCGTCAAGATACACATAAAAATTATCAGGAATTGCATTTCTTCTTTGTCTGTTGGATCTTCTAATTAGTTCTTCTGGAGCATTTTTCATGTTGGGAGGCACGATATCAGAACTGGTAAAATCATTTACAAATTGTTACTCAATATCAACATTAACTAGTTGAGATAGAACAACACTATCTTGCAATGTGGGCAAAGGTATAGAAACGCATTCCCCCAGCCTCTGCTCATAGACAGCTGGAGGATCCTGAAGATCTACAACATCAAACTCTAAAAACTTTGTAGTTTGAGATTCAACAATTCTAGTGCCATTAGAGGGTCGATAGAATCTATATTCTTTGAAATGATCGGATATCCAATAAAATAATAATGAGTGGTTCTAGGATCTGTTTTCTTTTCAAAAGGGTTATAAACTCTCATCTCAGCTGGACAACCACAAACCCTAAAATAATTTAAGCTAGGCTTTCTACCAGTTCATAACTCAAAAGGAATCTTGGGAATAGATTTGCTAGGAACCCTATTGAGAATATGCAGGGCTGCCATGATAGTTTCTCCCCAAAGTTACCCAGATAGATTATTTCTGCTCATCATGCTACGCATCATATCCTTAAGAGTGTGATTTCACCTTTCAGCTACCCCATTCTGTTCAGAACTACCGGGTATAGTATGTTGGCCAATGATCCCACAATCTTTCAAATAATTAGCAAAAGGCCCTAAATATTGTCCAGTATCACCATATTTACCATAATATTCACCGCCATGGTCTGACCTAACAATTTTGACAAATTTTCCCAATTTTTTCTCCGATTCAGTTTTAAAGACTTTAAATCTATCAATTGCATCATATTTTTCCTTAATTATATTAAAAAAACCATAACGGGAAAAATCGTCAATAAAAGTGATGAAATACTTGTTACCACATAAGGTCTCAGAAGAAGATCCATTAATATCAGTATGAATAATTTCCAAAAGATTCGAACTACGAGTGGCATCTTTCTTCTTGATCTTAGTTAATTTATCTCTAAATACAGCCGACACAAACATCTTAATCATCAAAATCAAGATAGGGTAAAATTTCATATCTTATCAAACTTTTTATTCTCTCTTTGGAAATGTGACCTAAATGTTTATGCCATAGATTGGAAGATCTTTCTTTAATCAGAGGTCTTTTTGACATAGTTTTACCAATAAGACAAGTCATATGGTTATCATTGTCAGGAGCCAAGCAAAGTTTATATAATCCATCAGATAAGGCACAATTACCAGCATCAATAGAATTTGGAATTAAACGCATTTTTTCATTTCCAAAAAGAAAAATAAATCCCAACTTGTCCAATAACGAAGCTGAAATCAAATTCCGTCTAAAATACGGCGCATAAAAGACGTTCTCTAATACAAGAAGATAACTAGACTCTAAAATAAGGGCTAATGTTCCTACAAATTCGGTCTCTACATCGACTCTGTTTGCTACTTTAAGCTTGGATTCCCTTTCACTAGGTTTTCTTCTGCTTTGGAACCACTGCAATATCATAGCAACATGAACAGAAGCCCCCCATCAATCCACCAAGAATTTAAAAGAACACTAACAAAATTAGACTTGATGCAAACAAGAGCTAAATGATTACCTTCTTCTTTGTTCTTCTTAGCTAACCAAGACTTGTACTTAAACAATTGACTTTCTTATGACCGGGCTTTTTACAGAAGAAACACTTAGAATCATTCGGTGTGCCAACCTTTTGATTCCTTCGATTGTAGGTTTGACCATTACCATGTGTAACACCCTAGTACGTTTTTACAATATAATTTGGTATTTTAAGTCTTTCTTCATAATTCTTTTATTTTATCTTTTGGATTGCGAATGATTCGAATAGTAGTAGTTGTTATCCGACCCAACCCGCATGTTTAGAACCTAAGATGGTGCAAGATATCTGAGATTTGCCAGTAAAGTGTCTCCGTATGAATCTAGCATAATACCTATATTATATATTTAGATTTTTACATATCTATTTATAATACAAGATATAAGTAAATAATATCTTGCTACCTAACTTTGCATGGCATTTCATCTCATATCTTATTTTCGCTCTTATCTATTATGGTCAAATCCTAAAATATAGAAAACAAAATATTTAGTAAATCTTATTTATATTTATTTAAATTTTATTTGGAGTTATATGTATTTAATACTAAATTATTGCATTATGGCCAAAATCTTTATGTATGTATTTTATTTTCAAAACTATATTTTTTGACTAGATTCGGATAATAGGAGTGATTTAATATTATCTCTAAACTCACTCTCTCTCTCTCTATATATATATATATCAACAATTTATATATTTTATTGTTATTTTAAACCCCCTCTCTCTCCTCTCGTTTTTCTTGCACGTCCCCGATCCTTAACCCCATTGCTGTTCTTCCCTCCTCGTCACCGTCCTCGCCTGAACCCTGACCACCCACCATCACCATCCCGTCGCCGGCATCTTCTTCTTCTACTTCTTCTTTCCTTCTTCTCACCGAGAGCCTCACCCATCACCGCATCCACGTCGACCTCGCCGTCGACTTTGCCTCATCTTCTCGTCGCTGACCTAATCTCGCATCTCTCCACTCATTGCCCTCAACGTGACCCAGAACCCGAGCCCTCATCACCCGACACCATTTCTTTTTCTTCTTCTTTTGTCCTTGTTCACCAGAGCCGACCGCCGCCTCCACCTTGCTCCCCTCGCCTCTAACCCCGACCCCGACCCCATCTCCACTGACCACTATCATCTTCTTCGATCGCCACCTCTTTTGTACCACCACTGTGCCGCCACCAGACTACCACTATGTCACCACCATGTCACCACCAGACCACCACCTTGCCATCACCGTGCCACCGCCATGCCATCACCTTGCCGCCACCAAACCACCATGCCACCACCAGACCACTACCATGCCATCACCATGTCATCACCAGACCACCACTATATCCAGATCATACCGCCATCAGACCTTGCACCATACCCAGACCAGACCGCCATCAGACCTTGCACTATACCCAGACCAGACCACCGCTATACCATGCAACATACCCAAACCATGCCTGTTCCCGCCAAAAATTTCTGCGCAAAAGAGCCCAAGGTATCAAATGGCGGCGATACGCATAAGAAAATGGGAACCAGTATCTTCCGGGCTGTTTTTTGACAAACTCCCAAATAAGAAACAGATAAATTCTGATGGTATCGAAAGCGTCTCGAAAAACCATTCGATTTGATATATTATAAGCTTCATAATTCATTCGGGATCAAAAGTTATGAGGCATCACGTGTCCACAAGTGATGGGCCTTTAAGAACCCGCTGGAGGAGTCAAAAGATATAATAAAAACTCAGAAAAGACCCCAATAGGGCATCACGTGCTCACACGTGACCATGGGTCATGTGCAGACACGTGATGGGCTTTTAAAGCCTCTAAAATAATGAATGGAATTTAATTCTAAAAGTCAGAAAATACCTCAACGAGGTATCACGTGCTTACACGTGACCAATGGTCACGTGTTGACACGTGATGGTTAAAACTGAAACATAAATAAGCGGCTGAGGAAGGAACCCAATTGTGGTCACGTGCTCACACGTGACCAAGCACGTGACCAAAGGTCACGTGCCAGCACGTGACTGGCTTTAAAAGCCTTATAATTTAATAGAATTGAATTCTAAAAGTTTCTGAATCTTTCCAAATGGAAAAGGGTCATGGGGAACCGTTGGATTAAAAATCCAAGGGTGATTAAAAATCACCAATTTATGGAAGAATCCCAAATAAGGAAAGATTCCCCCTAAATCTAACCGAGATAATAAATAGAATATCTTTTGGATTTAAAATCCACGGTGAATAAAATTCACTGAATGATCTAAAGGCCCAGAATTAATGATAAATATAAATCAAATCTCTCAACAATCAAATCAAATCTTTCAATGAGAGATTTGCTAAACAAATTGATTCTTTTCCTTCTCCTATAAATAGGAGCCAAGAAGAGAAGAGAAGGGATCTACTTTTTTTAGAGAGAAAAACAGAGAGAGGAGAATTTAATTCTCTGCAAAAGAAATCCAAGAGTTTAATTCTTATACAAAAAGAACTTAGTTCTTCTTCTGGTTGAAGATCTGCACAGAGCACATCTCCCCATAAGTTGAGAATTTAATTCTCATCGGGTCGAGATCCTGCCATGCAGATCCTAAATTTAGAAGGGGAATTGAGTTTTGAGAATTTAATTCTCCTAAAACAAAACTAGGGTTTAACCCTAATCAAGAATTTAATTCTTTTACATATCTGGGAATTTAATTCCTTTAAAAAGAAATTAGGGTTTTACCCTAAATAAGAATTTAATTCTTCCAAAATAGGAATTTAATTCCTCCAGAATCAAAATTAGGGTTTTACCCTAAATAAGAATTTAATTCTTAAAGATATGGAGACTTAAAAGATCTCTGCGCATGAAAAGACTAAGGTCACGTGCCCCACGTGACCCCTGAACAGATCCCCCAAAAATGAGAAGAGGAAAGCTTTGAGGCAATGCCTCACGTGTTCCCACGCGACCCTCATTATATATAGAACAAAAGTAAAGGCAGAAACAATTCTGGGCGCTCTCACGTGTTACCACGTGACCCCTAATAAATGTTCTAATAAATCAGGGCATGATTATACATCACGTGCCTACACGTGATGGCTATGAAAATTAAAAGTGTTTAACACTTGTTTGCAGAACAAAATAAAGGGGATATGGCCCCACTTTTTGATGCCATCACGTGCTCCACGTGACTTCCAAAACGCAGAAAGAAAAAGCAAAGGAAATGAAAGCTTTGGGCGCTCTCACGTGTTACCACGTGACCCCTCAGCAAATGCTTTAACAATCAGCGCACTAATCCTCCTCACGTGACAACACGTGATACTCCAAAGAAAACATAAAAAGTGTTTAACGCTTACTTACAGAACGAAGAAAAGGAGATCTGGCTCCACATTTAGGGCGCCCTCACGTGTTACCACGTGATCCCTAACGAGCATTCTAACAGACCAGAGCAGGGGCCTCCATCACGTGCTCACACGTGATGGTCGCCATAATTAAAAGAGTTAAACACTGATCTGCAGAATAAAATAAAGGGAATCAGGGCGCTCTCACGTGTCCACACGTGACCCCTCTCTCCTTAGTGTTTAACACTAATCTGAAGACTTTGTCCTCAGTGTTTAACACTGATTTTCTTAGTGTTTAACACTGATTTGGAAAATTCTATTGGCAGTGTTTAACACTGATTTGCTTAGTGTTTAAAACTAATTTGAAAGCCCTGTTGCTAGTGTTTAACACTGATTATCTTTTAGTGTTTAACACTAACATGTTAATCTTATTCCCAGTGTTCAACACTGTTGACCTTTAGTGTTTAACACTAGCTTTAGCCCAATTGGCTAAGTTTCTAGAGACAAAGCCTCTCCTTCAATGGACCAGCAGAGAGCCAATATTTCAAACACAATTGGACTTAGCCCAGATTGGCCATAAGTCCTCAAATCATCTTGAACTGAGCACATCTGCTCTTTCAACCAACTCATTGGTTCAAGGGTACATCTCGGAACTCCTCTGATATTTGTCGTTGTAATCCTTCAACGTCTTCAGAGAGGTAACGGGTCCCGACAACCACACATCAACACGTACTGTGGGGTCCTTAAACTCATGGACTTATGCGTCTTTAAACCAAGATACGGACTGTGGGGTCCTTAAACCCGCGGACTTATGCGTCCTTAAACTAACGGACTAATGCGTCCTTAAACACACCCATATGGACTGTGGGGTCCTTAAACCCATGGACTTATGCGTCCTTAAACTACCAATGGACCACTATGTCCCTAAACTGGCACTGGACCACTATGTCCTTAAACTGGAAATGGACCACTATGTCCCTAAACTGGCACTGGACCACTATGTCCTTAATCTGGAAATGGACCATCATGTCCCTAAACTGGCAATGGACCACTATGTCCCTAAACTGGAACAACAGAGCCCAAACGCTCTTTTGTCGGATCTAAATGATCCCATTAAGTTGATCTTAGTCTCAAATTAGACTAACGTATCCTTAACAACCGTTTAAGTTGATTTTAGCCTCAAATATGGCTAACGATCCTTAAACCTTCAAACAGACTTTAGTCCCAAATTGGACTCTAGATCCCCCAATCAATTTTGGCTCAAGGGTACATCTCTGAACTCCTCTGACATTTGTTGTTGTAATCCTTCAACGTTGTCAGAGAGGTGATGGGTCCCGACGGCCATACATGTAATGGACCCCTATGTCCCTAAACTGGAACAATAGAGCCAATTGCTCTTTTGTCGGATCTAAACGATCCCGTTAAGTCGATCTTAGTCCCAAACTGGACTAACGTATCCTTAACAACCGTTTAAGTTGATCTTAGGCTCAAATATGGCTAACGCATCCTTAAACCTTCAAACAGACTTTAGTCCCAAATTGAACAATAGATTCCCCCAATTAACTCTGGTTCAAGGGTACATCTCTGAACTCCTCTGACATCTGTCGTTGTAATCCTTCAACGTCGTCAGAGAGGTGACGGGTCCCGACGGCCATACATTAAACGGACCACCATGTCCCTAAACTGGAACAATCGAGCCCCCAAACGCTCTTTTTTCGGATCTAAACGATCCCGTTAAGTTGATCTTAGTCTCAAACTGGACTAACGTATCCTTAACAAACGTTTGAGTTGATCTTAGCCTTAAATATGGCTAACGTATCCTCAAACCAAAACCCCAAACCCAAATCTAAGAAAACACGGATTTGGACTAATCCACGTCCTACGGGCGACGACATAAATTAGTCTCCGTATACAATCCACGGGCAACCACAAACAAAACAAACACCCATGACACGAAGTGACCAGCTGGAGAAGGAGAAAGTTGTTACCGCGATGCGGTAGCGTAATTAACTGCAGGGGCTTGCGCCTGCAGGGAAGAGCGTCCCCACAATCAAAAACCCCTCAAGCGAGGGGGAATCTGACGAAGTCTGCTACATCGGACGCATCCATTTAAACCTTCGATACATGGTGCCCTCCTGGGAAGTGGCCCCTGATTGGGTCCGGTTCTCTCTAAAAGGGCAAAACCGTGCAGTTTCGGCCAGAGCGGATAATACCATCTGTACTAGGGTATAGGGCGTTATATTTATAATGTAGTTCGGTCCTCTTTCGTAACGTGTTCCGAAAATTTCCCATTGTTCTATAGTGGATCCCACGGACTCAAGAGGTGCCCCCCACGGATTCAAGAGGTGGCCCCCATCCCCTTGGCATGACAATTGGCATGGCACTTTATTCTGTGTAGCACTTTGTTCCGTGAGCAAGAACCGGATCCCGAAATTTGCTCTTTCCGATTCTTTGAATACACTGTTCCCGCAAAAAAAATTGGCTCAAAACTTGCTGCCCGTTTATAAAAATAAAGGGAAACCTCCACGTGTTAAACACGTGCACTCACATGCAAAGTATGTAGGAACCGCTTCAGATAGGATTAAATCCGTGAGCACCTCACGTGTGTTTCCCACGTGAGCGCCAGCGCCAGCTTATGTTAGGATTAAATTCTATAGTGGCGCTTCACATGGAACACACGTGAGCGCCGGCGTGCAAAGCACAAGCGTGACTATTTATAAAAGAATTAAATTCTGAGGCAAGGCGTCAACGCCTAAATTAAAGAAGGTAGAATTAAATTCCACTCTCTGTTAAACAGAGCCGTTGGATCAAAAATCCAACGGAGATGATAAAATATCAAAAATATAGAATTAAATTCTGCATGGGAGAAAATATCCCCCGAATTGGATTATAGAATAAAATTCTATTCTCTCAATCTTTCTAAACAAGAAAGATTGCCCTCTGTAAAACAGAGAACCGGTGGATTAAAAATCCAACCGTGATTAAAAATCACCGTTTTCCAGAATAAATTTTGTATATGGGAGAATATCCCCAATTGTAACAACCCTAAACTTTCTGTACAGAATTTTTCAAAATTACAGAGAGGAATATCTAAGCCTGAGCACAAATTATAAATTTGATTTGCTTTTGAACAACAAGAAAGCACTTGTAGCTCATTGGTAAAGCCTTACACTGCTGTGACGTAACCCATGTGTTCGAATCCCATCAGCCACCTATTATTTTTATTGTATTTTCTTTTAAATTTCTAGAAGCCCAACAGTTTGCACGTGCACTACACGTAAAATGAAAAGTCACACAAAAAACAAATATGTGCAAAACACTATTCATACAGACCCTGACACATGGCGGAGATCCAAGCCCTAGCCGACGGGATTGGACCGGCGAGATTACCCCTTAGCCCAACGTCGCCAGCCTCCCTCCGTAGGTAATGCCTCACCTTACTAACCCTATTCCCTTGGCCTCCCCCCTTAACCCCTGTACTGTTTGTTTTTATTAAAAATAAATAGAGAATTAAAAATGGGCATCAATTCACATTTCAATGCATATTTTAATTGTATTCTTCATTACCCTAAACCCTAATTTTCCCTATAAATACCACACCACATTTCACTTATATCCATTCAGAATTTCATTACAAAAACTTTATAAAATTTCCAAGTCCCAAGATGTACAAGTGGAGTTAGCAAGAGACGAAGTTTCGACGACGTTCCAAGAAGAATCCGGTGACGAAACGATACCCCGACGGTTCCAAAGTCTTTCCCTACCTCCCTTCTACCTTTGTAGCCAGTAAGTTCCCTCTCCCCTTCTCTTTTACTATTCTAAAACTTCTCTTTTCAAAATTCGTCGGAAACGGAGTTATTCCGGCTTTCGATTCTCTATTCTTTTCATAATAACAAACCTAAATTTTTTTAATAGATTGTTTAGAAATCATAAACAAACACATTAGAACAAGTTTCATCTCAAAAGAATCTATTGTGCAACTTTTTTCGCATTTTTACGGTAAAATACCATATACTTTACTTTCGATATAATTCAACATATTTCTTATATTACCTTTAGAAAACTCACGAGATAATGACCTACCTCCTTACAATACACATTCTTGACATAGCACGATGGTTTGTAAAATATTCTTTTGGGACAAAATACGACATTACATTTAAATACCTTAAATTTACAAAACTGTTTTCTTTAAAAAGTGCATTAATTAAATTCCTTGCAATTATGTCTCTACAACCCATTTTGGGGAACCCCAATCGGGATAGTGTGGATTATCGCACAACCTCGGGCCTAGTAGAGCGAGATGCAGACCTCTGTAAGGAGCATTCGATCTCGATGGAACTTTTAATGCAATTTTTAAGAAAAATATGATTTCTATTTAATAAATGAATTCTATTTTCTTTTATATAAATATATAAATATAAATACTATCAAAATATCTACTTTAAGTATACAATATATATATATATATATATATATATATATATATATATATATATTCCATGTTTTCTAAATCAAAGGAATCACACGTTTATGAAACTACAATTACAATTTAATACAATTCCAATATTTCATTAATATACAATATACAATGGAAACTAGGTTCTACTCACTAGAAAATTTCACTTTTATAAAATATATATCTATGAAAACTCTAAAGACGGTAATTCAATACTTGAGGCGTGTTTTGAAAATATATCAAAACTCTTTTTACATAAAACCCCCTCAGGTTATACTAAATTACAATAAGGACTCTAGTAAACATAGTTTTAAGCGGAACCAGTTCTCTTGAGCCTCGGGGAGCTGGAGAAAGTGAGTGCTTGCCTATCTAAGGTAGATAATCTAATAACGGTGTTATCATACGGTAATTTTCTTGGAAAAAGACACAAATCCTGTCGTCTATGTGCAGCAGTTACCGATAACATCAAAACAATCAGGATTTCAATCCTATTTAAAAGTCTGACTCAGTTCGAGTCATGGTCAAATCTGGTTATAATCTATCTTGAATTTGATTCAAGTATAATTGCAATACAACATGAATCCATGAATACCAGAATTCAATCTATATCAATATGAACATGACTGAACCGAAACATGGATATACTCTGATTACACGACTATCCATTTATATCCATTCTGTTTACTGATATCATGGTTTCGGCAAGTCTTTCATTTACTATAAGACAATACAACACAATCAGTACAATCAATACAATAAATACAATAAACATTACGGGGTTTATAAAGGGGTAGACTGGTACGGAACATGAAGGTGGCATGAGGTGGTCACTAAAAGATGTAATTATATCCATGCCGTTGTTCCGTGGTATTTTCGACGGAGCCTTGTACTATGGGTTACCAAAGTCTACGGTGTAAGTTGGACTCCTATCGTATACACTGGCATATTCTGTACCAAGCTACAAACACTACGTTAACCTAATAATCAAACATTATACTAGATATATTCTCTTTTCCGTCTATTCTACTTCTCTCTTTCTTTGAGACTTACTGAGCGATTGTTCGCTGACGACATTCCTATTTCTCTTTTTCTTTGGAATGTTGTCAGGAGGACCCGACTCTGAAGAGTTCGAGAACAGCCAGGAGCACTTGGAGCAGACCCCTGAGCAGTACACTGAAGACCCCGAGCTATAGTCACTTGTACATATTTTCTTTTCAGTCCATGTCATTATTTAGGCATTGCTTTCCATCCTTTTATTTATATTTCCAGTTGTATTGTAAAGAAATGTTTAATAAATAAAGTTGTTGTTCATTACATTCATGTCTCTTGTGTACATTTTACTTTATATTGCTTAGAAACGCTTAGCGTGTTTACTTCTGAGTAAATACGTAGCGGACCCAGTCGCGTCCCCTTGCCGTACATCGGGAAGCAGGGCGTGACACCAATCTTGTTAAAAACAAGGACAATATCTTCTGTAAAAACAGAAACCCTTGGATTAAAGATCCAATAGTGGGTAAAAATCCCTAAATCAATTGGGATCTCTTAATGAGAGATTTCTTAAAACTAATTAACAAACTTCTCTCTACTATATAAAGAACCCGAGACTTCAAGTCTCAAAAAAAAGGAAGAAAGAAAGGAGAAACAACACAAAAGGGAAACAAAAACATAGGCAAAGAAAGAGCTCCGTAGAGGCTTAAAAAAGAAACAGAGAATTTAATTCTCAAAGAAAATACTCGTTTTCTTGAAACCCTAGGTAAAGAGAAAACACAGAGATCATTTTATCTCTCCTTCGACTCTCTGAGGGTTTAACCTTTTATATAAGAACTTAGTTCTTCCTCTGTTTGAGATCTGCAGAAGCATATCTCCCCACAAGTTAAGAATTTAATTCTTACCGGGGAGATTCTGTCATGCAGATTCAAAATCAAGGGGAAAGAATTAAGTTCAAAGAGTTTAACTCTTACAAAAAAACATATGAGAATTTAATTCCTCTGAAAACAAGGGTTTAACCCTATAAAAAGAATTTAATTCTTGCAAAGAATAAGAGGAGAACTTGATTCCTCATCCCTTAGACGATGATTATAATCCGAGACCTTCCAAATCCTGACGATTAGAAATGTCATTAATAAGAAATCAAAATCACCAAGAACACAGAAGAACAGCCTGGTGATTCATCAGCGTTTAACACTATATCGAGACCTCACGTGTTTTCCACGTGAGTGTTTCTAATGAATAAAAAGAAACGGCTGAGACTGCCTCACGTGTTTCCTACGCGAGAGCTTAAAAGAGGAGCAAGGAGCACTTCCTAAGGCAGTCACGTGTTTTGCACGCGACCCCCAATCAAGTGCTTAGCACTTCCGTAAAAGGGAGAGGCAATAAAACCAAAGGGCAGCACCTATATTTGGAGCGCCTCACGTTTTTCACACGTGAGCGCCACGAGAACCAAGTGCTTAGCACTTATATAAAAGAGGGGGAATAAAACCCAAAAAGTAGCGCCTACATTTGGAGTGCCTCACGTGTTCACACATGAGCGCCTCTGGAGTTCAGTGTTTAACACCGATCCAGCGCCTCATGTGGGATACACGTGAGTGCTGCATATACCAGTGCTTAGCACTATTGGGTAACTATGGAGACTCAGGCCTAGCCCAAATCGGCTAAGTTTCCCCAAGGTCAAACCTCTTCGATTTCCAATCAACCGAGCCCCTTTCGCTCATGATTCCCCAAATTGAACTTAGTCCCAAACATGACTAATGATCCTTCAACTGATGATATCCAAAATAATATTCATCCCATATCTCCTAAGATAATATTAGTCTAAAAATGACTAATGATTCTTAGGTCTACAGCAGCCCCCCTTTCCCTCAAATACGAGATTTGGTATAAGGGTACATCTCTCCACACCTCTGATATATGTCGTTGTTATTCCTCAACGTCTTCAGACAGGTGGCGGGTCTCGACAACCAACAGCTTTTTGGTGCACTTCCAAACTGATGTGCACACCTCAAATCAGAGTGCACCCCAAACTGGGTGCATCCCATATCATCGTTGTTCATCCCGTCACGTAACAAATACACGTGCGCGCAAGATGGACAACGGACCGAGACGTTATTAAACTAAAATCTCACCTCCAAAATGGTGATCAACGGACCGAGACATTCTTAAACTAAAAGCTTACCTCCAAACTGGTGATCAACGGACCGAGACGTCCTTAAACTAAAACATCACCTCCAAAATGGTGATCAACAGACCGAGACATCCTCAAATTAGAACTTCGCCTCCAAAATGGCGATAATGGACCGAAATGTCCATAAACTAAGACAACAGAGCCCAAATGCTTTTTTGTTGGATCTGAAGCAAAAATAATCCTAAGACCTTGTTAAGTAGATCTTAGTCTCAAATTGGACTAATGCATTCTTAACAAAAAACCAACTGAGCCCCAACTGCTCATAAACATTTAAGTTGATCTTAATCTCAAACCAGATTAACGATCTTTAAATAAAACAAATCCAAATCTAAAATATATGGATTTGGACTAATCCACGCCCTACGGATGACGACATAAATTAGTCTTCGTATACGATCCACGGGAAAACCAAAAATAAAACAAACACACACGACACGAAGTGAACTTCTGGAGCAGGAGAAAGTGGTTATTGTGATGCGGTAACGTAATTAACTGCAGGGGCTTGCGCCTGCAGGGAAGAGCGTCCCCACAACCAAAAACCCCTCGCGAACGAGGGGGAATCTGACGAAGTGCTACAACGGCCGCATCCGTCCAGACCTCCGATATACGGTGCCATAAATAACTTGGTATCTTCAGAGAGGTGGACGGATAAATCCAAATAGAATCTGCCTCCAAATTCAGGCAAGACGCCCTCCATGTCTCAGTCCAGTTTTCGGCGGTAAACAGATTCTGGAATGCCCGGTGGGACCTTTTTCTCTTTCCACTCCATATTTCATGTGTCGTGAACAAATCGCGGTTTGCGATGGTTGCCCTTGAATTCGAGATACTAAGATTTGGTGTTTTGCTCATGTGCAGGAAAAAGGTCAATGGCTTCCAGCTGCACAAACTGCAACAACAACTCTGTAACATTTCATAAAAAAATATTATTTTTGGGAATTTAAATAATTAAAAATGATAACTTTCATGAATATGAATAAGTATGAGAATTAGTTTTAATAAAAGGGTATAATTATATACCAATAGTTTGGAAAATATTTGGAAAATTAATATAATTATTGAATTGGAAGGTGTTGAGTTGATTTGGATATGTTATAAATATTTATACAATTATTTGTATACGAGTTTATTACTAAACTTGATTAATATTTACTAATTATGCATTAATCCGGTTTATGTGCATGACATGCAACAAAGCATGTTATAAATACTTGCTACATTTTTATTAATATGCACCATGGTTCTTCTTTTTTTTAAAATGATTTGTTTTAAGTTTAAAATAAAAAGAAAAGGGAAAAGATATTGTGAGATATTTTATGAGAGAGTGATGGGACAAGTATCATGGTTGAGGTGAGAGAGAGAGAGTGAGAGGGGAAGTTTCTACACTTTGGGCTCATGTGTTCTTCACTTCACTTCTCATCTTCATCTTCCTCACTCTCCACTTCCTCCATCTCCTTTCTACCACCCACAACTATCTCAAAAACTCTATCAAAACCTCATCACCCCTTCATAAAAAATGATCACAAGACCATTCTAAACACCTTGAGTAGATCAAGTCAAGATTTTGAGAACTTTGGGCAACTCAAGAAAATTCTTGAGTTGCCAAGTGAGGTAAATTCCATGTATTTAGCTAAACTTTTGGTTTTCCAAGCATCTATAGTAATTTAGAGTTAACTAGGTGAGGTTTAGTGATCTTTGAATATTTCTAGATGAGGGTTAGGAGATAGTATGACTTGTGAAGGTGTAATTGAGGTGTGGTGATGTTTTTCATGACTTTAGTGATTGTAACAACCCTAATTTTCCTATACAAAGTTTTCAAATATTTTATTAATCCTTAAGGGTATTTTAGCCTGAGCACAAGATATAAGTAATTATCTTGCTTTTTAATTATAAGTTAAAAGAATATAACAACTCCATTTTAGTGTATAAAATTTGCTTAAAAATTAATGTATACTTGGGGTATTTACATTTCTGTAACTACTTTAAGTAATTAAATAGCTCCATCATTACAAGAAGGAGCTTGTAGCTCATTGGTAATACCTTACACTGCTGAACCAAACCACCAGAGTTCAAATCGCATACCCCACATTATTTTTAATATTTTTTTATTTTGAACCTTTAGAATACCAAGAGTTTACACGTGCATATCTCATAAAAACCCCACTACACCTTGAAATGTAACTGTACCAGAGGGATCACCAGTCGTCGGGGGAGGATTCCAGCCGCCTGACTCGTCGTGACCGAGTCGGCCGATTTCGGCAACGACCCCAACATGAAAGTTGTGTCTTTTCATATTCCCTATACACCTGCAAAATTTTAGCCTTAGACCATTTCTAGAACTCTTTTAAAACCCCAATTAGTCCACTTTTAATACATTTTTAATACATTTTATCAAATTTTTCATTTTAACCTTTCATCTACCCTAACCCTATAAATACCACCCTACCCTCTACCCTCTCACCCCTAACTCTGAGCCAACTCTCTAAAAAAATTTCAAGAATCTTGTGCACTTTGAAAACGAGCTCGAGGCGAAGCTCCGATGAATTCCCGGCGGAACTTCCGGCGATCGTTTTAGGAACTACCGGCGACGACGCAACACATCGGCGATTCCTCTACTTCCCTTTCACTCTCTTGTGTGATCTAAAACCCGTAAGTCCCAATTTCTACCTATCTCTTCTATCTAAAAATACGGATTTACAAAACCCGACGGAATCGGAACAAATCCGATTTCCGATTCGGTTTCCTATAAAATTCCACTTCTCACTAATACAATTATACTTAAACTTTCTCATGTTGACTATTAAACACTAATCAAACAAATTGATCAAGTTTCATTACATAAAATGATAGGTATTTCCATTCATCGTATTTTTCACTTAAATACCACATTGTTTCAATCCTACATTTAACTCCATCAAACTTGCTATACATTTAAAGTAGATCACGAGGTAACGACCTACCTCCTCACACACCCACATACAACCTAACACTATACCCTCGAGAACTCAAAATACGGAAAACAAACATTTTCATTTAAATACCCTTTACTAAATAAAGACATTTCTAAAAGATTTAGTATTGATACACTTTTTAAATAAATACTAATTATTATGAAACTAGGATAAGTTGTGGACATCAGTCATTTATCTAAACCTGACTTTGTGGTGTCTAGGCTAGGAAAGTGAGAAAGGTAACTTTAAAAGGCCTCTCTCACGGTGATTCGTGAGCGGATCCCTCCTTTCTTCACTTGTACTTACCTGGCCACAATTGGCGGTGAAGAGGCGATTTGAGATATCTCACAACTTGTCGTTTTTGACCAGTTAGGAATAGTCTAGTTGACTTAGGAGACCCCAGAATGTAGAATACGGAAAATTGACATCTTTACAAATAAATACCATTTACTTCATAAAACCGTTTTCTAAAGGATTTAGTATTTATACAATCTTTGCAAAGCGCCGCTACAACCCATTTTGGGGAACCCGTTCGGGATGGTACGGATAATCGCACATCCTCGGGCTTAGTAGTGCGAGATTCAGACCTCCGCAAGGAGCATTCGGTCTCGAAAGATTTAAAATACGACATCTTAAGAAAATGAGATTTTTAGAATATAAAATATATATTAAAATTATTTTTGTATAAATATAAGTATATTTATCATTAAAATACCTATTTTGTTATGATATAAATATTCCACATTTTTCCAAAAATCACAAGAATCAATTTCACACTAATATACCATGAATTCCATATTAAACCAATATTACAAATAAATACCTTTATTTCTGGAATTAGGATATTTTCACAAGAAATATCAAAATATAAAATCCACTTTCATTACAACTCTAAAGACGAATAATAAATGCTTGGGGTTTATTTTGAAAAGTATATAAAAGTATTTTTACATAAAACCCCCTCAAGTTCTATAATTTACCATAAGGGCCCTAGTAAATATAGGTTTAAGCGGGACCAATCTCTTGAGTCTCATTATAATCTGATTTGAATATGATTCAAGTACAATCTACAATCTACAATTTACAATCTACAATATTCTGATTCAACATGAATCCCTATATTCAATCTATTCAATACATTCAATCTACATTGATTGAACCGAACCATGGATATACATCCATTTACATGATTCTCCAGATATTCCATTTACATGATTATGCAGTTACATCCGTTTACTGATATCATGGTTTTGATCAGTCATCCAACTATACAATACAATACAACAATACAATCAAAACACTACGGGGTTTAAGGGGTAGACTGGTACGGAATATGTTAAAGGTGGCACGAGGTGGTCACTTAAGACGTAATTACATCCATGCCGTTGTTCCGTGGTATTATCGATGGAGCCTTGTACTACGGGTTACTAAAGTCCCCGGTGTAAGTGGGACTCCTCTCGTATACACTGGCATCTTCTGTACCAAGCTACAAACAACAGTGTTAACACGAAATACAACATTATAATAATAAAATATAACTTTAAAAGCTACTTCCTCTCTCTCTCTTCTTTTCTACTTCTCCCTTCTCTTTGGGACTTACCGAGCGACCTGTTCGCGGACGACATTCTCTTTCTTTCTTCTTTGAATGTCGTTAGGTGATTTGGACACGTCAGAGATCGAGCCTACTGCTGAAGACTTGGATCGGTTTGCTGAAGACCCAGAGCTTTAGTTTCATTGTACACATTTCCTTTCAGTACTTTACATTCCTGTTATGCCATTGTTTAGGGATCGCTTTTATTTCAGTTGTATTTACTTTTCATGCATTGTACAGAAGAATGTTAATAAATAAAGTTGTTGTTCAGTTTATATCTCTTGTGCTTACTTTTATATTGCTTAGATACACTTAGCGTATTTACTTCACAGTAAATACGTAGCGGACCAGTCCCGTCCCCTTCGCCGTACACCGGGAAGCGGGGCGTGACAGTGATGTATTAGGGACCCAAACCGGAGACCAAACAAAGACTTGACTTAGATTTGGCCGATGTTGGTTTTGTGACTATTGTGAGGACTACAAGGAATCTGGAGCAATCTGAGGTGTTTGTAAGAAAATCAAACAAGTAGAATAACCTAGATAGACCACTAGAAGACCACCATGAGAAGACGATACCCAAATTCCAAAATGGGGCCGACGACATTGGGAAAATGGACAATCTCACCGGGCCAATTGCGGACATTGGAGTAGGGGTTTGGCCTGTAGCTCACTTACCTTATAACATAGCCCCTGTATTGTTTGTTTAGTCCCTAATTTCCTGAGTCGAAATCTAGAGCTAGTTTTCTAAGTTGCTGTATTGAGTTTTGTGGATTTTAATAACTTGAGTTTTGATATTGTGTTTTATCTCGATTGATTGGCGTTTGTACGTCAACGACGAGGGTTGATTGACTATTTTTGCTTGCGTAGGCCATAGGTTCTAACCTATGTGTGTTTCGTGTGTCGTATCGGCTTTCTTGTATTTGATTCTTATTTTACGATATAACGTATTCGAAACCGTAGATACCCCACGTGGACTTCGGGACGGCAAGGAAGAGTGTGGCGTCATTGACTTTGGCAAGCGAGGATTAAGGTGAGTAGATGTATATCTACGGGGGAAGTCAGGTGGATGGCGTATAGCACCCCCGCAACAGTGGAATAGAGTATTACTATATTAGTAGGTTTGGATGTGATATTTGGATACTTAGCGAATAGGGTATTTAGAAGACCTTAGGTTAGATTAGGTTGATCTAGGAAGACCTGTCCAGAGGATGATTGCCTTGGTGGCGAATCGCAGGTTATATGTAGTCACACACACACGCGCACACACACACACTTGATTTTGTGTGTATACGTGTGTGTGTGTATATGTATGTATGTATGTACGTATGTGTGTGTGTATACATATACACGGGTGATGAGGATAGTATGTGATACATGGAAATGAGTCGATATGATCGGGTATGATGCCGTGAGATTTTGATATGTGATTGAGTCATGATATTGTATATGGTATGATATTATGATGGATCGTTGGGCGATATGTATTCATACATGTAATATATATGAATTGATGATATTAGAATGTATGAGACTTTAGAATCATACCCCTGATCATGATATTGTACGATGATTATACCGTATCATTGATGATGTACATATGATATTTGACCCGTACCCTCGTTTTTGGAGATGCCGTACGATGGATTTTACCGTACGAGATATAGATACAATGATTGATCCGCACTCTTGACTCGAGGATGTAGTACGATGTATTATTACCGTACGTGATGATATGAGGCTGGATCGCCGACTATTAGATATATCGGCTCGGGATACTATAGATTTCATATTACCTTTCGACTAGTTCCTTAGTTTAGTCATTTGGTTATTGGGTAGATGTTAGACTAGGCGCGGGTCATACCTATTTTCAAAACAGACGAATCGTAGGCTTTTTCAAAGAATAAAACAAGGGATGCTGTGGATTTTTAAAAGACATCTGTTTTCTCAAAACACCGTAGTACCTACTTTTCTAAAAACCATGATTCGTGCTATTTCAAAACACAAAAACTTTATGACTCGTATACAAATATGTATATTCTGTAACGTTGCGTTTACTATTCATTTTCCGTCATATTCATGTAGCTCTCATTGCACTTCATATATATACATGTATTTTCTGTAGCTTTTATGATCTCGGCTGTTAGGACACCAGCACCATTACAGATGATGCGTATGTTGCACGTACACTTGCTTGCCGGGTCACACACATCATCATCGATAATTGCCATGTCACGTACACTTTAGAAAACGTTACTTCATTGGTATAACCTGCTAGATGGTAGTTTAAACATATTATTAGTATGCTTGGTCTCATATACTAGTCTAGATACTGCATTCCTTCCTTAAATACCCGATGCATTCATATATTCATTCGGTTATGTACTATTGTGGGGCTTTATACCGATATTCACTGTTCATTGACTCGTGATTTTGAGATTTCGGATCCTTCATGAGATTTCTGGATTTGGGAAACCGCATGTGAATTTTTATAAACTTATGATTATTTTAAAAGTGAATGATGCGGTTTTCCTTGATATGATATTTCGTGTCCACCATGATGTTTTCTCGGTTCTGAGCTTAGTTTTCGAGACCCGATTCGAGGAGTAGCATGAACCGTCTGCGGGTACATGGTAGACCCGGTAAGGTATCCCGGGGCAAAAAGCTCGAGTTGTAGACAATGAGCCTGGCAGTGAAGCGCTATCTATCGGTGATAATTTAGACCCGGCGGTTATCTGGAGGATACCAACCGGAGTCGTGAGATGGATATGAGGGCCGATCAGAGGATACGGCGCCTGAGATTCGAAGATTTACGTGTTGATGCTGGACACGGGTTTCATGATATTCGAGTATTGGTGTTGGACACTCCAGTTTTATTATGATTTTTGTGTGTCGTTGCTGGACACACCCACCTGATGATACATTCGTACATGATTCATATTTTATGACATGGACACGAGTACCTTGGTATCACTTTTATGCTACTGTTACCCTTGCTTTTATACGATGTCAGTGTATTAGTATTATTATATTATTGTATGACCTAGGAGATCGTCATACATTCGGTTTCTACTCGGTGATGTCTTCTACTCATGAGTTGGCAACTCACCCCCGTTGTGCCACAGTTTCTTGCAGGTTTGGCCGTACAGGTTCCATTGCGGTTTGCTGGCATATCATTTCTTCAGTGTGATTGCATTTATAGGTGGGATACATTGCATCGTGACCACCAATATATATTTGTGTATTTATTTCAGTTGTATCTAGTTAAGGCTCCATCAACCAGACTTGTATATTTAGTAGACTTGGATAATCACAGTTTGTATATTCTTTCGGCTTTAGAGTCGCGCTCTTGTATTCTTTATTGTTGGGATTTCTGTAACGATGCTTAGTTTTCTCGTTTTCTTTCTGAGTTTTGATCCTCTCCCTTCGGCGTTGTATATTTATATTATCTTGCGTGGTTATTTCCGCCAATTGGCGAAGAGCTAGCTCCCGCTTGGGGATGCCTTATTTATTATTGCTCGTACCATTTTCGGGTTAAAAATTACAAAGGAAGTCCTGCCCAAATTTTCAATGACAAAAATGTTTTCTAGTAAAATGCATACAATGCGTTTTTGTATACTATTATCTATGTTATGTAGATGGAACTTGATTTCAGAAAAAACTCATTTCAAACTGCACCTCCACTATTTTTCCCTAAAAAGGTTTACACTTTTGGGCTTTTGGCTTACTTGAATTAGACGGGGTCCTATAGACTTCACATGATTCAAGTGCCAGTCACGTGCATTTTCCAGGTCGTGACAAACTCCCGCTCCGCCCCAACTGGAGGAGTGACATACGGGCCCAATGCGGCCTCCATCTTTTCAATTCCGGTGGGGCAACTAACTCAAGCTACCCCTGGATTGTTTTTTGGGACCATGCTCCCGCCAACGAGCTTCAACGCCCCAACGCCGCAAAAGGAAGCTCCAAAGAAGTCGGTCTTCGATCAACTTGCAACCATCACGGCCGCTCTCGACGGGTCGTCCAAGTTTGCCAACTCAATCTGCAACAGGCTGAGCCAAAGCTTAACTGGGCCCGCAAAGAGGCTCACGACACCTGAAAGGGCTATCCCAAAACGAATATTCCTCCCAACTCTTCCGGCAAGTGAAGTCGTCAAAGGTGCTTCTCCTACCAAAGGATCGGTCTTCGTAAGAGTGGCCATGCCAACTCCTGCTGCGGGTGAAGTCATCAAAAGTGCTTCCCCTACCAGAAAATCGGCCTTCGAAAGGTTGGTCGTTCCTTCTCAACGGACGTCGGTCTTTGACAGGCTGGCAGCAGCAGCAGCCCCTAATCAAAGCCTGGGGCACGACGGAGCCGCTTCCAAAACTGAGGTGGTCCCGTCTGCAAGACATGCTCGACGTCGCCACTGGCGCCGAGTGAGGAAAGCCGGGGGCAACCCCCCCTCTGGACTTACTCCACTAGCTTCAATGGTGGAAGTTGACGTTGCTGTTCCAAACGGGAACATGTTTGATCTGCTTAGGAGGGCGCGAAAGAATTCTTCAACCACGGTGCTGTAGAAATCTCCCCCACCTTCTGAAAACACGACGCAGGCAAAGCCGGAGCAGTCCCCTCAGCGACCATCCTCCTAAATCCATAGGGTCTGGCGGAAAGTCCAAGATTCTGTGATCAACAAAGTCTACTCTCGCCGACTGAAGAAAATGAAGGCTCGGCAAGAAGAGGACCACCCCTCCGTCATACAGAGAGGGATGTCTTCAACACAGGCGCCTGATACAACGGCTCCTTCAATCTCGACCTCCCACAAAAGGAGGAGGCCGGAGAAAATCCCATTGCCTGCGGCAAATTCCAAAGGCGCTGGACTCAAATGCCCCAAGTATGGGGGCATGATCATCCATATGGTCTACATGGCTTCCAGGAAAGAAGAAAGTCGTGCTTTCGTGGGCCATCGGCCGCAAACTCGGTCACTGACAAAAGATCAGGAGCAACAACAAAAGCTCCAGGAAATGCTGATCAAAATGTCAGCACTCACCGGACAGAAAGAAAGTCCAGAGTCAGCATATGAACAGCGCCAAGAGCAAGAAAACGATACAGAGTTCTTGCGAAGGGTGCTTGAAAGGAAGGATAAGGAGGCCGCGGAATAAGCCGCTAACATAAAGCATATGACGCTTTTGTTCCAGGACATGGTTAGAATGATGATCCAGCCAGAACCTCCAGCCGAGGATCCGCCGATAACCATCGAGGATGACAGAGGGGAAACATCAAACTCTTTTCCGGCTCTATCAGTGGCCATGGAGGAAACGATCTCCAAGGCTTCTCTTGATGATTACATTGCTCAGCAAATCGAAGCTCACTATACTAGTGAAGCCGCAAATAGGTCAGTCAAAACTGGGCGACCGTATCCGGCGTACTACGATCAAATACAGTACCCTCCAGAATACATACTTCCAACGTTCTACATGTACAAAGGAACTGGAAATCCTCGCCAGCACATCGCGCGTTTTAAATCCATGTGCGGCAACACTGGAGGAAATGACATATTGCTCCTCTGAAAATTCGTCAGCAGCCTGATAGGCATCACCTTTGAATGGTACGTGGGACTCCCAAATGATTCCGTAAAGTCCTTCGACGAGATGGATATGCTCTTCTGTCAGAGGTTCGCTAGTGTGAATAAACACACTACCATAGCGGCGTTGGTCAATAAAACGGTTGGACCGAATGAGACATGGGTTCGATATGTTACCCGATGGCGAAATCTCTGGTCAAAATGCGAGAAACGCATCGACGAAGCTGTAGCCGTGGGAATGTTCATAGCCACCCTTGACCCAAATTCAAAGGTGTTCCCATTTATGGCCCTCTTCAAGCCGACAACCTTCTAAGAGCTCATGGATAAAATAACTCGATTGGATCAGATGGGTTAAGACCCTTCATCATTCGATGAAGATGAATGAAAAACGGAGGCAAGGCAGCGTTTGTCGACAACGCTCAACAAAAAATGAGCAGCTCTGAAGCAACCTGTCACCAAAAAAGCGATGGTGTGGGTACTCGCCCTCTCGAAATATACACAGGGGGCATATTCCTCACTGGCTGCAGAATCTCTACGCGAGATGGTCCTTTCTTCTCAAAGAACAGAAAGGATATCGAAAGACCTACAAATGGGTCCTACAATCAAGTGGAATATCCTACTCCGAACTGCTAAAAAATCGGTACGTCCTCAAGCGAAGTGGGTACGGATGAAAACCCGAAAGGACGCCGTGAGTAAAAACAGCAGGACTACCGGCGAGTTTGTAAGAATCCGAAAGGGCGCAAACTCATAAAATAAAAAAATTCATGTGCACTTGCCAGGTCCTCTCGACCTTGTAAGGAGAAAATACCTGTGTGAGATCCTTACGACTTACAAAGGAGCGACACACTTAGGAATCCACACGATTCCTATGGAGAAATTACTCTTGCGAGATCCTCACGACTCGTAAAGAGTATTCCCCTATGAGACCCTCATGGCTCGTAGGATTCAAAAGCCTTAAGCTACAGGGATCTAAACCTGTTCTTAAGTCATCGCATCTGAGTTTGCCCTATAAGCGGTTGAATATTGACCCTTGTATATAATTGATTGATCTATAAAGTGTGTGTAGTAACCGCAATCAATAACGGTGTTGCGTGTAGTTAGACTGAGATGAGTACGGGTCGTCCTCAGGGATATATGGAATCTTTCAATCTTACTTTAGACGTGTTGAAAAAGAGAAAGAATAGAGGAATAAAGAATAGTGGAGAATAGTTTCTAGATCTACGCCAAAATACGGATGTAGAATACAGATCTAGTTTGAATACGGATATAGATTTAATAAGAAGAGTGCTTGTAGGGTTCGTTCAGATTTAGTAGTCGTGGATGACTAATAAAGATTACTCCTTTTATCTATTGATATATTTAATACTATATAGATAGTGATGAATGAGGATTAGGGTTCTTGGAAGAAACTAGGGTTTCCCCACTATTGACCATCGTCCTTTCATTGATCTCTATTCATGTCTAACCCTTAACAAAACAATTGTTAATCTGATCTCAAATCGCGGTCGAGACTAGCAATAAATTGGTAGCGCGCCCGATAAGGATATTAACATTTATTTTTCTAAAGTTTATAAACTTCATAAGACTTAAAAGAAGTTAAAACATTTTCCCATCCATTGTTCTACCCTAATCCTACGAACCTTATCAAGCAGGGAATTACTCGTGCATGATGGAGATAGAAGAACAGATAGAAATGAAATTCATAATGTAACTAAATAATTAAACTAATTAAACTAAAGATATACCTTTATTAATCAAATTCACAAGTACAAACTTCAAGTTTAGATTACAAGAGGAAGAAGAAGTTGCTCTCGATCTCTGTCTTGTCGGATGTAGATGTTCCGTCGAATCTCACGTCACTTATCACGTCGAATCTTGGACCTGTCTTGGATCACTTGTTCTTTAACGGTGATTAGCTTGTGTAAAAGATTGATGATTTCTAAGTTTAGCTCTCGGTCCTTCATATAGCCCCAAAGCCAGAAACTATAGATCCCCATAATTAGGGTTAGTTGTAGCAAATCCAACATGAAAATCCTAACTCCTGACTTGGCGAATCGGCCGTGGATTCGCCGCATATTTCATGGTTTGGCCGCGGATCAATGGCCGTTTGGTGAGATCTTGGCTTCAGTTTTCTAGGGTTGCTTCAATGTGACACATGGAGATTTATTTGATGTCTGGAATTTGATAATATTTCCTGAGTCTCTGCCAGTATCGATTCTTCGATTTTATTTCTTTATCGGCAGATTTTTGATTACCGACATCTCAATATCTCGATCTCCTGACCTGAACTAAACCTTGCACAATATCTCAATGAATAATGTTAGTATTATTTGGTATTTTTGAGATATTATCCTAACCAATTTGATATGATATAATATTTTAAGAATATTGATTAAGGATATTTGATATGATATGCATATTTAAATTATCAAAATATTATATAAATATTATATGCATATATTTTCCTTCATAATGTTAATTATAATATATAAACATATGGTAAATAGTATTTTTACAGATAAACCCTTATATGTGTCATATTTATAATAAACACCTTTAGATATTTAAGAAAAGTAAGGAAAATGTCATATCAAAAGTGCGATATTTTCGACTGAACTTTGATCATCCCGAGCAAACTTATTTATTCAAGAGAGGGAGAAAGAAAAAGAAAAACCTAAGTAGCACACTTTCGTAGGCAACACGATTGCACTGAGTACATGCAACAAGCCGTTAAACCTCTAGGTATCCATAGTAGGAGGAGTGTTGTCTCCTGAGAGTTTTCAGCTGATTACACTCACAAAATCTTATAATAAAAGAAAAATAGTGAAAGTTACATACAAAGATAAGAACTATAAAAGAAAGAACTTGAAAATAAGAGTTTCCAACTACACCAGTTTTTCGGTTGTCATGAGCCCTATCTTAATGGTCGTGAAAAGTTGTTAGAAATCACATCATCCTTCAATAAAACATCGTCTTTAGTTTTTCTCCCTATCTTTCCTCCAAACATTGATCATATACCCCTACGTGTGTATAAAAGACATCCCTACACTTAGAGAATTCAATTCAAGCTATCATATTCTTGTCTATCTTCCTTAGTACTTTTTAGCCGGTGAATATTTTAGATGGAATTGCTCACACATTCTTCATGCGACCGTAAATATTTCTTGAGGTACTAACCAACCGATTACAAAATGTGCTCGCGTATTAACGCGTAATTCCTCGTCTTGCAACACCTAAGGCTTAGTAGTGACTCCCAAACCAGTTGGTCTAAGGCACTAGGTGATAAAGCACCCTCGCTATATTTTTTTTATGCTGCCTTAAGCAATTACAAAACCAGTGTTCATTTTTTTCTCCACCATTTATATTTTATTTTATTTTCCTTCATACTAAGGCTTTTAGACAAGAGCATTTTAAGATATTCTCTACTATCCCAAGTTTCGAGATGTGTATAAGTGCGTATAGTAGGGTATCAACGTTCAAATGTTTGACCTTAAGAATAGAGACTATTTTTAGACTTATTTTTATCCTCAGATTAGTAATTTCCTCCATCTTACTAACCCTTGGGACAACGGCTCATAACTACTTATTGCTAGCTTCGTTTAAGAAAACATCTAACTTTCTTGTTTTTCTCAAACTATTCCTATCTTTCATATGTAAATTTTCACTTTCAAACTTTCATCATCAAATTTTTTTTTTTGCTTATATATAGTATAATGCAAAGTAATGCGTGAAAAAGCACAAACCTCCCCCAAACCTGTTTACAACAGTGTCCTTACTGATATCATCTGTTAAGCTTAAAAAAACTGTAGACTTGGGAGGAAAAGTTAGTAACGGGGACATGAAATAGTGAAGTAAAATTCTTCCCCAAACTTATTTTTTTGGCTCACAATTTTATAAAATTTTTCTTTCAAGAGCCAAAATACCCTCCCCCCCAAACTTGAGTAAAATATTATTAAGCATTTAAAATTATTGGGGGGGGGAGGGGTTAAATTTATTGTGTAAGTCGATGTAGCGCACCCCACGTGTTCGCGGGGAGGCAGAATTTGCAAAAAATGATTTTTACAGGCTTCACAACATCGAATAGAACCAAGGATCGACCATAAACCCTAGCTAGCAGACTGCGTGAGATTTAACTATTCGGAAAGAATGTTATACCTCATGATACAAGTCCTTCGGGTCTTCTCCCCTGTCCTCCTCGTCATCGTAGGCTCCGAGGATCGATCCGGATCGTAGCCTCCTCGTCGGCTTCCTCGACTCAAAGACGATCCATCCGAGAGTCTATAGTCCGAGCTCCAACCTCAAATCCGAGGTAACTAAGGCAAAAATCTTGCTAAACTTGATGGCCTAGGTGATGTAGAGAATGAAGATGGATTTATTTGTCTCTTGGAACCCTAGTTTACTCAACTCATAAGACCTTAAGGGTTTTTGATGTGAGGAAGAAGAAGAGAGCTAGCTTGAGGAAAGAGAAATGGTTTTTGATAATGATAATTGAAAATGAGATGGCTCACTTGATATGACTACAAGCAAGGCAAGAAAATATCTCACCCAAAATCTCTAGTGCCACAAAATATCTCACAAGAAATATCTAGTCAAAGAGTCAAACCAAGTCAAGTGGTCAAACCAAGTCAAGTAGTCAAAACAAGTAGCCATGCCACAATTATCATTTAATAATATAACAAATATTTTCCTCCACCTCATAATTGTTTTAATCAAGTCAATGGTTAAAACCCTAATGAGGTGTCTCCTTCTATGCCTCTCTCATCCGTATATACATACCCGCATCCATGTTCCGAGAAACACGAATACAAAGAGACGAAACCGATCCATCAATTTAATAGTAGGATCCGGCTTAAACCAAAACCCACTAGTATTATCCGCCCGAACATCATACGCGCACAAGTGTACGTACGTGATCGAAGCCCTGCCGTAAAACCATACGGCCTTTACATCTTTCGCCCGATGCAGGGAAACTCTCTGTGTGGGACTCTAAAGACTCGACAGTACGCTGGCAGTGGGTTTAACCACAAGCCGCAAACGGTACTAGCTGCACGTAACGGCTACCCAGGTATCTGTCGATAAGAAGACCGATGAGGAAACCCATCCGAACTCCTACTTGTTAGTTATGTATATGCCCTAGAGGCCATTATTGTACATATGTTGTATATTATAGTGGATGCTTGGATATATACAGAGATGACTTTCTTGCTCGACATGATAGTATGCTATCTGGTTTCACTTTGTCTTAACATGTTGACTTGTATTGTGTTACTGTCTTGCTCTCACATGTTGATAAATCCCTTAGGATGTGTACTTGACTACTAGGACTATGATGGAGATCATACTAGTGGGGCCAGGATAGTCCATAAGTACATCCTATAATTGTTCCTAGTCGAGGGTGTATCGAGACAGGGCATCGATACTCCAGAGTAGAATAGCGTATACGCTTCTTGACCCATATGATGGGCGATGGATGATCCCACATCCATTGGTGTTTGACATCAAAGATGGTATACGGGTGCTCAGTAGAGAATGGGCACACTGAACGGACTCTCCGAGAACTCCTAGATGGTATTATACCTATCGTCAGATAGCAGTTCTCTGGTGACACTAGTACAAGTTAGTCTGTAGACTCGAGATCGTCATAGAGTCTTGTGTGATTCCCACCGTGCTTTGATTTCCATCTTACCACGTTCAATAGGATGTGCAAAACTGTGGCTTTTGGGTACAGTCCTGAATCACATGGAGGCAATGAGCGATAGGATGGGTTTCTTCTCTCCCGGTATTGGGGGTTGATGTTGCGCTGTGCTCGATTGGCTATAACAGGAAGTCCCTGGCCAGGGCTGATATGTAGATCTACTGGTAAGTGTTATCAGTAGTTTCTCGACCCGTTATGAGCCTCACATCGGCACGACTTATCGGTTACTGGGGTCTGACGTTTACCACCCCTGGACTGGATATGCGACATATCAGACGAAGAGACCGGACTGTACGGAAGTGTTACTGATTGGATTCGCATGAGTATGTACAGGCTTGCTTGTTGATCTTTTGATCGCTCAATACCCGGGTGGCTATTACGTTTAGTTGACCGCTTGCAGCTTATGGGTGTTTGATATGATCATCACCTACTGCCGGCGTATTGACGAGTCTTTAGAGTCCTACATAGAGGTTTCCTGGCTCAGGCGAAACGGGGTAGGATCACATATGTGATATGTACGGGACCGAGATTGATACGTGTATGTGATGCCGTATTCTATTCTCGCGATATGTGATATCGGCCGGTTATATATAATATAGCCGGGTCATCGAATCAAGTGTTGATTCGTTGAAATGATACATTTTATATTAGTCGGTTATATGTGATATAGCCGGATTATCGGATCAAGTGTTGATTCGATAATTTAATGTATAATTATATATTTGATATATTAAATTACATTAACTAATATATGCTCACTTAAGTATTTCTTTTTCTCACTTTGGATACATTTAACATATATGTGATATATGTTTATTGCATTCTTTTCTTTTGTTACAATATTATATATATGTGATATGTATAATTGTAACAAGCTAGGTTATACATGCAACTAAGGTTTATGAGAATTACACCATGTTTTGTGATAATGGTTGGTTTTATTTTTATTTTAGATAAATCAAAATTATGTGGATTTATGCTTAGATATTTATTCTTGTTGACTAAGTCTACCCTTTTGATATTTTCTAAGATATTTGTTAACTTAACCCTAATCACTAGCCATGGTTTATTCTCTACAATGGTTAACCATGACATATAGTTACCATGGTTGCTTTTTTAACTACACAACTCTCATTCTCTTAATCACTTGTGCTTCTTCTTCTTCTTCTTTTTCATCTCATAGCTCTCTTGACTTGGAGATAGTGATGAAAATAGTGAGAAATAAAATTCTAGAGTGAGCAAAATTCCCACTTCTTCATCCTCTTCTATACTAGCCATATAGTTTAGTGTGTTGGCTTCACTAATTTCATATTAGTGAAGAGATAGCTTGAGTTCGTGTTTTCTCGAAGTAGATCATCTTGGATTGTGTAGACTTCAAGCAAGCATGCATCATACACCTTGTGGAGCCTCTCAAGAGTCCGGAATTTCTTGGATCGCAGCGAAGGGACCACTACTTGGAGCTTATGAAGTAAAAGAGCGGACTACAAAGATTGTAATCCTTAATCACTTAGAAGTAAAGATGTTTACATATCGATTCCGCATGATTCTCTAGTAATCGATCTAGGTTAGGGTTCTTTTAGCATAGGAAATTTTTTAACTTGACATGGATGATGCCACCCAAAACCTTGCTGTCGTGCTTAGGAACCCTACACTACTAAGCTTGAATGTGACAATCTCTGTACAGTCCGGTCTGTTCGTCTAAGAGTGTCGCATATCGGGCATAGGGGGGCGGTAATCGTCAGACCCCCGATAGCATAATAAGTCATGTTGGAGAGTAGCCCAATACACCCTGAGAAACTATTGGAATACCTACCAGTAAATCTCGCTTGCCTTGGCCAAGGACTTTGTGTAATGGCCTTCCGAACACAGCGCGATATCAACCCCCAATACCGGAAGGGACGAATCCTATCTAACTGTCATTGCCTCTAAGTGCTTCGGGACTGCACCCAACTACTACCTGTTTGCACGGCTCCTTTGAGCCATGGTAGGGTAGTAATCAAAGTACAGTAGGAACACACTTGAGGCGAAGCAGCAGTGTCAAGTCGACGGACTAAGCTGTACTCATGTCACCTGGGAGCTGCTACCCGACGACAGGTATAATACCCACCAACAGTTCCCGATGAGTCCGGTCCAGTGTACTCATAACCTAATGAGCACCTACATACTATCTCCAGTTCGAAATACTGATGGCTGTGGGATAAACCATCTCCTCTGCTGGGATAAGAAGCGTATAAACTAGTCTACTGTGGAGTATCGATGCCCCGTCTCAATAATCCTACGACTAGGGACCTGTATAGGATGTGCGTATAGACCATCCAACCCCCACTAGTATGATTGCCATCACAACGCTGGTAATCAAGCAAAGATCCTAAGGGCTCTACCAATATGCAATATGCTAAGAAAACACATGCACATATCGAGTTAGAAACAAACCAGGTAGCATACTACCATTTTGAGCAAGACTGTTACTATATCCGTGTATATCCCAAGCACCCATTAAGTAATATACAATCCAGTATGATATAATATTGGCCTCCAGGGTATATATCACTAACAATCTCCCACTTGCACTAAGGCCATATACGGCATACCGTAGACCGAAGATCTTGAATAGCCTCTTGAATACTGTCTGAGGGATGGCATGTGTGAGTGGATCTGTCGTGTTGTTCTACGTATCTTCTCTCCTCACATCAATCTCCTGGGGATCAATGATCTCCCTGATCTGGTGGTACCGCCTCAAGATATGTCTGGATCTCTGATAGGACCTGGATTCCTTCCCTAAAGCTATAGCGCCATATGTGGTCACAATACTAATGTATTGGACCAAAAAATGGAAGGAACCATCTGAAGTTCAGTTAAGAACTTCCATATCCAGACTGCCTCTTTTGCGGCGATTCATGCAGCGAACTACTCCGTTTCCATCGTCGAGTTTGCAACGGTGTCCTGCTTGGAGCTCTTCCAACAGACCGCCCCTCCACTGAGGGTAAAGCCATAACCCAATATGGACTTGGAGTCATTCTTATCATTCTTGAAGCTGGAGTTAGCAAAGGCCTCGATCTGGAGGTCCTTTTCCGCCATACACTAAGAACATCTCCCTAGTCCTTTTCAGGTTCTTGAGAATGTTCTTTACTGCTTCCCAATGCTTCTCCCTTGGGTTTGACTGATACCGGCTTACCACGCTCAGTGCGTAAGCCAGGTACACAACATCGCATACATTACCGCAGAAGCGTAAGGTATAATCGATGCGCGAGCCCTTTCCAAATCAGTCTTAGAAGACATATCTTTGGAGAGGGTGATTCCGTGACAAGCCGGTAGACTACCGCGCTTAAAATCGTCCATACTAAATATTTTCAGTATAGTGTTGTTGTACCTTGACTGTGAAAGTCCTACCATCCTCTTTGATCTATCACGATAAATCTGGATCCCTAAAATGTAGTTGGTATCACAGAGGTCTTTCATGGAGAACCTCTGTGACAAGAATCCTTTAACTGATTGTAGCATAGGAATGTCATTTCCTATCAAGAGAATGTCATCCACATACTCAACGAGGAATTCCACAGTTCTTACTACAATCTTACTATAAATGCATGGTTCATCTGGATTTTTGATAAAGTCAAATTCTTTGACTGTCTCAATAAAAACAGATGTTCTAACTCCGCGATACCTGCTTTAGTCCATAATTGGACTTAAGCAACTTGCATATTGTCCCGCTGCTCCCACTCTGATTGAAACCCTCTGGCTGATCCATATAGACGCACTCTTCCAAATTACCATTTTGAAAATCCGTCTCTACGTCCATCTGCCAGATCTCAAAATCTTGGTGTTCCTGCCAAAAAATTTCTGCGCAAAAGAGCCCAAGGTATCAAATGGTAGCGATACGTTTAAGAAAATGTGAACCAATATTTTCCGGGCTGTATTTTGATAAATTTCCGAATGTGAAACAGCTAAATTCTGATGGTATTGAAAGCGTCTCAAAAAAGCCTTCGATTTGATATATTATGGGCTTCATAATTCATCCGGGATCAAAAGTTATGAGCAAATATGCTATGCACATGTAATTTAAGGAAGAAAATGCGAACCAATATTTTCCGGGCCGCATTTTGACAAAGTCCTGAATGTAAAACAGTTAAATTCTGATGGTATCAAAAGCGTCTTGAAAAATCCTTCGATTTGATATATTATGGGCCTCATAATTCATCCGGGATCAAAAGTTATGAGTCATCACGTGCTCACAAGTGACTGGGCATCACGTGCAGACACGTGACCATTTACAGGCTTTGCACTGAATAAAATAAATAATTGGAAATAATTAATCAGTGGGGTCACGTGACAACATGTGATGGGCCTTTAAACCCACTGAAAAGAATTAAAGGTATAATAAAATAATAATGAAAAATACCAATGGGGCATCACGTGCCAACACGTGACCAAGGGTCACGTGCTGACACGTGATAATTCCTGAATTCTTTAAAAAAAACAGAATTAAATTCTGGTCAAATGCTTAATCAGGGGGTCACGTGCCGACACATGATGGGTTCCTAAAGATCTATGAATTAATAGAATTAAATTATAATTAAGAGGGAATCAAAAACCCTAACTGGAAAAAAATTTCTTTAAATCTTTCCAAACAAAAAAGATGGTGCTCTGTAAAATAGAGCACTGTTGGATTAAAAATCCAAGAGTGATTAAAAATCACCAATCTATGGAAAGATTCTATACAAGGAAAGATTTTCCTGAAATTTGAATAACAGATAAAATATCTTTTGGATTAAAAATCCAATGGTGAATAAAATTCACTGGATGATCTAAAAGATCATGTTGGTTACAAAAAACAACTAAAATCTTTCAATGAAAGATTGAAAAAACAATTTGATTCTTTTCTTTCTCCTATAAATAAGAGCCAAGAAGAGAAGAGAGAAGGGATCTACTTTTTTGGGGGAGATAACAACAACAGAGAGAAAAAAGAGAGGAGAATTTAATTCTCAAGAGAGGGAAAAAAGGATCTCTTCAGAGAAAAGAAACCCTGGGTGAGAAAAGAGAAAGAGATCTAAGTTCCATAAAACAAAGAGAATTTAATTCTCAATTTAAGAGTTTAACTCTTCTGAATAAGAACTTAGTTTTTACTTTGGTTGAAAATCTGCAGAAGCAGATCTCCCCACAAGTTGAGAATTTAATTCTCATCGGGGAGATTCTGCCATGTAGATCCAAAACTTAGAGGGAGAATTGAGTTTAAGGAATTTAATTCTCCCAAATTCATAGGAATTTAATTCCTCCTAGGGTTTAACCCTATATGAGAATTTAATTCTCCTAAATTCATAGGAATTTAATTCCTCCAAAACAGAACTAGGGTTCAACCCTATAAGAGAATTTAATTCTCCCAAGTTCATAAGAATTTAATTCCTCCAAAACAGAACTAGGGTTTAACCCTATATGTGAATTTAATTCTCCTAAATTCATAGTAATTTAATTCCTCCAAAACAAAAATAGGGTTTAACCCTATATGAGAATTTAATTCTCCCAAACTCATAGGAATTTAATTCCTCTAAAAAAACATAATTAGGGTTTAACCCTACAAAGAATTTAATTCTTAAAAATAAAGAGACTTGAAAGATCTCCTTACATGTAAAGAACTAGATCACGTGTCCCCACGTGACCCCTAAACAGATCCCCCAAAAATGAGAAGGAAAAAGCTTTGAGGCAATGCCTCACGCGCCCCCATGTGACCTTCATAATATAAGGAACAAAAGCAAAGACAGTATTGGCTTTGGGCGCTCTCACGTGTTACCACGTGACCCCTAATAAATGCTTTAATAATCAATGCACAAATATCCATCACGTGTTGTTCATATCATAATTTTGCATTATTATATTCCCCATTCTTATTCATTTTACAAATAAACGGGTGCTTTTGATCCATGTCTGCTACATAGTTGCAGGTTACAGGTTCTCGGAACAAAAAGTGAAATTGATACAAAAGTGAGACTACGACCGACAAATGGAAGAATCTTGATCATGCCTACAGTTTGAGGGACAATGAAGATCAATGAACAAGTTCACAAAGCACAAAGGCAGCGTAAGATTCAAGACTTCGACACGAAGCAAACGGTAAAAGTTCATGACACTTATGCACTGCGGAAATCTGGAAGAAAACTAAAAGACAATCTGAGAAACCAAGTAAAGAGACAAGAAGAAAAATCCAACCAGAAGAAGACAAGAAAGATTCAGCCCAAGATCCCACAATATAGCCGCGGAACCGCGGCCAAACATGGGTTTTGGCCGCGGTTCCGCGGCCATAAAGAGCCCGTGTCGGTACAAACTCTGTGACGGTGTGGCGGTGCGTTGACTAGTCTTCTTAGGGTATATTTGTAAATGTAGATGTGAATCGATTGTAACCCTAGGGTTTCTATGCTCTATAAATAGAAATTCTAAACCTCTCTTTGAGGTATGCCTCTTTTCATTGATCAAAAATTCAGAAATCATTTGTAATATTTTGAGAGCATCAATAAAGTAAGTAGATTCTTTTTATTACCCTAGTTCTTAAATTCTTTTCTAACCTAGTATAAATTTATAATCTGCCCTAGTTAATTAGATTAGAATTTTTTATTAATCTGCCGTAGTTTAGATAGTTAATCTTTTAAAAACAAAACAAATAAAAAACATTTCTTTTATCAATCCCCTAATGAGTGAATAATTCCTCACTTGTTAGGGTTAGGAATAGGAAAGGTTTGAGAGATGAAAATGTCTCACCCCTTTCTTGCCCATCACAAATTAATTAATAGGACTCCATGCATACATACACACACCGCTCCCTACGGCACCTTACACACGAGGTAACGGTGATACCGTAGTTTAAAAGACCGGTTGTGCTTGTTTTCCATGGAGGTTAGGGTAAGAATTAAGAAAGGACGGACAAGGACCTAGAGAAAGAAATATCGTTTCTTCCCGATCGTCCTAATCCCCTTTATTAATTATTACCATAACACCTAAATAGATCTAAATTAGGGCATTGAAAGCGGTGGGAAATCTTAAATTTCCAAACTTAACCTAAATCTAACCCTAGCAAGATTCTAATCCTAGTCTAGATCAACCTTAGTTTTTTTTAGTGATAAATCAATCCAACACCAATTGGAATTAACTCGTTAGAACAAATTGAGAATACAAAAAATTCCTGTAGACTGACCCGTACTCACCGGCTAGCTACCAAGCGACGCCGTTCTTGATTGCGGTAATTAATTCGTTGATTCATCTTTTGAAAGCGCAACAGCACGCTAAAATCCAATCATTCCAATCACGTGCCAACACGTGATGGTCAGAAGATCAAAAGTGTTTAACACTTATTTACATAACAAAGTAAAGGAGATCTGGCCCCACCTTTGGGTGTCCTCACGTATCCCCACGTGACCCCTTCCTCTCTAGTGTTTAACACTAATTTGAGAGTTTCATTTCCAGTGTTTAACACTGTTGTCCTCTAGTGTTTAATACTATTTTTAGCCAAATTGGCTAAGTTTCCAGAGGCAAAAACCTCCCCTCTGACTAAATCTCAAAGTTGAGTAAAACTCAGAACTACAATGGTTAATGCTCAGTCAAAGACAAAAAGGTATCAGAGCCCTCAAACTCTTGTTTAGCATTGCTAAATGATGAGGGGCTGAACCCAGACAAATGTCTAATAGTCCAACAAAGGGCCAATATTTCAAACTTAATTGGACTTAGCCCAAGTTGGCCATAAGTCCTCAATTCTGATTTAACTGAGCCAATGTGCTCATAATCTAATTAATTGATCTTAGTTCCAAATTGGACTACAGATCCCCAATCAACTTTGGTTCGATGGTACTTCTCTTCACTCCTTTGATATTTGTCGTTGTAATCCTTCAACGTCTTCAGAGAGGTGACGGGTCCCGACAACCACACATTTCACGGACTATGATGTCCTTAACCTTGACTGTGAGGTCTTTAAACTCATGGACTATGATGTCCTTAACCTCGACCGTGATGTCTTTAAACTAACAATGGACCACCATGCCTTTAAACTGGCAATCGACCGCAATGTCCCTAAACTAAACATTAGAGTTCAAATGCTCCTTTGTTGGATCTAAATGGTCCTGTTAAGTTGATCTTAGTCTAAAATTAGACTAACGTATCCTTAACATACGTTTAAGTTGATCTTAGTCCCAAATGAGGCTAACGTATCCTTAAACCCAAACCCAAATCCAAATCTAAGAAAATACGGATTTGGAATAATCCACGCCCTATGGGCGACAACATAAATTAGTCTCCGTATACAATCCACGGGCAACCACAAACAAAACAAACACCCACGGCATGAAGTGACCATTTGGAGAAGGAGAAAGTGGTTACCGCGATGCGGTAGCGTAATTAACTGCTGGGGCTTGCGCCTGCAGGGAAGAGCGTCCCCACAATCAAAAAACCCTCAAAAGAGGGGGAATCTGACGAAGTCTGCTACATCGGCCGCATCCGTTCAAACCTTCGATACATGGTGCCATAAATCAACTTGGCATCTTCGGAGAGGTGGATGGATAACACCAATTAGCATCTGTCCCGAAATTCAGGCAAGACGTCCGCCGCGTCTTCGTCCGCGTCTTTCGGCGGGGAACAGATTCTGGCACGTCCGGTGGGACCTTTTCCTCTTTCCACTCCACACTTCGTGTGTCGTGTTCGCGAACGAATCGCGGTTTGCTATGGTTGCCTGTGGATTCGAGATATTAAGATTTGGTGTCTTGCTCCGTGCAGAAAACAGAAGATCAATGGCTTTAAACTGCACTAACTGCAACTGCAATTCTCGCTCCGTCCCGTCCGGAGGAGTGACTTACGGGCCCCAAGTGGCCTCCATCTTCGCTATGCCGGTAGAACAGGTGACTCAGGCCACCACTGGGCTATTCTTCGGGACCATGATCCCACCAATGAGCTTCAACGCCCCATTACCGTCGCAAGAAGCTCTGAAGAAGTCGGTCTTTGATCGGCTTACAACTACCACGGCCCCTCTCAACGGGTCGTCAAGCTCCCACGCCTCAGTCTTTGACAGACTGGGCCAAAACTCATGTGGGCCCATGAAGAAGCCTGCAATACCAGAAAGGGTTATCCCGAAAAGGATATCCATTCCCGCTCATGAAGTCGTCAAGGCGGCTTCTCCTGCCAAAGGGTCGGTCTTCACGAGACTGACTGTTTCAGCTCCAGTTCCGGACGAAATCGTCAAGGCTTCTTCCCCTGCTTGGAAGTCTGCCTTCGATAGGCTGGTTATCCCCACTCAGCGGACATCAGTCTTCAATAGGCTGACAACGACAACTTCTGACCAACACAGGGGGCATGAGAAAGTCACCCCTACAGCTGAGACAATCCCAACAGCTCGACACGCTCGATGTCGCCACTGGCGCCGAGTAAGGAAGGCTGGGGGCAATTCCCCTTCTGGACTGACTCCGCCGGCTCCAACGATGGAAGTTGATACTGCTATTCCAACCAGCAACAACTTTGAACTATTTAACAGAGTGCGCGGGAATTCGCCAACTGCCGTGCTAAAAAAGTCTCCTCCGCCCGTTGGAAAGATCACAAAGGCGAAGCTGGAGCAGCCCCCTCAGCGGCTGTCCTCTAAGATTTACAAAGTCTGGAGTCAAGTCCAAAACTCGGTTATTGATCAAGACTACCCCCGCCGACGGGAAAAGATGAAGGTTCGGCAAGAAGAGAATCGCCCTGTTAAGCCACAAAAGACGACAGCTACTTGGGTGCCCATTGCAACGGCCCCCTCAACTACGACCGCTCACAAGAAAAGAAGGCCGGAGAAAATCCCTGAGTCTGTGACAAATCGCAAGAACACTGAATCTAAACGCCCCAAGTCTGGGGGCATGGTGGTGCACACCATTTATATGGCATCCGGAAAAGAGGATAGTCGTATCTCTACAGGTCATCGACAGCTTACGCGATCAGTGACTAGGGATCAGAAGCAACAACAACAAAAGCTCCAAGAAATGCTAACAGATATGGCCGCGCTTACGGGACCGAAAGAAAGCCTGGAGACATCCTCGGAGCAGTGCCGTGAGCAAGAAACTGATGCCGAATTCCTTCGGAGAATGCTTGAGAAGAAGGACAAAGAGGCTACGGAACAAGCGGCCAATATAAAACAAATAGCCCTTCTATTCCAAGATATGGTGGGCATGATGATCCAGCCGGACCCTGCAGCTGAAGATCCTCCGATTATCCTCGAAGATAACCGAGCGGAGATGTCAAACCTTCTGCCGGCTCTGTCAGCAGCCAAGGAGGAAACCATCTCAAAAGCTGTCCTGGATGATTATATAGCCTAGCAAATACGGGCTCATCAAGGAAATGAAGCAACTGGCCAAGTTGTCAGAACTGGATGACCATATCCAGGATGGTACGATCAGATCAAATATCCGCCAGGATACACGATCCCCAAATTCCATGTATATAAGGGGACGGGGAACCCAAACCAAATGAACAATTTTGTGCCCAACAACTCTTATCCTCAAAACAATTTTGTTCAACCAAATAATGATAAGGTTACCTCGCTAGAAAGAAGTCTAGATGCGTTTCTAAAACAATCTACACAATCCGCAGCAAGATTAGAGACTTCCATTCAAACTTTGGTGCAAAATAGTGCTTCACATGATCAAAGCATCAAATCTATTGAGGCACAAATTGCACAACTAAATGCTGCGTTGAGCGAGCGAGAAAATGGAAAGCTTCCATCTCAACCATTGCTAAATCCTGGTCACGCACACAATGCACATGTTGCATATGAACAACAAAATCATAATGTGAATGCTGTGACCAGGTTGAGATCTGGAAAAGTATTGCACAATAACGTGGGTATTAATAATGACACCCCTGCCGGTGGTTCTTCTTCATCTTCATCTTCATCTTCTTGCGAAGAAGGATGCCAAATCGCGGCTAATACGTTGGATTCTCTTGCTACAAGAGTTTGACCTTGTCATAAGGGACAAAAGAGGATGTGAAAATATAGTGGCCGATCACCTTTCACGACTTCCTTCTTCGCCTACATTTGAAATTCCAATTAAAGATGTTTTTCCCGATGAGCAACTCTTAACCGTGTCATGCGAACCATGGTTCGCTGATATAGTAAACTACTTGGCCACCGGACTGATACCTAAAGATTGGTCGAAACAGGATAAACTCCGATTCTTGTCCCAAGTAAAGCATTTTTACTGGGATGAACCGTATCTTTTTAAATACTATTCCGACCAAATCATTCGTCGGTGTGTACCTGAAAATGAGTTTAAGAGTGTGTTGTCTTTTTGCCACGATCAAGCGTGTGGCGGGCACTTTGGCCCCAAGAAGACAGCAGAAAAGATCTTGCAGTGTGGCTTCTTCTGGCCATGACTTTTTAAAGATGCATATGAATACTGCAAGACATGCTCCCGGTGCCAACACTTGGGCCGGATATCGCGGTGAAACGAAATGCCGCTCCAACCAATTTTGGTTGTGGATATTTTTGATATTTGGGGAATAGACTTCATGGGACCATTTCCCAATTCCTTTGGGAATGTGTATATTCTTTTGGCTGTTGACTATGTGTCAAAATGGGTCGAGGCTGTGCCTAGCCGAACGAGTGACAACAAGGTTGTCGTTCGATTTCTTAAAGAAAATATCTTTTCTCGGTTTGGTCACCCTTGAGCAATTATAAGTGATAATGGATCTCACTTCTGCAATAGGACTTTTGAGTCCTTAATGCGCAAATATTCCATTACTCACAAATTGTCAACACCATACCATCCCCAAACCTGTGGGCAAGCCGAGGTTTCGAATCGGCAAATTAAACAAATTTTGGAGAAAACGGTTTCTAAAAACCGTAAAGATTGGTCACACAAACTGATTGATGCACTATGGGCATTCCGTACTGCATACAAGACCGATCTTGGTATATCTCCATACCGGCTTGTTTATGGGAAGGCTTGCCACCTCCCAGTTGAAATTGAGCACAAGGCATTTTGGGCGATTAAGGAGTTGGACTTATCGATGGGAGATGCGGGCAGCAATCGAAAGCTGCAATTGAATGAACTAGAAGAGCTGCGGGATAAGGCTTATGATAATGCTGTAATTGATAAAAACCGAACTAAGGTTTTCCATGACAAACACCTTATGCGCAAAACGTTTAAACCTGGTCAACAGGTTTTGCTTTATGACACTCGGTTACACTTTCACCCCGACAAGCTAAAATCTAGATGGAAACGGCCGTTTTTGGTACGCACCGTATATCCGCACGGTGCGGTAGAACTTGACAACCCGGAGGATGGTATTTTTTTTAAAGTGAACGGACATCGACTCAAACCGTTCCTCACTGCGGAACCGTCGGAGGAGCTCCTGTTTTTGCAGGAGCCGATTTACACTGACTGATCTTCCTCCATTTCACCCCCAAATTTTCGATCATCTAGCCAAGACTTTGTTTCAAATAAATTTGGGGGTGTGTATCATTTGTAAATATATAAATACAAGATAACATAAAAAAAGTTTTTTTTTGAAAAAAAAAAAATTGGGAATTTTTGTAAATTTGCAGATTAAATAAATAAAATAAAATATTTATTTGCAAATAAATTCCTCTTTTTAGAGAGATTTATTTGCAAGTTTCCATCATTTCCCCCTATTTAAAGGACCCGCCCCCTAGGTATCCCTAGTAGGAGGAGTGTTGTCTCCTGAGAGTTTTTAGCTGATTACACTCACAAAATCTTATAATAAAAGAAAAATAGTGAAAGTTACATACAAAGATAAGAACTATAAAAGAAAGAACTTGAAAATAAGAGTTTCCAACTACACCAGTTTTTCGGTTGTCATGAGCCCTATCTTAATGGTTGTGAAAAGTTGTTAGAAATCACATCATCCTTCAATAAAACATCGTATTTAGTTTTTCTCCCTATCTTTCCTCCAAACATTGATCATATACCCCTACGTGTGTATAAAAGGCATCCCTACACTTAGAGAATTCAATTCAAGCTATCATATTCTTGTCTATCTTCCTTAGTACTTTTTAGCTGGTGAATATTTTAGATGGAATTGCTCACATTCTTCATGCGGCCGTAAATATTTCTTGAGATACTAACCAACCGATTACAAAATGTGCTCGCGTATTAACGCGTAATTCCTCGTCTTGCAACACCTAAGGCTTAGTAGTGACTCCCAAACCAGTTGGTCTAAGGCACTGGGTGATAAAGCACCCTCGCTATATTTTTTTTATGCTGCCTTAAGCAATTACAAAACCAGTGTTCATTTTTTTCTCCACCACTTATATTTTATTTTATTTTCCTTCATACTAAGGCTTTTAGACAAGAACATTTTAAGATATTCTCTACTATCCCAAGTTTCGAGATGTGTATAAGTGCGTATAGTAGGGTATCAACGTTCAAATGTTTGACCTTAAGAATAGAGACTATTTTTAGACTTATTTTTATCCTCAGATTAGTAATTTGCTCCATCTTACTAACCCTTGGGACAACGGCTCATAACTACTTATTGCTAGCTTCGTTTAATAAAACATCTAACTTTCTTGTTTTTCTCAAACTATTCCTATCTTTCATATGTAAATTTTCACTTTCAAACTTTCATCATCAAATTTTTTTTGTGCTTATATATAGTATAATGCAAAGTAATGCGTGAAAAAGCACAAACCTCCCCAAAACCTGTTTACAACAGTGTCCTTACTGATATCATCTGTTAAGCTTAAAAAAACTGTAGACTTGGGAGGAAAAGTTAGTAACGGGGACATGAAATAGTGAAGTAAAATTCTTCCCCAAACTTATTTTTTTGGCTCACAATTTTATAAAATTTTTCTTTCAAGAGCCAAAATACCCCCCAAACTTGAGTAAAATATTATTAAGCATTTAAATTATTGGGGGGGGGGAGGGGTTAAATTATTGTGTAAGTCGATGTAGCGCACCCCACGTGTTCGCGGGGAGGCAGAATTTGCAAAAAATGATTTTTACAGGCTTCATAACACCGAATAGAACCAAGGATCGACCATAAACCCTAGCTAGCAGACTGCATGAGATTTAACTATTCGGAAAGAATGTTATACCTCATGATACAAGTCCTTCGGGTCTTCTCCCCTGTCCTCCTCGTCATCGTAGGCTCCGAGGATCGATCCGGATCGTAGCCTCCTCATCGGCTTCCTCGACTCAAAGACGATCCATCCGAGAGTCTATAGTCTGAGCTCCAACCTCAAATCCGAGGTAACTAAGGCAAAAATCTTGCTAAACTTAACGGCCTAGGTGATGTAGAGAATGAAGATGGATTTATTTGTCTTTTGGAACCCTAGTTTACTCAACTCATAAGACCTTAAGGGTTTTTGATGTGAGGAAGAAGAAGAGAGCTAGCTTGAGGAAAGAGAAATGGTTTGATAATGATAATTGAAAATGAGTTGGCTCACTTGATATGACTACAAGCATGGCAAGAAAATATCTCACCCAAAATATCTAGTGCCACAAAATATCTCACAAGAAATATCTAGTCAAAGAGTCAAACCAAGTCAAGTGGTCAAACCAAGTCAAGTAGTCAAAACAAGTAGCCATGCTACAATTATCATTTAAAAGTATAACAAATATTTTCCTCCACCTCATAATTGTTTTAATCAAGTCAATGGTTAAAACCCTAATGAGGTGTCTCCTTCTATGCCTCTCTCATCCGTATATACATGTTCCGAGAAACACGAATACAAAGAGATGAAACCGATCCATCAATATAATACTAGGATCCGGCTTAAACCAAAGTCCACTAGTATTATCCGCCCGAACATCATACGCGCACAAGTGTACGTACGTGATCGAAGCCCTGCCGTAAAACCATACGGCCTTTACATCTTTCGCCCGATGCAGGGAAACTCTCTGTGTAGGACTCTAAAGATTCGATAGTACGCTGGCAGTGGGTTTAACCACAAGCCGCAAACGGTACTAGCTGCACGTAACGGCTACCCAGATATCTGTCGATAAGAAGACCGATGAGGAAACCCATCCGAACTCCTACTTGTTAGTTATGTATATGCCCTAGAGGCCATTATTGTACATATGTTGTCTATTATAGTGGATGCTTGGATATATACAGAGATGACTTTCTTGCTCGACATGATAGTATGCTATCTGGTTTCACTTTGTCTTAACATGTTGACTTGTATTGTGTTACTGTCTTGCTCTCACATGTTGATAAATCCCTTAGGATGTGTACTTGACTACTAGGACTATGATGGAGATCATACTAGTGGGGCCAGGGTAGTCCACAAGTATATCCTATAATTGTTCCTAGTCGAGGGTGTATCAAGACAGTGCATCGATACTCCAGAGTAGACTAGCGTATACGCTTCTTGACCCATATGATGGGCGATGGATGATCCTACATCCATTGGTGTTTGACATCAAAGATGGTATACGGGTGCTCAGTGGAGAATGGGCACACTGAACGGACTCTTCGAGAACTCCTAGATGGTATTATACCTATCGTCAGATAGCAGTTCTCTGGTGACACTGGTACAAGTTAGTCTGTAGACTCGAGATCGTCATAGAGTCTTGTGTGATTCCCACCGTGCTTTGATTTCCACCTTACCACGTTCAATAGGATGTGCAAAACGGTGGCTTTTGGGTACAGTCCTGAATCACATGGAGGCAATGAGCGATAGGAGGGGTTTCTTCTCTCCCGGTATTGGGGGTTGATGTTGCGCTGTGCTCGATTGGCTATAACAGGATGTCCCTGGCCAGGGCTGATATGTAGATCTACTGGTAAGTGTTATCAGTAGTTTCTCGACCCGTTATGAGCCTCACATCGGCACGACTTATCGGTTACTGGGGTCTGACGTTTACCACCCCTAGACTGGATATGCGACATATCAGACGAAGAGACCGGACTGTACGGAAGTGTTACTGATTGGATTCGTAGGAGTATGTACAGGCTTGCTTGTTGATCTTTTGATCGCTCAATACCCGGGTGGCTATTACGTTTAGCTGACCGCTTGCAGCTTATGGGTGTTTGATATGATCATCACCTACTGCCGGCGTATTGACGAGTCTTTAGAGTCCTACATAGAGGTTTCCTGGCTCAGGCGAAACGGGGTAGGATCCCATATGTGATATGTACGGGACCGAGATTGATACGTGTATGTGATGCCGTATTCTATTCTCGCGATATGTGATATCGGCCGGTTATATGTAATATAGCCAGGTCATCGGATTAAGTGTTGATTCGATGAAATGATACATTTTATATTAGTCGGTTATATGTGATATAGCCGGATTATCGGATCAAGTGTTGATTTGATAATTTAATGTATAATTATATATTTGATATATTAAATTACATTAACTAATATATGCTCACTTAAGTATTTGTTTTTCTCACTTTGGATACATTTAACATATATGTGATATATGTTTATTGCATTCTTTTCTTTTGTTACAATATTATATATATATGATATGTATAGTTGTAACAAGCTAGGTTATACATGCAACTAGGGTTTATGAGAATTACACCATGTTTTGTGATAATGGTTGGTTTTATTTTTATTTTAGATAAATCAAAATTATGTGGATTTATGCTTAGATATTTATTCTTGTTGACTAAGTCTACCCTTTTGATATTTTCTAAGATATTTGTTAACTTAACCCTAATCACTAGCCATGGTTTATTCTCTACAATGGTTAACCATGACATATAGTTACCATGGTTGCTTTTTTAACTACACAACTCTCATTCTCTTAATCACTTGTGCTTCTTCTTCTTCTTCTTTTTCATCTCATAGCTCTCTTGACTTGGAGATAGTGATGAAAATAGTGAGAAATAAAATTCTAGAGTGAGCAAAATTCCCACTTCTTTATCCTCTTCTATACTAGCCATATAGTTTAGTGTGTTGGCTTCACTAATTTCATATTAGTGAAGAGATAGCTTGAGTTCGTGTTTTCTCGAAGTAGATCATCTTGGATTGTGAAGACTTCAAGCAAGCATGCATCATACACCTTGTGGAGCCTCTCAAGAGTCCGGAATTTCTTGGATCGCAGCGAAGGGACCACTACTTGGAGCTTATGAAGTAAAGGAGCGGACTACAAAGGTTGTAATCCTTAATCACTTAGAAGTAAAGATGTTTACATATCGATTCCGCATGATTCTCTAGTAATCGATCTAGGTTAGGGTTCTTTTAGCATAGGAAATTTTTTAACTTGACATGGATGATGCCACCCAAAACCTTGCTGTCGTGCTTAGGAACCCTACACTACTAAGCTTGAATGTGACAATCTCTGTACAGTCCGGTCTGTTCGTCTAAGAGTATCGCATATCGGGAATAGGGGGCGGTAATCGTCAGACCCCCGATAGCGTAATAAGTCGTGTTGGAGAGTAGCCCAATACACCCTGAGAAACTACTGGAATACCTACCAGTAAATTTCGCTTGCCTTGGCCAAGGACTTTGTGTAATGGCCTTCCGAACACAGCGCGATATCAACCCCCAATACCGGAAGGGACGAATCCTATCTAACCGTCACTGCCTCTAAGTGCTTCGGGACTGCACCCAACTACTACCTGTTTGCACGACTCCTTTGAGCCATGGTAGGGTAGTAATCAAAGTACAGTACGAACACACTTGAGGCGAAGCAGCAGTGTCAAGTCGACGGACTAAGCTGTACTCATGTCACCTGGGAGCTGCTACCCGACGACAGGTATAATACCCACCAACAGTTCCCGATGAGTCCGGTCCAGTGTACTCATAACCTAATGAGCACCTACATACTATCTCCAGTACGAAGTACTGATGGCTGTGGGATAGACCATCTCCTCTGCTGGGATGAGAAGCATATAAACTAGTCTACTGTGGAGTATCGATGCTCCGTCTCAATAATCCTACGATTAGGGACCTGTATAGGATGTGCGTATAGACCACCCAACCCCCACTAGTATGATTGCCATCACAACGCTGGTAATCAAGCAAAGATCCTAAGGGCTCTACCAATATGCAATATGCTAAGAAAACACATGCACATATCGAGTTAGAAACAAACCAGGTAGCATACTACCATTTCGAGCAAGACTGTTACTATATCCGTGTATATCCCAAGCACCCATTAAGTAATATACAATCCAGTATGATACAATATTGGCCTCTAGGGTATATATCACTAACAATCTCCCACTTGCACTAAGGCCATATACTGGCATACCGTAGACCGAAGATCTCGAATAGCCTCTCGAATACTGTCTGAGGGATGGCATGTGTGAGTGGATCTGTAGTGTTGTTCTACGTATCTTCTCTCCTCACATCGATCTCCTGGGGATCAATGATCTTCCTGATCAGGTGGTACCGTCTCAAGATATGTCTGGATCTCTGATAGGACCTGGATTCCTTCCCTAAAGCTATAGCGCCATATGTGGTCATAATACTTAAGTATTGGACCAAAAAATGGAAGGAACCATCTGAAGTTCAGTTAAGAACTTCCATATCCAGACTGCCTCTTTTGCGGCGATTCATGCAGCGAACTACTCCGTTTCCATCGTCGAGTTTGCAACGGTGTCCTGCTTGGAGCTCTTCCAACAGACCGCCCCTCCACTGAGGGTAAAGCCATAACCCAATATCGACTTGGAGTCATTCTTATCATTCTTGAAGCTGGAGTTAGCAAAGGCCTCGATCTGGAGGTCTTTTTCCTCCATACACCAAGAACATCTCCCTAGTCCTTCTCAGGTACTTGAGAATGTTCTTTACTGCTTCCCAATGCTTCTCCCTTGGGTTTGACTGATACCGGCTTACCACGCTCAGTGCGTAAGCCAGGTACACAATATCGCATACATTACCGCAGAAGCGTAGGGTATAATCTGTAAGTCGATGTACAACACCCCACGACTTGCGGGGACGCGGAAATATGAAAAACGATCTTGTTCTTTGCCTAAACATCGACTAACCACATGAATCGAAGCTAAATGATAACTAACATCAAACATAGAAGTTAACAACTGCTATGTAAAGGGATTATACCTAAAGAACCGTGTCCTTCGTCTTTACGAACTCCACCTCCTCCTCGGCCTTCTCCAAGTAGTAGACGATCCGCCACGAGAGCTAAACTCCAAGCTTTGCCTCTAAAGTTGAGGCAACTAGGTATCTTTAAGTGCTAATCAAAGTACCTAGATGAAATAGAGTATGGTTATGGATTAAGCAGTCTAACTAATCCTTGTACTCAACGCATGAGAGGGGAGGATTAGGGTTTGAAGAGAGAGAGCTTGAGGAGAGAGAAGATGAACATAATAATGAGAAGAGAAAATGAGTTATCATAATATATATCAAGCATTTTTATTTATCAAGAAAAGAAAAGAAAATGATTTACAACCATGCTTGATAAATATCTTATGGTGATTCATCCCCATGAGTCATTAAGCAATTATGAAGCATTAATGACAAGGATGAATCATCCATATGACTCACTAATCTCATTCAATGTATATGCCACCTAAACCTCCTTAGTCACCATCTTCTAGAAGCTTCTCGCGCAATTACGAGAACGTCCCTCCTTTCCGTGAAAACACGGAAAAACTTTAGACTGTATAAATCCAATAACCGGATACTAGTAACTGGCTTAAACCAAAGCCGACTAGTAAAAACTGTCCGAAAGTCGTACGTGCGTAAACACACGTATGCGTCCGAACCCTTGTCGTAAAACCATACGACCTCTATATCGTTTCACCTGGAGTAGGGAAACTCTCTGTGTGGGACTCTAGAGACTCGACTACTACGCTGGCAGTGGGTTTAACCACAGACCGCAAGCGGCACTAGCTGTATGTAACGGTCCCCAGGTAGATGTCGATAAGAAGGCCGATGAGGAAACCCATCCGAACTCCTACTGAGTCTGATGTGACAATCTCCGTACTGTCCGGTCTGTTCGTCTAAGACTATCGCATATCGGGCCTAGGGGGGCGGCAAGCGTTAGTCCCCTAATAGCGGTATAAGTCGTGTCGGAGCGAAGCCCATTACACCCTGAGAAACTTCTGGAACCTACCAGCAAATCTCGCTTGCCCTGGCCAGGGACTTTGCGTAATGGCTCTCTGACACAGCGCGATATCAACCCCCAATACCGGGAGAGACGAATCCTGTCTAACCGCTACTGCCTCCAAGTGCTCGGGACTGCACCCAACTGCTACCTGTTTGCACGACTCTTTTGAGCCGTGGTAGGGTAGTGTCACGACCCGAAAGTACGGAACATGACCGGCACTTAGACTACGAACGTCTCAAGACGTACGTAAGCTAAGTAAGCCGAACCCAGAAATCCAAACCAAGAGAAGTAATAGAGTGTAGGAAGAACCATATCAAATCAACCTGTATGCAACAAATATACAACGCCTAAAGGCGAGGATCATAACAGAAATGAAACTCAACCAGCAAGAACCCATGGAAATATAACACGCGACTCTAAGGTCGAAAGAATATACATCACTGGTCTCTATCTCAAATAAGTACATGTTTGGTTGATGAAACTTCTAGATACAACTGAATACAATATACAATGTATAATGATGGGTATGATGCAAATAACCCACCTACTAGCAAGTCACCTGAAAGAAGCTGTGCCCGCAAAGCCGTAACAAAACCCGTACGGCAACACCTGCAAGAAACTGGGGCACAACGGGGGTGAGTTGCCAACTCGTGAGTAGAAAAAGATTTACGAACAGAAATCGCATGTATGACGCAATCCTAGGTCATACAATCAATATATATAATCCTCAAATATAAATAACCAGCAATCTCTAACCATGGCTAGTATAAATATCTAACCCAAGTGTAAACCCATGTGTCTGTGCCAGTGCATCAAGTGGCAATATATATCATATGAATGATGTATGAATGCATGAAACAGAATGCATGTACTGAAGGAAACTGCTTTTGTAACTTGTGAGATTTCTGTATTTTTAAAATGAGGTATCATAATGAAATCAGCATAAAACAGTGCCTAGCATCGGCAAAAAACATAAATCTCAATATCTCGATATCTCTATATCACAATTTTTGTACCTCAATATCTCAAATCTCAATATCTCAATCATAATATCCACGGCGCCGTCAGTCCAGATCGGCCCCTACCATCCATCTCATGACTACGACGGTATCCTCCGGATATTCGACGTGTCGGGTAATATCACCGGTCGGTCGTGCTCCCCTGCCAGGCTCAACGCCATCTCCTGCGATCTTCTTGCCCCGGGGTACCGCACCGGGCCCACCATATACCCGAAACGGTTCATCCGCCTCCTCGAATCGGGTCTCGAAATCCATCAGCAAACTCATGGTGGACGACTCATACATCATGGAAAAACCACATTTTTATTTAAAAGAGAAAGCAGTTTATATATATATGTTTTGCGGTTTTCCTCCAAATCCAGAAAATCTCATGGAAACCCGAATCCAAATCATCAATAGCATGTGAAAACATGAATATAAACTTGAGAATCCATGAATGCAGCATATAATGAATAACAGTATGCATGAAGTGACAAGTGATAGCTACAATATCAAGCTAACATATAAAGCAAGCATACTAAAATCATGTCACTACTAGCTAGCAAGCTAAATCAAGCAATAATATTTTCTAAGTGTTCGTGACATGGCAATTACCGATGAAGATGTGTGTGCGACGGCAAATAAGTGTACGTGGTACATATGCATCATCGGTAATGGTGCTGGTGTCCTAGCAGCAGGATATCAATAATAGAATATGAATCACAACAGTATGCGATGCAGAGCAACAATAATAATATGCGGGAGCTGAAATACTGAACACCTTGATCACTAAACTGCATCTAATGTCATAAGAGTCATATAGCTACACCACTACAAGGCTGAGCTAAAGCTAACAGTAGGTAAGGGAAACCACCTAACCTCTGAGTCGGTACACACATATATATATATATATATATATATATATATATATACACACACACACACACACACACACATATATAGTCGGTGATCCCTCCTCGATCATATCACATCCGATACCATATCTCTATAATCGGTTATTCCCAAGTCAAGTAGGCGGATCAAACATCAAAATATAGCTCGTACGTGAATCCATCATACGGCATCCCCAAATCTGGGTACGGGTCAATATCACATCCGTCATATCATTCATCTGGTATTTTCTGTATCAAATATCATTATCTGGGTACTGACCTATGTCTAGTACAATTCTAACATCATCACTATGATCAAGCTCTGACTACTGATCAACAGTTTAGTATATATCGATATTATCATCATATATCATCACAAAGAGTATACATCGCCCAAGGCGGCCTATCACAAGTATCCTGTCATATCATATCATATCATATCTCATAACATAATAACGTGTCAATCATTATATATTTATGTCACCATTCCTATGGCATCATCATTCCCAAAATCCTCTAAGGCATCAAGACGTACCTCAATTATGAATTTTATCATATCACCGATATCATAATCTTAGATCAAACTCATCGACTCATATCAATCCCATGTATCATCCTCAAATCCATTTGTGAACACATAATCCCAAAATCCATATGAACACAATCCACATAGAATCCCGTAACCACATATGAAATAAGGATGTATGCAAGTATGTATATGTGTGTATGTATGTATAGTGCACCCACTACCCTATGGTTTCGTACCCTTTCACCAATCCAATATACCATTATCCATTTAAACATCAATAATAATCCCAATAACATATAATATTTATAGGTGTGTATACGCATCCGTATACATCACCTCGGACTGCGGGGTGCTATACGCCATCCACCCGACTCCTCCCCGTAGATATAAATCTACTCACCTTGTTATTTGTGCCGGTGCCGATGTTGCCGTTTACATCTCCAACGCCTCGACGCCACGCGGAGTACCTACAAAGATATCACACGCTAAAACACATGAAAATCACATCGGAACCCAAAATGGTGCACACTACGCCCATAGGTAAAAACCTGTGACCTTGTGTGCAAACACTGCCAATATCCACTGTCGTTGACGTCCAAACGCCACCCGACAGAAACGAATCATCGAATACCAAAATCCATACGAAAACACGTCGTAAATCATACGCCAACTCATGAAATTCAACCCAGATTTTACCCTAACAGGAAACAGTCAAAACTAGACATACCGGGGGTCAATTTTACATGAAAAAGGGGCTGTGCACGCAAAACGAGGCAGTTTTACCCAGTTCTGGCCGCAAATTGCGGCCAGGGGGATTAAATTTGCGGCCGGGACTTTGAGAGGGTGGCTAGGGCTTTGGGTAGTGGTTCCAGGGTGCCTGCACAGCTCTATACCAAGTCAATTTTTCCCTAGGATCAAAATCGAGAAAAACGCTAAAATACGCCAAGTCGAATAACTCTGGTAAATACTAGGAATCTGGGTTAATATTGGTTACAATGGTCTCAAAAACACCTAATAGGTTACCCTAATCATCAAAACCAATACTAGGTCAAGTCTCACTCAAGTTTTGCCTAAACTAGCACTAAACTTCAATATAACAGCAAATTATCAGCTAGGCACTATAACTTGCAAGATAGGAATTTGGTTATGAGATTATACCTCAAGGGAGTCCTGGAATGAAGGAGAAGAGAGGATGAAGGAAGGAGGAGGGGTGCTGAGGTGCCCTGTAGCATTTCAAGTTGCTGCTCTGGTTGAAAATGCAAAGCTGCTGCTGCTGTAGCTATTTGTTGCTGTTGCATTGGCTGCTGCTGCTGCTTGGAATTGTTTTATGGCATGGAGTTGCAGTAGCAGGAGTTTGTGGCTATGGGAGGGTATATTGTTGTGTGGGGTCGGAGTATGAAGGGTGGGTGTGGTGTGGTCTTGAATGGATGTTGCTGCAGCTGAAGCAGAACATGGGGCTGTTTCTGTTGTTTGAAAATGTGCTGAGCTGATGTTTTTCCTGGCCGAAACTGAAGGTGTGTTGAAGGCTGCTGCTGATGTATGGTTCCAGCATAAGGATGAGTTGATATGGGGGCTAAAGGGGGTGATAAAGGGGCTGAAGTGATGAAAAAGGGGGCTGAAGCTGTTACATCAGCTGCTGTTGCAGCTGATGTGCTGAAATGTGTTGATGGAGGGCTGAAGTATGCTGATGTTGGGCTGATGTTGTGATATTGGGGGCTGAAATGTTAATAGGGGTGCATAGGTATGGGGCTATGGTGCTAGGGTGGTGGCTAATGTGTTGATGTTGGGTTAAAGCTTGTCTTAGCAGCTGCTGCTGCTGGTTTTCTATGAAGGGTGAGTTGTTTTGGTGTTATGAGATGGTGTGGTGTGGGTTGTGAGAGATGGCATGAAAGGGCACAAAGGATAATGGAGAAGGAGATACATCATGGCACATTCTAGCCACCTCTCTCTCACTCTTGAAACATGTTAGCACCCACAAGCCATCATGGCTCACACTCCCTCCTACACAAGTCAACCCTAATCTTAACCAATTCTTAACCAAGCTAAACCCTTAATTAACCCACTTACTTAATCCAATGGTTCAAGTCACCATGGTCAGCTAACATGGTTCAACCCTAGGCTTAACATGGGTCCAAAACATGAGACAAGTGTGCAAGTGTAGAAAAGGTTATGTGCACAATTTTGCACAAAAAGCCAAAATACCAATTAGCGATTTTTAGTCGCGGTTAACACCAAAAATAACACATAATTCATCAGAAAAACTGTAAAATGGCATATTTTCCACAAAATAACTTATTTTAGAATTTCCATAATTTTCTCCGGAATTTCACCATTTATCGGTATTTAATTATACCGACAATCAAAATATTCATTAAAAATTAATATTAACATATGAAAATTCCCAAAAATAATATTTTATTTTTTTGAAATGTTACAGGTAGCAATCTAAGTACAGTGGGACACACTCGAGGCGAAGTAGCAGTGTTAAGTCTGCGGACTATGCTGTACTCATGTGACCTGGGAACTGTTCACTGACGACTGGTATAAAACCAACCAACAGTTCCCTGTGAGTCCTGTCCGGTGTACCCGTAACCTAACGAGCATCTGCATACTATCTCCAGTACGACGTACTGACGGCTGTGGGACAGACCATCTCCCCAACTGGGATGAGAAGCGTACACACTAGTCTACTCCGGAGTATCGATGCCCTGTCTCGATAGTCCAATGACTAGGGACCTGAATAAGGATGTGCTTGTAGACTACCCAGCCCCCACTAGTGTGACTGCCATCACAACGCTGGTAGTCAAGCAAGATCCTAAGAGCTCTATCAATACGTATACTCACATATTAAGATAGAAAAACCAAGTAGCATACTACCATGTTTAGCAAGGCTGTTATATACATGTGAATATCCTAAGTTTCCATTAAGTAATATACAAACTAGTATGGATACAATAATGGCCCCTAGGGCATATACACTAACAATCTCCCACTTGCACTAGGGCCATGTACTGGCATATCGAAGACCGAGGATCTCGAGTAGCCTCTCGAACTGAATCTGAGGTAGGGCCTTTGTGAATGGATCAGCAATGTTTCTTTTAGAAGCAACTCTCCGAACCTCGATCTCCCGACGATCAATGATCTCCCTGATCAGGTGATACCGCCTTAAGATGTGTCTGGACTTCTGATGGGACCTTGGTTCCTTCGCTAAAGCTATAGCTCCGTTGTTGTCGCAATACAGAGGTATTGGATCAACTATGGTAGGAACCACCTGAAGTTCTGTTAGGAACTTCTTCATCTAGACCGCTTCTTTTACGGCATCGCAAGCAGCAATATACTCCGCTTCCATAGTCGAGTCAGCAACGGTGGTCCTGCTTGGAACTCTTCCAGCACACCGCCCCTCCATTGAGGGTAAAGACATAACCTGACATGGACTTAGAATCGTCCTCATCACTCTGGAAGCCGGAATCAGCAAAGGCCTCCAACCTGAGGTCTTTTCCGCCGTAAACCAAGAACATCTCCTTAGTCCTCCTTAGGTACTTGAGAATGTTCGTTACTGCTATCCAGTGCTTCTTCCCTGGGTCTGACTGATACCGGCTTGCTACGCTCAGTGCGTAAGCTACATCTGGTCTGGTGCACAACATCGCATACATTATAGAGCCTACCACAGAAGCGTAAGGGTATAATAGACATGCGTTCCCTTTCCAAATCAGTCTTGGGAGACATCTCTTTGGAGAGGGTGATTCCGTGACAAGCCGGTAGATTACCGCGCTTAGAATCTTCCATACTGATTCTTTTCAGTACAGTGTCGATATACCTGGACTGCGAAAGTCCCAACATCCTCTTGGGATCTATCACGATAGATCCGGATCCACAGAATGTAGAGGCATCACCCAGGTCTTTCATGGAGAACCTGTGTGACAAGAATCCTTTGACAGATTGTAGCATAGGAATGTCATTTCCTATCAATAGAATGTCATCCACGTACAAGACGAGGAATACGACACTTCTGGCTACAACTTTACTATATATGCACGGTTCATCTGGATTTTTGATTAAGTCATATTCTTTGACTGTTTCATCAAAACAGATGTTCCAACTCCGCGATGCTTGCTTTAATCCATAAATGGATTTAAGCAACTTGCATACTTTCCATTTAAGCAACTTGCATACTTTCCCGCTGCTCCCACTCTGATTGAAACCCTCTGGCTGATCCATATAGACGCACTCTTCTAAATTTCCATTCAGAAAAGCCGTCTTTACGTCCATCTGCCAGATTTCATAATCATGGAAGGCAGCAATAGCAAGAAGGACCCGAATGGATTTGAGCATAGCCACTGGAGAAAATGTTTCGTCATAGTCCAAACCAGGTCTTTGACGAAAACCCTTTGCAACAAGTCTAGCCTTATAGGTTTCCACATGTCCATCTACACCAATCTTTTTCTTGAAGATCCATTTGCATCCTATGGGTTTTACCCCATCTGGAGCAAAGTCTAAAGTCCATGTAGGGTTCCTAGGCACTCTAATGAAGTCTCACAAGGCATCAACCATGCCAATTTCAAAAATTATGGGTGCCGAGAAACCCTAATACGGATCGTTGACTAGAAGTTTAGGCGAAAAGATAATCTAGTTAACTACTTAACTAAAAGTTAGATGCTACAACATTTGTAGATCCGGTTCTCCACTTCCTTAGCTCCACGTGGGTGTCCTCTCGCTGTCCATCATGAATCCCGAACTCAATCGTCGGCTTCATCGGAGAAACGGGCGAGCTAGGTCGTCGGCTTCGTGTCAAAGACGATCTACGTCGAGGCATCACAAGTTCAAGCTCCGACTTCACAAAGTTGTGAAACTTGTGAAGAAAACACCCAAAACAACTTGGCAAGAGGTAGAGGGTGAAGAAATAGGAGGTGGGTTCACTTTAGAATTGGATTTCTCTCACTTTAGCTCAAGTTGCCATTGATGGACCTTAAGCTTTTCTTGAAGAAGAAGAAGGAGAAGAAGAAAGAATATGATAAGTCTTCCATTTTAAAAATGAAACTAATATGAATACTTATCATATCTTGACCATGGTCAAGTGTAGAGATTAAACTAAGGTTAGTTGGAATGGTTAGGGTTAAGGATGAGATAAGGATGGTGGACTTTGTCAAAGCTTCAAGAAGCTTCAACATAGAAACAAAATAAGCCACCATTCTTAACTAAATCCTTTCCAAATAAATAAACAAATAAATAAATGAAAAACCAAAACCCTAATCATCATTTAACCATGGTTTAATCCTTTACACTTAACCACATTATCAAGTATCATCAAACATGATACAAGAATGTGCACAAAAGTATATCACATATACTTCTTGCACATCAAGTGAGAAAATCCATATAAAGTGAACCAATACTAGTTAATGCAAAGTAATATATCAAATATATAATTATACATTAAATCATTAAATCAACACTTGATTTAACGATCCGGTCATATCGCATATAACCGACTAGTATCCTATGTATCGGCTTATCGAATCAATCCTTGATTCGATATCTAGGTTATATCGAATATAACCAATCGATACATCCATCGCGAGAATGAAATACGGTATCACATACACGCATTATTCTCGGTCCTGCACATATCTCATATGCGCTCCTATTTCGTTTCGCTTGAGCCAGGAAACCTCTGTGTAGGACTCTAAAGACTCGTCAATACGCCGGTAGCAGATGATGATCATATCAAGCACCCACAAGCCGCAAGCGGTCTGCTAAACGTAACGGCCATCCGGGTATTGAGCGATCAGAAGATCGACGAGCTACCCCGCTCACACTCCTGTGAATCCAACTAGTAACACTTACCGTACAGTCCGGTCTGTTCGTCTGATATGTCGCATATCAAGTCTAGGGGTGGTAAACGTCAGACCCCAATAACCGATAGGTCGTGCCGATATGAGGCTCATAACGGGTCGAGAAACTACTGGTAACTCTTACCAGCAAATCTCTGATCAGCCCTGGCCAGGGACTTCCCTGTTACGGCCAATCGAGCACAGCGCAACATCAGCCCCCAATACCGGGAGAGACGAAACCCCTCCTATCGCTCATTGCCTCCATGTGACTCGGGACTGTACCCAAAGACCACCATTTTTCACGCCCTCATGGACGTGGTAAGGTGGAGATCAAAGCACAGTGGGAATCACACAAGACTCTATGACGATTTCGGATCTACAGACTAACCTGTACAAGTGTCACCTGAGAACTGCCATCTGACGTGAGGTATAATACCATCTGGGAGTTCTCGGCGAGTCCGTCCAGTGTACCCAGTCTCCACTGAGCACCCGTATACCATCTCTGATGTCAAACACCAATGGATATGGGATCATCCATCGCCCATCTCATGGGTCGAGAAGCGTATACGCTAGTCTACACTGGTATATCGATGCCCCATCTCGATACTCCCACGACTAGGGACCATGAAGGATGTACTTATGGACTACCATGTCCCCACTAGTATGATCTGCATCATAGTCCAGGTAGTCAAGTACACATCCTAAGGGCTTTATCAACATGTAACTATAAGACAGTTTAAAGAGACAAGTGTACATGTTAAGATAAAGAGTAACCAGATAGCATACTATCATATCGAGCAAGAAAGTCATCTCTATATATGTCCAAGCATCCAATATAATATACATCATCTGTACAATACTGGCCTCTAGGGCATACATACAACTAACAATCTCCCACTTGCACTAAGGCCAGCTGCTGTAGTATTGCATACCGAGCATCCCGAAGAGTCTCTCAAACTGTATCTGGGGAATGGCCTTCGTGAGTGGATCCGCCGTGTTGTTCTTCGTGTCAACCCTCCTGACCTCGATCTCCCGGCGATCAACTATCTCCCGGATCAGGTGATACCGCCTCAGAATATGCCTGGACCGCTGATGGGACCTGGGTTCCTTGGCCAAGGCCACCGCTCCATTGTTATCGCAATACAAAGGTATTTGATGCTCAATGGATGGAACCGCTCCAAGTTCTGTAATGAACTTCTTGATCCAGACAGCCTCTTTGGCAGCATCGTTGGCAGCGATGTATTCATCCTCCATCGTCGAGTCTGCCACGGTTTCCTGCTTGGAACTCTTCCAGCTAACCGCCCCTCCGTAAAGGGTAAAGACAAAACCCAACTGCGACTTAGAGTCGTCCTTATCACTCTGGAAGCTCGAATCGGTAAAGGACTCTACTTGGAGTTCTCCGTTACCATACACCAAGAACATATCTCTAGTCCTTCGCAAGTACTTGAGAATGTTCTTCACAGCTGTCCAGTGACTCTCTCCAGGATCTGCTTGATACCGACTCACTATACTTAGTGAGTATGCAACATCGGGTCTGGTACATAGCATCGCATACATGATAGAGCCTACTGCCGAAGCATAGGGTATTCCTTGCATGCGAGCTCTCTCCAAATCAGTCTTGGGAGACATCTCTTTGGAGAGAGTGACTCCAGAGATCATGGGCAAGTTCCCACGCTTGGATTCTTCCATACTAAACCTCTTTAGTATGGTGTCAATATACCTGGATTGGGACAATCCCAATATCCGTTTGGATCTATCTCTATAGATCCTGATTCCCAATATGCAGGAGGCATCACCAAGATCTTTCATTGAGAATCTTTGTGATAAGAAGAGCTTGACCGATTGCAGCATAGGAATATCATTTCCTATCAAGAGTATGTCGTCCACGTACAATACGAGGAAGGCAACCTTACTCCCTGCCACCTTCTTGTAAATACAAGGTTCATCTGGGTTTTTGACGAAATCAAACTCTTTGATAACGACATCAAAGCAGATGTTCCAACCCCGCGATGCTTGCTTTAATCCATAAATGGATTTAAGCAGCTTGCACACCTTGCCGCTGCTCCCACTGTCTACGAAGCCCTCTGGCTGAGTCATGTACACGCACTCTTCTAAATCACCATTTAGAAAGGCGGTCTTAACATCCATTTGCCAGATTTCGTAATCATGATATGCAGCGATGGCAAGCATGATCCGGATGGATTTAAGCATAGCCACTGGAGAAAAGGTTTCGTCATAGTCCACACCTGGTCTTTGACGAAAACCCTTTGCTACAAGTCTAGCTTTGAAAGTCTCCACTTTCCCATCTACACCAAGTTTTTTCTTGAAGATCCACTTGCTCCCAATGGGTTTTACCCCTTCAGGAGCAAATTCCAAAGTCCATACTTTGTTGGTGTACATGGATTCCATCTCGGACCGCATAGCATCCAGCCATTTCACTGAGTCCCCACTCATGATGGCCTGCTCGAAACTAGTTGGGTCATCATCCTCCATGATGCAATCCTCGCTTCCACCATCAATGAGAAAACCGTAGTATCTCTCAGGTGGACGAGAAACCCTACTAGATCGGCGGAGAGGCTGAGGTTCATCGGGTACTACCGAATCTTCTGGTTCCACTAAATCTTAGTTTGTGTTTCTGGAACTTCTTCCAGTTCTACCTCAGAGCCACTAATCTCTTTTGCAAGAAATTCCTTTTCTAAAAAGGTGGCATGTTGAGCAATAAACACTTTTTGTTGTTCACTGTGGTAGAAAAAATATCCATTTGAATGTTTAGGATATCCCACAAACTTACATAGAACTGATCGTGCCTCGAGTTTGTCTGGATTTTGGCTTTTGACATAGGCCAGACAACCCCATATCTTAACTCGTTTAAGACATGGTCTCTTCCCACTCCATATCTCATATGGTGTGGTAGGTACAGATTTAGTTGGAACTTGATTCAATAGGTATGCTGCTGTCTCAAGCGCATACCCCCAGAAGGAAATAGGTAACTCAGCTGTACTCATCATAGAGCGCACCATATCTAATAGGGTGCGATTCCTCCGCTCTGATACACCGTTGTGCTGTGGTGTATAAGGAGGAGTAAGCTGAGAGAGAATCCCATTCTCTTTTAGATAATCTAGGAAATATAACACGCGACTCTAAGGTCGAAAGAATATACATCACTGGTCTCTATCTCAAATAAGTACATGTTTGGTTGATGAAACTTCTAGATACAACTGAATACAATATACAATGTATAATGATGGGTATGATGCAAATAACCCACCTACTAGCAAGTCACCTGAAAGAAGCTGTGCCCGCAAAGCCGTAACAAAACCCGTACGGCAACACCTGCAAGAAACTGGGGCACAACGGGGGTGAGTTGCCAACTCGTGAGTAGAAAAAGATTTACGAACAGAAATCGCATGTATGACGCAATCCTAGGTCATACAATCAATATATATAATCCTCAAATATAAATAACCAGCAATCTCTAACCATGGCTAGTATAAATATCTAACCCAAGTGTAAACCCATGTGTCTGTGCCAGTGCATCAAGTGGCAATATATATCATATGAATGATGTATGAATGCATGAAACAGAATGCATGTACTGAAGGAAACTGCTTTTGTAACTTGTGAGATTTCTGTATTTTTAAAATGAGGTATCATAATGAAATCAGCATAAAACAGTGCCTAGCATCGGCAAAAAACATAAATCTCAATATCTCGATATCTCTATATCACAATTTTTGTACCTCAATATCTCAAATCTCAATATCTCAATCATAATATCCACGGCGCCGTCAGTCCAGATCGGCCCCTACCATCCATCTCATGACTACGACGGTATCCTCCGGATATCCGACGTGTCGGGTAATATCACCGGTCGGTCGTGCTCCCCTGCCAGGCTCAACGCCATCTCCTGCGATCTTCTTGCCCCGGGGTACCGCACCGGGCCCACCATATACCCGAAACGGTTCATCCGCCTCCTCGAATCGGGTCTCGAAATCCATCAGCAAACTCATGGTGGACGACTCATACATCATGGAAAAACCACATTTTTATTTAAAAGAGAAAGCAGTTTATATATATATGTTTTGCGGTTTTCCTCCAAATCCAGAAAATCTCATGGAAACCCGAATCCAAATCATCAATAGCATGTGAAAACATGAATATAAACTTGAGAATCCATGAATGCAGCATATAATGAATAACAGTATGCATGAAGTGACAAGTGATAGCTACAATATCAAGCTAACATATAAAGCAAGCATACTAAAATCATGTCACTACTAGCTAGCAAGCTAAATCAAGCAATAATATTTTCTAAGTGTTCGTGACATGGCAATTACCGATGAAGATGTGTGTGCGACGGCAAATAAGTGTACGTGGTACATATGCATCATCGGTAATGGTGCTGGTGTCCTAGCAGCAGGATATCAATAATAGAATATGAATCACAACAGTATGCGATGCAGAGCAACAATAATAATATGCGGGAGCTGAAATACTGAACACCTTGATCACTAAACTGCATCTAATGTCATAAGAGTCATATAGCTACACCACTACAAGGCTGAGCTAAAGCTAACAGTAGGTAAGGGAAACCACCTAACCTCTGAGTCGGTACACACACATATATATATATATATATATATACACACACACACACACACACACATATATAGTCGGTGATCCCTCCTCGATCATATCACATCCGATACCATATCTCTATAATCGGTTATTCCCAAGTCAAGTAGGCGGATCAAACATCAAAATATAGCTCGTACGTGAATCCATCATACGGCATCCCCAAATCTGGGTACGGGTCAATATCACATCCGTCATATCATTCATCTGGTATTTTCTGTATCAAATATCATTATCTGGGTACTGACCTATGTCTAGTACAATTCTAACATCATCACTATGATCAAGCTCTGACTACTGATCAACAGTTTAGTATATATCGATATTATCATCATATATCATCACAAAGAGTATACATCGCCCAAGGCGGCCTATCACAAGTATCCTGTCATATCATATCATATCATATCTCATAACATAATAACGTGTCAATCATTATATATTTATGTCACCATTCCTATGGCATCATCATTCCCAAAATCCTCTAAGGCATCAAGACGTACCTCAATTATGAATTTTATCATATCACCGATATCATAATCTTAGATCAAACTCATCGACTCATATCAATCCCATGTATCATCCTCAAATCCATTTGTGAACACATAATCCCAAAATCCATATGAACACAATCCACATAGAATCCCGTAACCACATATGAAATAAGGATGTATGCAAGTATGTATATGTGTGTATGTATGTATAGTGCACCCACTACCCTATGGTTTCGTACCCTTTCACCAATCCAATATACCATTATCCATTTAAACATCAATAATAATCCCAATAACATATAATATTTATAGGTGTGTATACGCATCCGTATACATCACCTCGGACTGCGGGGTGCTATACGCCATCCACCCGACTCCTCCCCGTAGATATAAATCTACTCACCTTGTTATTTGTGCCGGTGCCGATGTTGCCGTTTACATCTCCAACGCCTCGACGCCACGCGGAGTACCTACAAAGATATCACACGCTAAAACACATGAAAATCACATCGGAACCCAAAATGGTGCACACTACGCCCATAGGTAAAAACCTGTGACCTTGTGTGCAAACACTGCCAATATCCACTGTCGTTGACGTCCAAACGCCACCCGACAGAAACGAATCATCGAATACCAAAATCCATACGAAAACACGTCGTAAATCATACGCCAACTCATGAAATTCAACCCAGATTTTACCCTAACAGGAAACAGTCAAAACTAGACATACCGGGGGTCAATTTTACATGAAAAAGGGGCTGTGCACGCAAAACGAGGCAGTTTTACCCAGTTCTGGCCGCAAATTGCGGCCAGGGGGATTAAATTTGCGGCCGGGACTTTGAGAGGGTGGCTAGGGCTTTGGGTAGTGGTTCCAGGGTGCCTGCACAGCTCTATACCAAGTCAATTTTTCCCTAGGAGGTCCCGGGTCAAAGCAGATCTCAGAAAGGTCTCAAAATCGAGAAAAACGCTAAAATACGCCAAGTCGAATAACTCTGGTAAATACTAGGAATCTGGGTTAATATTGGTTACAATGGTCTCAAAAACACCTAATAAGGTTACCCTAATCATCAAAACCAATACTAGGTCAAGTCTCACTCAAGTTTTGCCTAAACTAGCACTAAACTTCAATATAACAGCAAATTATCAGCTAGGCACTATAACTTGCAAGATAGGAATTTGGTTATGAGATTATACCTCAAGGGAGTCCTGGAATGAAGGAGAAGAGAGGATGAAGGAAGGAGGAGGGGTGCTGAGGTGCCCTGTAGCATTTCAAGTTGCTGCTCTGGTTGAAAATGCAAAGCTGCTGCTGCTGTAGCTATTTGTTGCTGTTGCATTGGCTGCTGCTGCTGCTTGGAATTGTTTTATGGCATGGAGTTGCAGTAGCAGGAGTTTGTGGCTATGGGAGGGTATATTGTTGTGTGGGGTGGAGTATGAAGGGGTGTGGTGTGGTCTTGAATGGATGTTGCTGCAGCTGAAGCAGAACATGGGGCTGTTTCTGTTGTTTGAAAATGTGCTGAGCTGATGTTTTTCCTGGCCGAAACTGAAGTTGTGTTGAAGGCTGCTGCTGATGTATGGTTCCAGCATAAGGATGAGTTGATATGGGGGCTAAAGGGGGTGATAAAGGGGCTGAAGTGATGAAAAAGGGGGCTGAAGCTGTTACATCAGCTGCTGTTGCAGCTGATGTGGCTGAAATGTGTTGATGGAGGGCTGAAGTATGCTGATGTTGGGCTGATGTTGTGATATTGGGGGCTGAAATGTTAATAGGGGTGCATAGGTATGGGGCTATGGTGCTAGGGTGGTGGCTAATGTGTTGATGTTGGGTTAAAGCTTGTCTTAGCAGCTGCTGCTGCTGGTTTTCTATGAAGGGTGAGTTGTTTTGGTGTTATGAGATGGTGTGGTGTGGGTTGTGAGAGATGGCATGAAAGGGCACAAAGGATAATGGAGAAGGAGATACATCATGGCACATTCTAGCCACCTCTCTCTCACTCTTGAAACATGTTAGCACCCACAAGCCATCATGGCTCACACTCCCTCCTACACAAGTCAACCCTAATCTTAACCAATTCTTAACCAAGCTAAACCCTTAATTAACCCACTTACTTAATCCAATGGTTCAAGTCACCATGGTCAGCTAACATGGTTCAACCCTAGGCTTAACATGGGTCCAAAACATGAGACAAGTGTGCAAGTGTAGAAAAGGTTATGTGCACAATTTTGCACAAAAAGCCAAAATACCAATTAGCGATTTTTAGTCGCGGTTAACACCAAAATAACACATAATTCATCAGAAAAACTGTAAAATGGCATATTTCCACAAAATAACTTATTTTAGAATTTCCATAATTTTCTCCGGAATTTTCACCATTTATCGGTATTTAATTATACCGACAATCAAAATATTCATTAAAAATTAATATTAACATATGAAAATTCCCAAAAATAATATTTTATTTTTTTGAAATGTTACAGGTAGCAATCTAAGTACAGTGGGACACACTCGAGGCGAAGTAGCAGTGTTAAGTCTGCGGACTATGCTGTACTCATGTGACCTGGGAACTGTTCACTGACGACTGGTATAAAACCAACCAACAGTTCCCTGTGAGTCCTGTCCGGTGTACCCGTAACCTAACGAGCATCTGCATACTATCTCCAGTACGACGTACTGACGGCTGTGGGACAGACCATCTCCCCAACTGGGATGAGAAGCGTACACACTAGTCTACTCCGGAGTATCGATGCCCTGTCTCGATAGTCCAATGACTAGGGACCTGAATAAGGATGTGCTTGTAGACTACCCAGCCCCCACTAGTGTGACTGCCATCACAGCGCTGGTAGTCAAGCAAGATCCTAAGAGCTCTATCAATACGTATACTCACATATTAAGATAGAAAAACCAAGTAGCATACTACCATGTTTAGCAAGGCTGTTATATACATGTGAATATCCCAAGTTTCCATTAAGTAATATACAAACTAGTATGATACAATAATGGCCCCTAGGGCATATACACTAACAATCTCCCACTTGCACTAGGGCCATGTACTGGCATATCGAAGACCGAGGATCTCGAGTAGCCTCTCGAACTGAATCTGAGGTAGGGCCTTTGTGAATGGATCAGCAATGTTCTTTTAGAAGCAACTCTCCGAACCTCGATCTCCCGACGATCAATGATCTCCCTGATCAGGTGATACCGCCTTAAGATGTGTCTGGACTTCTGATGGGACCTTGGTTCCTTCGCTAAAGCTATAGCTCCGTTGTTGTCGCAATACAGAGGTATTGGATCAACTATGGTAGGAACCACCTGAAGTTCTGTTAGGAACTTCTTCATCTAGACCGCTTCTTTTACGGCATCGCAAGCAGCAATATACTCCGCTTCCATAGTCGAGTCAGCAACGGTGTCCTGCTTGGAACTCTTCCAGCACACCGCCCCTCCATTGAGGGTAAAGACATAACCTGACATGGACTTAGAATCGTCCTCATCACTCTGGAAGCCGGAATCAGCAAAGGCCTCCAACCTGAGGTCTTTTTCGCCGTAAACCAAGAACATCTCCTTAGTCCTCCTTAGGTACTTGAGAATGTTCGTTACTGCTATCCAGTGCTTCTTCCCTGGGTCTGACTGATACCGGCTTGCTACGCTCAGTGCGTAAGCTACGTCTGGTCTGGTGCACAACATCGCATACATTATAGAGCCTACCACAGAAGCGTAGGGTATAATAGACATGCGTTCCCTTTCCAAATCAGTCTTGGGAGACATCTCTTTGGAGAGGGTGATTCCGTGACAAGCCGGTAGATTACCGTGCTTAGAATCTTCCATACTGATTCTTTTCAGTACAGTGTCGATATACCTGGACTGCGAAAGTCCCAACATCCTCTTGGATCTATCACGATAGATCCGGATCCCCAGAATGTAGAGGCATCACCCAGGTCTTTCATGGAGAACCTGTGTGACAAGAATCCTTTGACAGATTGTAGCATAGGAATGTCATTTCCTATCAATAGAATGTCATCCACGTACAAGACGAGGAATACGACACTTCTGGCTACAACTTTACTATATATGCACGGTTCATCTGGATTTTTGATAAAGTCATATTCTTTGACTGTTTCATCAAAACAGATGTTCCAACTCCGCGATGCTTGCTTTAATCCATAAATGGATTTAAGCAACTTGCATACTTTCCCGCTGCTCCCACTCTGATTGAAACCCTCTGGCTGATCCATATAGACGCACTCTTCTAAATTTCCATTCAGAAAAGCCGTCTTTACGTCCATCTGCCAGATTTCATAATCATGGAAGGCAGCAATAGCAAGAAGGACCCGAATGGATTTGAGCATAGCCACTGGAGAAAATGTTTCGTCATAGTCCAAACCAGGTCTTTGACGAAAACCCTTTGCAACAAGTCTAGCCTTATAGGTTTCCACATGTCCATCTACACCAATCTTTTTCTTGAAGATCCATTTGCATCCTATGGGTTTTACCCCATCTGGAGCAAAGTCTAAAGTCCATGTAGGGTTCCTAGGCACTCTAATGAAGTCTCACAAGGCATCAACCATGCCAATTTCAAAAATTATGGGTGCCGAGAAACCCTAATACGGATCGTTGACTAGAAGTTTAGGCGAAAAGATAATCTAGTTAACTACTTAACTAAAAGTTAGATGCTACAACATTTGTAGATCCGGTTCTCCACTTCTTTAGCTCTACGTGGGTGTCCTCTCGCTGTCCATCATGAATCCCGAACTCAATCGTCGGCTTCATCGGAGAAACGGGCGAGCTAGGTCGTCGGCTTCGTGTCAAAGACGATCTACGTCGAGGCATCACAAGTTCAAGCTCCGACTTCACAAAGTTGTGAAACTTGTGAAGAAAACACCCAAAACAACTTGGCAAGAGGTAGAGGGTGAAGAAATAGGAGGTGGGTTCACTTTAGAATTGGATTTCTCTCACTTTAGCTCAAGTTGCCATTGATGGACCTTAAGCTTTTCTTGAAGAAGAAGAAGGAGAAGAAGAAAGAATATGATAAGTCTTCCATTTTAAAAATGAAACTAATATGAATACTTATCATATCTTGACCATGGTCAAGTGTAGAGATTAAACTAAGGTTAGTTGGAATGGTTAGGGTTAAGGATGAGATAAGGATGGTGGACTTTGTCAAAGCTTCAAGAAGCTTCAACATAGAAACAAAATAAGCCACCATTCTTAACTAAATCCTTTCCAAATAAATAAACAAATAAATAAATGAAAAACCAAAACCCTAATCATCATTTAACCATGGTTTAATCCTTTACACTTAACCACATTATCAAGTATCATCAAACATGATACAAGAATGTGCACAAAAGTATATCACATATACTTCTTGCACATCAAGTGAGAAAATCCATATAAAGTGAACCAATACTAGTTAATGCAAAGTAATATATCAAATATATAATTATACATTAAATCATTAAATCAACACTTGATTTAACGATCCGGTCATATCGCATATAACCGACTAGTATCCTATGTATCGGCTTATCGAATCAATCCTTGATTCGATATCTAGGTTATATCGAATATAACCAATCGATACATCCATCGCGAGAATGAAATACGGTATCACATACACGCATTATTCTCGGTCCTGCACATATCTCATATGCGCTCCTATTTCGTTTCGCTTGAGCCAGGAAACCTCTGTGTAGGACTCTAAAGACTCGTCAATACGCCGGTAGCAGATGATGATCATATCAAGCACCCACAAGCCGCAAGCGGTCTGCTAAACGTAACGGCCATCCGGGTATTGAGCGATCAGAAGATCGACGAGCTAGCTCGCTAACACTCCTGTGAATCCAACTAGTAACACTTACCGTACAGTCCGGTCTGTTCGTCTGATATGTCGCATATCAAGTCTAGGGGTGGTAAACGTCAGACCCCAATAACCGATAGGTCGTGCCGATATGAGGCTCATAACGGGTCGAGAAACTACTGGTAACTCTTACCAGCAAATCTCTGATCAGCCCTGGCCAGGGACTTCCCTGTTACGGCCAATCGAGCACAGCGCAACATCAGCCCCCAATACCGGGAGAGACGAAACCCCTCCTATCGCTCATTGCCTCCATGTGACTCGGGACTGTACCCAAAGACCACCATTTTTCACGCCCTCATGGACGTGGTAAGGTGGAGATCAAAGCACAGTGGGAATCACACAAGACTCTATGACGATCTCGGATCTACAGACTAACCTGTACAAGTGTCACCTGAGAACTGCCATCTGACGTGAGGTATAATACCATCTGGGAGTTCTCGGCGAGTCCGTCCAGTGTACCCAGTCTCCACTGAGCACCCGTATACCATCTCTGATGTCAAACACCAATGGATATGGGATCATCCATCGCCCATCTCATGGGTCGAGAAGCGTATACGCTAGTCTACACTGGTATATCGATGCCCCATCTCGATACTCCCACGACTAGGGACCATGAAGGATGTACTTATGGACTACCATGTCCCCACTAGTATGATCTGCATCATAGTCCAGGTAGTCAAGTACACATCCTAAGGGCTTTATCAACATGTAACTATAAGACAGTTTAAAGAGACAAGTGTACATGTTAAGATAAAGAGTAACCAGATAGCATACTATCATATCGAGCAAGAAAGTCATCTCTATATATGTCCAAGCATCCAATATAATATACATCATCTGTACAATACTGGCCTCTAGGGCATACATACAACTAACAATCTCCCACTTGCACTAAGGCCAGCTGCTGTAGTATTGCATACCGAGCATCCCGAAGAGTCTCTCAAACTGTATCTGGGGAATGGCCTTCGTGAGTGGATCCGCCGTGTTGTTCTTCGTGTCAACCCTCCTGACCTCGATCTCCCGGCGATCAACTATCTCCCGGATCAGGTGATACCGCCTCAGAATATGCCTGGACCGCTGATGGGACCTGGGTTCCTTGGCCAAGGCCACCGCTCCATTGTTATCGCAATACAAAGGTATTTGATGCTCAATGGATGGAACCGCTCCAAGTTCTGTAATGAACTTCTTGATCCAGACAGCCTCTTTGGCAGCATCGTTGGCAGCGATGTATTCATCCTCCATCGTCGAGTCTGCCACGGTTTCCTGCTTGGAACTCTTCCAGCTAACCGCCCCTCCGTAAAGGGTAAAGACAAAACCCAACTGCGACTTAGAGTCGTCCTTATCACTCTGGAAGCTCGAATCGGTAAAGGACTCTACTTGGAGTTCTCCGTTACCATACACCAAGAACATATCTCTAGTCCTTCGCAAGTACTTGAGAATGTTCTTCACAGCTGTCCAGTGACTCTCTCCAGGATCTGCTTGATACCGACTCACTATACTTAGTGAGTATGCAACATCGGGTCTGGTACATAGCATCGCATACATGATAGAGCCTACTGCCGAAGCATAGGGTATTCCTTGCATGCGAGCTCTCTCCAAATCAGTCTTGGGAGACATCTCTTTGGAGAGAGTGACTCCAGAGATCATGGGCAAGTTCCCACGCTTGGATTCTTCCATACTAAACCTCTTTAGTATGGTGTCAATATACCTGGATTGGGACAATCCCAATATCCGTTTGGATCTATCTCTATAGATCCTGATTCCCAATATGCAGGAGGCATCACCAAGATCTTTCATTGAGAATCTTTGTGATAAGAAGAGCTTGACCGATTGCAGCATAGGAATATCATTTCCTATCAAGAGTATGTCGTCCACGTACAATACGAGGAAGGCAACCTTACTCCCTGCCACCTTCTTGTAAATACAAGGTTCATCTGGGTTTTTGACGAAATCAAACTCTTTGATAACGACATCAAAGCAGATGTTCCAACCCCGCGATGCTTGCTTTAATCCATAAATGGATTTAAGCAGCTTGCACACCTTGCCGCTGCTCCCACTGTCTACGAAGCCCTCTGGCTGAGTCATGTACACGCACTCTTCTAAATCACCATTTAGAAAGGCGGTCTTAACATCCATTTGCCAGATTTCGTAATCATGATATGCAGCGATGGCAAGCATGATCCGGATGGATTTAAGCATAGCCACTGGAGAAAAGGTTTCGTCATAGTCCACACCTGGTCTTTGACGAAAACCCTTTGCTACAAGTCTAGCTTTGAAAGTCTCCACTTTCCCATCTACACCAAGTTTTTTCTTGAAGATCCACTTGCTCCCAATGGGTTTTACCCCTTCAGGAGCAAATTCCAAAGTCCATACTTTGTTGGTGTACATGGATTCCATCTCGGACCGCATAGCATCCAGCCATTTCACTGAGTCCCCACTCATGATGGCCTGCTCGAAACTAGTTGGGTCATCATCCTCCATGATGCAATCCTCGCTTCCACCATCAATGAGAAAACCGTAGTATCTCTCAGGTGGACGAGAAACCCTACTAGATCGGCGGAGAGGCTGAGGTTCATCGGGTACTACCAAATCTTCTGGTTCCACTAAATCTTAGTTTGTGTTTCTGGAACTTCTTCCAGTTCTACCTCAGAGCCACTAATCTCTTTTGCAAGAAATTCCTTTTCTAAAAAGGTGGCATGTTGAGCAATAAACACTTTTTGTTGTTCACTGTGGTAGAAAAAATATCCATTTGAATGTTTAGGATATCCCACAAACTTACATAGAACTGATCGTGCCTCGAGTTTGTCTGGATTTTGGCTTTTGACATAGGCCAGACAACCCCATATCTTAACTCGTTTAAGACATGGTCTCTTCCCACTCCATATCTCATATGGTGTGGTAGGTACAGATTTAGTTGGAACTTGATTCAATAGGTATGCTGCTGTCTCAAGCGCATACCCCCAGAAGGAAATAGGTAACTCAGCTGTACTCATCATAGAGCGCACCATATCTAATAGGGTGCGATTCCTCCGCTCTGATACACCGTTGTGCTGTGGTGTATAAGGAAGAGTAAGCTGAGAGAGAATCCCATTCTCTTTTAGATAATCTAGGAACTCATTGCTTAAGTATTCTCCTTCTCGATCAGATCGAAGGATCTTAATACTTTTGCCTGTTTGTTTTTCTACTTCGTGCTTATATTCCCTGAATTTCTCAAAAGCTTCAGACTTGTGTTTCATCAGGAACACATGTCCGAATCTAGAGAGATCGTCAGTGAATGTAATGAAGTAGGAAGAACCGTTCCTGGCATGCGTAGACATGGGACCGCATACATCACTATGTATCAGTCCTAAGAGTTCATTAACTCTTTCTCCGTGTCCACTAAACGGAACTTTGGTCATTTTTCCTTTGAGACATGAATGGCAAGTATCATAAGATGATAATTCAAATGAATTCAAATAACCATCCTTATGTAACTTAGCCAGTCGTGTCGCATTGATATGACCAAGTCTACAGTGCCACAAGTAGGATTCGTTCATTTCTGAACTTTTCCTCTTGTGTGTGTTTTGTATATTGAGGACTGTATCCTGATTTAGAATGAATATGCCATTATGTAACGAGCCTGATGCAATCAACTTTTGATCTAGGAATATGTTCATAACATTATCCTTTACTACAAAATTATATCCTTCTTTACTTAATAAAGAGACTGATATAATGTTGCACATCATGTTCGGTATATAATAGCACTCATTCAGAACTAGTGTATCACCATTTGGTAATACCATATGATATATGCCAACAGCTTTGGCTGCAACATTTGCCCCATTCCCTACTTGAACGGAATGATCACCTTTTCCCAGTTCTCTACCTTTCCGTAGCCCATGTAACTGCTTACATATGTGGGATCCTGATCCGGTATCTAATACCCAGGACGTAGGGTGAACTGAAAAACAGTTCTCAATAACTAACACACCCGAAGAAGATGCATCAACATGTATTTTCTTTTGGGCGGCTTGAGAATCTAGATATTCTCCTATTCCCTGTTCAATCTTATAACTTTTATAAGAAAGAACGGGTCCAACGTTCCCCTGCTCAATATAATAAGCGGGTTCAGTCAATACATCCATATTATTATCTTTATTAGGGCATTAAATGGTCGCTACCTGGAGAGAGAGAGAAGAAAACACTTTAGCGTATGCTCGTGCAAGATCAGATTGGTTATTATCTTATCTAATCAGGATGGCTCCCACTGCTTTTTATCAAATCTTCCTTCAAACCCTAAAAGGAAAGACTAGCCGGGATTAATTACACACTACAAGTTCGCCAATCTTTCAGCCATGCCAGTGTCGGTACTTTGAGGGAGGTCCCCCGTGCTTTCGCACGAACCTAATTAATGTAAACCTCGTTTTCCCAGAGGCGTAACCTCGTTAACACCTTTCTAGACACCTACTTGATCGGCTAATTGTAATGTGTAAAACTCTCCCAGGAGTAACTCTTACTTGCAGCGGGTATCGGGATCCAACTATCTCATAGAAGGTATGCAATCTCATTGCAAATTTCAACACTTGAAATTCCCGATAATATTTTGCCCCTAGTGTGCCATGACCTTGACAGAGGTCAACAAACCATAGTGCACTAGTCAAGTTCAACCCGTCATTTCTTGATTGAATCAAACCCACTCACACGACCCTTGACAGAGGTCAACAAGGTCGTATGAATACCCTAATCCAATCTGCAACATATGCATAAGCAGATAAAATACTAGTTAGCTACCGCACACTACGCCTTGACAGAGGTCAACAAACGCAGCACGAATACTAAATAGTCTTTATCTGAAATGACGGAGGGCTACGACAGGTTTTTCTGAAAACCTATTGTGTAATGAACTTGATATCGTTGTAGAATCAAATGAAGTTTTGAAATGGAGTGATTTTGAGGCTTTTCTAGTTTTGCTAAAGGGGTCACTCCCGGTGAAGGGATCGTCGGCCCTTTCCTCGTCGAATGAGGTACGGGATATATCATATATATCACCGTGCAAAGCAAAACTCAAAAACAATCAAAAGCAAACCGAGTGTGTAGCATCTGCCAGTTATTGCTAAAGGAGTCACTCCCGGTGATGGGATCTCGGTCCTTTCCTCATCGAATAAGGTGCAGGGTATATCATATATACCGCTATGCAAAGCAAGAACTGTAGCTACCTGTTTTGTTTAAAATTTGATTCTACAACATCTTAGGTTTCTTTTCTTTCATTAATCACATTAATGAAGTCCCATCATTTAAGTACCTAAACATCACAGATAAATACGACGTACACTTATGCCATCCGCATTCGCCTCGATGTCCCCTCATGCACCGTTAGGTTAGGTAACTAACGACAGAGCAGGGCAGGGCTAGTGCGGGTGCAAAACATAAGTAACGTCTATATAATATATCATATATACTATATACTGTATCTATCACAGAACATCACATGATCATATCACAGATATCGCAGCAGAAGAAACATATGAAATATTGGATATACTAGGACGTCCGTGTTTTCAATACGAGCCAGTATAAAACACGGATTCCACGGTCGTGATGAATAGCCAATCCCACACCCCTAGACCCCTACGAGAGCGGCAAGCAACCCTACCAATTCTAGGGTTAGGAGACCCGGACTCGACTCCTCGAGTTGGTCTCCCACTGGACCCCAGAACCCGGTTACTTGTGCTCCCCTCCTTGGGTCTATCCTAATGCGGAAAAATAAATAATATACAAAAGGTGACAACTTCCGCAACCTGGAAGTGCCCCAAATAAAAGAATATTACATACAAGTTTTTATATGAATGATAATGAAAAACACTCATCTCACATAAAAACCCTCGGCTATTCAAACACGACAATCCAATATAACATATCCAGCAACACATAACATCACATGTCATCAACGTAAATAAATACGCGCATCCCAATTGTCGTTGACATATAGCAACGAAACCGGCGATATCACATATTACACTTACGGTCACAGAAAAGAAAGTGTAAAACTACAACAGTTGGAATCCGCAACCTCTTTAGACATCACATGCCTAACAGTTATAAACCCCGCATTTTAGTCCCATTATCGAAAACTCTTTTCGATATCAAGTGAAACTAAACCGCTAGATTTATAACATTCATCCAGTTATCTCATAACTGTTTGTGAATTCCAATTATTGTATCCAATTCCGGATAAATAGAATATATCAAACTTTCCGATCGAACATTCGAACACCCAAGTTTTCCCGACACCGATCAACACATGAAATAAGTTCAAAGACATTCACTTCATACCTCAGTACCAACGGTCCAGCCGTAGAAGGGTCAAGCCAACGCCTCACATGTGGCACGCCGTACTGCCCCAAACCCGAAGGTTCAAAGGGCAGTTCAAGACGGTCACATAATCGAGTTAAGGTTGTTGTCTTCTAGAGGGACCATCGCGTTACTTGCACTACTCAGAACGTCTTTAAACCACAGAAAAATCCAACACTTAGAATTTTTCCGGCAGGGGAAAACTTGGGTATTTATATCCGGTCGGACTTTTTTAACATATTCAAAAATTATCCGGAAAAACACTTAGACAATGTTCGATAATCCGATCGAAACATCGTTTCCCAATTTAACCCCAGAACACTCAACTTTAGAGCCAATTTAAAAATTCCCAGAAAACTCAGAATAATTAATCAGGAATTACTGTGCAAACACTTAGGGCTGACGTCACTAAAGAGCCGCGGAACCGCCGCAGAAGCTAGGCTTCTGCCGCGGTTCCGCCGCACAAAGTACTGTTCATGGGAAACTTTTTGCACCGTAATTCTTAGATTTCATTGCTGAATTTTTAAAGCATTTTTAATTGACAAAAAACCACAAATTTGGAAAAAGTCCAGAGAGCATTATCGGGTTAGGGTTTCGGGTTCGTTCGGACTTCAAACTCCGTCTAGACTTCGCCTAAGGCTCTAGCTAGGCTCTGATACCACTGTAGGGTTCCTAGGCACTCTAATGAAGTCTCACAAGGCATCAACCATGCCAATTTCAAAAATTATGGGTGCCGAGAAACCCTAATACGGATAGTTGACTAGAAGTTTAGGCGAAAAGATAATCTAGTTAACTACTTAACTAAAAGTTAGATGCTACAACATTTGTAGATCCGGTTCTCCACTTCCTTAGCTCCACGTGGGTGTCCTCTCGTTGTCCATCATGAATCCCGAACTCAATCGTCGGCTTCATCGGAGAAACGGGCGAGCTAGGTCGTCGGCTTCGTGTCAAAGACGATCTACGTCGAGGCATCACAAGTTCAAGCTCCGACTTCACAAAGTTGTGAAACTTGTGAAGAAAACACCCAAAACAACTTGGCAAGAGGTAGAGGGTGAAGAAATAGGAGGTGGGTTCACTTTAGAATTGGATTTCTCTCACTTTAGCTCAAGTTGCCATTGATGGACCTTAAGCTTTTCTTGAAGAAGAAGAAGGAGAAGAAGAAAGAATATGATAAGTCTTCCATTTTAAAAATGAAACTAATATGAATACTTATCATATCTTGACCATGGTCAAGTGTAGAGATTAAACTAAGGTTAGTTGGAATGGTTAGGGTTAAGGATGAGATAAGGATGGTGGACTTTGTCAAAGCTTCAAGAAGCTTCAACATAGAAACAAAATAAGCCACCATTCTTAACTAAATCCTTTCCAAATAAATAAACAAATAAATAAATGAAAAACCAAAACCCTAATCATCATTTAACCATGGTTTAATCCTTTACACTTAACCACATTATCAAGTATCATCAAACATGATACAAGAATGTGCACAAAAGTATATCACATATACTTCTTGCACATCAAGTGAGAAAATCCATATAAAGTGAACCAATACTAGTTAATGCAAAGTAATATATCAAATATATAATTATACATTAAATCATTAAATCAACACTTGATTTAACGATCCGGTCATATCGCATATAACCGACTAGTATCCTATGTATCGGCTTATCGAATCAATCCTTGATTCGATATCTAGGTTATATCGAATATAACCAATCGATACATCCATCGCGAGAATGAAATACGGTATCACATACACGCATTATTCTCGGTCCTGCACATATCTCATATGCGCTCCTATTTCGTTTCGCTTGAGCCAGGAAACCTCTGTGTAGGACTCTAAAGACTCGTCAATACGCCGGTAGCAGATGATGATCATATCAAGCACCCACAAGCCGCAAGCGGTCTGCTAAACGTAACGGCCATCCGGGTATTGAGCGATCAGAAGATCGACGAGCTAGCCCGCTCACACTCCTGTGAATCCAACCAGTAACACTTACCGTACAGTCCGGTCTGTTCGTCTGATATGTCGCATATCAAGTCTAGGGGTGGTAAACGTCAGACCCCAATAACCGATAGGTCGTGCCGATATGAGGTTCATAACGGGTCGAGAAACTACTGGTAACTCTTACCAGCAAATCTCTGATCAGCCCTGGCCAGGGACTTTCCTGTTACGGCCAATCGAGCACAGCGCAACATCAACCCCCAATACCGGGAGAGACGAAACCCCTCCTATCGCTCATTGCCTCCATGTGACTCGGGACTGTATCCAAAGACCACCGTTTTGCACGCCCTCATGGACGTGGTAAGGTAGAGATCAAAGCACAGTGGGAATCACACAAGACTCTATGACGATCTCGGGTCTACAGACTAACCTGTACAAGTGTCACCTGAGAACTGCCATCTGACGTGAGGTATAATACCATCTGGGAGTTCTCGGCGAGTCCGTCCAGTGTACCCAGTCTCCACTGAGCACCCGTATACCATCTCTGATGTCAAACACCAATGGATATGGGATCATCCATCGCCCATCTCATGGGTCGAGAAGCGTATACGCTAGTCTACACTGGTATATCGATGCCCCGTCTCGATACACCCACGACTAGGGACCATGAAGGATGTACTTATGGACTACCATGTCCCCACTAGTATGATCTGCATCATAGTCCAGGTAGTCAAGTACACATCCTAAGGGCTTTATCAACATGTAACTATAAGACAGTTTAAAGAGACAAGTGTACATGTTAAGATAAAGAGTAACCAGATAGCATACTATCATATCGAGCAAGAAAGTCATCTCTATATATGTCCAAGCATCCAATATAATATACATCATCTGTACAATACTGGCCTCTAGGGCATACATACAACTAACAGTCCATACTTTGTTGGTGTACATGGACTCCATTTCGGTCCGCATTGCATCTAGCCATCGTACCGAGTCGCCACTCTGGATGGCCTGCTGGAAGCCAGTAGGTTCATCATCATCTATGATGCAATCCTCTCTATCCCCATCTATGAGAAAACCGTAGTATCTCTCAGGCGGATGAGACGGCCTACTACTCCTGCGGAGGGGTGCGGGAATGTCCTGTTCTTCTTGAACTACTTGTTCTACCAAACTTTCAGTATTAGTTTGTGGTTCTGGAATTTCTTCCAGTTCTATTTCGCTCCCACTTGTTTCCTTTTCTAAAAACTGATGTTCTAGAAAATGGGCATTACGAGAAACAAATACCTTTTGTTCCTCTGCGTAATAGAATAGATATCCCCTGGAGTTTTTTGGATATCCCACAAACTTACACTTTACTGATCGTGCCTCGAGCTTGTCCACATGCTGCTTTTTGACAAAAGCTGGACATCCCCAAATCTTTATATACCGAAGATGGGGTTTCTTCCCACTCCACATCTGATATGGTGTGGTAGGCACAGTCTTGGTAGGAACCATGTTCAAAAGATATGCCGCTGATTCTAGCGCATAACCCCAGAAAGATCGCGGTAACTCAGCATTACTCATCATGGATCGTACCATATCCAATAGGGTTCGATTCCGTCTCTCCGATACACCATTATGCTGTGGAGTGTATGGAGGAGTAAGCTGAGAGAGAATTCCTTTCTCTTTTAGGTAACCTAGGAACTCGGCACCACCTCGATCAGATCTAAGTGTCTTGATACTTTTGCCGGTTTGGTTTTCTACTTCATTCTTATACTCTTGGAATTTCTCAAAAGCCTCGGATTTATATTTCATCAGATAAATGAATCCGTATATTGAGTAATCATCCGTGAAAGTAATGAAATAGGAAAAACCACCTCTTGCATGCGTAGACATTGGACCACATACATCACTGTGTATGAGTCCTAAGAGCTCACTCGCTCTTACTCCATTTCCAGTAAATGGAGTCTTTGTCATCTTTCCTTTGAGACAAGATTGACAAGTGTCATAAGTTTGATATTCGAACGAGTCCAAATATCCTTCTCTATGCAACGTAGTCAACCTTCTCTCATTGATGTGACCCAGTCTACAATGCCATAAGAAAGCTTTATTTAAATCTGGAGACTTTCTTTTTAGTGTGTTCTGGACATTGAAAATTTGGAGTTGGTTTAAAACATATATACCGTTATTTAGTGTACCGGACCCAATCAAACCATGATTAAGGTGGATGTTAACAACATCTCTTACAAACGTGAAATCATAACCTTTATTTGATAACAAGAAAACTGATATGATATTACACGTTAAGTTTGGTACAAAAAAACAGTTATGTAAAACTAAAATGTGTCCACTCGTCAATCGCAGATGATAATCCCCGACGGACGTAGCTCCCACGCTAGCTCCGTTAGCAACCTTTAGGGTCATATCACCTTCCTTCAGCACTCTACGGTTTCTCAGTGCCTGCAATGAATTGCAAATATGAGATCCTGATCCGGTATCCAATACCCAGGAAGTAGAGTTAATTGACAGACAATTCTCAATTACAAACACACCTGAAGTCGAAGCCACGGCTTGCTTCGGTTCCTGGTTCTTGGCGTTCCACGCCTTGCAATCTTTCTTCCAGTGCCCTTTCCTGTGACAATGGAAGCACTCATCCTGGCCCACTACCGGTACCGCAAACTTTTTCTTTCCCTTCCCTCCCACCTTACTAACACCTCCTCTAGGTTTGGTGGCGGCCTTCTTCTTCCTTCCTTTGGCCCTAGCCTTGGACCCGGAAGAAGATGCACCGCTAACAAACATAGCGGGTGTTTCCCTTGCTTTTTGCAAGGTGCCCTCTGCACTCCTTAACATGTTCAGGAGTTCAACTTCTTTTCTTTGAATGTTGAAGTTCAGGATAAACTGGGCGTAGGTGGAAGGAAGGGACTGGAGAATAAGGTCTGTATAGAGTTCATTATCCAAAGTCGTCCCAAGGTCTACGAGCTCTTCTATATAGCCGATCATCTTTAGGACATGTTCTCCTACCGATGACCCGACAGCCAACCTCGCTCGAAACAAGTTCTTAGAGGTCTCGTATCTTGCTATACGAGATTGCTCTCCATAAAGTTCCTTTGTATGGAGAAATATGGCATCTAGTTCCATATCCTCGTGCCTCCTCTGATGTTCATTGTTCATCGAGGCAAACACGATGCACTTGGCTTTCGCGCAATCGAAATCCCAGGTTTTGCGGATTTCCTTATCCGCATTACTGGATTTGGGACCAGGGACAGCAGGTGCCGTAGCGGTGAGGACGTACCCCAATTTGTCATAGGTCAAAGCCATTTTGACATTCCGCAGCCAATCTTTATAGTTTGGCCCTGTCAGTATATTTTTCTCTAAAAGTAACTTAAGTCCAGTCATTTTCAGGGTCGCTGCAATTAGGAGAGAGAGAAGAAAACTCTTTAGCATGATGCTCTTGCAAGTTTAGAGTGGTTTTTAGTTTATCTAAACTGGATGGCTCCCACTGTTTCTCGAATCCTTCCTCAAACCATAAAAGAAGAATTAGCCAGGACTATTCTCACTGTACAATTCTTGCTTAACCGTTCAGCCAGGCTAGTGTCGATACTTCGAGGGAGGTTTTCCAACGCTTTCGCGAAGTTCCTTAATTAAAGAACCTCTTTTCTCTGGGGGCGTAACCCCGCTGACACCTTTCTTGACACCTACTTGGTTTATAGCATTGATCGTTAAGTGACGAATATCCTGATAAGTAGCATATACTCACAGTAGGATCGGGATCCAAATATCATTGTATGATAATGTTGAAGGAATCCTACCAACATTCATCAAACTCCAAATGGTATGCAACTCTTTGCAAATTTCAGTTTCTTTAGAAATTCCCGATATATATTTTTGCCCCATGCTCTTATGACCTTAGCGTTAGGTCAAAATGTCATAAGTCACATGTCAAGTTCTACCCATCATTATCTTGTTAATTTGAACCCATCCGTATATATCCTTGACGTTCGGCCAAAATGATAATACGACTGTCCCAAACTAACTCATCTATCTATGCAACAAATGAATATCCAGTAGCTACCAAACACTATGCCTTGGCGTTAGGTCAAAATACATAGCTTGAATACTACTGAATACCTAGATGAAATGATGGGGGGCTACGAATGGTTTTGGCGAAACCGTGAACGTAGTGAACTTGATATAACCGAAGGAACCTGATAGCTTTTAAAAGGAGTGGTTAAACCTCCGCATTTAAAAATATCTGTTTTTAAAATTAACCGAGTGGTTTCTTTTAAATTGTTCCAACGATTAAACTTTTGGTTTATTTTCTTTGCATTATAAATAATGCGTCCCATCATTAACCTATCATTGCAGAAAACAACGAAAATACAATGTCCTCTTATGCCATCCGCATTCGCCACGGGGTCCCGTCATCACCCGTTAGGTTACTTAACTAACGACAGCGCGGGGGCTGGGCTAGCACGGGTGTAAAACATAAGTGACGTCTAAATAGCTATCATATATAGATATTGTACATTCGTCAGACGCAATAATAGGCATTCCAGATCACAGATGAACTTTATTGGATTTACAAGCAATCCGTGTTTGTTTTGAGCCTGCAACAAAAGACGGATTACACAGTTGTGATGAATAGCCATTACCCCATCCAAGACCCCTACGGGTACGGCAAACTACGCGCCCGACAGTTTGTGCACCCCACCTTGGGTCTGTCCTAGGAGCAAAAACAGTAAAATGAAATAATACAACGGTGGCTACAACCGCAACCTGGATGTGCCCCGCAAAATAATATTACGACAAATTACATTTACATCAAATGAATTAAATAATAACCCATCACATAACCCTGGCTATACATCACAACAGTCCAACACAGTTCATATCCACAAACCGTAAAAACCATTACAGAAATGTGCAACCCCTTGCCAACCGACATACTAGCAGTTAGGGGAGGTTTACGAACACATTATACAAACACAGATATAATCCAACAAGCAAATACCGTATAATTTCGATCGATTAAACACATTTAATTTTGCTCCAATACTTCTCTGTAAATATGAAACCTGAGCAAAAATTAAAAAATTCCAGAAAATACCAAATATCACAGAGAACCAACACAGGAAAATTGGGCAGATGAATCGGCAACTCGGCGGCGGAATCGCGGCGGATCGGTGGGATCCGCCGCGGTTCCGCGGCGCTTTAGCCGATTCATGAGCCCAGTTTTCTTGGGTGTTTTAATACTATCATTTAGGGCTTTCTGAACCTGCCTGAAAATTTTTTGGACTTCATTTAAAAATCGACAGAAACTCATGATATCGGGGTTTTCCGGTTTTGTTTTTTCCGTTCGAAATTGATACAATTTTGCAAGTGAGTTATTTATTGTTTAGCGAGGCTCTGATACCACTGTAAGTCGATGTACAACACCCGACGACTTGCGGGGAGGCGGAAATATGAAAAACGATCTTGTTCTTTGCCTAAATATCGACTAACCGCATGAATCGAAGCTAAACGATAACTAACATCAAACATAGAAGTTAACAACTACTATGTAAAGGGATTATACCTAAAGAACCGTGTACTTCGTCTTTACGAACTCCACCTCCTCCTTGGCCTTCTCCAAGTAGTAGACGATCCACCACGAGAGCTAAACTCCAAGCTTTGCCTCTAAACTTGAGGCAACTAGGTATCTTTAAGTGCTAATCAAAGTACCTAGATGAAATAGAGTATGGTTATGGATTAAGTAGTCTAACTAATCCTTGTACTCAACACATGAGAGGGGAGGATTACGGTTTGAAGAGAGAGAGAGCTTGAGGAGAGAGAAGATGAATATAATAATGAGAAAAGAAAATGAGTTATCATAATATATATCAAGCATTTTTATTTATCAAGAAAAGAAAAGAAAATGATTTACAACCATGCTTGATAAATATCTTATGGTGATTCATCTCCATGAGTCATTAAGCAATTATGAAGCATTAATGACAAGGATGAATCATCCATATGACTCACTAATCTCATTCAATGTATATGCCACCTAAACCTTCTTAGTCACCATCTTCTAGAAGCTTCTCGTGCAATTACGAGAACGTCCCTCCTTTCCGTGAAAACACGGAAAAACTTTAGACTGTATAAATCCAATAACCGGATACTAGTAACTGGCTTAAACCAAAGCCGACTAGTAAAAACTGTCCGAAAGTCGTACGTGCGTAAACACACGTATGCGTCCGAACCCTTGTCGTAAAACCATACGACCTCTATATCGTTTCGCCTGGAGTAGGGAAACTCTCTGCGTGGGACTCTAGAGACTCGACTACTACGCTGGCAGTGGGTTTAACCACAGACCGCAAGAGGCACTAGCTGTATGTAACGGTCCCCAGGTAGATGTCGATAAGAAGGCCGATGAGGAAACCCATCCGAACTCCTACTGAGTCTGATGTGATAATCTCCGTACAGTCCGGTCTGTTCGTTTAAGACTATCGCATATCGGGCTTAGGGGGCGGCAAGCGTCAGTCCCCTAATAGCGGTATAAGTCGTGTCGGAGCGAAGCCCATTACACCCTGAGAAACTACTGGAACCTACCAGCAAATCTTGCTTGCCGTGGCCAGGGACTTTGCGTAATGGCTCTCTGACACAACGCGATATCAACCCCCAATACCGGGAGAGACGAATCCTGTCTAACCGCTACTGCCTCCAAGTGCTCGGGACTGCACCCAACTACTACCTGTTTGCACGACTCCCGCTGCTCCAAGAATCCTTTAACTGATTGTAGCATAGGAATGCCATTTCCTATCAAGAGAATGTCATCCACATACTCAACGAGGAATTCCACACTTCTTACTATAATCTTACTATAAATGCATGGTTCATCTGGATTTTTGATAAAGTCAAATTCTTTGACTGTCTCAATAAAAACAGATGTTCTAACTCCGCGATACCTACTTTAGTCCATAATTGGACTTAAGCAACTTGCACATTGTCCCGCTGCTCCCACTCTGATTGAAACCCTCTGGCTGATCCATATAGACGCACTCTTCCAAATTACCATTTTGAAAATCCGTCTCTACGTCCATCTGCCGGATCTCAAAATCTTGGTGTTCCTGCCAAAAAATTTCTGCGCAAAAGAGCCCAAGGTATCCAATGGCAGCGATACGTTTAAGAAAATGTGAACCAATATTTTTCGGGCTGTATTTTGATAAATTTTCGAATGTGAAACAGCTAAATTCTGATGGTATTGAAAGCGTATCAAAAAAGCCTTCGATTTGATATATTATGGGCTTCATAATTCATCCGGGATCAAAAGTTATGAGCAAATATGCTATGCACATGTAATTTAAGGAAGAAAATGCGAACCAATATTTTCCAGGCTGCATTTTGACAAAGCCCTGAATGTAAAATAGCTAAATTCTGATGGTATCAAAAGCGTCTCGAAAAATCCTTCGATTTGATATATTATGGGCCTCATAATTCATCCGGGATCAAAAGTTATGAGTCATCACGTGCTCACACGTGACCGGGCATCACGTGCAGACATGTGACTATTTACAGGCTTTGCACAGAATAAAATAAATAATTGGAAATAATTAATCAGTGGGGTCACGTGACAACACATGATGGGCCTTTAAACCCACTGAAAAGAATTAAAGGTATAATAAAATAATAATGAAAAATACCAATGGGGCATCACGTGCTAACACGTGACCAAGGGTCACGTGCTGACACGTGATAATTCCTGAATTCTTTAAACAAAACAGAATTAAATTCTGGTCAAATGCTTAATCAGGGGGTCACGTGCCGACACGTGATGGGTTCCTAAAGATCTATGAATTAATAGAATTAAATTCTAATTAAGAGGGAATCAAAAACCCTAACTGGAAAAATATTTCTCTAAATCTTTCCAAACAAAAAAGATGGTGCTTTGTAAAATGGAGCACTGTTGGATTAAAAATCCAATGGTGATTAAAAATCACCAATCTATGGAAAGATTCTATACAAGAAAAGATTTTCCTGAAATTTGAATAACAGATAAAATATCTTTTGGATTAAAAATCCAATGGTGAATAAAATTCACTGGATGATCTAAAAGATCATGTTGGTTACAAAAAACAACTAAAATCTTTCAATGAAAGATTGAAAAAACAAATTGATTCTTTTCTTTCTCCTATAAATAAGAGCCAAGAAGAGAAGAGAGAAGGGATCTACTTTTTTGGGGGAGATAACAACAACAGAGAGAAAAAAGAGAGGAGAATTTAATTCTCAAGAGAGAAAAAAAAAGATCTCTTCAGAGAAAAGAAACCCTAGGTGAGAAAAGGGAAAGAGATCTAAGTTCTATAAAACAAAGAGAATTTAATTCTCAATTTAAGAGTTTAACTCTTCTGAATAAAAACTTAGTTTTTACTTTGGTTGAAGATCTGCAGAAGCAGATCTCCCCACAAGTTGAGAATTTAATTCTCATCGGGGAGATTCTGCCATGTAGATCCAAAACTTAGAGGGAGAATTGAGTTTAAGGAATTTAATTCTCCCAAATTCATAGGAATTTAATTCCTCCTAGGGTTTAACCCTATATGAGAATTTAATTCTCCCAAATTCATAGGAATTTAATTCCTCCAAAACAGAACTAGGGTTTAACCCTATAAGAGAATTTAATTCTCCCAAGTTCATAAGAATTTAATTCCTCCAAAACAGAATTAGGGTTTAACCCTATATGTGAATTTAATTCTCCTAAATTCATAGGAATTTAATTCCTCCAAAACAGAACTAGGGTTTAACCCTATATGAGAATTTAATTCTCCCAAACTGATAGGAATTTAATTCCTCTAAAAAAAACATAATTAGGGTTTAACCCTACAAAGAATTTAATTCTTAAAAATAAAGAGACTTGAAAGATCTCCATACATGTAAAGAACTAGATCACGTGTCCCCACGTGACCCCTAAACAGATCCCCCAAAAATGAGAAGGAAAAAGCTTTGAGGCAATGCCTCATGCGCCCCCATGTGACCTTCATAATATAAGGAACAAAAGCAAAGGCAGTATTGGCTTTGGGCACTCTCACGTGTTACCACGTGATCCCTAATAAATGATTTAATAATCAATGCACAAATATCCATCACGTGTTGTTCATATCATAATTTTGCATTATTATATTCCCCATTCTTATTCATTTTACAAATAAACAGGTGCTTTTGATCCATATCTGCTACATAGTTGCAGGTTACAGGTTCTCGGAACAAAAACAGTGAAATTGATACAAAAGTGAGACTACGACCGACAAATGGAAGAATCTTCATCATGCCTACAGTTTGAGGGACAATGAAGATCAATGAACAAGTTCACAAAGCACAAAGGCAGTGTAAGATTCAAGACTTCGACACGAAGCAAACGGTAAAAGTCCATGACACTTATGCACTGCGGAAATCTGGAAGAAAACTAAAAGACAATCTGAGAAACCAAGTAAAGAGACAAGAAGAAAAATCCAACCAGAAGAAGACAAGAAAGATTCAGCCCAAGATCCCACAATATGGCCGCGGAACCGCGGCCAAACATGGGTTTTGGCCACGGTTCCGCGGCCATAAGGAGCCCGTGTCGGTGCAAACTCTGTGACGGTGTGGCGGTGCGTTGACTAGTCTTCTTAGGGTATATTTGTAAATGTAGATGTGAATCGATTGTAACCCTTGGGTTTCTATGCTCTATAAATAGAAATCCTAAACCTCTCTTTGAGGTATGCCTCTTTTCATTGATCAAAAATTCAGAAATCATTTGTAATATTTTGAGAGCATCAATAAAGTAAGTAGATTCTTTTTATTACCTTAGTTCTTAAATTCTTTTCTGCCCTAGTATAAATTTATAATCTGCCCTAGTTAATTAGATTAGAATTTTTTATTAATCTGCCGTAGTTTAGATAGTTAATCTTTTAAAAACAAAATAAATAAAAAACATTTCTTTTATCAATCCCCTAATGAGTGAGTAGTTCCTCACTTGTTAGGGTTAGGAATAGGAAAGGTTTGAGAGATGAAAATCTCTCACCCCTTTCTTGCCCATCACATATTAATTAATAGGACTCCATGCATACATACACACACCGCTCCCTACGGCACCTTACCCACGAGGTAACGGTGATACCGTAGTTTAAAAGACCGGTTGTGCTTGTTTTCCATGGAGCTTAGGGTAAGAATTAAGAAAGGACGGACAAGGACCTAGAGGAAGAAATATCGTTTCTTCCCGATCGTCCTAATCCCCTTTATTAATTATTACCATAACACCTAAATAGATCTAAATTAGGGCATTGAAAGCGGTGGGAAATCTTAAATTTCCAAACTTAACCTAAACCTAACCCTAGCAAGATTCTAATCCTAGTCTAGATCAACCTTAGTTTTTTTAGTGATAAGTCAATCCAACACCAATTGGAATTAACTCGTTAGAACAAATTGAAAATACAAAAAATCCCTGTAGACCGACCCGTACTCACCGGCTAGCTACCAAGCGACGCCGTTCTTGATTGCGGTAATTAATTCGTTGATTCATCTTTTGAAAGCGCAACAGCACGCTAAAATCCAATCATTCCAATCACGTGCCAACACGTGATGGCCAGAAGATCAAAAGTGTTTAACACTTATTTACATAACAAAGTAAAAGAGATCTGGCCCCACCTTTGGGTGTCCTCACGTGTCCCCACGTGACCCCTTCCTCTCTAGTGTTTAACACTAATTTGAGAGTTTCATTTCCAGTGTTTAACACTGTTGTCCTTTAGTGTTTAACATTATTTTTAGCCAAATTGGCTAAGTTTTCAGAGGCAAAAACCTCCCCTCTGACTAAATCTCAAAGTTGAGTAAAACTCAGAACTACAATGGTTAAAGCTCAGTCAAAGACAAAAAGGTATCAGAGCCCTCAAACTCTTGTTTAGCATTGCTAAATGATGAGGGGCTGAACCCAGACAAATGTCTAATAGTCCAACAAAGGGCCAATATTTCAAACTTAATTGGACTTAGCCCAAGTTGGCCATAAGTCTTTAATTCAGATTTAACTGCGCCAATGTGCTCATAATCTAATTAATTGATCTTAGTTCCAAATTGGACTACAGATCCCCAATCAACTTTGGTTCGATGGTACATCTCTTCACTCCTTTGATATTTGTCGTTGTAATCCTTCAACGTCTTCAGAGAGGTGACGGGTCCCGACAACCACACATTTCACGGGCTATGATGTTCTTAACCTTGACTGTGAGGTCTTTAAACTCACGGACTATGATGTCCTTAACCTCGACCGTGATGTCTTTAAACTAACAATGGACCACCATGTCCTTAAACTGGCAATCGACCGCAATGTCCCTAAACTAAACAATAGAGTTCAAATGCTCTTTTGTTGGATCTAAATGGTCCTGTTAAGTTGATCTTAGTCTAAAATTAGACTAACGTACCCTTAACATACGTTTAAGTTGATCTTAATCCCAAATGAGGCTAACGTATCCTTAAACCCAAACAAAAACCCAAATCTAAGAAAATACGGATTTGGAATAATCCACGCCCTATGGGCGACAACATAAATTAGTCTTCGTATACAATCCACGGGCAACCACAAACAAAACAAACACCCATGGCACGAAGTGACCATTTGGAGAAGGAGAAAGTGGTTACCGCGATGCGGTAGCGTAATTAACTGCTGGGGCTTGCGCTTGCAGGGAAGAGCGTCCCCACAATAAAAAAACCTTCAAATGAGGGGGAATCTGACGAAGTCTGCTACATCGGCCGCATCCGTTCAAACCTTCGATACATGGTGCCATAAATCAACTTGGCATCTTCGGAGAGGTGGACGGATAGCACCAATTAGCATCTGCCCCGAAATTCAGGCAAGACGTCCGCCGCGTCTTCGTCCGCGTCTTTCGGCGGGGAACAGATTCTGGCACGCCCGGTGGGACCTTTTCCTCTTTCCACTGCATACTTCGTGTGTCGTGTTCGCGAACGAATCGCGGTTTGCTATGGTTGCCTGTGGATTCGAGGTACTAAGATTTGGTGTCTTGCTCCGTGCAGAAAACAGAAGATCAATGGCTTCAAACTGCACTAACTACAACTGCAACTCTCGCTCCGTCCCGTCCAGAGGAGTGACTTACGGGCCCCAAGCGGCCTCCATCTTCGCTATGCCAGTGGAACAGGTGACTCAGGCCACCACTGGGCTATTCTTCGGGACCATGATCCCACCAATGAGCTTCAACGCCCCATTACCGTCGCAAGAAGCTCCGAAGAAGTCGGTCTTTGATCGGCTTACAACTACCACGACCCCTCTCAACGGGTCGTCCAGCTCCCACGCTTCAGTCTTTGACAGACTGGGCCAAAACTCATGTGGCCCCATGAAGAAGCCTGCAATACCAGAAAGGGTTATCCCGAAAAGGATATCCATTCCCGGTCATGAAGTCGTCAAGGCGGCTTCTCCTGCCAAAGGGCCGGTCTTCATGAGACTGACTGTTTCAGCTCCAGTTCCAGGCGAAATCGTCAAGGCTGCTTCCCCTGCTCGGAAGTCTGCCTTCGATAGGCTGGTTATCCCCACTCAGTGGACATCAGTCTTCAATAGGCTGACAACGACAACTTCTGACCAACACAGGGGGCATGAGGAAGTCACCCCTACAGCTGAGACAATCCCAACGGCTCGACACGCTCGACGTCTCCACTGGCGCCGAGTAAGGAAGGCTGGGGGCAATTCCCCTTCTGGACTGACTCCGCCGGCTCCAACGATGGAAGTTGATGCTGCTGTTCCAACCGGGAACAACTTTGAACTATTTAACAGAGTGCGCGGGAATTCGCCAACTGCCGTGCTAAAAAAGTCTCCTCCGCCCGTTGGAAAGATCACAAAGGCGAAGCTGGAGCAGCCCCGTCAGCGGCTGTCCTCTAAGATTTACAAAGTCTGGAGTCAAGTCCAAAACTCGGTTATTGATCAAGACTACCCCCGCCGACGGGAAAAGATGAAGGTTCGGCAAGAAGAGAATCGCCCTGTTAAGCCACAAAAGACGACAGCTACTTGGGTGCCCATTGCAACGGCCCCCTCAACTACGACCGCTCACAAGAAAAGAAGGCCGGAGAAAATCCCTGAGTCTGTGACAAATCGCAAGAACACTGAATCTAAACGCCCCAAGTCTGGGGGCATGGTGGTGCACACCATTTATATGGCATCCGGAAAAGAGGATAGTCGTATCTCTACAGGTCATTGACCGCTTACGCGATCAGTGGCTAGGGATCAGGAGCAACAACAAAAAAAGCTCCAAGAAATGCTAACAGCTATGGCCGTGCTTACGGGACCGAAAGCAAGCCCGAAGACATCCTCGGAGCAGCGTCGTGAGCAGGAAACTGATGCTGAATTCCTTCGGAGAATGCTTGAGAAAAAGGACGAACAGGCTATGGAACAAGCGGCCAATATAAAACAAATGGCCCTTCTATTCCAAGATATGGTGGGCATGATGATCCAGCCGGACCCTCCAGCTGAAGATCCTCCGATTATCCTCGAAGATAACCGAGCGGAGATGTCAAATCCTCTGCCGGCTCTGTCAGCAGCCAAGGAGGAAACCATCTCAAAAGCTGTCCTGGATGATTATATAGCCTAGCAAATACGGGCTCATTAAGGAAATGAAGCAACTGGCCAAGTTGTCAGAACTGGGTGACCATATCCAGGATGGTACGATCAGATCAAATATCCGCCAGGATACACGATCCCCAAATTCCATGTATATAAGGGGACGGGGAACCCAAACCAAATGAACAATTTTGTGCCCAACAACTCTTATCCTCAAAACAATTTTGTTCAACCAAATAATGATAAGGTTACCTCGCTAGAAAGAAGTCTAGATGCGTTTCTAAAACAATCTACACAATCCGCAGCAAGATTAGAGACTTCCATTCAATCTTTGGTGCAAAACAGTGCTTCACATGATCAAAGCATCAAATCTATTGAGGCACAAATTGCACAACTAAATGCTGCGTTGAGCGAGCGAGAAAAGGGAAAGCTTCCATTTCAACCATTGCCAAATCCCGGTCACGCACACAATGCACATGTTGCATATGAACAACAAAATCATAATGTGAATGCTGTGACCAGGTTGAGATCTGGAAAAGTATTGCACAATAATGTGGGTATTAATAGTGACACCCCTGCCGGTGGTTCTTCTTCATCTTCTTCTTCTTCATCTTCATCTTCTCGTTACAGCCTATTCTTCATTCTTCACAAGGCTCTACTTCTTCTACTTCGAACGGACCCACTTCTCACTTCACGAACACACCCACACTGGGATCCGTTCCAACTCCGCAATCTACTCCACACACATTGGACTCAACAAATTTTCAAAATGTTCCTTTTCCAAACAGGTTGAGATCCAATAAACCAACTCAACAAATGGAGATGATTGTAGAGTTGTTCAAACGGGTTAGCATAAACATACCTCTTTTGGATGCAATCCAACAAGTCCATTCTTATGCCAAAATCTTAAAGGACTTATGCACCAAGAAGAGGAAGTCACAAGTACCAAAGAAAGTTTTCGTGGCTAATGCTGTTAGTGATGCTCTTGTCCAATCTTTACCCCAAAAACATAAGGACCCCGGCTGTCCTACAATTTCGATAACAATTGGGGACAAGAACATCAATAGAGCACTTTTAGATCTTGGTGTTAGTGTCAATTTGCTACCCTATTCAGTGTACGAACAAGTAGGCGTTGGAGAGCTTAAACCCACTCATTATACTCTCCAAATGGCCGACCGATCCATCACTCATCCTAGGGGTGAGTTAGAGGATGTGTTAATTAAAGTAGGGGATTTCATTTTCCCCGTTGACTTCATTGTTATGGATACACAACCTGTAGCTAACCCCCGGAGTCAAATTCCGGTGATACTTGGTCGACCATTCCTTGCGACTTCTAATGCGGTGATCAATTGTCGTAATGGTTCAATGAACCTATCTTTTGGAAATATGACAATTGAAATCAACATTTTTAAGTTGGGAAATCAGCCCTCCGAGCCTAATGCTAGTATACTTGATGTTTGCTCAATCCATGAGATCACACAAGAGGACTATGAGCTCGAAAAATTTCTGTTCGATCACAGCAGTGTTGACGCCTCTAGTGCGTTCCTCCTAGAATCTGACACAGCTTTCACGCAGGAAAACGATTACGAGTGTTTCACCTTTTTGGACAATTTTGAAGACTCACCACCCGAGTTTGAGTCTTTTGATTTTTCGGATGAGTTAGTTGAACCATCCGACTCGGTTGCGTATACTCGATTTGAACCGTTGATGGAATCCTTCGAGTTTGAAACAGTTTCACCAATGTTACCTTCAATTGTTTCACCTCCAAAACTCAAACTCAAGCTTTTGCCGTCTCACCTTAAATATGCTTACCTAGGTGAGAATGAGACCCTTTCCGTTATCATATCGGCCTCTCTAGCTCTCGAGCAAGAGAAGGCCCTTTTAATGGTCTTGCCAAATAACCGGCAAGCTTTTGGCTGGACTATGGCGGACATCAAAAGGATTAGTCCCATCATAGTTGAACATCATATACACATGATGGATGATGCCAAACCAGTAAGGGATCCACAAAGACGCCTCAACCCCATAATAAAAGAGGCTGTCAAGAAGGAGATTGTAAAATGTCTTGATAGTGGTATCATTTACCCTATCTCGGATAGCCAGCGGGTTAGCCCCATTCATGTTGTCCCAAAGAAATCGGGCATAACGGTCATAACCAATGAGGCAAATGAGTTAATACTTACTCACACCCAAACTGGTTGGCGAGTTTGCATCGACTATAGAAAACTCAATGCCGCAACAAGGAAAGACCACTTTCCTTTACCTTTCATTGACCAAATGCTAGAGCGATTGGCTGGGCACGAATTTTATTACTTTTTGGATGGCTATTCCGGCTATAATCAAGTCCCCATCGCTGAAAATGATCAAGATAAGACCATATTTACTTGTCCTTTCGGTACTTTCGCTTACCGTCGCATGCCCTTTGGGTTATGCAATGCACCCGCTACATTTCAGCGGTATATGATGGAGATCTTTTCTGACATGGTGGAGAAATTTTTGGAGATCTTTATGGATGATTTCTCCATTTTCGGTGACTCCTTTGATGAGTGTTTGTTACACCTTGACGCAGTTCTTACCCGTTGTAGGGATAAGAACCCCACTTTAAATTGGGAGAAGTGCCACTTTATGGTACGAGAGGGCATTATCTTAGGACATGTCATCTTGCAAAACGGCATAGAGGTTGATAAAGCCAAGATTGAAGTCATTTCCAATCTTCCTCCTCCTAAATGCGTCAAAGACATCCGAGCCTTCCTTGGCCATGCCGGTTTTTATAGACGGTTCATCAAGGATTTTAGCAAGATAGCTAGACCCTTGACTCTCTTATTGGCCAAGGACAAAACATTTGATTTTGACTCAACATGCATGGAAGCGTTCGAGTCATTGAAACACTCATTCATTTCTGCGCCCATTCTTTCATCTCCAGACTGGACGCATCCGTTCGAAATTATGTGCGATGCATCTGATTTCTCCATTGGTGCTGTTCTTGGACAGTACATTAATAAGATGCCGCACGTAATTTATTACGCTAGCCGAACATTAAATGAGGCTCAACTGAACTACACAACAACAGAAAAAGAATTTTTAGCCGTTGTGTTTGCACTTGAAAAATTCCGGCCTTATTTAATCGGCTCTCCAGTGATTGTGTACACGGACCATTCAGCTCTTCTCCACCTTTTTGCGAAGAAGGATGCCAAATCGCGGCTAATACGTTGGATTCTCTTGCTACAAGAGTTTGACCTTGTCATAAGGGACAAAAGAGGATGTGAAAATATAGTGGCCGATCACCTTTCACGACTTCCTTCTTCGCCTACATTTGAAATTCCAATTAAAGATGTTTTTCCCGATGAGCAACTCTTAACCGTGTCATGCGAACCATGGTTCGCTGATATAGTAAACTACTTGGCCACCGGACTGATACCTAAAGATTGGTCGAAACAGGATAAACTCCGATTCTTGTCCCAAGTAAAGCATTTTTACTGGGATGAACCGTATCTTTTTAAATACTGTTCCGACCAAATCATTCGTCGGTGTGTACCTGAAAATGAGTTTAAGAGTGTGTTGTCTTTTTGCCACGATCAAGCGTGTGGCGGGCACTTTGGCCCCAAGAAGACAGCAGAAAAGATCTTGCAGTGTGGCTTCTTCTGGCCATGACTTTTTAAAGATGCATATGAATACTGCAAGACATGCTCCCGGTGCCAACACTTGGGCCGGATATCGCGGTGAAACGAAATGCCGCTCCAACCAATTTTGGTTGTGGATATTTTTGATATTTAGGGAATAGACTTCATGGGACCATTTCCCAATTCCTTTGGGAATGTGTATATTCTTTTGGCTGTTGACTATGTGTCAAAATGGGTCGAGGCTGTGCCTAGCCGAACGAGTGACAACAAGGTTATCGTTCGATTTCTTAAAGAAAATATCTTTTCTCGGTTTAGGCTCCCTTGAGCAATTATAAGTGATAATGGATCTCACTTCTGCAATAGGACTTTTGAGTCCTTAATGCGCAAATATTCCATTACTCACAAATTGTCAACACCATACCATCCCCAAACCTGTGGGCAAGCCGAGGTTTCGAATCGGCAAATTAAACAAATTTTGGAGAAAACGGTTTCTAAATACCGTAAAGATTGGTCACACAAACTGATTGATGCACTATGGGCATTCCGTACTGCAAACAAGACCGATCTTGGTATGTCTCCATACCGGCTTGTTTATAGGAAGGCTTGCCACCTCCCAGTTGAAATTGAGCACAAGGCATTTTAGGCGATTAAGGAGTTGGACTTATCGATGGGAGATGCGGCCAGCAATCGAAAGCTGCAATTGAATGAACTAGAAGAGCTGCGGGATAAGGCTTATGATAATGCTGTAATTGTTCAAAACCGAACTAAGGTGTTCCATGAAAAACACCTTATGCGCAAAACGTTTAAACCTGGTCAACAGGTTTTGCTTTATGACACTCGGTTACACTTTCACCCCGACAAGCTAAAATCTAGATGGAAAGGGCCGTTTTTGGTACGCACCGTATATCCGCACGGTGCGGTAGATCTTGAAAACCCGGAGGATGGTATTTTGTTTAAAGTGAACGGACATCGACTCAAACCGTTCCTCACCGCGGAACCGTCGGAGGAGCTCCTGTTTTAGCAGGAGCCGATTTACACTGACCGATCTTCCTCCATTTCACCCCCAAATTTTCGATCATCTAGCCAAGACTTTGTTTCAAATAAATTTGAGGGTGTGTATCATTTGTAAATATATAAATACAATATAACATAAAAAAAGTTTTTTTTTTGAAAATAAAAAAAAATTGGGAATTTTTGTAAATTTGCAGATTAAATAAATAAAATAAAATTTTTATTTGCAAATAAGTTCCTCTTTTTAGAGGGGTTTATTTGCAAGTTTCCATCATTTCCCCCTATTTAAAGGACCCGCCCCCTTCTTTGCTCTTAACCCTAATTTTCATCTCTACAAAACCCTAGCGCCGCTGCAAGCAAATTCTGCAGTAGGATCCCTCCTTCCTGCCGCTGAACCGCCGCCGAAGAGGCCTTACCGCCGTGCATCCGCCGCCGTCTTTTGTCTTCACCCCCTGAATTTTTCAGGGGAGGTACGATCTCTCCATACCCTCTCTGTTCTTATATTTTTAGATCTGTAGAACACCCAATGGCACACAACATGCAGCTTGAACGCGATTTTTCACAAGTATTTTCACACGAGCTATACGGTAGTTATTTTGCAAACAAAATAGCGTGTATGGGTTGGAACTTTCTGATTTATAATCACCCTTATGCGTATGCATTGCCGGAATCAGTCACTCGTTTTTACGAGTGTATGGAGGATGGGTACCTCAACCAATTTGGGTTTATTAAATTGCAATGGGGTGATCGAGAAATTATCATTGATAGGGATATTATACACGAAGTCACACTAATCCCTCTCATACCTGCACATGACCAACCCTTGCAATTTGAGGATTACATGCCCTTGATGGGCAACGATTGCTCAAGGGAGCCGCGGAAGGGTATCCAAGCGAGAACCCTTTTCGCAAATGTCTTAACTGTGTGCCGATGACACAAAATAATATTTTCGGTAGCTCCCACAACACAACATTTTTACACCCTCCTTGCATATTGTGCATACTCTTATGACAAAGAACCCCCGTTTCGACATGTGCACAGTTTTGCTAAACTCCATATGTGCGGGCAAACGAACTGCAAATTACCCTTGTCCAATACTTGTCACACAACTTTGTCGATATTTCCTCCCCATAGAGGAATTCGAATTTTACATGATGGGAGGCATACCTGTCCGCCTCTTATTTAGGGCGTTTCTATGTCCTATTCACGATTGACAGATGTATGGTCGAGGACCGAACCGACAGAGCATGTACCCGCCCGCACACCTAGCTCTAGCTCGACCGCGAGCGAAGGAGAAATGACCCCTCTAGAACATGCACAGTTGATGAGGAGAGCTGTTAGGGGCATAGAGGAGTTGAGGGCAATATCGAGGGAGCACGACCGTCGATTGATGGAGGTTGAGCAGGGGATTCGAACCCTGCTGGGTGGGGCTGAGCGTTCACGTTCACGCTCGAGAGCGCGGCGTGGGGCCGAGCAGTGAGTGCTAGTTATATGTATGCCCTAGAAGCCATTACTGTACATACGATGTATATTGTAGTGGATGCTAGGACATATATAGGGAGGACTTTCTTGCTCGACATGATAGTATGTTATCTGGTTGTACTTTATCTTAGCATGTACTCATATTGTCTCTATGTTACATGTTGATAAAGCCTTTAGGATAAGTGCTCGACTACTGGGACTATGATGAGATCATACTAGTGGGGCCACGGTAGTCGACGAGTACATCCTATAACTGTTCCTAGTCGAGGGTGTATTGAGACAGGGCATCGATACACCAGAGTAGACTAGCGTATACGCATCTTGACCCATATGATGGGCGATGGATGATCCCATATCCATCGGTGTTTGACATCAAGGATGGTGTACGGGTGCTCAGTGGAGACTGGGTACACTGGACGGACTCGCCGAGAACCCCCAGATGGTATTGTACCTCACGTCAGATGGCAGTTCTCCGGTGACACTGGTACAGAGTAGTCTGTTGACCCGAGATCGTCATAGAGTCTTGTGTGATTCCCACTTTGCTTTGATTTCCATCATACCACGTCCAAGAGGGCGTGCAAAAAGGTGGCTTTTGGGTACAGTCTCGAATCACATGGAGACAATGAGCGATAGGAGGGGATTCGTCTCTCCCGGTATAGGGAGTTGATGTTGCGCTGTGTTCGATTGGCTATAACCGGAAATCCCTGGCCAGGGTTGCTGAGATTTACTGGTAAGTGTTACCAGTAGTTTCTCAAACTATTATAGACCTCATATCGACACGACTTATCGAGCTACTGGGGTCTGACGTTTACCACCCCTAGGTGAGATATGCGACATATCAGATGACGAGACCGGACTGTACGGGAGTGTTACTGATTGGATTCACATGAGAATGTACAGGCTTGCTTGTTGATCTTCTAAGCGCTCAATACCTGGGTGGTTGTTACGTTTAGCTGACCGCTTACAGCTTGTGGGTGTTTGATATGATCATCACCTACCGCCGGCGTATTGGCGATTCTTTAGAGTCCTACACAGAGGTTTCATGGCTCAGGCAAAACGGAGTAGGAGCACATATGTGATTTGTGCGGGACCGAGGATAATACGGTATGTGATACCGTATTGGATTCTCGCGATATGAGATATCGGCCGGGTATATGTGATATAGCCAGGTCATCGTATTAGTCGGTCATATGCGATATAGCCGGATTATCGGATCAAGTGTTGATTCGATAATTTAATGTATAATAATATATATGATATATTAAATTACATTAACTAATATTTGCTTACTAAAAGATTCATTTTCTCACGGGATAATACATTGATATATATGCGATATATGTTAATTGTATTATTATCTATTGTTACAAAATATATTGTATATGTGATATATAATATTGTAACATGTTAGGGTTACAAATTTAACATTAGATTAGGGTTTAAACTTGGTTAGGGTTTGGATTAGGGTTCGCTTTTGCATGAAGCTTCCATGAAGCTTCATGAAGCTTTGACTTTGTGGTTGCTTGATATTTTTTGTGAGATATTATGTTAACCCAATCCAAACCATTAACTCTAGTTAACTCTCTACAAGGGTTAACTCTCTCATGCTTAACTCTTGGTTAGATTTGTAACCACTACAATAATTTATTGTTCATCACAAAAAGGAAAAAGTTATCATCTTCATTCATGCTTCTTCTTCCTTGAGTTCCTTCATGAAAAAGCTTTCTTTTGTGATGAAAGTGAGTGAGAAAAAGATAATAAATGAGAGAAAAAATCCTACTTCATCATCCTTATCTATCCTTGTCATTTAGATGAGGGTGTTCACTTTATATTATGAGTGTTAGCTTGTGTTAATGAAACTTCAAGGTAGATCATCTTTGTATCGAAGATCGGAAGCAAAGGTTGCATCATTTTCTTCGTGAAGCCTCTCGAGAGTCCAGAACACGATGATCGCAGCGAAGGGACCTCAACATGGAGCTTAAGAAGTGAAGGACCAGATCTACAAAGGTTGTAATCCCTCTCACTTAGTGTTAAAGAGTTTAACATGCATGTTTTCGCCTAAACCCTAGTTTAAAGATCCGGCTTCGGGTTGTTCGGCACGGCTAAAATTTTAATCGGGCATGGTTGATGCCTCGTAGACCCTTGTGCGCGTACTTAGCAACCCTACAGCGAGGGCACCGCTTTGGTTAAGTTTGGGGAGTTGGTGGTTGTATATAGTTATCTTTTGCATTGCATACTTTTTAAAAAAAAATTGTATATATTTTTCCTTTTTCTTTTGCATGTTTAAATTCTGCATTGCATCCTTATATAAAAATCATAAAAATTGAAAAATTTGAAAATAAAAAAAGATAGAAAAATAAAAATCAAATAAAACTGAAAAATTATAAAAATTAAAACATTCAATTTTGGCCTTAATTGATTTGAGTTTGACAAATAGGTTAACTAGTTAGGAACAACTAGACCTTAGACTTAGTAAATTAAAAAACCCTAAAAATAACCTTTCTTAAAATTTAACGGTAGAAACTATATGTCTTTGTAGTTTATTTAGAAATAGGCAAATTTCGAGTTGACTTCTTGGGCTAAGTTAAAACAAGGGAAAAGTATTGATATTTTTATTAAAATATGAGTCTGAAAAATAATTCTTAAGCTTAAATCTAGATTCTAAAAATATATACCCTCCAAATTGCACAAACACGAACCTTGAAACTTGGAATAGTAGAAGAGACCTTGAAATGCTCTTGTCTAAAGTCCTCAGTATGAAGGGAAATAAAAAAATATATACAAGTGTGAATAAAGAGATAAAAAAAATGAACAGTGGTTTTTGTAATTACTTAAGGCTGCATAAATAAAAAAATATTTAGCGAGGGTGCTTTATCACCTAGTGCCTTAGACCAAATGGTTTGGGAGTCACTGCTATAAGCCTTAGGTATTACAAGACTAGGAATTACGCCTTAATGTTCAAATACATTTTGTAATCGGTCGTTGGTACCTCAAAAAGTATTAACGGCCGCATGAAGAATGTCACGCCCCGCTTCCCAGAGTACGCAAGATTGGGCACGTAACATAGCCAACCATGCTACCTATGGGTAGGAAGTATCCATCCACAGTCACATTACGGTTGTAGAGATATCAAGAACAATATAAATAAACTAATCTAACACATGTCCAAATCCATAATAATAAGAGTCAATAAACAATAAGTGCGGAAGCAAATGATCCAATACAATAAATAAACAGTATGTCCCATAATGCGGGCTCACATCTGGAATGAAATGAAATAAATAGACTAAACCCTAAGGAACTCACAGTTCAGCCTGCTGGCTGAAATACTCCTGCTCGGTCGTCGATAGTGGTAAGGAATCTGGGCCATGCAAAACCCAGACGTCAGCGCGTCATGCCAACCAAATAATATAATATAAACATGGTAATAAGCAATGCAGGTATGAACATGAAAATAAGCAGTACTAAGAAATAACAGTGCAGGGTAATGTGCAGTGGTAACTAAACTGTCCTATCAGGTTTCTACTCTATAGTCTTTGAAATCAATTGATGAATCGTCGATGTAACTCAATAGTATCCCGTGCGTGCCCGGGACCACGGTCAAGGTTCTCGGGGCTGAATCCGAGACGTGCCGCTAGGCAGTAATAGGTAGCAGGATGGGCGAGTGATGTCAGCATCATCACTCCGGGGCTGGCCAAGCCCGTAAGACTGATCAGAATAGGTATCGAACTGTTGAGTTACAAGTCGGTTTCACATTTGATTTCCCCATACCCCCAAGTTATATATGTCAGGTCCGGTATTCAGTAATCAAGGACTAATGCCAACACAGGATCAGGTAACAGGTCAGGTTTGTCTGGATAGACAACAGGAATGGTCCATGAGGACCCCAAGTCAGGTTTGTTGGCATTAGGCATGAGATCAGGTAACAAGTCATGTCATGGTACAACAGAATGAGTCGGTATGTATGTATATGTCATGTGTAGCAGGGTCGGGTCAATATGTAATGCAATCGAGTATTTGCTCTCAACAGGTATACAATCGAATAAGTAACAGCAGCAAGAATTTGAAGTAAACAGCAATAATAGTCACTTAATCACAATGGTGCTTTGTATTATCTTTATTAACAGGTTCAAGCACCCTTGAGGTGCAATAGTCACAAGGTGAAACAATATCAACAACATAAAGTAATGAAGCTACATGAATTTAAAACTAAAGCATAAATAATCGTCACATGGATGATCTAACAAATAAAGCAAGGACGATCTAATTGGTTTGGTTAGTTAAAGCATGGATTGATAGCAGACCAATTAATTACAAGAAGCGACTATAATGATTCAATGTTAAAGATAATTGCAACCGTCAATTCTAAGTTATACTAACATATCGATATTACCATAGACTGTGCGGTTATATTAAATAATATGATAATTAAATGTTTAGCAAGACTTGATCTTGTATTAGCATGTTAGAGCAAGTATTCGGATACTTGCCTCGACGGTTTCGCAAACCGGAAAACGTGAACGCAACGTCGGCGGAAAACACGAGACGGAAGCACGGACCACGGATCGAATCCAAACAACGAACAGCGGGACCACGTGGACCGGAGTACCTTGCTGGAATGTCGGGTCAAGCCGTCGGCATCGCCGGATTCCGGCGAGAAAGAGAACGGTGAATATGGTTTCAATGGTATAGATCTAGAAAGCAAAGGGAATGAGTATAGAAAGGAGAGGATAGGGGATTACTCATTGTGGGTGAAGGGGGTCACGACGGTCGACGGCGTCGATTGGCTCCGGCGGTGAACAGTGCACGCGATGGAGATCTGCCGATCATGAATTAGTTAGCAGCGGAAGGAAAAAGAAAAGGAGAGAGGAAGAAGGTGATCTCACCGGGGTGTGCCTGCGAGGTCGGGGACACGGGACCGGGTCGTTGGCGGCGACAGGCGGCGGTCCGACGGGGTGCAGGGATGTGCAGGCGGGGTGAACGGTGGTCGGGGTGGTGCAGGGTGAATGGTGGTGGAAGAAGGAAGGTGTGGGCGAGGCGAGGCAGAGGAGTCGACGGCGCTGGTGATGCTGACGCCGGCGTCGGGGCTCCGGCGGTAAGGAAGGAGGTGGCTAGGGTCGAGATCGAGGCCCGTGGTGGGTTGCGGGTGCACGGGGAGAAAGGCGAGGGTCGTGGTCGAGACGAGGAGGCGCGGGCGGCGACGGTGAGGTCGCGGGGAGGTCGACGACGAAGCTAGGGTTAGGGTTTGGTGAGGTTTCGTCGATGGGTTTTCTGCGCTCGAGTTTGAGGACGAGGGTGCAGTTTAAATATAAATAGAGAGAGAGAGAGAAGATTGTTAGAGAGAGGGAGAGAGAGAGAGATAGAGATAGAGATGTAGAGAGAGAGAAGGAGGCGGGGCCCACGAGGGTTTAAACCCCTCGTGATTGGCCAGGGAAAATTAGGAAAAGGTTTAAAGGGTTTAATTGGTTAAAAAAACGTAACAGTTAAGGTTTGAATGTATATATATTATAGTTTACAATATTTAATTAAATTGGGATTTTGGCGCTAAATGAAACATTTCCAAATCGCGCCCGGGTTGCGCCCAAATATTTCAAATTCAAATTATAGGATTTTAAGCGAGTTCCAAATTTTGAAAAGAGGTGTTTTGCGATTAAAATGCATGCCCCCAAGTCGGACACTTGCACGCACTCGTAGACGTCCAAACTTGCCCGTTTCGCCGAAGGGGATAAAATCTCGACGCGCGGACGCTACCACGCGACTAGTGGCGACGAGTAGGCCAACATGGAAATTTTTAATTTCACTTTAGGTGTTAAAATTTGTTATGTGCCAAAATGACTTAACCGGTTAAAATTTAGCAATAAACACCAAACAATCAGGATAATTGGAAAGAGCAATGTATAACACTCAACTAGCAATAGAAATAGTATTATTGGGCTCGGGTGTTACATCATACCCAACTACAAAAAGAATTTCGTCCTCGAAATTCCAAGAATACAAGATAGCTAACTACAGGAAAAGGTGAGGAAATCTCCGCCGGATCTCGTCTTCTCGCTCCCAAGTGGATTCTCCATGCAATCGATTACCCCAAGAAACTAGCACAAGAGGGATAACTTTGTTCTTAAGAACCTTTTCTCTTCGATCCTTGATTTCAACTGGTCGCTCCTCGAAAGTTAGGTCCTCCCGTACAGTCAACTCCGAATGATCCAAGACGTGAGTCTCATCTCGGACATACCTCCGTAGCTGAGATACATGAAACACATCGTGCACTCCTGCCAATGACTGTGGTAACGCCAAACGGTACGCTACCTCTCCAACACGCTCCAATATCTCGAAGGGTCCAACGAATCGGGGACTAAGCTTTTCCCGACTTCCGAAGCGAATCACCCCTCTAGTCGGTGATATCTTCAGAAATACCAAACACCCACGGCGAACTCTAGAGGTCTTCTTGACGTGTCAGCCCAACTTTTCTGTCTGTCTTGAGCTGCCTTCATATGCTTCCTGATTGTATTCACCTTCTCGACTGTCTGTACTACCCAATCTGGTCCTAGTAATCTTCGTTCACCAACGTCATCCCAACAAACGGGTGAACGGCACTTACGACCATACAACGCTTCAAACGGAGCCATCTGAATAGTCGCTTGGAAGCTATTGTGGTACGAAAACTCCACCAGGTGTAGATGATCCTCCCAAGAACCTTTGAAGTCCCACATGCAAGCCCTCAACATATCTTCAAGGGTCTGGATCGTTCTCTCCGATTGCCCATCAGTCTGAGGCTGATAAGCTGTGCTAAACTTCAATCGAGTCCCCAAACATTCTTGTAAACTCCTCCAGAAGTGTGACAAGAACCGAGTGTCCCAATCGGAAAGGATGCTTACCGGTACTCCATGCAATCTTACAATCTCCTGCATGTACCGCTCTGCCAAAGTCTCTGTCGATTGACCAACCCGAAAAGGAATAAAATGAGTTGCCTTGGTCAACCGATCGACAAACACCCATACAGCATGGTTGCCTTTTGGACTTCGCGGTAAAGCCGTCACGAAATCCATGGTTATTTGTTCCCACTTACACTGAAGAATCAGAAGTGGTTGAAATAAACCAGCAACCCTTTGGTGTTCAGCCTTAACTTGCTGACACACCAAGTACCTTGCCACAAAGCGAGCAATCTCCCGTTTCATACCTTCCCACCAGAAATGCTGTCGAATATCTCAGTACATCTTTGTGCCTCCTGGATGTTTAGAATAAGATGAACTGTGTGCCTCCTTCATAAGCTCTTCATGAATATCTCCCTTTGGCACACACAAACGGTCACCATACCTCAACGAACCATCTTCGTAGATCAATAAATCTGTTCGTAGCCCAGCTTCAACCTGCCCTCGAAACTTTTGCAGTCTAGGATCGTGTGATTGAGCTGCTTTAATATTCTCGATCAAAGACGAATGTACTTGCAGCTGCAACAACCTTCGGTAGCACAACCTCCAAGTCAAAACTTCGAAAAATCTGCGACGATCTCTTTCTGCGTAGTTAACACCTGAATTACTGGTAACCGACTAAGCGCATCCGGCACAACATTAACCCTCCCTGGATGGTACTTAAGATCAAGATCGTAGTCAGCCATCAGCTCCAACCATCTACGCTGCCTCATGTTAAGCTCCTTCTGTGTGAACACATACTTCAAGCTCTTATGATCTGTAAAACTTCGACTCTTTCGCCCGAAAGGTAGTGTCTCCAAATTTTCTAGGCGAAGATCATGGCCGCAAGCTCCAAGTCATGAGTCGGATAATTCTTCTCATGAGTCTTCAGTTGTCTCGATGCGTAAGCGACGACCTTCCCATTCTGCATCAAAACACATCCCAATCCTTTTTCGGATGCGTCGCTGTGAATCACCAGTCCTCCTGAATTATCTGGTACGGTCAGGATCGGGGCGGTTATCAACTTCTGTTTCAACGTCTCGAAGGCCAATGCACATCCATCCGTCCAAACAAATGGTACCTCCTTGCGCGTGAGCTTGGTTAACGGCTCAGCTAAACGAGCGAAGTTCTCCACAAATCTTCTGTAGTATCCGGCGAGTCCAAGAAAACTTCTTATCTCCGCAACATTCTTTGGAATTGGCCAATCTCGAACCGCTACAATCCTTTCGGGATCGACGGCGATTCCATCGCCCGACATGACATGCCCCAGAAACTTCACTTCTTCCAGCCAGAATTCGCACTTACTCATCTTCGCGAACAATTTCTCCTGTCTCAGCGTCTGCAGTGCGATCTTTAGATGCTCAGCATGCTCCTCCGGAACCTTCGAGTATACCAGAATATCGTCAAACACATCCATAAAGTCGCGAACAACTGCCGGCTCTTCATTACTATCCACTACTATAGCCGCAAGAACACTGTTCGTCGGCCTAGCCCTAAACTCGACTGGCCCGACAGAACTGCTTCCTCCAGTGAAAGTAAACCAGGGTGTCTGGGAATCTGGAAAATTACCTTCCTTGCCCTACAGTCAAATGTGTGCGTGGAAAGTGCCAAGAAAATCCATTCCCAATACTACTTCACAACTGCCCATACCTATTACCAAGAAATCTGCAAAGAGCTTCCGTCCGCAAACAACAACTGTATAATCTCTACATTCCTTACTAGCTATGATTTTCCCATTCCCAGTGTGTATGTCCCCAAAACTAGATAGGGTCGTGCAGGTAATCGAGTGTGTAGTTATAAATTTAGATGACATAAAACAGTGGGATGCTCCGGAATCAAATAATGCCAATGCGGAAAAACCATGAACGAGTAAAGTACCTGAAACCACTTCTCCTGATGCCTTGGCTTCTTCAGCTGTCAACGTGAAAGCTCGAGCCTGATTAGATCCTTGAGTCAGCTGTCTCTGCCCTTGGAACGGTCTCTGCGGAGGCTTCTGAATATCATCCTTTGTACGAAGCTTCGACGGACAAGCACTAACGGCGTGATCTGCCTCTCCACAACTAAAACAGAGTCCCAGCCTCTTACGACACTCCTTTCGCACATGTCCGGGTACATGGCAGTAGTCACAAATCACGCTCCTTTTCCGATCACCCACAATTGTTTTCTTCATTGGTGCTACGCTGCGTCTGTTCACCGGAATACTTCTACGTACAGACGTTTGGTTCAGTGCAGATGCCGGTTCCAGCTCGGTCTGTCCCTTTAGATTCTCCAGCAATCCCCTTATCACTCTACGCATGGCGGCTTTGTCCGCACGTCTTTGGTCCATCTTCAAATTCTTACCGGCCATATTCCTGGAAATCAAAATACCCAACATTAGCATGATGATAGATTCTGAGTATAGATCAAGGCTAGAACTCCAAGATACTTAAATAGAGTACCGCATTGTAGCTATGCCGCGGTATCATAGCCGCAATTACTTCACTCCACCCAAGTCGCCTAAGTCCTAGAGATAACAAGAAATTAGGTTTTCGAGTTGACAATGCAAAGTAAGTTTGCATGTCGACATGATCCGGAAGAATGATTCAAGGATGGTAAAACGGTCAAGGTGGCAGGACATGTTTCCTAATCACGGGTATTATGATCCGTGTATCGGGTGCAATACCCAACTACAAAGAATCAACCCAATTAACCTATGTCTCTGATACCAAAAGAACCATGTCACGCCCTGCTTCCCAGAGTACGCAAGATTGGGCACGTAACATAGCCAACCATGCTACCTGTGGGTAGGAAGTATCCATCCACAGTCACATTACGGTTGTAGAGATATCAAGAACAATATAAATAAACTAATCTAACACATGTCCAAATCCATAATAATAAGAGTCAATAAACAATAAGTGCGGAAGCAAATGATCCAATACAATAAATAAACAGTACGTCCCATAATGCGGGCTCACATCTGGAATGAAATGAAATAAATCGAGGCCCGTGGTGGGTTGCGGGTGCACGGGGAGAAAGGCGAGGGTCGTGGTCGAGACGAGGAGGCGCGGGCGGCGACGGTGAGGTCGACGACGAAGCTAGGGTTAGGGTTTGGTGAGGTTTCGTCGATGGGTTTTCTGCGCTCGAGTTTGAGGACGAGGGTGCAGTTTAAATATAAATAGAGAGAGAGAGAGAAGATTGTTAGAGAGAGGGAGAGAGATTTTAGAGAGAGAGAGAGATAGAGATAGAGATGTAGAGAGAGAGAAGGAGGCGGGGCCCACGAGGGTTTAAACCCCTCGTGATTGGCCAGGAAAAATTAGGAAAAGGTTTAAAGGATTTAATTGGTTAAAAAAACGTAACAGTTAAGGTTTGAATGTATATATATTATAGTTTACAATATTTAATTAAATTGGGATTTTGGCGCTAAATGAAACATTTCCAAATCGCGCCCGGGTTGCGCCCAAATATTTCAAATTCAAATTATAGGATTTTAAGCGAGTTCCAAATTTTGAAAAGAGGTGTTTTGCGATTAAAATGCATGCCCCCAAGTCGGACACTTGCACGCGCGCGTAGACGTCCAAACTTGCCCGTTTCGCCGAACGGGATAAAATCTCGACGCGCGGACGCTACCACGCGACTAGTGGCGACGAGTAGGCCAACATGGATATTTTTAATTTCACTTTAGGTGTTAAAATTTGTTATGTGCCAAAATGACTTAACTGGTTAAAATTTAGCAATAAACACCAAACAATCAGGATAATTGGAAAGAGCAATGTATAACACTCAACTAGCAATAGAAATAGTATTATTGGGCTCGGGTGTTACAAAGAATGTGTGAGCAATTTCATCTAAAAATTCACCAATTGAAAAGTACTTTGGACAATGGACAAGAGTATAATAACTTGATTTGAATTTCCAAGTATAGGGGTGATATATACACACACGTAGGGGTATGTGATTGGGGTTTTGATAAGAGATAGGAATGATGAATATGACTTATATCTTTAATAGAGATGATAAAAATTCCTAAGTTGAGATAGAACCCTAGAAGGAAAATTTAAAAGATGCTAAAAGCTAAGTAAGTCTACAGAACATATATAATCTTAAGTTAAATAATAAGGAAGCGTGAAAAATACGGGTTGATAATTTCTGAGTTGAAGATAATAGAGTTTCTTGTTAGAAAACATAATTGGAGAATAAAAGTCAATAGGCCGAAATGATAGGATTTTGTGGGTAGTATCCATTGAAAACCCTCAGGAGACAACACTCCTCCAACTAGGGACACCTAGAGGTTTAACGGCTTGTTGCACGAGCTCAGGGCAATCGCTTTTCCCTGCGAAAGTGAGGGTAGGTCTTTTTCGAGAATAAAACTAGTTTTGCTCGAGGACGAGCAAAAGATAAGTTTGGGGGTATTTGTTCATATCATAATTTTGCATTATTATATTCCCAATTCTTATTCGTTTTACAAATAAACAGGTGTTTATGATCCATATCTGCTACATAGTTGCAGGTTACAGGTTCTCGGAATAAAAACAGTGAAATTGATACAAAAGTGAGACTACGACCGACAAATGGAAGAATCTTGATCATGCCTACAGTTTGAGGGATAATGAAGATCAATGAACAAGTTCACAAAGCACAAAGGCAGCGCAATGTTCAAGACTTCGAAACGATGCAAACGGTAAAAGTCCATGACACTTATGCACTGAGGAAATCTGGAAGAAAACTAAAAGATAATCTGAGAAACCAAGTAAAGAGACAAGAAGACAAATCCAACCAGAAGAAGACAAGAAAGATTCAGCCCAAGATCCCACAATATGGCCGCGGAACCGCGGCCAAACATCGGTTTTGGCCGCGGTTCCGCGGCCACAAGGAGCCCGTGTCGGTGCAAACTCTGTGACGGTGTGGCGGTGCGTTGACTAGTCTTCTTAGGGTATATTTGTAAATGCAGATGTGAATCGATTGTAACCCTAGGGTTTCTATGCTCTGTAAATAGAAATCCTAAACCTCTCTTTAAAGTATGCATCTTTTCATCGATCAAAAATTCAGAAATCATTTGTAATGTTTTGAGAGCATCAATAAAGTAAGTAGATTCTTTTTATTGCCTTAATTCTTAAATTCTTTTCTGCCCCAGTATAAATTTATTATCTGTCCTACTTAATTAGATTAGAATTTTTTATTAATCTGCCGTAGTTTAGATAGTTAATCTTTTAAAACCAAAACAAATAAAAAACATGTCTTTTATCAATCCCCTAATGAGTGAGTAGTTCCTCACTTGTTAGGGTTAGGAATAGAAAAGGTTTGAGAGATGAAAATCTCTCACCCCTTTCTTGCCCATCACATATTAATTAATAGGACTCCATGCATACATACACACACCGCTCCCTATGGCACTTTACCCACGAGGTAACGGTGATACCATAGTTTAAAAGACCGGTTGTGCATGTTTTCCATGGAGGTTAGGGTAATAATTAAGAAAGGACGGACACGGACCTAGAGGAAGAAACATCGTTTCTTCCCGATCGTCCTAATCCCCTTTATTAATTATTACCATAACACCTAAATAGATCTAAATTAGGGCATTGAAAGCGGTGGAAAATCTTAAATTTCCAAACTTAACCTAAACCTAACCCTAGCAAGATTCTAATCCTAGTCTAGATCAACCTTAGTTTTTTTAGTGATAAATCAATCCAACACCAATTGGAATTAACTCGTTAGAACAAATTGAGAATACACAAAATCCCTGTGGACAGACCCGTACTCACCGGCTAGCTACCAAGCGACGCCGTTCTTGATTGCGGTAATTAATTCTTTGATTCATCTTTTGAAAGCGCAACAGCACGCTAAAATCCAATCATTCCAATCACGTGCCAACACGTGATGGCCAGAAGATCAAAAGTGTTTAACACTTATTTACAGAACAAAGTAAAGGAGATCTGGCCCTACCTTTGGGTGTCCTCACGTGTCCCCACGTGACCCCTTCCTCTCTAGTGTTTAACATTAATTTGAGAATTTTATTTCCAGTGTTTAACACTGTTGTCCTCTAGTGTTTAACACTATTTTTAACCAAATTGGCTAAGTTTCCAGAGGCAAAACCCCCCCTTTGACTAAATCTCAAAGTTGAGTAAAAACCAGAACTACAATGTTTAATGCTCACTCAAAGACAAAAAGGTATCAGAGCCCTCAAACTCTTGTTTAGCATTGCTAAATGATGAGGGGCTGAACCCAGACAAATGTCTAATAGTCCAACAAAGGGCTAATATTTCAAACTTAATTGGACTTAGCCCAAGTTGTCCATTAGTCCTCAATTCAGATTTAACTGAGCCAATGTGCTCATAATCTAATTAATTGATCTTAGTTCCAAATTGGACTACAGATCCCCAATCAACTTTGGTTCAAGGGTACATCTCTTCACTACTTTGATATTTGTCGTTGTAATCCTTCAACGTCTTCAGAGAGGTGACGGGTCTCGACAACCACACATTTCACGGACTATGATGTCCTTAACCTTGACTGTGAGGTCTTTAAACTCATGGAATATGATTTCCTTAACCTCGACCATGATGTTTTTAAACTAACAATGGACCACCGTGTCCTTAAACTGGCAATCGACCGCAATGTCACTAAACTAAACAATAGAGTTCAAATGCTCTTTTGTTGGATCTAAATGGTCCTGTTAAGTTGATCTTAGTCTAAAATTAGACTAACGTATCCTTAACATACATTTAAGTTGATCTTAGTCCCAAATGAGGCTGACGTATCCTTAAACCCAAACCAAAACCCAAATCTAAGAAAATAAGGATTTGGACTAATCCACGCCCTATGGGCGACAACATAAATTAGTTTCCGTATACAATCCACGGGAAACCACAAACAAAACAAACACCCATGACATGAAGTGACCATTTGGAGAAGGAGAAAGTGGTTACCGCGATGCGGTAGCGTAATTAACTGCAGGGGCTTGCGCCTGTAGGGAAGAGCGTCCCCACAATCAAAAACCCCTCGAATGAGGGGGAATCTGACGAAGTCTGCTACATCGACCGCATCCGTTCAAACTTTCGATACATGGTGCCATAAATCAACTTGGCATCTTCGGAGAGGTGGACGGATAGCACCAATTAGCATCTGCCCCGAAATTCAGGCAAGTTGTCCGCCGCATCTTCGTCCGCGTCTTTCGGCGGGGAACAGATTCTGGCACGTCCGGTGGGACCTTTTCCTCTTTCCACTCCACATTTCGTGTGTCGTGTTCGCGAACGAATCGCAGTTTGCTATGGTTGCCTGTGGATTCAAGATACTAAGATTTGGTGTCTTGCTCCGTGCAGAAAACAGAAGATCAATGGCTTCAAACTGCACTAACTGCAACTGCAACTCTCGCTCCGTCCCGTCCGGAGGAGTGAATTACGGGCCCCAAGCGGCCTCCATCTTCGCTATGCCGGTGGAACAGGTGACTTAGGCCACCACTGGGCTATTCTTCGGGACCATGATCCCACCAATGAGCTTCAACGCCCCATTACCGTCGCAAGAAGCTCCGAAGAAGTCGGTCTTTGATCGGCTTACAACTACCACGGCCCCTCTCAACGGGTCGTCAAGCTCCCACGCCACAGTCTTTGACAGACTGGGCCAAAACTCATGTGGCCCCATGAAGAAGCCTGCAATACCAGAAAGGGTTATCCCGAAAAGGATAGCCATTCCTGCTCATGAAGTCGTCAAGGCAGCTTCTCCTGCCAAAGGGCCGGTCTTCACGAGACTGACTGGTTCAGCTCCAGTTCCAGGCGAAATCGTCAAGGCTGCTTCCCCTGCTCGGAAGTCTGCCTTCGATAGGCTGGTTATCCCCACTCAGCGGACATCAGTCTTCAATAGGCTGACAACGACAACTTCTGACCAACACAGGGGGCATAAGGAAGTCACCCCTACAGCTGAGACAATCCCAACGGCTCGACACGCTCGACGTCGCCACTGGCGCCGAGTAAGGAAGGCTGGGGGCAATTCCCCTTCTAGACTGACTCCGCCGGCTCCAACGATGGAAGTTGATGCTGCTGTTCCAACCGGGAACAACTTTGAACTATTTAACAGGGTGCGCGGGAATTCGCCAACTGCCATGCTAAAAAAGTCTCCTCCGCCCGTTGGAAAGATCAAAAAGGCGAAGCTGGAGAAGCCCCCTCAGCGTCTGTCCTCTAAGATTTATAAAGTCCGGCGTCATGTCCAAAACTCGGTTATTGATCAAGACTACCCCCGCCGACAGGAAAAGATGAAGGTTCAGCAAGAAGAGAACCGTCCTGTTAAGCCACAAAAGGCGACAGCTACTTGGGTGCCCATTGTAACGGCCCCCTCAACTGTGACCGCTCACAAGAAAAGAAGGCCGGAGAAAATCCCTGAGTCTGTGACAAATCGCAAGAACACTGAATCTAAACGCCCCAAGTCTGGGGGCATGGTGGTGCACACCATTTATATGGCATCCGGAAAAGAGGATAGCCGTATCTCTACAGGTCATCGACCGCTTACGCGATCAGTGGCTAGGGCTCAGGAGAAACAACAACAAAAGCTCTAAGAAATGCTAACAGCTATGGCCGCGCTTACGGGACCGAAAGCAAGCCCGAAGACATCCTCGGAGCAGCGTCGTGAGCAGGAAACTGATACTGAATTCCTTCGGAGAATGCTTGAGAAGAAGGAAAAAGAGGCTGCGGAACAAGCGGCTAATATAAAACAAATGGCCCTTCTATTCCAAGATATGGTGGGCATGATGATCCAGCCTGACCCTCCAGCTGAAGATCCTCCGATTATCCTCGAAGATGACCGAGCGGAGACGTCAAATCCTTTGCCGGCTCTGTCAGCAGCCAAGGAGGAAACCATCTCAAAAGCTGTCCTGGATGATTATATAGCTCAGCAAATACGGGCTCATCAAGCAAATGAAGCAACTGGCCAAGTCGTCAGAACTGGGAGACCATATCCAGGATGGTACGATCATATCAAATATCCGCCAGGATACACGATCCACAAATTCCATGTATATAAGGGGATGGGGAATCCACACCAGCACATTGCTCAATTTAGGGCTCTATGCGGCAACACCGGAGGTGACGATAAGCTACTGCTCCGCCAGTTTGTTGGCAGTTTGTCGGAGACGGCATTCGAGTGGTATTCCGAACTCCCAAATGACTCTGTCAAGACATTCGCAGAGATGGAGTTGCTATTCACCCAGCGTTCCGCGAGTGCTAGTGAACGCACCCCAATAACGGCGTTGATCAATGCCAGGGTGAAACCAGGCGAAACATGGGTTCAGTATGCGATACGGTGGCGCAACCTATGGTCGAAGTTCGAACAGCGCATAGAAGAAGCTCCTGCAGTAGGCATGTTTGTGGGAACCCTTTATCCGCAGGCGACCATATCCCAATTCATGATGTTCTTCAAGCCGACCACCTTCCAGGCTTTGATTGACAAGCTGTCTCAAATGGACCAGATGGGCCATAGGCCTTCCTCTTCAAAGACGGAGCCTTGGAATGAAAAGGGCAAAGGGAAAGCAACCTTCATCGCCAACGCTCAACAACAACCGAGTGGCCCGAGACCGGTTGTTCGCCAAAGCAACAAGCGGAAATCCCTCGATGAGAAGTTGAGACGTCCTTATTCGTTTTCCCGAGATAAAACAAGGAAACTATTTGAACTGGCAGTGCGCAATGGGCTCATCACTCTACCGGAGTCGAGACACCCACCACAATCGAACGACGTCAACGATCCCAATTACTGTCCCTACCACCGAGTATTGGGTCATACGATCGAAGATTGCTATGTCTTCAAAAATTGGGTTGAAGACCAATACCAACAGGGCAAGTTCACGCTATCTGAAAACTGGAAGGTGAATCCGCCACAACAGCACACTCCTAAAAGGGTGGACACACCAGGGGAATCGTGCTCTTTTATAGAAGAAGCTCCATGGGAAGTCGTTCTTTCGGCAAAAACCAAAAAAAAATGCTGAAAGATCTTCAAACATGTCCGGCGATCAGGTGGAAAAGTCCGCAAGAACCGGAGATTATTGAGGGGATGCTGAAACCACGCCCAACATTGGGAGTTAATAATGATGGTGGACAAAACATTCAGGCCCAGCCGTCAAAGTCTTCGAAGAAAAAAAAGAAGACCAAAAAGCCCGCGCAGTTTGATGACAAGCGCACGGATCTGCAAAAACATATTGATGCGCTGGAGGAATATAAACAGAAGATGCGGACCCCGGTCACACTCCAATAATTTCTCAACAATATCCTTGAGAGCGAAGATAACGACAATAACGAAGGGGATGACTCGTCAGAAGAATCTGAGAACTATGTGGCAAGTTGCCACATAATCTCTCATTTAGCGTTAACTAACGAAGAAGCTCACTCGACGATAGAAGATAGCATAAAAGAGCTGGGGGCAGGATCGAAGCCAAAACCCTTGGAACCGTCTGACGAGATGATCGACTTGCTACTGAACGAAGCCCGTCAGAAAAGCAAAGCAAATTGAGAGCGCGAACTGCCTATATTCGAAAAAGCCAAACGCCGCCGACATGATGAAAAGGCCGAGGCACCCCAACCGGGTCAAAGCATCCCTATCGCCAGCAAAAGAAAGCATAAAGTAAGGAAACGATTCGCTAGGGCCCTGTCAATAGGAATGAAGTTGCCCTCTTTGAGAGGAATTTCTCCTGGCGGTATACATCTTGATAAAGCGAACATACATCCTAACTTCTGTAGGGTTCCTAGGCACACTAATGAAGTCTCACAAGTGATCAAACATGCACAAATCAAAAGATTTACGGGTGCCTACAAACCCTAATACGGATCGTCAACTAGATATATAGGCGATGCAAGCAAGTAAACGGAAATATAGCTAAAGGGAAGGGGGTACAACCTTTGTAGATCCGGTCCTCCACCTCCTAGGCTCCGTGATGAAGTCCTCTCCGCTGTCCAAATCGAACCATGACTCTCACGGTGGTTTCATCGGAGAAAAAGGCGGGCTAGGTCGTCGACAACGTGCCAGAGATGATCTACGTCGAGACATCACTAGATCAAGCTCCACCTTCACCAAGCCATGAAAACTTGTGAAGGAAACACCCTATACTACTTGGCAAGAGGTAGAGGATGAAGAAATAGGATGTGGGTTCACTTTAGAATTGGATTTCTCACTAGTTTTCATCACTTGCCATTGGAGTAGCAAGCTTTCTTCATGGAAGAAGAAGATGATGAAGAAGAAGAAGATATGATAAGTGTTGAATTATTAGATAAATAAATCAATACTTATCATGTATTAACCCTTGGTTAATTGTAAAGAATGGACCATGGTTAACTTGAATGGTTAGGGTTAAGTATAAGACAAGAATGGTGGACTAATTCAAAGCTTCAAGAATCTTCAACTAGCAAACAAAAATAGCAACCATTCTTTTCTCATCTTTTTCCAAAAATAAAAAAATAAAAAAATAAGAAAAAAGAAAACCTTAGTCATAAACTTAACCATGGTTTAATTCTTTACACTTAACCAAGTAAACATTTATCATCAAACATGATACAATCATGTGCACAAAAGTATATCACATATACAACTTGCACAATTCAAGTGAGAAAATCCTTTTAAAGTGAACCAATACTAGTTAATGCAAAGTAATATATCAAATATATAATTATACATTAAATCATTAAATCAACACTTGATTCAATGATCCGGTCATTTCGCATATAACCGGCTAGTATCCAATGTATCGGCTTATCGAATCAATCCTTGATTCGATAACTAGGTTATATCGCATACAACCATTCGACACATTCGTCGCGAGAATGAAATACGGTATCACATACACGCATTATTCTCGGTCCCGCACATATCTCATATGCGCTCCTATTTCGTTTCGCTTGAGCCAGGAAACCTCTGTGTAGGACTCTAAAGACTCGTCAATACGCCGACAGCAGGTGATGATCATATCAAACACCCACAAGCCGCAAGCGGTCTGCTAAACGTAACGGCCATCCGGGTATTGAGCGATCAGAAGATCGACGAGCAAGCCCACTCACACTCCTGTGAATCCAACCAGTAACACTTACCGTACAGTCCGGTCTGTTCGTCTGATATGCCGCATATCTCGCCTAGGGGTGGTAAACGTCAGACCCCAGTAGCTCGATAAGTCATGCCGACGTGAAGTCCATGACATGTGTGAAACTACTGATAACACTTACCAGTAGGTCACTGCAACCCTGGCCAGGGATTTCCTGTTATGGCCAGTCGAGCATAGCGCAACATCAACCCCCAATACCGGGAGAGACGAATCCCCTCCTATCGCTCATTGCCTCCATATGAATCGGGACTGTATCCAAAAACCACCTGTTTGCACGACTCAGTAGAGCCGTGGTAGGGTGGAAATCAAAGCACAGTGGGAGACACACAAGACTCTATGACGATCTCGGGTCAACAGACTAAGCTGTACCAGTGTCACCAGAGAACTGCCATCTGACGTGAGGTATAATACCATCTGGGAGTTCTCGGCGAGTCCGTTCAGTGTACCCAGTCTCCACTGAGCACCCGCATACCATCTCCGATGTCAAACACCAATGGATATGGGATCATCCATCGCCCATCTAATGGGTCGAGAAGATATACGCTAGTCTACTCTGGAATATCGATGCCCCGTCTCGATATTCCCACGACTAGGAACAATGAAGGATGTACTCATTGACTACCCAGGCCCCACTAGTATGATCTTCATCATAGTCCTGGAAGTCGAGTACACATCCTAAGGGCTTTATCAACATGTAATCAGAGAGACATAAAGTATACATGTTAAGATAAAGAGCAACCAGATAGCGTACTATCATGTCGAGCAAGAAAGTCCTACCTATATATGTCCCAGCATCCACTACAATATACATCCAATGTACAGTAATGGCCTCTAGGGCATACATACAACTAACAATCTCCCACTTGCACTAGGGCCATCTGTAGCAGTAGTTGTAGTATCTAATACTCAACCATCCCTTAAAAGTCTCTCTTTGGGAAAAGGCCTTCGTGAGTGGATCTGCCGTGTTGTCCTCTGAGTCTACTCTCCTAACCTCGATCACCCTGGAGATCAACTATCTCCATGATCAGGTGATGCTGCCCCAGAATATTTCTGGGTCACTGATGGGACCAGGGTTCCATGGCCAAAACCACAGTTCCATTGTCATACAATGGCAGGAACCTAGTTCATCTTATGAACAAATATACACCCAAACTGCCTCTTTGGTAGTATCTTTAATAGCGATGTTACCAGCCTTTATCGTCTAGTTTGTCACGGTATCTAGCTTGAAAATCTTCCAACATACCGTCCCTTTACCGAGGGTAAAGACAATGCCTGCGACTGACATTCAGTCGTCCTTATCACTCTGGAACCCTTCCAGTGATTCTCCCCAGGATCGATTGATACCATCTCACTACAACTAGTGAGTATCCTAACATCCAATTAAATCTATCTCATAGATCCAAAGCTTAGGATTTAGTAGGTATCACTTTGATCCTATATGGAAAATCATTGTGATAAGCGGAGATTGATCGAGCGTAGCATAGGAAACTCCTTCCCTAACAAGAGTATGTCATCCACGTATTCTACGAGGATCGTCACCATACTCCCTACTACCTTTTTGTTTATACAAGGTTCATCTACCATTTTGATGATGTCAACTTCTTTGACTAATCCATCAAAACAGACGTTCTGTCTCCGCGATGCCTGCTTTATCCTATAAAGCATCTTGCACACGTTTCCGCTGCTCCCACTGTCTACGAGGCCCTCTGGCTGTGTTCTTATAGACGTTCTCTTCTAAATCAATATTTAGAAAAGTAGTCATGGCACCCAACCACCAGATATCGTAGTCATGGTATGTAGCCGTGGCAAGTAGGATCTAGATGGACTTAAGCATGGTCCCTAGAAAAGGTTTCATCATTATCCACACCTGGTTGATGACTAAAACCTTTAACAAGTCTAGCTTTGAAAGTCTCAACTTTTCCATCTACACCAAGTAATCTTCTCAAGATATACTTGCTCCTGATGGGGATTTAACCCTTCAGATATAGCAACCAAAGTCCATACTTTGTTGGTGTATATGGATTCCATCTCAGATCGCTAAGCATCCAGCCATTCTTACAGAGTCCCACTCTTGATGGCCAGCTCGAATCTAGTTGGGTCATCATCTCATGATGCATTCCATGCTCCCACTGTCATCGAGAAACCGAGGTATCTCTCAGGCAGGCGAGGAACCCTACCAGATCGGCGGAGAGGCCGAGGTTCGTCGGGGACTATAAAATCCTTTGGTTCTGTCAAATCTTCAGCTGTAGTTTCGAATAGCTGGAACCTTTCCAATTCTACAGAACTGACCTTGCCTCGATCTTGTCCGGATTTTGCTTTTGACATAGGCCGGACAATCCCAAATCTTAACTTACTTAAGAGATAGGATCTTCCCACACCATATCTTATATGGAGTGGTAGGCACTGATTTGATTCGAACCTAATTCAATAGGTATGCAGCTTCTCAAGCGCATAACTCCCAAAAGGAAATAGGTAACTCAGTAATACTCATCATAGAGCACACGATATCTAATATTGTGTGATTGCTCCGCCCTGATACACCGTTGTGCTGTGGTGTATTCAGAGGAGTAATGCTAAGAGAGAATCTCATTTTCCTTTAGAATAGTCCAAGGATTCCATGCACAAGTATTCTCCTCCCTGATCTCATCATAGGACATAATACTTATACCCGTATATTGGTTCTCTACTTCCTACTTATATTCTGTGAATATCTCAAAAGGTTCGGACTCATGTTTCAACAGGAACATACGACTGAATCTTGAGAGATTATCAGAGAATATAATGAAGTATAAAGAACCAGTCCTGGCATGTGTAGATAGGAGACCTTACATACATCATCATGTATCAGTCCCAAGAGTTTACTAACTCTTCCTCTGTTTCTAATAAACAGAGCTATGGTCATCTTATCTTTGTGACATGACTGGCAAGTTTCACAAGATGTAAATTCAAACTGATTTAAATATGCATCTAAAATATAACTTCAGCCAGTCGGGTCGCATTGATATGACCTAGTCTACAATGCCTCAATAATGATTCGTTCATTTCTGAACTTTTCCTCTTGTGTGTGTTCTGTATACTAGGAACTGTAGTTTGATTTAGAACGTCAATGCTTTTAGATAACGTGCCTGAACCGATCAACTTTTGATATAGGAAATGTTCAAAACATTATCCATCAATACAAAATTATATCCTTTCTTTACTAATAAAGAGACTGATATGATTTTGTATATCAGGTTCGGTATCTAATAGCATTTGTTCAGAATCAATGTATTCGTAATACAGGGTGACAATGACCAACAGACTTGGCTGCAACACTTGCCCCGTTTTCTGTCTCATGAAACTTATCACCCGTTCTCAGTTTTTCTACCTTTTTGTAGCCCTATGTAACAGATTACATATCTGGGATCCTGATCCGGTATCATATACCCAGGATGCAGAGGATACTGAGAAACAGTTCTTTGTAATGAACACATCCGAAGGAGATGCATCATATACACTTTCTTCGTTTGGGCGGCATAGGAATTCTGGTATTCCCCAATTTCCTGCTCTGTCTTATAACAATTATAAGTTGGAGCGGGACCAACGTTCCCCAGCTCAGTATAACAAGCGGGTTCGGTCAATTATCCGTATTATTATCTTGATTAAGGCGTGACATGGTCGCTACCAGGAGAGAGAGAGAGAAGAAAACACTCTACGTGCGCTCTTGCAAGATTAGATTGGTTATTTATTTTATCTAATAAGGATGGCTCCCACTGTTTTTATCAAATCTTCCTTCAAACCTTAAAAGGAAAGACTAGCCGGGATTAATTACACTCTACAAGTTCGCCAATCTTTCAGCCAAGCCAGTGTCGGTACTTTGAGGGAGGTTCCCCGTGCTTTCGCACGGACCTAATTACAGTAAACCTCGTTTTCCCAGAGGCGTAACCCCGTTGACACCTTTCTAGACACCTACTTGATTTGCTAATTGCAAAGTGCAAAACTCTCCCAGGAGTAACAACTACTCGCAGTGGGTATCGGGATCCAACTATCATATAGAAGGTATGCAATCTCATTGCAAATTTCAACACTTGAAACTCCCGATAAAGATTTTTACCCCTAACACTTATGACCTTAACTATGGTCAACAAATCATAAGCACTAGTCAAGTTCTACCCGTCATTTCGTGATTAATTAGACCCACCCACATGACCCTTAACTAAGGTCAACAAAGTCACGCGACTGTCCTAACTAATCGCATCATATGCGGTGTAGGAAGACATCACTTAGCTACCGTACACTGTGCCTTGACTATGGTCAACAAACACAGCACGAATACTAAGTACTCTACTTCCTAAAATGACGGAGGGTTGCGAATGGTTTTTGTGAAAACCTTTAACGCTTTGAACTTGATCTCATTGCGGAATCAAATGGTTTTTAAATGGAATGTTTTTGAGGTTTTTTCTAGTTTTGCTAAAGGGGTCACTCCCGGTGAAGGGATCGTCGGCCCTTTCCTCGTCGAATGAGGTGCGGGATATATCACATATATCACTGTGCAAAGCGGAAACTATAGAAGCGATCAAAGAAAAACTGAGGGTTGTAGCATCTGCCAGTTATTGCTAAAGGAGTCACTCCCGGTGAAGGGATCTCGGTCCTTTCCTCATCGAATAAGGTGCAGGATGTTCTATAATGAACACCGCGATGCAAAGCAAGAACTGTAGCTACCTGTTTTTATTTTGAAATTCGATTCCACAACATCAATTAGGTTTATTTTCTTTCATTAATCTCATTAATGAATATCCCATCATTAAGGTCCACCTAAACATCACAGATAAATATAACGTACGCTTATGCCATCCGCATTCGCCTCGATGTCCCGTCTGCACCGTTAGGTTAGGTAACTAACGGCAGAGCGGGGCAGGGCTAGCGCGGGTGTAAAACATAAGCAACGTTTATATAATATATCATATATACTATATATAATATCTGTCACAGAACATCACATGATCACATCACAGATAAATCACAGCAGAAGAAACATATGAAATGTTGGATATACTAGGACGTCCGTGTTTTCAATACGAGCCAGTATAAAACAAGGATTCCACGGTCGTGACGAATAGCCTATCCCACACCCCTAGACCCCTACGAGAGCGGCAAGGAACCCTACCAATTCTAGGGTTAGGAGACCCGGACTCGACTCCTCGAGTTGGTCTCCCACTGGACCCTAGAACCCGGTTACTTGTGCTCCCCTCCTTGGGTCTATCCTAGTGCAGAAAAGTAAATAATATACATCAACGGTGACATCTTCCGCAACCTGGAAGTGCCCCAATAAAAGAATATTACATACAAGTTTTTACATGAATGAAAATGAAAAACACTCATCTCACATAAAAACCCCCCAGCTATTCAAACACGACGATCCAATATAACATATCCAGCAACACATAACATCACATGTCATCAACGTAAGTAAATGTGCGCATCCTAATTGTCGTTGACATATAGCAACGAAACCGGCGATATCACATATTACACTTACGGTCACAGTAAAGAAAGTGTAAAACTACAACAGATGGAATCCGCAACCACCTCAGATATCGCATGCCTGATCAAATGAATTCTTTAGACATCGCATGCCTAACAATTATAAACCCCGCATTTTAGTCTCATTATCGAAAACACTTTTCAATACCAAGTCGGGCAATTCAACAGGATTCCCGACATTTTTGATCGAATGCTCGTCGCAAACTTTAGTAGACGGCCGCACCCCCGATACCGTCGACGAAGTGCACCAAGGCGGAACACCACTGCCGCGAGCACCCGATTGGATGCTTTCGGCGACGGGGTTCTCCTACAGTCACTTGGTCGGGGCTATGGAGTGAGGCTGTCTATTAAGTTTACCCGGCGAGTATCCGCGTACACTACGTGATTGCGACGGACTTCTGATCTCATCAAAATTCCGTGGCAACCGATCAAAAGAGACTAAACTGCTATGTTTATAACATTCATTCAGTTATCTCATAACTACTTGTGAATTCCAATTTTTGTATCACATTCCGGATAAATAGAAAATGTTAAACTTTCCGATCGAACAATCGAACACCCAAGTTTTCCCGAAACAGCTCAACACATGAAATAAGTCTAACAACATTCAGTTCGTGCCTCAGTACCAACGGTCCAGCCGTAGAAGGGTCAAGCCAACGCCTCACATGTGGCACGCCGTACTGCCCCAAACCCGAAGGTTCAAAGGGCAGTTCAAGACGGTCACATAATCGAGTTAAGGTTTGTTGTCTTCTAGAGGGTCCATCGCGTTACTTGCACTACTTAGAACGTCGTTAAACTACGGAAAAATCCAACAATTGGAAATTTCTCGGCAGGGGAAAAAGTGGGTATTTATATCCGGTCGAACTTTTTAACATATTCTTAAAATTACCCGAAAAAACACACAGACAAAATTAGACAATCCGATCGATACACCGAGTCCCCAATACAACCCAGAAAATTCAACTTTTGGAAAAAAAATATTAAAAATTCCCAGGAAAACCAGCACTGCAAAGTAGGAGTTACTGTGCAAGATTTAATGCATGAAGAGGCTAAAGGGCCGCGGAACCGCCGCATTAGCATGCTAATGCCGCGGTTCCGCCGCGCTTTGGTGGAGTTAGGTGTACGGGCTTCACAGTAATTCATAGAATCTCCTGCTGATTTTTCTGCATATTTTTAATACTCAAAAATCCCTGTTTTTGAAAAAAGTCCAGAGAGCAAGGAAAAGTCGGGGTTTCGGGTTCGATCGGGTTTCTAACATCGTCTACGCATCGCCTAAGGCTCTAGCTAGTCTCTGATACCACTGTAGGGTTCCTAGGCACACTAATGAAGTCTCACAAGTGATCAAACATGCACAAATCAAAAGATTTACGGGTGCCTACAAACCCTAATACGGATCGTCAACTAGATATATAGGCGATGCAAGCAAGTAAACGGAAATATAGCTAAAGGGAAGGGGCTACAACCTTTGTAGATCCGGTCCTCCACCTCCTAGGCTCCATGATGAAGTCCTCTCCGCTATCCAAATCGAACCATGACTCTCACGGTGGTTTCATCGGAGAAAAAGGCGGGCTAGGTCGTCGACAACGTGCCGAAGATGATCTACGTCGAGACATCACTAGATCAAGCTCCACCTTCACCAAGCCATGAAAACTTGTGAAGGAAACACCTTATACTACTTGGCAAGAGGTAGAGGATGAAGAAATAGGATGTGGGTTCACTTTAGAATTGGATTTCTCACTAGTTTTCATCACTTGCCATTGGAGTAGCAAGCTTTCTTCATGGAAGAAGAAGATGATGAAGAAGAAGAAGATATGATAAGTGTTGAATTATTAGATAAATAAATCAATACTTATCATGTATTAACCCTTGGTTAATTGTAGAGAATGGACCATGGTTAACTTGAATGGTTAGGGTTAAGTATAAGACAAGAATGGTGGACTAATTCAAAGCTTCAAGAATCTTCAACTAGCAAACAAAAATAGCAACCATTCTTTTCTCATCTTTTTCCAAAAATAAACAAATAAATAAATAAGAAAAAAGAAAACCCTAATCATAAACTTAACCATGGTTTAATTCTTTACACTTAACCAAGTAAACATGTATCATCAAACATGATACAATCATGTGCACAAAAGTATATCACATATACAACTTGCACAATTCAAGTGAGAAAATCCTTTTAAAGTGAACCAATACTAGTTAAAGCAAAGTAATATATCAAATATATAATTATACATTAAATCATTAAATCAACACTTGATTCAATGATCCGGTCATTTCGCATATAACCGGCTAGTATCCAATGTATCGGCTTATCGAATCAATCCTTGATTCGATAACTAGGTTATATCGCATACAACCATTCGACACATTCGTCGCGAGAATGAAATACGGTATCACATACACGCATTATTCTCGGTCCCGCACATATCTCATATGCGCTCCTATTTCGTTTCGCTTGAGCCAGGAAACCTCTGTGTAGGACTCTAAAGACTCGTCAATACGCCGGCAGCAGGTGATGATCATATCAAACACCCACAAGCCGCAAGCGGTCTGCTAAACGTAACGGCCACCCGGGTATTGAGCGATCAGAAGATCGACGAGCAAGCCCGCTCACACTCCTGTGAATCCAACCAGTAACACTTACCGTACAGTCCGGTCTGTTCGTCTGATATGCCGCATATCTCGCCTAGGGGTGGTAAACGTCAGACCCCAGTAGCTCGATAAGTCATGCCGACGTGAAGTCCATGACATGTGTGAAACTACTGATAACACTTACAAGTAGGTCACTGCAACCCTGGCCAGGGATTTCCTGTTATGGCCAGTCGAGCATAGCGCAACATCAACCCCCAATACCGGGAGAGACGAATCCCCTCCTATAGCTCATTGCCTCCATGTGAATCGGGACTGTACCCAAAAACCACCTGTTTGCACGACTCAGTAGAGCCGTGGTAGGGTGGAAATCAAAGCACAGTGGGAGACACACAAGACTCTATGACGATCTCGGGTCAACAGACTAAGCTGTACCAGTGTCACCAGAGAACTGCCATCTGACGTGAGGTATAATACCATCTGGGAGTTCTCGGCGAGTCCGTTCAGTGTACCCAGTCTCCACTGAGCACCCGCATACCATCTCCGATGTCAAACACCAATGGATATGGGATCATCCATCGCCCATCTAATGGGTCGAGAAGATATACGCTAGTCTACTCTGGAATATCGATGCCCCGTCTCGATATTCCCACGACTAGGAACAATGAAGGATGTACTCATTGACTACCCAGGCCCTACTAGTATGATCTTCATCATAGTCCTGGAAGTCGAGTACACATCCTAAGGGCTTTATCAACATGTAATTAGAGAGACATAAAGTATACATGTTAAGATAAAGAGCAACCAGATAGCGTACTATCATGTCGAGCAAGAAAGTCCTACCTATATATGTCCCAGCATCCACTACAATATACATCCAATGTACAGTAATGGCCTCTAGGGCATACATACAACTAACAACTTCTGCTTATACCATCAGAAGATTGCACACCCTATCGAGGAGTGCATAGCCTTTAAAAACTGGTGGCAGGGATATGTTGCCCACCGACAACACGTTCAACGAGTGAAGTGAAAGGCTCACCGGGAACAGAAAAGCACGACAGATAAGCGCAAAAGAGCCGCTGGCAACTGTCACATAGCCGACACCAAGGGATCGCAAGTTATCACCTTTGGAAGCGACTCTGATGAAGAAATCGCCCTCAGCCCTCTCTTCAAGGAATCCACCTCTTACATAAAAGATGCGAAGACTTGCGAGAAAATCTGGCTGCGTAATCGTACGTTGTCCGAAAAATTTCGGACATAGGACCGAAATGTCCCTAAACTAACAATGGACCGCAATGTCCTAAAATTTGCAACTGACCAAGACGTCTATAAACTACTATGGACCGCAGCATCCCAAGGCTGACGTGGTAAAAAAAAAAGAAGGTATGTTCACAAGCAAAATGGGCATGGATGAAAACCCGAAAGGGCGCCGGGAGTAAAAACAGCAGGACTACTGGGGATGTTTGTGAAAATCCGAAAGGGTGCAGACTCGTTAAAAAAAACAAAAAAACGGTATGTTCGTAAGCAAAATGGGCACGGATGAAAACCCGAAAGGGCTCCATGAGTAAAAGCAGCAGGAATACCGGCGAGTTTTGTGATAACCTGAAAGGGCGCAATCTCGTTAAAAGACACTTGCAAGGTCCTCTCGATCCTATAAGGAGAAACCACATGCGTGAGATCCTTACGACTCACAAAAGAGAAATACACTTAGGAATCCTCACGATTCCTAAGGAGAAATTACACTTATGAGATCCTCACGACTCGTAAGGAGAATTCCCCTTTGAGACCCTCACGGCTCATAGGGTTCAAAAGCCTTAAGCTACAGGGATCTGAACCTGTTCTTAAACCATCACAATCCCCAGATTGCCCTACAAGCGGTTCAATATTGACCCTTGTATACAATCCACGGGCACGAATAAACATTTCCCTAACAGAGTCCCACCAGCGACTAGGGATATGGTTACACGGTGAACAAACACTTGTAAGCCCTCTCGACTTATAAGGAGAAAACACTCTTGTAAGATCCTTATGACTTACAAGAGACCATACACTTAGGAATCCTCACGATTCCTAAGGAGAAAACACACCTACGAGATCCTCACGACCCGTAGGTAGAAACACCTTTATGAGACCCTTACGACGCATGAAGTCAAAAGCCTTAGTCGACGGGATCCTAACCCTATTTGCTAAGCCACCTTTTTTCGACATCGACAGAGGCAAATGATGATTCGCTCCTGGCAATATCCCAGTTGTAGCGATGCTGATGCCTAAATCGGTATCAAATTCCAAGTCCTTTCATGGTAAATGATGATTCGCTCCTGGCAATATTCCAGTCGCAGCGATGCTGATGCTGAGATTGGCACCAGATTCCAAGTTCCACACTCGCGATAAAATATCAGCGAGCCAAAAATGCATATGAAATAGCCGAAATGATGGGGCAACTTGCAACGAAATCAGTAAGTAAAAATGTATGCATACAAAAATAGCCGAAATGATTGGGCAACTCGCAATAAGAAGCAGCGAGTAAAAAGAAAAACAGCCGAAATGATTGAGCACCGCGAAAAATAGCCGAAATGATTGGGCAATCGTGATTTTCGCGATATAAAAGGCTAAAATGATAGAGCATCGTGGAAAGAATTAAAAAAAAATGAAAGAATAAAACTTTTTGCCCTGCAGGTGAGGTCGCATTAACCCCTGTATACAATCCATGGGCACAAACAAGAAGGGAACCATATCTTCCCACCAGTCTTTGTCGAAGCGAAGCCAAATCTCGACGGTTCATAGACAACCTAAAGACAATCTCGACATTCGTCGCAATATTGCAGACACAATGTCAACAAACGAAACGAAGGAAGATCCCTAACTTCAGGGTCTCGACGTCAACATCGACAACTTAGAGATCAACATCGACATTCTTCCTCCCTCCAATCGGATGCAGATGCAACATCAACAAGCGGAGCCACGACAAAGTCCCCTAGTTCCAAATCTCGACGGTTTACAGACAACCTAGGGACTACCCCGGAACCGTGGTAATGTCCCCTAGTTCCAAATCTCGACGGTTCACAGACAGCCTAGAGATCACCAACGGCGTTTCTCCTTACTCCAGCAGGATGCAGATGCGACGTCAACAAACGACCCCAGGGTCAAAACAACGGAACCATGACAAAGTCCCCTGTTCCAAATCTCGACGGTTCACAGACAGCCTAGAGATCACTAACAGCGTTCCTCCTCATTCCAGCAGGATTCAGAATCGACAATCAACCTTAGAGCCATGGCAAAGCCCCAATTCCAAGACTCTACGGTTCACAGATAAGCTAGAGTCATCCAATGACCCCGTCGTGGAAATACGTCATCAAATGACCCCGCCGCGGAAACACGTCATCAAATGACCCCGTCTCAGATACACGTCAGCAAATGACCCCGTCGTGGAAACACGTCATCAAATGAACCCGCCGCAGAAATACGTCATCAATTGACCCCATCTCGGAAATACGTTATCCAATAACTCTGTCTCGGAAAAAAGTCAACCAACTCTAGGGAAATCAGTGTCCTTGGCAAAACCTCGATTCAGGGAAATCAGCGTCCTTGACGAGATCATCTCGATTCGCGTCGACCCGCAGAGAAATCAACGTCTTTGCAGGAATACCTGGATTCGTTTCAACTCCGAGGAAATCAGTGTCCTTGTCAACCTCCTCGATTTAGGGAAATCAGCGTCCTTGACGAGAGCATCTCGATTCGCATCGACCCGCAGAGAAATCAGCGTCTTTGCAGGAATACCTCGATTCGTTTCAACTCCGAGGAAATCAGTGTTCTTGGCAAAATCTCGATTCAGGGAAATCAGCGTCCTTGGCGAGAGCATCTCGATTCGCATCGACCCGCAGAGAAATTAGCGTCTTTGCAGGAATACCTCGATTTGTTTCAAATCCGAGGAAATCAGTATCCTTGGCAAAACCTCAATTCAGGGAAATCAGCGTCCTTAGCGAGAGCACCTCGATTCGCGTTGACCCACAAAGAAATCAGTGTCTTTGCAGGAATACCTCGATTCGTTTCGACTCCGAGGAAATTAGTGTCCTTGGCAAATACCTCGATTCAGGGAAATCAGTGTCCTTGACGAGAGCATCTCAATTCGCGTTGACCCGCAAGGAAATCAATGTCTTTGCAGGAATACCTCGATTTGTCTCAACCCCAGGGAAATCAGTGTCCTTGGCAAAACCTCGATTCAGGGAAATCAGTGTCCTTGACGAGAGCATCTCGATTCACGTCGACCCGCAGAGAAATCAACGTCTTTGCAGAAATACCTTGACTCGTCTCAACCCCAAGGAAATCAGTGTCCTTGGCAACCTCTTAGATTCAGTGAAATCAGCGTCCTTGACGAGAGCATCTCGATTCGCGTCGACCCGTAGAGAAATCAGCGTCTTTGCAGGAATACCTTGATTCGTCTTAACCCCAAGAAAATCAGTGTCCTTGGCAACCTCCTCGATTCAGGGAAATCAGTGTCCTTGACGAGAGCATCTCGATTCGCATCAACCCCCAGAGAAAACAGCGTCTTTGCGGGAATAGCTCGATTCGTCTCAACTCCGAGGAAATCAGTGTCCTTGGTAAAAACCTCAATTTAGGAAAATCAGCGTCCTTGACGAGAGCACCTTGATTCGCGTCGACCCGTAGAGAAATTAGTGTCTTTGCAGGAATACCTCGATTCGTTTCAACTCCAGAGAAATCAGTGTCCTTGGCAAAACCTCGATTTAGGGAAATCAGCGTCCTTGGCGAGAGTATCTCAATTCGCGTCGACCCGCAAGGAAATCAGTGTCTTTGCAGGAATACCTCGATTCGTCTCAACTCTGAGGAAATCAGTGTTCTTGGCAAATACTTCGATTCAGGAAAATCAGTGTCCTTGACGAGAACATCTCGATTCGCGCCGACCCGCAGAGAAATCAGTGTCTCTGTAGGAATATACAACGTCCGCAAAGCGGAGCCGCGGCAAAGTTCCCAGTTCCATGACTTAGCAGTGCACAGACAACCCAAAGTCAACCCTCGACCTTCCTGTTGAAGCAATGCTTTGACTCGGGAGTAGGTCAACTCATCAATCACTTACGAGTCCTCTCGACTTGTAAGGAAGAAAATTCTCTTGTGAGATCCTTACGACTCTCAAGAGAAAACACACTTAGGAATCCTTACGATTCCTAAAGAGAAAATAAACCTATGAGATCCTCTCGACTCGTAGGGAGAAAAAATCTTTATGAGACCTTCACGGCTCATAAAGTTGAAAAGTCTTAGGCGGCAGATCTGAACCTGTTTTCTAAGCCATCGCTTCTTATCTCGATCCAGGGAAATCAATGTCCATGGCGAGAACCTCTCGATTCGTTTCGACCCGCAAAGAAATCAGTGTCTTTGTGAGAACCTCTCGATTCATCTCAACTTGTGGGGAAATTAGTGTCCCTAAGCATAAAGAAAATTCTCTTGAGGGATCCTTACGATTCTCAAGAGAAAACGCACTTAGGAGTCCTCACGACTCCTAAGGAGAAAAGACACCTACGAGATCCTCACGACTCGTAGGGAGAAAAACCTTTGTGAGACCCTCACGGCTCATAAAGTCGGAAAGTCTTAGGCAACAGATCCTAACCCTATTTCCTAAGCCATCGCTACCTTATAAAGAGTTCAAGATGAACTGTTATTTACCATCTATGGGCCACACTTGCCAAAGCTACATGCCACTGAAATAGAGAAGTTACTCATGAAGCATATAAACTACTTCATGCCAGAGTAAGAAATAAAGAAACTGAATAGTGCAGCTCATGGAGCCGAGGGTTTGGAACTATATCCCTTAAGAGTTGAGATTTGAGTCAATGATAAATGACGATACTTGTGTCCGCTCGTTATCTTCTCAGATCAAGATTCTGAAAATTATATACCAACCCAAAACTGTTCATACGCTATGAATTACTAGGCACTACTTCACCCACATATATACTTACGTGGGCAAAATAGTGGGGGGCATTTGTTCCCGCCAAAAAATTTCTGCGCAAAAAAGCCCAAGGTATCAAATGACAGCGATACGTTTAAGAAAATGTGAACCAGTATTTTCCGGGCTGTATTTTGACAAATTCTCGAATGTGAAACGGCTAAATTCTGATGGTATCGAAAGCATATCGAAAAAGCCTTCGATTTGATATATTATGGGCTTCATAATTCATCCGGGATCAAAAGTTATAAGCAAATATGCTATGCACATGTAATCTAAGGAAGAAAATGCGAACCAATATTTTCCGGGCTGCATTTTGACAAACTCCCGAATGTGAATCAACTAAATTCTGATGGTATCAAAAGCGTCTCACAAAATCCTTCGATTTGATATATTATGGGCCTCATAATTCATCCGGGATCAAAAATTATGAGGCATCACATGCTCACACGTGACCGGGCATCACGTGCAGACACGTGACCATTTACAGGCCTTGCACTGAATAAAATAAATAATTGGAAATAATTAATCAGTGGGGTCACGTAAGAACACGTGATGGGCCTTTAAACTCACTGAAAAGAATTAAAGGTATAATAAAATAACAATGAAAAATACCAATAGGGCATCACGTGCCAACACGTGCCCAAGGGTCACGAGCTGACACGTGATAATTCCTGAATTCTTTAAAAAAACAGAATTAAATTCTGGTCAAATGCTTAATCAAGGGGTCACATGCCAACACGTGATGGGTTCCTAAAGACTATGAATTAATAGAATTAAATTCTAATTAAGAGGGAATCAAAAACCCTAACTGGAAAAATATTTCTCTAAATCTTTCCAAACAAAAAAGATGGTGCTCTGTAAAATGGAGCACCGTTGGATTAAAAATCCAATGGTGATTAAAAATCACTAATCTATGGAAAGATTCTATACAAGAAAAGATTTCCCTGAAATTTGAATAATAGATAAAATATCTTTTGGATTAAAAATCCAATGGTGAATAAAATTCACTGGATGATCTAAAAGATCATGTTGGTTACAAAAAACAACTAAAATCTTTCAATGAAAAATTGACAAAACAAATTAATTCTTTTCTTTCTCCTATAAATAGGAGCCAAGAAGAGAAGAGAGAAGGGTTCTACTTTTTTGGGGGAGATAACAACAACAGAGAGAAAAAAGAGAGGAGAATTTAATTCTCAAGAGAGAGAAAAAAAGATCTCTTCAGAGAAAAAAACCCTAGGTAAGAAAGGAGAAAGAGATCTAAGTTCCATAAAACAAAGAGAATTTAATTCTCAATTTAAGAGTTTAACTCTTCTGAATAAGAACTTAGTTCTTCTTTTGGTTGAAGATCTACAGAAGCAGATCTCCCCATAAGTTGAGAATTTAATTCTCATCGGGGAGATTTTGCCATGCAGATCCAAAACTTAGAGGGAGAATTGAGTTTAAGGAATTTAATTCCCCCAAATTCATAGGAATTTAATTCATCCAAAACAGAACTAGGGTTTAACCCTATATGAGAATTTAATTCTCCCAAATTCATAGGAATTTAATTCCTCTAAAAAAACAGAATTAAGGTTTAACCCTACAATGAATTTAATTCTTAAAAATAAAGAGACTTGAAAGATCTCCATACATGTAAAGAACTGGATCACGTGTCCCCACGTGACCCCTAAACAGATCCCCCAAAAATGAGAAGGAAAAAGCTTTGAGGCAATGCCTCACGTGCCCCCACGTGACCCTCATAATATAGGGAACAAAAGCAAAGGCAGTATTGGCTTTGGGCGCTCTCACGTGTTACCATGTGACCCATAATAAATGCTTAATAATCAATGCACAAATATCCATCACGTGCCAACACGTGATGGCCAGAATATCAAAAGTGTTTAACACTTATTTACTTTTGGATATATATATGCCCTAGAGGCCTTCATTGTATAGACTGTTAGGGATATGTATGTACATGACAATCTTGCTAATGATAGTACGCTATTTGGTTTGTCTTTATCTTAAACGTGTGATATATTTTACTTATAAACATGTTGATAAAGCCCATAGGGTGTTTGCCTGACTACCGGCGTTATGATGGCAGTCATACTTGTGGGAGCTGGATAGTCAATAGGCACATCCTTAAATGTCCCTGGTCGTAGGAGTATCGAGACTGTGCATCGATGCTCCAGAGTAGACTGGTGTATACATATCTAGACCCTGACAAGGGGCGATGGATTGGTCCCGCAGCCATTGGTGATGTGCACCTAAGATTGTATACAGATGCTCACTTCGTGTGAGTACACCGGACAGGACTCGCCGAGAACTGACTGGATGGTATTATACCTGACGTTAGATAGCAGTTCTCAGGTGACATGTGTGCAGATAGTCTGTTGACTTAAGGTCATCATTTGTCTCGTGTGAGTTCCCACTGTGCTTTGATTACTACCCTACCACGGCTCAAAGGAGTCGTGCAAACAGGTTTTAGTTGGGCACAGTCCCGAGCCACGTAGAGGCAGTGAGCGACTGTTAGGTATTTGTCTCTCCCGGTCTAGGGAGTTGATATCGCACTGTGATCAGTTGGTCATTACCATAAGTCCCTGGCCAGGGCTGATTGAGAATTACTGATCGACAGATCAGTGAATTCTCGGATGGTCATGAGCCATACCGGCACGACTTGTACGGTTATTAGGGGTCTGACATTCACCACCTTCCTAGACCATACATGCGATACTCTTAGACGAACAGACCGGACTGCGCGGATATTGTCACGGACAGGCTCAGTAGGAGTTCGGATGGGTTTCCTCATCAGCCTTCTTATCGACATCTACCTGGGGACCGTTATGTACAGCTAGTGCCACTTGCGGTCTGTGGTTAAACCCACTGCCAGCGTAGTAGTCGAGTCTTTAGAGTCCCACATAGAGGGTTTCCCTGTTCCAGGCAAAACGATATAGAGGTCGTATGGTTTTACGACAAGGGTTCGGACGCATACGTGTGTTTACGCACGTACGACGTTCGGATAGTTTTTACTAGCCAGCTTTAGTTTAAACCAGATTCTAGTATCAGGTTATTGGATTTATACAGTCTAAAGTTTTTCCGTGTTTTCACGGATATGAGGGGCGTTCTCGTAATTTTGCGGGAAGCTTCTAGAAGTATGGTGACTTGAGGGTTTAGGTGGCATTTTCATTAAATGCATTTGTGACTTATTTGTGTGATTCATCCATATTATTAATGCATCATTAAATGGTTAATGACTCATATAGTGAATCACACATATAGAATTAATGAAGCATGATGATTAGTCATATTTATTCATTTATTTGATAAAACATTATGCTTCATATATATTCAAGTGAGAAACATTTTCAAGAGTATTATCATGTTCACCTTCTCTCTCCTCAAGCTCACTCTCTCTTCAAACCCTAATCCTACCACTCATGTGTTGAGATCAAGGATTAGAATAGACTAATTAATCCATAACCTCACTTTATATCACCTAGGTTCCTTTGATTAGCAACTAAAGAAACTTAGTTACCTCAAGATTAGAGGTGAAGCTTGGAATAGAAGCTCTCGGGTGGATCATCTATCACGTAGAGGAGGCCGAGGAGGACGTAGAGAACGAAAAGACGAAGGACAAGGTTCACTAGGTATAATCTCTTCTCATAGTAGTTAACAACTTCTATGTATTTGTTAGTTATCGTTTAGCAAGGATTCTTCGGTTAGTCGATGTTTGCATATTGAACAAGATTGTTTTTCATATTTCCGCCTCCTCGCAACTCGTGGGGTGTTGTACATCGACTTACAGTAGTATCAGAGCCTCGCTAAACAATAATTAACTCTTTTGCAAAGTCGTAAGAATTTCGAACGCAAAATGAACCGGAAAACATATCGTATTCACATAGTTTATGTCGAATTTAAATTGAGGTCTAAAATTTTTTCAGGGACCTCTAAAAATACAAGCAGGGAAACCTAAGAACACTGGAGAAATTTGGGTGCATGAATCGGCCAAACAGCCGCAGAACCGCGGCTGATCCCACCGATCCGCCGCGGATCTGCGGCCGATTTGAGACCGATTCACCCCAAATCTCCCCAGTAACTCTTCTGTGAATATTTTGTCTTTTCTGGAATGTTTATTTTCTACTCAAGTCTCAGGTGCACAGAAAAGTTTTGGAGTAGAATCTAATGTGTTTGATCGATCGAAATTATACGCTGTTTGCTAATTTGATTATATCTGTGAACTGTATAATGTGTTCGTAAACCTCCCCTGACTGCTAGTATGTCGGTTGCCAGGGGGTTGCACATTTCTGTAATGATTTAACCGTTTGTGATTATGAACTGTATTGGATTGTTGTGATGATTAGCCGGGGTTTTGAGATGGGTTATTATATTCATTCATTCGATGTAATTGTAATATGTTGTAATATTATTTTGCGGGGCACATCCAGGTTGCGGTTGTAGCCACCGTTGTATTATTTCTTTTTACTATTTTTGCTCCTAGGATAGACCCAAGGTGGGGTGCACAAACTACCGGGTACTTTGAAGTGTTTAGTAGCCTACTCACGTTGATGAGGGAGACCGCTTCACTTCAGGTACTTGGCGGTAGTTTGCCGTACCCGTAGGGGTCTAGGGTGGGGTAATGGCTATTCATCACAACTGTGTAATCCGTCTTTCGTTGCAGGCTCAAAAGAAACGCGGATTGCTTGCATATCCAATAATGTTCATCTGTGATCTGGAATACCTATTATTGCGTCTGACGAATGCACAATATCTATATATGATAGCTATTTAGACGTCACTTATGTTTTACACCCGCGCTAGCCCAGCCCCTGCTCTGCCGTTAGTTAAGTAACCTAACGGGTGATGACGGGACCCAGTGGCGAATGCGGATGGCATAAGAGGACGTTATATTTTTGTTGTTTTCTGCAATGATAGGTTAATGATGGGACACATTATCATTAATGCAAAGAAAATAAAACCTAAACTTAATCGTTGGAACAATTTCAAAACTACTCGGTTTTCTTCAAAATGCAAATTTTAAATGCGGAGCTTAAACCACTCCTTTTAAAAAGAGTTATCTTGGTTCCTTCGATCATATCAAGTTCACTATGTTAACGGTTTTTTGCCAAAAACCAGCCGTAACCCTCCGTCGTTTCAAATAAAACAGCACATCGTATTCATGCTATGTTTGTTAGCCTAAGTCAAGGCATAGTGGATAGTAGCAATGTGTTGCTTTTTTGTTGCATAGATAGATGCATTAGTTTAGGACAGTCGTACAGCCTTGTTGGCCTACGTCAAGGGCGAATACGGATGGGTCTAAATTAATTAGGACAACGACGGGTAAAACTTGACTTGCGTCTTATGATTTGTTGGCCTACGTCAAGGTCATAAGAGCTTGGGGTAAAAATCACATCGGGAGTTTTCAAACATAAAGGAAGCCTGCAGATTTAGCATACCTTATAGAGTGTGGTGACTAGAGTGGCTTCCATCTAGGGTATCATACAATGATAGTTGGATCCCGATCCCACTGATAAGTAGGATTACTCTCGGGAAATTTTCTCACTTAATAATCAATGCTATAAACCAAGTAGGTGTCCAGAAAGATGTTAGAGGGGATACGCCTCCAAGGAAAAGAGGTTATTTAATTAAGAAACTTCGCGAAAGCGTTGGAAAACCTCCCTCGAAGTACCAACACTGGCCTGGCTGAAAGGTTAAGCAAGTATTGTGACGTGTGATTAAATCCTGACTAATTCTTCTTTTAGGTTTTGAAGAAGGATTTGAGGAAACAGTGGGAGCCATCCTGTTTAGATAAACTAATAAACCAATCTAAACTTGCAAGAGCATATGCTGAGTGTTTCTTTTCTCTCTCTCTCTGGCAGCTACCATGACATGACTAAAAATATTACTTGAAAAAAATATACTGACCGGGCAAAACTATAAAGATTGGCTAAGGAACGTCAACATTGCACTGACTTATGACAAAGTAGCATATGTTACCACCGCTGTTCCTCCCCTTATCCCAGGACCAGATTCCTCAGTTGCGGACAAGGAGGTTCGCAAAACCTGGGATCTAGACTGTGAGAGAGCTAAGTGTATCGTGCTGGCGTCCATGAACAATGAACTCTAGAAACAGCACGAAAGTATGGATATTATATCCATCTTTTTCCATTGCAAGGAATTGTATGGGGAGCACTCCCGTATCGCGAGGTACGAGACCTCAAGGAAACTCTTCCAGATGAGGTTAGCTCCAGGATCACCTGTAGGAGAGCATGTCCTGAAAATGATCAGCCTCATTGAGGAACTCGCAAACCTGGGATGCGTGCTAGAGAATGATTTGTATATCGACTTGATTTTGCAGTCTCTTCCCCACACCTTCTCTCAGTTCGTGCTGAGCTTCAACATGCACGAAATGGAAGCTGATCTTCTAAAGCTCCTCAACATATTGAGGGTAGCAGAAACCTCCTTGAAAAAGGAGAAGGCCCCCGTTCTGTATGTTGGCCAATCATGCTCTTCTAAATCTAAAGTGAAAGCTAAAGGGAAGAAGAAAATGAAAGCCACCAAACCGAAGGGCGGGGTCAAGAAGGTGCAGGGAACGAGCAAAGTAGGAAGGGTGAAGGCGGATAAGAACGAATGCTATTATTGTCACAAGCAAGGGCACTGGAAGAAGGACTGTGTGGCCTTCAAAGCCAAGGACACGAAGCAAGCTGTTGCTTCTGCTTCAGGTATGTTTGTCATCGAAAATTGTCTTTCAGTAAACTCTACATCATGGGTACTTGATACCGGTTCTGGTTCTCACATCTGTAATTCTTTGCAGGATCTGAGAAATAGTAGAGCACCGTGGACAGGTGATATGACTCTCCGGATGGGCAATGGAATGCACGCAGATGCTATTGCAATAGGGGAATATCACTTAGGGTTGACTAGTGGGCATATTTTGGTGTTGTACAGCTGTTTTTGTATTCCCAGTATGCTGTGTAATATTATATCAGTATCTTTGTTATCTAATGAAGGATATAATTTTGTGCTTGAAAGAAATGTCATGAAAATTCTCCTAAATCAAGAAATGATTGGGTTTGGCACACTGGAAAACGGCATATACATACTTAATCAACCTCAAATTTTCAATATTCAAAACACGCTTAAAAGAAAGGCTCCAGATTCAAATCAAGCCTTCCTATGGCATTGTAAACTTGGTCATATAAACGAAACAAGGTTGACTAAGTTACATAAAGATGGATATTTAGATCCGTTTGAATATTCATCATATGCAACTTGTCAATCATGTTTCAAAGGAAAAATGACCAAATCTCCGTTCACCGGAAACGGAGAAAGAGCTACAGAACTCTTGGGACTTGTATACAGTGATGTGTGTGGTCCAATGTCTACACATGCACGAAGCGGTCACTCCTACTTCATCACTTTTACTGATTACTTCTCTAGGTATGGACATGTGTTCTTAATGAAGCATAAATCCAAGGCCTTTGAGAAGTTTAAGGAGTATAAAAATGAAGTAGAGAAACAGACTGGTAAAAGCATCAAGACACTTCGATCTGATCAAGGTGGAGAATACATAAGTACCAGTTTCCTTGAATGCTTAAAAGAGAATGGAATTCTCTCTCAGCTTACTCCGCCTTATACACCTCAGCATAATGGTGTATCAGAAAGGAGGAATTCCACGCTACTTGACATGGTGCGTTCAATGATGAGTAGTGCTGAGTTTCCACTTTCCTTATGGGGTTTTGCGCTAGAATCAGCAGCATACCTATTGAATAGAGTTCCAACTAAGTCTGTGCCTACAACTCCATATGAAATGTGGAGCGGGAAGAGACCATATCTCAAGTATATCAAGATATGGGGGTGTCCGGCATATGTTAAAATGCATAATCCGGACAAGCTCGAGGCACGATCGGTTTTGTGCAAGTTTGTAGGATACCCCAAGTATTCAAGGGGATATCTGGTCTACCACACTGAAGAACAAAATGTATTTGTCGCTCGCCACATTGTCTTCTTAGAAAACGAATTTCTTGCAAAAGAAATTAGTGGGAGCGCGGTAGAGCTGGAAGAAATTCCAGAACCTCAAACTGCTGCCGATGACTTAGTAGAACCTCAGGTTTTAATAGAACCCGACGAACCAACGCCACTCCGCAGATCTAGTAGGTTTTCTCATCCTCCTGAAAGATACTATGGGTTTCTTCTAGATGGGGATCGAGAGGATTGCATCATCTATGATGATGAGCCTACTAATTTTCAGCAGGCTATCACGAGTAAAGACTCGGTGAAGTGGCTGGATGCTATGAGATCCGAAATGGAATCCATGTATACCAATAAAGTATGGACTTTAGAAGTTGCTCCTCCTGGGGTGAAACCAGTTGGATGTAAATGGATCTTCAAAAAGAAGATTGGTACATTTGGACAAGTGGAAACCTACAAAGCTAGACTCGTTGCAAAAGGTTTTTGTCAAAGACCAGAATTGGACTATGATGAAACCTTTTCACCAGTAGCTATGCTTAAATCCATTCGGATCCTGCTTGCCATTGCTGCCTTCCATGACTATGAAATCTGGCAGATGACGTAAAAACAGCTTTTCTAAATGGACATTTAAAAGAGTGTGTTTACATGGATCAACCAGAAGGTTTCTTAGACAGTGGGCGCAGCGGAAAAGTGTGCAAATTGCTTAAATCCATTTATGGATTAAAGCAAGCATCACGGAGTTGGAACATTTGCTTTGATGAGACGATCAAAGAATTTGACTTTATCAAAAATGTAGATGAACCATGCATTTATAGGAAGATTGTAGAAGAAGCAGTAGTCTTCCTCGTTTTATACGTCGACGACATACTACTGATAGGGAATGATGTCCCTATGCTACAATCAGTAAAGCTCTTCTTGTCACAGAAATTCTCCATGACAGACTTGGGAGATGCATCCTACATTCTGGGCATTTAGATCTATCGTGATAGATCCAATAGAATGTTGGGACTTTCACAGTCCAGGTATATTGGCACTATAATAAAGAGATTTAGTATGGAAGATTCCAAGCGCGGTAATTTACCCGCTTGTCACGGGATCACCCCCTCCAAAGAGATATCTCCAAAGACTGATGAAGAGAGGGCTCTCATGAGCATTATAACCTACGCTTCGGCAGTAGGATCCATAATGTATGCGATGTTATGTACCAGACCAGATGTAGCTTACGCACTTAGTGTGGTAAGCAGGTATCAATCTAACCCAAGTGAGAAGCATTGGATAGCGGTAAAGAACATTTTCAAGTACCTGAGAAGGACTAAGGAGATGTTCTTGGTTTACGGTAATGGGGACCTCCAAGTCGAGGCTTTTACCGACTCCGGCTTCCAAAGTGACAAAGATGATTCTAAATCCATTTCGGGTTTTGTGTTTACCCTCAATGGAGGGGCGGTATGTTGGAGGAGTTCCAAACTGGATACCGTCGCAGACTCAACTATGGAGGCTGAGTATATAGCTGCTAGCGAAGCCTCAAAAGAAGCTGTCTGGATGAAGAAGCTGTCTGGATGAAGAAGTTCATTTCTGAACTTCAGGTGGTTCCGTCCATTGCCAATCCAATACCTTTGTATTGTGATAACAATGGGGCTGTAGAATTAGCGAAGGAACCAAGGTCCCATCAGAAATCCAGACACATCTTAAGGCGGTATCACCTAATCAGGGAGATCGTGGATCGTCGAGAGATCGAGGTGTGGAGAGTGGACACAAAAAACAACACGGCAGATCCATTCACCAAGCCGTCCCTCAAGTCCAGTTCGAGAGGCTGTTTGAGATGTTGGGCATGCGGTACGCCAACAACTGGATCTAGTGCAGACAGTGGGTACTCATTGCGCCAATTGTAGGCCTTAGTGCAAGTGGGAGATTGTTGGATATATATATGCCCTAGAGGCCTTCATTGTATAGACTGTTAGGGATATGTATGTACATGACAATCTTGCTAATGATAGTATGCTATTTGGTTTGTCTTTATCTTAAACGTGTGATATATTTTACTTATAAACATGTTGATAAAGCCCATAGGGTGTTTGCCTGACTACCGGCATTATGATGGCAGTCATACTTATGGGAGCTGAATGTCAATAGGCACATCCTTAAATGTCCCTGGTCGTAGGAGTATCGAGACTGGGCATCGATGCTGTTCTCCTCCGAATGACGGCGACGACGTGGGGACGTCTTGCTTGATTTTCGGGGCAGATGCTATTTGGTTTTATCCGTCCACCTCTCCGAAGATGCCAAGTTGATTTATGGCACCGTGTATCGGAGGTTTAGACGGATGCGGTCGATGTAGCAGACTTCGTCAGATTCCCCCTCGCTTGAGTGGTTTTTGATTGTGGGGACGCTCTTCCCTGCAGGCGCAAGCCCCTGCAGTTAATTACGCTATTGCATCGCGGTAGCCACTTTCTCCTGCTCCAGAATTTCACTTCGTGTCGTATGTGTTTGTTTTGTTTGTGATTGCCCGTGGATTGTATACGGAGACTATTTATTTCGTCGCCCGTAGGACGTGGATTAGTCTAAATTCGTACTTTCTTAGATTTGGGTTTTGGGTTTTGGTTTAAGGATACGTTAGCCATATTTGAGGCTAAGATCAACTTAAACGTTTGTTAAGGATACGTTAGTCTAATTTCCAGACTAAGATATACTTAACGGGATCGTCTAGATCCATTTCCAGTTTAGGGACATGGTGGTCCATTTAATATATGGCCGTCGGGACCCGTCACCTCTCTGACGACGTTGAAGGATTACAACGACATGTGTCAGAGGAGTTCGGAGGTGTACCCTTGATCCAAAGTTGATTGGGGTCTTATAGTCCAATTTGGGACTAAAGTCTGTTTGAATGTTTAAGGATACGTTAGCCATATTTGAGACTAAGATCAACTTAAACGGGATCGTTTAGATCCAACAAAAGAGCGTTTGGGGGCTCTATTGTTCCAGTTTAGGGACATTGCGGTCCATAGGTAGTTTAGGGACATTGCGGTCCATTGGTAGTTTAAGGACGCATAAGTCTATGGGTTTAAGGACCCCACAGTCTATATGGGTGTGTTTAAGGACGCATTAGTCCGTTAGTTTAAGGACGCATAAGTCCGCGGGTTTAAGGACCCCACAGTCCGTATCTTGGTTTAAGGACGCATAAGTCCATAAGTTTAAGGACCCAACAGTCCGTGTTGATGTGTGGCTGTCGGGACCCGTCACCTCTCTGACACCGTTGAAGGATTACAACGATAGGAGTCAGAGAAGTTCGGAGATGTACCCTCGAACCGGATGTAAATTGATTTAAGAGAGCAGCTGTGCTCAGTCAATTTAATTTGAGGACTTACGGCCATGATTGGGCTAAGTCCAGTTTAGAAATGTTTAACATCTTATTTGTCTTTGGCCTATTAGGCCTGTGCTAGGGCTTTGCCCCTGTTTAATAATGCACTGCATTTCTTATTTTGTTTGGGCTCTGCCCTTTTATAAACGATGCAGAGCATCAATTTTGTTTGGGCTCTGCCATTTTATTGCGTTTTATTTTGTTTGGGCTCTGCCCTTTTATAAATGATGCACAACATCTATTTTTATTTGGGCTCTGATGCATTGCATCTGTTTGAAAATAATGCATAGCATTTACTAGGCCTGTTAGGCTTTTTTAATTGGGCTCAGCCCTTCTTTTTAATGATGCAGTGCATCAATCATCTGACAATGGCCATGTGGCCTGTCAGGCGCTTTGCGCCAATAAATGAGTGCAAGCGCTTGCGCTGCTAACACGTGGCGTGTTCTGGTGAGTTGCGCCAATTTCAGAGAGCGGGGCTCTTTTCTTAAAAGCGCATAGCGCAAGTGATTCAGATGCTGACACGTGGCGCTCTCTGGTGGCTTGCGCCAATCCAGGAGCGCAACAGTGCAGTTTTTGCAAGTGTAAGGCATTATTTCAATAATCTTGAGAATCTTTAAGATTCCAGAACCAATGGTTCATAAAAAAGTGCAAAGCACTGTTTGATTTCTTGATCCAATTTAGATCAAAGAAAACAAGTTTTTTTTCTTGTTTTTCTTGTTTTCAGAGAACCAGTGGTTCATAAAAGAGTGCCAAGCACTTATTATTATATGAAGATCATTGATCTTGTTTTTAGATCAATGATCTATTAGAAGAAATTCTTCTATTTTATGAAGGTTTTTACCTTTTTCTTGAAATTTCTTCAGAGTTCTCTCTGTTTTGAGGTTCTCAATCTCTCACAATGTTGATCCTGTTGATTTGGGGTCTAGGGGCCTTTATATAGTGCCATAAATCTGTTAAATTTGTTAAAGAGATCTTTCTCTGAGTGATTTGGGGTATTTTTCCCATCGTTGGATCTTTGATCCAGGGGCTTCTATTTTACAGAAGGCAATCTTCTTGTTTTAACAAGAACAGAAAAATCTTGCTAGAATTTAATTCTGTTCGGCGCAAACGCCCCAGCACGTGACACGTGTCAAGCAGCGCAGAGTGCAGCGCAACTGCGCCGACACGTGTCGCGCAGCGCACGGCGCAGCGCAACTGCGCCGACACGTGTCGCGCAGCGCACGGCGCAGTGCAACTGCGTTTGCGCTGACACGTGTCGCGCAGCGTAGCGCTTGCGCAACTGCGCTGACGTGTCGCGCAGCGCAGCGCTTGTGCAACTGAAGCGTTGCTTCCTTTAATTTTGTTTTAAATAGAGCCTTGCTCTGATTGGGCGCGCTGCCTTGGGCGTTGCGCTGACGTGTCAGCTTTTGACACGTGGCGTGTTGCGCGCAGCGCAAAGAATTTGAAGCGTTGCTTCGAATTTTGAATTTTGAAATTCAAACAGAGCTTTGCTCTAAATGGGAGAAACAGATGCTCCAGAGTAGACTAGTGTATACATATCTAGACCCTGACAAGGGGCGATGGATTGGTCCCGTAGCCATTGGTGATGTGCACCTAAGATCGTATACAGATGCTCACTTTCGTGTGAGTACGCCGGACATGACTCGCCGAGAACTGACTGGATGGTATTATTCCTGACGTTAGATAGCAGTTCTCAGGTGACATGTGTGCAGATAGTCTGTTGACCTAAGATCATCATTTGTCTCGTGTGAGTTCCCACTGTGCTTTGATTACTACCCTACCACGGCTCAAAGGAGTCGTGCAAACAGGTTTTAGTTAGGCACAGTCCCGAGCCACGTGGAGGCAGTGAGTGACTATTAGGGATTCGTCTCTCCCGGTCTAGGGAGTTGATATCGCATTGTGATCGGTTGGTCATTACCATAAGTCCCTGGCCAGGGCTGATTGAGAATTACTGATCGACAGATCAGTGAATTCTCGGATGGTCATGAGCAACCGACACGACTTGTACGGTTATTAGGGGTCTGGCATTCACCACCTCCCTAGACCATACGTGCGATACTCTTAGACGAACAGACCGGACTGCGCGGATATTGTCACGGACAGGCTCAGTAGGAGTTCGGATGGGTTTCCTCATCAGCCTTCTTATCGACATCTACCTGGGGACCGTTACGTACAGCTAGTGCCGCTTGCGGTCTATGGTTAAACCCACTGCCAGCGTAGTAGTCGAGTCTTTAGAGTCCCACACAGAGGGTTTCCCTGTTCCAGGCGAAACGATATAGAGGTCGTATGGTTTTACGACAAGGGTTCGGACGCATACGTGTGTTTACGCACGTACGACGTTCGGACAGTTTTTACTAGCCGGCTTTGGTTTAAGCCAGATTCTAGTATCAGGTTATTAGATTTATACAGTTTAAAGTTTTTCCGTGTTTTCACGGATAGGAGGGGCATTCTCGTAATTTTGTGGGAAGCTTCTAGAAGTATGGTGACTTGAGGGTTTAGGTGGTATTTTCATTAAATGCATTTGTGACTCATTTGTGTGATTCATCCATATCATTAATGCATCATTAAATGGTTAATGACTCATATAGTGAATCACACATATAGAATTAATGAAGCATGATGATTAGTCATATTTATTCATTTATTTGATAAAACATTATGCTTCATATATATTCAAGCGAGAAACATTTTCAAGAGTATTATCATGTTCACCATCTCTCTCCTCAAGCTCACTCTCTCTTCAAACCCTAATCCTACCACTCATGTGCTGAGATCAAGGATTAGAATAGATTAATTAATCCATAACCTCACTCTATATCACCTAGGTTCCTTTGATTAGCAACTAAAGAAACTTAGTTACCTCAAGATTAGAGGTGAAGCTTGGAATAGAAGCTCTCGGGTGGATCATCTATCATGTAGAGGAGGCCGAGGAGGACGTAGAGAACGAAAAGACGAAGGACAAGGTTCACTAGGTATAATCTCTTCTCATAGTAGTTAACAACTTCTATGTATTTGTTAGTTATCGTTTAGCAATGATTCTTCGGTTAGTCCATGTTTGCATATAGAACAAGATTGTTTTTCATATTTCCGCCTCCCCACAACTCGTGGGGTGTTGTACATCGACTTACATTTACAGAACAAAGTAAAGGAGATCTGGCCCCACCTTTGGGTGTCCTCACGTGTCCCCATGTGACCCCTTCCTCTCTAGTGTTTAACACTAATTTGAGAGTTTCATTTCCAGTGTTTAATACTGTTGTCCTCTAGTGTTTTATACTATTTTTAGCCAAATTGGCTAAGTTTCCAGAGGCAAAAACCTCCCCTCTGACTAAATCTCAAAGTTGAGTAAAACTCAGAACTACAATTTTTAATGCTCAGTCAAAGACAAAAAGGTATCAGAGCCCTCAAACTCTTGTTTAGCATTGCTAAATCGTGAGGGGCTGAACCCAGACAAATGTCTAATGGTCCAACAAAGGACCAATATTTCAAACTTAATTGGACTTAGCCCAAGTTGGCCATAAGTCCTCAATTCAGATTTAACTGAGCCAATGTGCTCATAATCTAATTAATTGATCTTAGTTCCAAATTGGACTAAAGATCCCCAATCAACTTTGGTTCGAGGGTACATCTCTTCACTCCTTTGATATTTGTCGTTGTAATCCCTCAACGTCTTCAGAGAGGTGACGGGTCCCGAAAACCACACATTTCATGGACTATGATGTCCTTAACCTTGACTGTGAGGTCTTTAAACTCAAGGACTATGATGTCCTTAACCTTGACTATGAGGTCTTTAAACTCACGGACTATGATGTCCTTAACCTCGGCCGTGATATCTTTAAACTAATAATGGACCACTATGTCCTTAAACTGGCAATCGACCGCAATGTCCCTAAACTAAATAATAGAGTTCAAATGCTCTTTTGTTGGATCTAAATGGTCTTGTTAAGTTGATCTTAGTCTAAAATTAGACTAACGTATCCTTAACATACGTTTAAGTTGATCTTAGTCCCAAATGAGGCTAACGTATCCTTAAACCCAAACCCAAACCTAAATCTAAGAAAATACGGATTTGGACTAATCCATGCCCTACGGGCGACAACATAAATTAGTCTCCCTATACAATCCATGGGCAACCACAAACAAAACAAACACCCACGACACGAAGTGACCATTTAGAGAAGGAGAAAGTGGTTACCGCGATGCGGTAGCGTAATTAACTGCAGGGGCTTGCGCCTGCAGGGAAGAGCGTCCCCACAATCAAAAACCCCTCGAATGAGGGGGAATCTGACGAAGTCTGCTATATCGGCCGCATCCGTTCAAACCTTCGATACATGGTGCCATAAATTAACTTGGCATCTTCGGAGAGGTGGACGGATAGCACCAATTAGCATCTGTCCCGAAATTCAGGCAAGACGTCCGCCGCGTCTTCGTCTGTGTCTTTCGGCGGGGAACACTTGGAAGGCAGCAATGGCAAGAAGGATCCGAATGAATTTGAGCATAGACATCGGAGAAAAGGTTTCATCATGGTCCAAACCAGGTCTTTGAAGAAAACCTTTTGCAACAAGTCTAGCCTTATAGGTTTTAACCTATCCATCTACACCAATCTTCTTTCTGAAGATCCATTTGCAGCCTACGGGTTTCACCCATTCTGGAGCAATGTTCAAAGTGCATACTTTGTTCGTGTAGACGGACTCCATTTCGGACCGTATTGAATCCAGCCATTTTACCGAGTCGCCGCTCTGAATGGCTTACTGGAAGCTAGTTGGCTCATCATTGTCAATGATGCAATCCTCTCGATCCCCGTCTATGAGAAAACCGTAGTATCTCTCGGACGGATGAGACTGCCTACTAGTCCTGCGGATTGGCGTAGGGATGTCTGGTTCTTTTGAAACCTCTGGTTCTACCATACTTTCAGTAATAGTTTGTGGTTCTGGAATTTCCTCCAGTTCTATTACGCTCCCATTATTTCCTTTTACAAAAAATTGATTTTCTAAAAAAAATGGGCATGATGAGGAACAAAATCCTTTTGTTCCTCTGCGTAATAGGAAAGATACCCCCTGGAGTTCTTTGGGTATCCCACAAACTTACACAGTACTGAATGTGCCTCGAGCTTGTCCGCATACTGCTTTTCAATAAAAGCTGTGTTAGTTATATGTATGCCCTAGAGGCCATTACTATACATAGGATGTATATTGTAGTGGATGCTTGGACATATATAGGGAGGACTTTCTTGCTCGACATGATAGTATGCTATCTGGTTGCTTTTTACCTTAACGTATATACTGATTGTCTCTCTGTTACATGTTGGTAAAGCCCTTAGGATGTGTACTTGACTACCTGGACTATGATGCGGATCATATTAGTGGGGACATGGTAGTCCATAAGTACATCCTTCAAAGTCCCTAGTCGTGGGTGTATCGAGACGGGGCATCGATATACCAGAGTAGACTAGCGTGTACTTTCTCGACCCATACAGATGGGCGATGGATGATCCCATATATATTGGTGTTTGACATCAGAGATGATATACGGGTGCTCAGTGGAGACTGGGTACACTGGACGGACTCGCCGAGAACTCCCAGATGGTATTATACCTTACGTCAGATGGCAGTTCTCTGGTGACACTGGTACAGAGTAGTCTGTTGACCCGAGATCGTCATAGAGTCTTGTGTGATTCCTACTGTGCTTTGATTTTTACCTTACCACGTCCAAGAGGGCGTGCAAAACGGTGGTTTTTGGGTACAGTCCCGAATCACATAGAGGCAATGAGCGATAGGAGGGGATTCGTCTCTCCCGGTATAGGGAGTTGATGTTGCGCTGTGTTCGATTGGCTATAACCGGAAATCCCTGGCCAGGGTTGCTGAGATTCGTCTCTCCCGGTATAGGGAGTGACTCCTTTAGCAAAACTAGAAAAGCCTAAAAAACACTCCATTTCAAAATTCATTCGATCCTACAACGATATCAAGTTCATTACGCAATAGGTTTTCAGAAAAACCTGTCGTAGCCCTCCGTCATTTCATATAAGTCCTACTTAGTATTCATGCTACGTTTGTTGACCTCCGTCAAGGCGTAGTGTGCGGTAGCTAACTAGTATTTATCTGCTTATGCATATGATGCAGATTGGATTAGGGTAGTCGTGCGACCTTGTTGACCTCCTTCTAGGGTCGTGCTGGTGGGTTTGATTCAATCAAGAAATGACGGGTTAAACTTGACTAGTAGCCTATGGTTTGTTGACCTCCGTCAAGGTCATAGGGTGCCAGGGGCAAAATTATCGGGAATTTCTAGTGTTGAACTTTGCAATGAGATTGCATACCTTCTATGTGATAGTTGGATCCCGATACCCGCTGCGAGTAAGAGTTACTCCTGGGAGAGTTTTACACATTGCAACTAGCCGATCAAGTAGGTGTCTAAAAAGGTGTCAACGGGGTTACGCCCCTGAGAAGACGAGGTTTACATTAATTAGGTTCATGCGAAAGCACGGGGGGCCTCCCTTAAAGTACCGACACTGGCCTGGCTGAAAAATTGGCGAACTTGTAGCGTGTAATTAATCCCGGCTAGTCTTTCCTTTTAGGGTTTGAAGGAAGATTTGATAAAAACAGTGGGAGCCATCCTGATTAGATAAAATAAATAACCAATCTAATCTTGCTAGAGCGCACGCAGAGTGTTTTCTTCTCTCTCTCTCCAGGTAGCGACCATATCATGCCTTAATCAAGATAAGAATACGGAATATTGACCGAACCCCCTTGTTATACTGAGCTGGGGAACGTTGGTCCCGCTCCAACTTATAATTGTTATAAGACAGAGCAAGAAATTGGGGATTACCAGAATTCCCTTGCCGCCCAAACGAAGAAAGTGCATAAGATGCATCTCCTTCGGGTGCGTTCACTACAAAGAACTGTTTCTCAGTATCCTCTGCGTCCTGGGTATTTGATACCGGATCAGGATCCCAGATATGTAATCTGTTACATAGGGCTACAGATAGGTAGAGAACTGAGAACGGGTGATAAGTTTCATGAGACAGAAAACGGGGCAAGTGTTGCAGCCAAGTCTGTTGGTCACTGTCACCCTGTATTACCAATACATTGATTCTGAACGAATGTTATTAGATACCGAACCTGATATACAAAATCATATCAGTCTCTTTATAAATAAAGAAATGATAAAATTTTGTATTGTTGGATAATGTTTTGAACATTTCCTATATAAAAAGTTGATCGGTTCAGGCACGTTATCTAAAAGCATTAACGTTCTAAATCAAACTACAGTTCTTAGTATACGGAACACACACAAGAGGAAGAGTTCAGAAATGAACGGATCCTTCTTGAGGTATTGTAGACTAGGTCATATCAATGTGACCCGACTAGCTGAAGTTACATTTAGATGCATATTTAAATCATTTTGAATTTATATCTTATGAAACTTGCCATTCATGTCACAAATATTAGATGACCATAGCTCTGTTTATTGGAAACAGAGAAAGAGTTAGTGAACTCTTGGGATGATACATGTTGATGTATGTAGGTCCCCTGTCTACACATACCAAGACCGGTTCTTTGTACTTCATTACATTCTCTGATAATCTCTCAAGATTCAGACATATGTTCCTGTTGAAATACAAGTCCGAAATTTTTGAGATATTCATAGAATATAAGTTAGAAGTAGAGAACCAAAATACGGGTAAAAGTATTATGTCCTTTGATGTGATCAAGGAGGAGAATACTTGAGCATGGAATTCCTGGACTATTCTAAAGGGGAATGAGATTCTCTCTCAGAATTACTCCTCCGTATACACCATAGCACGATGGTATATTGGGGTGGAGAAATAACACCCTATGTGACATGGTGTGCTCTATGATGAGTACTACTGAGTTTCCTGTTTCCTTTTGGGAGTTATGCGCTTGAGAAGCTGCATACCTATTGAATAGGGTTCGAATCAGATCACAGCCTACCACTCCATGTGAGATATGGTATGGGAAGAGCCCAAGTCTTAAGCTAGTTAAGATTTGGGGTTGTCCGGCCTATGTCTAAAAGCAAAATCCGGACAAGCTCGAGGCAAGGTCTGTTATGTACAACTGGAAAGGTTCCAGCTATACAAACAGCAGCTGATGATTTGGTAGAACCGAAGGATTCAGTAGTAACCAACGAACCTCAGCCTCTCCGCCGATCTAGTAGGGTTCCTCACCCACCTGAGAGATACTTCGGTTTCTCTATGACAGTGGGAGCGAGGATTGCATCATGAGATGATGACCCAACTAGTTTCGAGCTGGCCATCAGGAGTAAGACTCTATAAGAATGGCTGGATGCTTAGCGATCTGAGATGGAATCCTTATACACCAACAAAGTATGGACTTTGGTTGCTATATCTGAAGGGTTAAATCCCCATCAGGAGCAAGTATATCTTGAGAAGATTACTTGGTGTAGATGGAAAAGTTGAGACTTTCAAAGCTAGACTTGTTAAAGGTTTTCGTCATCGACCAGGCGTGGATAATGATGAAACCTTTTCCAGTGCCTATGCTTAAGTCCATCCGGATCCTACTTGCCATGGCTACATACCATGACTACGATATCTGGCGGTTGGGTGTCATGACTGCTTTTCTAAAATGATGTTTTAGAAGAGAACGTCTGTAAGTACACAGCCGGAGGGCTTCGTAGACAGTGGGAGCAGCGGAAACGTGTACAAGATGCTTTATAAGATAAAGCAGGCATCGCGGAGTTGGAACGTCTGTTTTGATGAAGTAGTCAAAGAGTTTGACATCATCAAAATGGTAGATGAACCTTGTATAAACAAAAAGGTAGTAGGGAGTATGGTGACGATCCTCGTAGAGTACGTGGATAACATACTCTTGATAGGGAAGGAGTTTCCTATGCTACGCTCGACCAATCTCCGCTTATCACAATGATTCTCCATATAGGATCAAACTGATACCTCATAAATTCTGGATTTTGGATCTATGAGATAGATCTAATTGGATGTTAGGAGACTCACTAGTTGTAGTGAGATGGTATCAGTTGATCCTGGGGAGAATCACTGGAAAGGTTCCAGGGTGATAAGGATGACTGAATGTCAATCACAGGCATTGTCTTTACCCTTAGTAAAGGGAAGGTATGTTGGAAGAGTTCCAAGCTAAATACCGTGGCAAACTAGACGATAAAGGCAGGATACATCGCTACTTAAGATGCTACCAAAGAGGCAGTCTGGATGCATATTTGTTCATGAGATGAACTTAGTTCCTCCCATTGTGTGACAATGGAGTTGTGGCTTATGCCAAGGAACGTCCGTCCCATCAGTGATCCAGACATATTCTGAGGCAGCATCACCTGATCATGGAGATGGTTGATCTCCAAGAAGATCGAGGTTAGGAGAGTAGACTCAGAGGACAACACGGCGAATCCACTCACAAAGGCCTTTTCCCAGAGAGAGACTTTTATGGGATGGTTGAGTATGAGATACTGCAACCACTGCTATCAGATGGCCCTAGTGCAAGTGGGAGATTGTTACGTATATGTATGCCCTAGAGGCCATTACTATACATAGGATGTATATTATAGTGGATGCTTGGACATATATAGGGAGGACTTTCTTGCTCGACATGATAGTATGCTATCTGGTTGCTTTTTACCTTAACGTGTATACTGATTGTCTCTCTGTTACATGTTGGTAAAGCCCTTAGGATGTGTACTTGACTACCTGGACTATGATGCGGATCATACTAGTGAGGACATGGTAGTCCATAAGTACATCCTTCAAAGTCCCTAGTCGTGGGTGTATCGAGACGGGGCATCGATATACCAGAGTAGACTAGCGTGTACCTTCTCGACCTATACAGATGGGTGATGGATGATCCCATATCCATTGGTGTTTGACATCAGAGATGATATACGGGTGCTCAGTGGAGACTGGGTACACTGGACGGACTCGCCGAGAACTCCCAGATGGTATTATACCTTACGTCAGATGGCAGTTCTCTGGTGACACTGGTACAGAGTAGTCTGTTGACCCGAGATCGTCATAGTGTCTTGTGTGATTCCCACTGTGCTTTGATTTCCACCTTACCACGTCCAAGAGGGCGTGCAAAATGGTGGTTTTTGGGTACAGTCCCGAATCACATGGAGGCAATGAGCGATAGGAGGGGATTCGTCTCTCCCGGTATAGGGAGTTGATTTTGAGCTGTGTTCGATTGGCTATAACCGGAAATCTTTGGCCAGGGTTGCTGAGATTTACTGGTAAGTGTTACCAGCAGTTTCTCGAACTGTTATAGACCTCATATCGACACGACTTATCGAGCTATTGGGGTCTGTCGTTTACCACCCCTAGGCGAGATATGCGACATATCAGACGAACAGACCGGACTGTACGGTAAGTGTTACTGGTTGGATTCACAGGAGTGTGAGCGGGCTTGCTCGTCGATCTTCTGATCGCTCAATACCCGGGTGGCCGTTACGTTTAGCAGACCGCTTGCGGCTTGTGGTGTTTGATATGATCATCACCTGCTGCCGGCGTATTGACGAGTCTTTAGAGTCCTACACAGAGGTTTCCTGGCTCAAGCGAAATGAAATAGGAGCGCATATGAGATATGTGCGGGACCGAGAATAATGCGTATATGTGATACCGTATTCTATTCTCGCGATGAATGTATCGAATGGTTGTATGTGATATAACCTCGTTATCGAATCAAGGATTGATTCGATAAGCCGATACATTGGATATTAGTCGGTTATATGCGATATGACCGGATCGTTAAATCAAGTGTTGATTTAATGATTTAATGTATAATTATATATTTGATATATTATTTTGCATTAACTAGTATTGGTTCACTTAAGATGGATTTTCTCACTTGATGTGCACATTGTATATGTGATATATTTTTGTGCACTTGTTTGTATCATGTTTGATGATACATGCAAACTTGGATTTGTGTAAAGGCTTAAACCATGTTTAGTGAATGGTTAGGGTTTCATTTCACTTATTTATTTATATTTTCATTTTTGGTTGAAAGATAAAAGAAAAACAAAATGGTTGTTTTCAAACATGAAGCTTGTTGAAGCTTCATGAAGCTTTGACCAAGTGACCATTTTGTCTTCTTCTCCTACCCTAACCATTCATCTAAACTCTAGTTAGTTCTCTACACAAAACCATGGTTAAAATATATGATAAGAATCATTTTATTTTCTATTTTTTAATATAACTTATCATATATTCTCTTCTTCTTCTTCTTCTTGAACAAAAGAAGAAAACCTTGCCTCCATCAATGGCAACTTGAGAAAAAGAGTGAGAAATCCAATTGTAAAGTGAACCCACTTCCTATTTCTTCATCCTCTACCACTTGCCAAGTAGTATAGGGTGTTTTCTTCACAAGTTTCATGGCTTGGTGAAGTTGGAGCTTGATCTTGTGTTGCCTCGACGTAGATCATCTTCGACATCGAAGTCGACGACTTAGCCCGTCCATTTCTCCGATGAAGCCGACGCTAGAGCCCGGGATCCGATGATCGCAGCGAGGAGACATCATCACGGAGCTATGGAGGTGGAGGACCGGATCTACAAAGGTTGTATTTTCCGTTCACTATTAGTTAAGTTGTTAACTAGTTGCTTGTTTCGCCTAAACTCTAGTCAACGATCCGTATTAGGGTTTCTCGGCACTTGTAATTTTTGAAATTGGCATGGTTGATGCCTTGTGAGATCTCATTAGTGCGCCTAAGAACCCTACAAGCTGGACATCCCTATATCTTCAGATACCGAAGATAGGGTTTCTTTCCACTCCACATCTGATATGGTGTGGTAGGCACAGTCTTGGTAGGAACCTTATTTAAAAGATATGCAGCTTATTCTAGTGCATAACTTCAGAAGGATCGCGGCAAATCAGCGTTACTCATCATGGAACGAACAATATCCAATAGGGTTCTGTTCCGCCTTTCCATACACCTTTGTGTTGTGGTGTGTATGGAGGAGTAAGCTGAGAGAGAATTTTATTCTCTTTTAGGTAATCCACGAACTTGGCAATTTAAGTATTCACCACGTCGTTCAGATCTCAGTGTCTTGATACTTTTGCCTGTTTGTTTTTCCACTTCATTCTTATATTCCCGGGATTTTTCAAAGGGTTTGGATTTATGCTTTCACAAGAAGACATGTCCTAACCTAAAGAAATTATCCGTAAAAGTGATGAAATAAGAATAACCACTTCGTGCATCTGTATATATTGGACTACACACATCGCTGTGTATGAGTCCTAAGAGCTCGCTCGCTCTTACTCCGTATCCAGTGAACGGAGTCTTTGTCATCTTTCCTATGAGACAAGATTCACAAGTTGCATAAGACTGATATTCAAACATATCCAAATATCTCTCTCTATGTAACTTCGACAACCGTGTTTCATTGATGTGACCCTGTCTACAATGCCATAAGATAGTTTTATTTAATTCTAGAGACTTTCTTTTAAGTGTGTTCTGGACGTTTGAAAACCTAAACTTGATTCAATATATATTGTCCTCTAGTGTACCTGACCCAATTAAACTTTGATTTAGGTGGATGTGAACCACATCGCTTACATACTAGACTTGGTACACACAAACAGTTACGTAGAATCAATATTTGCCCACTTGTCAATTCTAGGTGATATACCCCACAGATACAGCGTCCACGCTCATTCCGTTAGCAACCCTGAGAGTCATATCACCTGCCCTGATAACCCTACGGTTTCTCAAAGCCTGTAATGAATTACAGATATGAGATCCTGATCCAGTATCTAGTACCCAGGAAGTATAGTTAATTGATAAACTGTTTTCAATTACAAACACACCCGAAGTAGAAGCCATAAAATACTTCGGATCCTGAATTCTGGCTTTCCAAGCCCTGCATCCCTTCTGCCAATGCCCTTTCCCATAACAATAGGAACATCCTTCCTTCCCTACTGTTAACCCTGAAACTTTTGCTCTTTCCTTTTCTTCTAACTTACCGACACCGCCTATCGACTTTGTGGAGGTCTTCTTCTTCTCACCCTTGGCATCCGCCTTAGATCCAGAAGAGGAAGATTCCCCAGTAAGCAGAGCGGGTGTCTCCCTGGTTTCCTTCAGGGTGACCTTAAATGGAAGTATAACTTTTTTTCCCTGGGCGTAAGTAGGAGGTAGGGACTGTAGAATCAAGTCAGTATATGACTCGTTCTCTAACGTGGTCTCCAGGTCCATGAGCTTTTTAATATAGCTAATCATTATAGCGACGTGGTCCTTTACAGATGATCCGACGGCAAACCTCGCTTGAAAAAATTCCTTCGAGGTATCATATCTTGCGATACGAGATTGCTCTCTATATAAAACATTATTTTGGAGGAAGATGGAAACTAAGTCCATCTTCTCGTGCTACTTCTGGTATACACCATCAACTGAGGCCAACACGGGGCACTTGGTATTCGCACTGTCTTTTTCCCTTGTCTTATGGATATCCTTATCCGCGATGGTGGAAACTGGACCTGGGACGGTGGGGGCTTGAGTAGTAATGAGGTGGTCCAGCTTGTCATAGGTAATGGACATCTAGACAAACCTTTGCCAGTCATTCTAGTATAACTCGGTTATTTTATTATCCATCTGTAACCTAATCTGGTCACCTGGTCGCTGCAATTAGGAGAGAGAGAAGAATACACTCAGCAGGATGCTCTTGTAAGTTTAGATTGGTTTTTAATTTATCTAAACAAGATGGTTCCCACTGTTTCTCGAATCCTTCTTCAAACCATAAAAGAAGAATTAGTCAGGATTAATCTTACCGTTCAATACTTTCTTAACCGTTCGGTCAGGCAAGTGTCGGTACTTCGAGGGAGGTTTTACGATGCTTTCGCGAAGTTCCTTAATTAAATAAGCTCTTTTCCCTAGAGGCGTAGCCCCGCTAATACTGTTCTAGACACCTACTTGGTTTATTGCATTGATCGTTAAGTGAAGAATCTCCTGAGGAGTAGCGTATACTCACAGTAGGATCAGGACCCAAATATCAATGTGTAATAATGCTGAAGGAATCCTACCAACATCATCAAACTCCAAATGGTATGCAGCACTAGAAAGTTTCAGTTTCTTTAAAAACTCCCGATGTGGATTTTTGCCCCATGCTCTTATGACCTTGACTAAGGCCAACAAATCATAAGTCATATGTCAAGTTCTACCCGTCATTGTCCAGGTTAATTTGGACCCACCCGTACATACCCTTGACTAAGGCCAACAAAGTAGTATGACTATCCCAAACCAATACATCTATCTATGCAACATATGAATACCCAGCAGTTACCAATCACTATGCCTTGACTAAGGCCTGTTAGTGTGTATGCCCTAGAGGCCATTACTGTATCATACTAGTTTGTATATTACTTGATGGAAGCTTGGGATATTCACAGTTGTATATACAATCTTGCTTGAAATGGTAGTATGCTACTTGGTTTGTCTCTGCTTTAATATGTGCATGTGTTTCTTTTAGCATATTGCTGATATACATATTAGTAGAGCCCTTAGGATTTTTGCTTGATTACCAGCGTTGTGATGGCGCTCACACTCGTGGGAGCTGGGTGATCTATAAGCACATCCTTATACAGGTCCTTAGTCGTTGGACTATCGAGACAGGGCATCGATACTCCGGAGTAGACTAGCGTATGCGCTTCTCATCCCAGTGTGGGAGACGGTCTGTCCCACAGCCGTCAGTACGTCGTACTTGAGATAGTATGCGGGTGCTCGTTAGGTTACGAGTATACTGGACAGGACTCGTCGGGAACTGTTGGTTGGTATTATACCTATCGTCAGTTATCAGTTCCCAGGTGACATGAGTACAGCTTAGTCCTTTGACTTGACACTGTCACTTCGCCTCGAGTGTGTTCCCACTGCACTTTGATTACTACCCTACCACGGCTCAAAGGAGTCGTGTAAACAGGTAGTTTTTGGGTGCAGTCCCGAAGCACTTGGAGGCAGTGACGGTTAGACAGGATTCGTCTCTCCCGGTATTGGGGGTTGACATCGCGCTGTGTCCAGGAGAGCCATTACACGAGTAGTCCCTGGCCAGGGCAAGCGAGATATACTGGTAGGTTTTCAGTGTTATCTCAGGGTGTTCTGGGCTACACTCCGACACGACTTGTACCGCTATTAGGGGACTGACGTTCACCGCCCCCTAGGCCCGCCATGCGATGTATCAGACGATCAGACCGGACTGTACGGAGATTGTCACATACAGGCTCAGTAGGAGTTCGGATGGGGTTCACCTCGTCAGTCTTCTTATCGACATCTACTTGGGGACCGTTACGTACAGCTAGTGCCACTTGCGGTCTGTGGTTAAACCCACTGCCAGCGTAGTGTCGAGTCTTTAGAGTTCCACACAGAGAGCTATTCGCCTTTAGGCAAAACGAGTAGAGGTCGCATGGTTTTGCGACAGGGTTCGTTCACATCCGCGCACTTATGCACGTTTGCTGTCCGGACAGCTTATACTAGCGGGCTTTGGTTTAAGCCGGATCCTAGTATATGATTTGGGATTGGCTTTTTCTCATTGTATTCGTGTTTCTCGGATCACGAATACGGGTGCGTATGCACAGTTGCTTGAGACAGAGGGAGAGGACTTTGATTAGGGTTAATGACTATTGTCATTTTATTAACCCTAATGCTTATGTGTGTATTATTGTTAATTGATATTAGTTTAATAATTGTGCATGGTTATGGTTGTTGACCATTTGACCCATCTTGACTTGTTGACCTTGTTGACACTTTGACCATCATCATTTCATTTGGAAGATGCTCTTTGATCCTTGCAATTTGCATTAAAAATGAAATGATAATGGTCATGTCTTGATTTAGCCATGACAATTATCTCACTAATTTTCTAATTACAATAATTCACATATATGAGAGAATGCTTCATATTATTCTCTCATTCTATTATTCACATTCTCTCTCTTGTTCTTCCTCTCCCTCAAGCTCTCCCCTCTCATGTATTGAGAAACACTTGAGCTTGAGAAAAACCCTCTCTTGATAATCTCTACTCTCATCTAGGGTTCAAGGATTAGCACTTCTTGCACCCTAGTTACTTCTAGCTTGGAGTTGAAGCGAAAGGTTGAGGCTTTCGGGTGGATCTTTCTTCGACGTGAGAAGACGACAAAGGTGACCTCCTTCCACCACTCCAAGGAGCAAGGAGAGAAGGACATAAAGCTCAAGGTATAACCTTTCTAGCACTTAGCTAGTTTCTAGTTAGCTTTAGCTTGTTTTTGTTTAGCAAAGATCCTTCAACGTCAAGTCCATGTTGCCTAAGCTCATAAAAATCGGATTTTTATTCCGTTTTCTGCCTCCCCGCAAGTACCGGGTGGGCAACGTGGCCTTACAGTGGTATCAGAGCCTAATTAAAAATAAACTAGCTAGGTAGTAGAGTGTATCGAAGTTCGAATCGGAAAAATCGAAAAACCGAGTTTTCAAAACCCTAAGTTTCTGTTAATTTTTTTCTGTTCAAAATAAAATTTGTCATACTCCAAAAATCATCTCAGGGTTTTTTAAAGAAAACCACCAAAAACGATCCAGTGATTCGACCAAAGAGCCGCGGTTCCGCGGCAATAGCAAGCTATTGCCGCGCAACCACGGCCGTCTTGGCTCTTCACTGGGTCGAGTTTGGTGCAGTGTATTTCTGGCTTGGTTTTAGGATTTTTAAGATGGTTTATATGTGCCCAGATTTTTCAAAATAGAAATTTGTTTTTGGGGGCCTATAAATCCGTATTTTTTTTCCGAACTTCAATACACTTTGACCAAAAGGTTATATCTGTGATGTTTATATGTATTGAACGTCGGCTAATCGCTATATGTCGATTAGTCGGGGTTATACATATCTGTGATCTGTGATTGATGATGGTATGTGTATATGAATGGGTTGGATTGTCGCGGATGAATAGCCGGGGTGGATGTGAGATGAGTGTTGCTTTTTCTTTCATTCATTGAAACATGTAAATTGATGTAATATTATTATTTGTTTGGCCGCACAACCGGGTCGGGGTTGTAGCCGTCATTGTATAATTCTTTTTACTGTTTTTGCTCCTAGGATAGACCCATGGAGGGGGTGCACAAACTACCGGGTATCTCGAAGTGTCGAGTGGCCTACTCACGGTGGTGAGGGAGGTTGCTTCGCTTCGGGTATTTGGCGGGTAGTTTGCCGCACCCGTAGGGGTCTTGGGTAGGGTATTGGCTATTCACCGCGACCGTGTAATCCGCTTTTCGTTGCAGGCTTGAACGGATTGCGGATTCCTAGTATATCCAATGTATTCATCTGTGATTTGTAATGTCTATCATTGCTATATATTTATATATGATAACTATTTAGGCGTTGCTTATGTTTTACCGCCGCGCTAGCCCAGCCCCCGCTCTGTCGTTAGTTAAGTAACCTAACGGGTGATGACGGGGCCCCGTGGCGAATGCGAATGGCATAAGCGTACGTCATATTTTGGTTGTTTTCTGCAATGGTAGGTTTAAATGATGGGACGCATTAAAAGAACTAATGCAAGAAAATAAACCAAGTAAAAGTCGATTGGAACACTTTGAAAACCACTCGGTTCTTTTCAAAACTAAACTTTTAAACGCGGAGCTTGAACCACTCCTTTTTAAAAGCTATCTCGTTCCATCGATTATATCAAGTTCACTACGTTCACGGTTTCGCCAAAACCATTCGTAGCCCTCCGTCGTTTCGTATGGATATTCAATAGTATTCAAGCTATGTTTGTTGACCTTCGTCAAGACATAGTGATTGGTAGCTGTTGGGTGTTCATATGTAGCATAGATAGATGCGTTGGTTTGGGACAGTCGTACTACCTTGTTGACCTTCGTCAAGGGTATGTACGGATGGGTTCAAATTAACCCGGATAATGACGGGTAGAACTTGACATGTGACTTATGATTTGTTGACCTTCGTCAAGGTCATAAGAGCATGGGGAAAAAATCCACATCGGGAGTTTCATAAGTACTGAAACTTGCTAGCGCTGCATACCATTTGGAGTGTGATGATTCTGGTAGGATTCCTTCGGTTTTATCACGCGATGATATTTGGATCCCGATCCTACTGTGAGTATATGCTACTTCTCGGGAAAACTCTCACTTAACGATCAATGCTATAAACCTAGTAGGTGTCTAGAAAGGTGTTAGAGGGGCTATGCCCACAGGGAAAAGAGGTTACTTAATTAAGGAACTTCGCGAAAGCGTTGGAAAACCTCCCTCGAAGTACCGACACTGGCCTGGCTGAACGGTTAAGCAAGTATTGTACAGTGAGATTGATCCTGACTAATCCTTCCTTTGTGGTTTGAGGAGGGATTCGAGAGACAGTGGGAGCCATCCTGTTTAGATAAATTAAAAACCAATCTAAACTTGCAAGAGCATCATGCTAAGTGTTTTCTTCTCTCTCTCTTAATTGCAGCGATCCAATGAACGCACTTAGGTTACATCTAGATGATAAAATGACTGAATCTGACTGTTTTGACAGGCAATGGTCTGTCCAGATGTCCATTGCCCAGGACAAGCTGGGACACCTCTTGACTGATCCAACCCCTGCCGTCTCAGGTCCAGTTTCCCCTGTCACGGATATTGATATCCGTAGGACATCGGAAGAAGACTGTGCGAAAGCCAAGTGCCTCGTGTTAGCCTCAGTTGATGGTATATACCAGAGGCAGCACGAGAAGATGGACTCAGCTTCTATCTTCCTCCATAACAAAGTTTTATATGGAGAGCAATCTCGTATCGCAAGATATGAGACCTCGAACGAATTGCTTCCAGCGAGGTTGGCTATCGGGTCATCTGTAGGGGACAACGTCCTTACAGAGACCAGCTCTTTTGAGCTCTCGGACCTGAAGACCACGTTGAAGAGCGAGTCAGATGCTGACTTAGTTCAACAGTCTCTACCTACTACCCTAAAAGAAACCAGGGAAGTAGAAAGAAAGAGAAAGGCAGAAGTTTCGGGAATGGATGCAGTAAAAAAGGGATGTTCCTATTGTTACGGGAATGAACATGGACAGAAAGATTGCAGGGCTTGCAAAGCCAGTAGCCAGAATTCGAAGCATGTTGTGGCTTCGGCTTCGGGTGTGTTTGTAATAGAGAACTGTATGTCAGTTAACCCTACTTCCTGGGTATTGGATACCGGATCAGGATCTCATATCTGTAATTTGTTACAGGCTCTGAGAAACCGTAGGGTTATCAGGAAAGGTGATATGACTCTTAGGGTTGCTAACGGAATGAGCATGTATGCTGAATCCGTAGGGGAATATCATCTAGGACTGACAACTGGGCAGATATTGATTCTGCGTAACTGTTTTTATGTACCATGTGTGACTTGTAATATCATATCTGTATCCTTAATTTCTAAAGAAGGATATGATTTTACTTTTGATGTAGTTAATATCCACCTAAATCAAGTTCTGATTGGGTCAGGTACATTACAAAACGGCATATACGTATTGAATCAAGCTCAGATCTTCAGTGTCCAGAACACACTTAAAAGAAAGTCTCCGGAAACAAATCAGGCTTTCTTATGGCATTGTAGACTGGGTCACATTAATGAGACACGGTTAACAAAGTTACATAAAGAGGGATACTTGAATCCGTTTGAGTATCAGTCTTATGCCACTTATGAATCTTGTCTCATGGGAAAGATGACAAAGACTCCGTTCACTGGACACGGAGAAAGAGCGAGCGAGCTCTTGGGACTCATACACAGTGATGTGTGTGGTCCAATGTCTACACATGCGCGAAGTGGTTATTCATACTTCATTACTTTCACAGATGATTTCTCTAGGTATGGGCATGTCTTCTTGATGAAGCACAAATCCGAGGCCTTTGAGAAATTTCAAGAATACAAGAATGAAGTTGAAAAACAAACAGGCAAAAGTATCAAGACACTGAGATCTGATCGAGGTGGTGAATACTTGAGTGCCGAGTTTCTGGGCTACTTAAAAGAGAATGGAATTCTCTCTCAGCTTACTCCTCCATACACACCACAACACAACGGTGTATCGGAAAGGCGGAATCGAACCCTATTGGATATGGTTCGTTCCATGATGAGTAAGGCTGAGTTGCCGCGATCCTTCTGGGGTTATGCGCTAGAAACAGCTGCATATCTCTTGAACAAGGCTCCAACCAAGACTGTGCCTACCACCCCATATCAGATGTGGAGTGGGAAGAAACCCTGTCTCAAGTACTTTAAGACATGGGGATGTCCAGCTTTTGTAAAAAAGCAGCATACGGACAAGCTCGAGGAACGTTCAGTACTGTGTAAGTTTGTGGGATACCCAAAGAACTCCAGGGGGTATCTTTTCTATTCCGCAGAGGAACAAAAGGTTTTTGTTTCTCAGCATGCCCACTTCTTGGAAACTGAATTTTTAGAAAATCAGATAAGTGGGAGCGCTATAGAACTGGAAGAAATTCCAGAACCACAAGCTATTACTGAAAGCTTGGAAGAACCAGAAGTCTCAAGAGAACCGGACATCCCAGCGCCACTCCGCAGGAGTAGTAGGCAGTCTCATCCGCCCGAGAGATACTACGGTTTTCTCATAGACGGGGATAGAGAGGATTGCACCATGGATTATGGTGAGCCTACTAGCTTCCAGCAAGCCATCCAGAGCAGCGACTCGGTAAAATGGCTGGATGCAATGCGGGCCGAGATGGAGTCCATGTACACCAACAAAGTTTGGACTTTGGACTTTGCTCCAGAAGGGGTAAAACCCGTAGGCTGCAAATGGATCTTCAGAAAGAAGATTGGTGTAGATGGACAGGTTGAGACCTATAAAGCTAGACTTGTTGCAAAGGGTTTTCGTCAAAGACCTGGCTTGGACTATGACGAGACCTTTTCTCCAGTGGCTATGCTGAAATCCATTCGGATCCTTCTTTCCATTGCTGCCTTCCACGATTATGAAATCTGGCAGATGGACGTAAAGACGGCTTTCCTAAATGGAAATTTGGAAGAGTGCGTCTATATGGATCAGCCGGAGGGATTCAATCAGAGTGGGAGCAGCGGTAGAGTGTGCAAGTTGCTAAAGTCCATCTATGGACTTAAGCAGGCATCGCGGAGTTGGAACATCTGCTTTGATGATACTGTCAAAGAATTCGACTTTATCAAAAACCCAGATGAACCATGCATTTACAGTAAGATTGTAGGGAGAACTGTAGTTTTTCTCGTCTTGTACGTAGATGACATTCTCCTAATAGGAAATGATATTCCTATACTACAGTCAGTCAAAGGATTCTTGTCGCAGAGGTTCTCCATGAAGGACCTGGGCGATGCCAACAACATTCTGGGGATCCAGATCTATCGTGATAGATCTAAGAGGATGTTGGGACTTTCACAGTCAAGGTACATCGACACCATACTGAAAAGATTCAGTATGGAAGATTCCAAGCGCGGTAATTTACCGGCTTGTCACGGGATCACCCTCTCCAAAGAGATGTCTCCCAAGACTGATTTGGAAAGGGATCACATGTCTATTATACCCTACGCTTCTGCGGTAGGCTCTATAATGTATGCGATGTTGTGTACCAGACCAGATGTAGCATACGCATTGAGCGTTGTAAGCCGGTATCAGTCAAACCCAGGGGAGAAACACTGGATAGCGGTAAAGAACATTCTCAAGTACCTGAGAAGGACTAAGGAGATGTTCTTGGTGTATGGCGGAAAAGACCTCCAGCTCGAGGCCTTTGCTGACTCCAGCTTCCAGAGTGACAAGGATGACTCCAAGTCCATGTCGGGTTATGTCTTTACCCTCAATGGAGGGGCGGTTTGCTGGAAGAGTTCCAAGCAGGAGACCGTTGCTGACTCAACTATGGAAGCGGAGTACATAGCTGCTTGCGATGCCGCAAAGGAAGCTGTCTGGATGAAGAAGTTCCTCACGGAGCTTCAGGTGGTTCCTACCATTGTTGATCCAATACCGCTGTATTGCGACAACAACGGAGCTATAGCTTTAGCGAAAGAACCCAGGTCCCATCAGAAGTCCAGGCACATTTTGAGGCGGTACTACCTGATCAGGGAGATCATAGATCGCCAGGAGATCGAGGTGAAGAGAGTAAATACAGAGAATAACACTGCAGATCCACTCACGAAGGCCCTACACCAGACTTAGTTCGAGCGGCTGATCGAGATGATAGGTCTTCGATACGCCAGTACATGGCCTTAGTGCAAGTGGGAGATTGTTAGTGTATATGCCCTAGAGGCCATTACTGTATCATACTAGTTTGTATATTACTTGATGGAAGCTTGGGATATTCACAGTTGTATATACAATCTTGCTCGAAATGGTAGTATGCTACTTGGTTTGTCTCTGCTTTAATATGTGCATGTGTTTCTTTTAGCATATTGCTGATATACATATTAGTAGAGCCCTTAGGATTTTTGCTTGATTACCAGCGTTGTGATGGCGCTCACACTCGTGGGAGCTGGGTGATCTATAAGCACATCCTTATACAGGTCCCTAGTCGTTGGACTATCGAGACAGGGCATCGATACTCCGGAGTAGACTAGCGTATGCGCTTCTCATCTCATACTCCGGACAGCTTATACTAGCGGGCTTTGGTTTAAGCCGGATCCTAGTATATGATTTGGGATTGGCTTTTTCTCATTGTATTCGTGTTCCTCGGATCACGAATACGGGTGCGTATGCACAGTTGCTTGAGACAGAGGGAGAGGACTTTGATTAGGGTTAATGACTATTGTCATTTTATTAACCCTAATGCTTATGTGTGTATTATTGTTAATTGATATTAGTTTAATAATTGTGCATGGTTATGGTTGTTGACCATTTGACCCATCTTGACTTGTTGACCTTGTTGACACTTTGACCATCATCATTTCATTTGGAAGATGCTCTTTGATCCTTGCAATTTGCATTAAAAATGAAATGATAATGGTCATGTCTTGATTTAGCCATGACAATTATCTCACTAATTTTCTAATTACAATAATTCACATATATGAGAGAATGCTTCATATTATTCTCTCATTCTATTATTCACTTTCTCTCTCTTGTTCTTCCTCTCCCTCAAGCTCTCCCCTCTCATGTGTTGAGAAACACTTGAGCTTGAGAAAAACCCTCTCTTGATAATCTCTACTCTCATCTAGGGTTCAAGGATTAGCACTTCTTGCACCCTAGTTACTTCTAGCTTGGAGTTGAAGCCAAAGGTTGAGGCTTTCGGGTGGATCTTTCTTCGACGTGAGAAGACGACAAAGGTGACCTCCTTCCACCACTCCAAGGAGCAAGGAGAGAAGGACATAAAGCTCAAGGTATAACCTTTCTAGCACTTAGCTAGTTTCTAGTTAGCTTTAGCTTGTTTTTGTTTAGCAAAGATCCTTCAACGTTAAGTCCATGTTGCCTAAGCTCATAAAAATCCGATTTTTATTCCGTTTTCCGCCTCCCCGCAAGTACCGGGGTGGGCAACGTGGCCTTACAAGGCCAACAAACATAGCTTGAATACTATTAAATATTCATATGAAATGACGGAGGGCTACGAATGGTTTTGGCGAAACCGTGAACGTGGTGAACTTGATATAATCGAAGGAACTCGATAACTTTTAAAAAGAGTGGTTTAAGCTCCGCATTTAAAAGTCTCCTGTTTTAAAATAATTGAGTGGTTTTAAAATTTGTTTCAACGATTCATCTTTGGTTTGTTTGCTTTGCATTAATTTAATGCAGTTTCATCAATTAAGCTACCATTGCAGAAAACAACGAAAATACAACGTACGCTTATGCCATCCGCATTCGCCATGGGGCCCCGTCATCACCCGTTAGGTTACTTAACTAACGACAGGGCGGGGGCTAGACTAGCGCGGATGCAAAACATAAGCAACGTCTATTATATAATATATATATATATATATATATATATATATAATATCCATTCGTCAGATGCAATGATAGGCATCCAGATCACAGATGAACACATTGGATATACTAGGAATTCCGCGTTTCTTTTGAGCCTGTAATGAAATACGGATCCCACGGTCGTGATGAATAGCCAAACCCCATCCTAGACCCCTACGGGTGTGGCAAACTGTAGGGTTACTAGGCACACGCACAAGGGTCTATAAGGCATCAACCATGCCCGATTTAAAATTTAGCCGTGTCGAACAACCCTAAACCAAGATCTTAGACTAGAGATTAGGCGAAACAAAGCATGTTAAACACTTTAACATCTAAGAGTTTGGGATTACAACCATTGTAGTCCGGTCCTTCACTTCATAAGCTCCGTGTTGAGGTCCCTTCGCTGCGATCATCATGTACCCGGACTCTAGAGAGGCTCCACGAAGAGAATGATGCAAACTTGCTTCCGATCTTCGATAACTAAGATGATCTACCTTGAAGTTTCTTAAACACAAGCTCTCACTCACAAATGAAGTGAACACCCTAATCTAAATGGCTAGAATAGATTATGATGATGAAGCAGGAATTTAGCTATATTTTATTTTCATAATCTCACCCATTTTCATCACAAGAATCAAAGCTAGAAAGCTTTGCAAGAAGGAAGAAGAAGATGAATAATGAATAATCCTTTTGTGATGAATAATGCAAATGATAATCTCATTACAAATGCAACCATGGTCAACTATGACAAGCCTAACTCATGTAGAGATTTAACTAGGGCTAAGGGTTTGGGTTGGGTTAAGAATGAGTCACTTAAAATATCAACCTTAATATCTTAGCTCATGACAAAAGAAAACCTTCTAGAAGGTTCATGAAAGAACTAACCCAATTCAAACCCTAACCTTGTTTAATCTCCACTAAACATGTTGCATTAGTAATCATATCATGTTACAATATTATATATCACATATATAATATATATATATTTGTAACAAAAGAAAATAATACAATTAACATATATCGCATATATATCAATGTATTACCCGGTGAGAAAATGAATCAATAAGTAAGCTAATATTAGATAATGTAATTTAATATATCATATATATTATTATACATTAAATTATCGAATCAACACTTGATCCGACAATCCGGCTATATCGAATATAACCGACTAATATATCATGTACCGATTCATCGAATCAACACTTGATCCGATGATCCGGCTCATATCAAAATAACGCGAGAATATAATACGGTATCTCATATCGCATTATCCTCGGTCCTGCACATATCACATATGTGCTCCTACTCCGTTTTGCCTGAGTCAAGAAACCTCTGTGTAGGACTCTAAAGAATCGTCAATACGCCAGCTCTAGGTGATGATCATATCAAACACCCACAAGCTGCAAGCGGTCAGCTAAACGTAACAGCCACCCAGGTATTGAGCGCTCAGAAGATCAACAAGCAAGACTGTACATTCTCCTGTGAATCCAGTCAGTAACACTCCCGTCCAGTCCGGTCTCGTCGTCTGATATGTCGCATATCTCGCCTAGGGGTGGTAAACGTCAGACCCCAGTAGCTTGATAAGTCGTGTCGCTATGAGGTCTATAACAGTTCGAGAAACTACGGATAACACTTACCAGTAAATCTCAGCAACCCTGGCCAGGGATTTCCAGTTATAGCCAATCGAACACAACGCAACATCAACTCCTTATACCGGGAGAGACGAATCCCCTCCTATCGCTCATTGCCTCCATGTGATTCGGGACTGTACCCAAAAGCCACCTTTTTGCACGCCCTCTTGGACATGGTATGATGGAAATCAAAGCACAGTGGGAATCACACAAGACTCTATGACGATCTCGGGTCAACAGACTACTCTGTACCAGTGTTACCGGAGAACTGCCATCTGACGTGAGGTATAGTACCATCTGGGAGTTCTCGGCGAGTCCGTCCAGTGTACCCAGTCTCTACTGAGCACCCGTACACCATCCTTGATGTCAAACACCGATGGATATGGGATCATCCATCGCCCATCATATGGGTCAAGATGCGTATACGCTAGTCTACTCTGGTGTATCAATGCCCTGTCTCGATACACCCTCGACTAGGAACAGTTATAGGATGTACTCGTCGACTACCGTGGCCCCACTAGTATGATCTCATCATAGTCCCAGTAGTCGAGTACATATCCTAAGGGCTTTATCAACATGTAACATAGAGACAATCAGAGTACATGTTAAGATAAAGTACAACCAGATAGCATACTATCATGTCGATTAAGAAAGTTCTCCCTATATATGTCCAAGCATCCATTACAATATACATCATATGTACAGTAATGGCCTCTAGGGCATACATATAACTAACAATCTCCCACTTGCACTAGGGCCATCTGTTGTGGTATCACATACCCAACAATTAGCTGTGGTTGAAGTATCTCATACTCAACCTTCCCATAAAAAATCTCTACCGGGAAAAAGGCCTTTGTGAGTGGATCCGCGCTGTTGTCCTCTGTGTCTACTCTCCTAACCTCGATCTCCCTGGAGATCAACCATCTCCAGGATCAGGTGATACCGCCTAAGAATTATATCTGGATTTCTGATGGGACGGGGGTTCCATGGCATAAGCCATAACTCCATTGCCACACAATGGTAGGAACGAAGTTCATCTTATGAACTCATATATATCCAGACTGTCTCTTTGGTAGCATCCTTGGTAGCGATGTATCTTGCGTTTAATCGTCTAGTAAGTCACGGTATCTAGCTTGGAACTCTTCCAACATACCGTCCATCCACTGAGGGTAAAGACAATGCCTGCGACTGACATTCAGTCTTCCTTATCACCCTGGAACCTTTCCAGTGATTCTCTCCAGGATCGTTTGACACCATCTCACTACAACTAGCGAGATTCCTAACATCCAATTAGATCTATCCCATAGATCCATAACCCATGATTTAGGAGGTATCACCTTGATCCTATATAGAGAATCATTGTGATAAGAGGAGATTGACCGAGCGTAGCATAAGAAACTTCTTCCCTATCAAGAGTATGTCATCCACGTTCTCTACGAGGATCACCACCATACTCTCTACTACCTTTTTGTATATACAAGGTTCATCTACCATTTTGATGAAGTCAAACTCTTTGACTACCACATCAAAACAGACATTCCAACTCCGCGATGCCTGATTTATCACATAAAACATCTTGCTCACGTTTCCACTGCTCCCACTGTCTACGAAGCCCTCTGGCTGTGTACTTATAGATGCTCTCTTCCAAATCATCATCTAGAAAAGCAGTCATGACACCCAACCGCCAGATGTCGTAGTCATGGTATGTAGCCGTGGCAAGTAGGATCTGGATGGACTTAAGCATAGCTTTGAAAGTCTCTACTTTTCCATGTACACCAAGTAATCTTCTCAAGATATACTTGCTCCTGATGGGGATTTAACCCTTCAGATAAAGCAACAAAAGTCCATACTTTGTTGGTGTATAAGGATTCCATCTCAGATCGCTAAGCATCCAGCCATTCTTACAGAGTCCCACTCCTGATGGCCAGCCCGAAAATAGTTGGATCATCATCTCATGATGCAATCCTCGCTCCCACTGTCATAGAGAAACCGAAGTATCTCTCAAGTGGGTGAGGAACCCTACTAGATCGGCGGAGAGGCTGAGGTTCTTTAGAAACTATTGAATCCTTTGGTTCTACCAAATCATCAGCTGCAGTTTGTATAGCTGGAACTCCATCCAGTTCTACCTCATGAACAATAATTTCTTCACAAGAAATTCCCTTTCACAAAACTGGCATGCTGAGAAACAAAACATATTTTGTTCCTCGGTTAGGTAGAAGATATTCCCTTGCGTATGCTTGGGATATCCAACAAACTTCCACATATATGACTTTGCCTCGAGCTTGTCCGGATTATGCTTTTAGACATAGGCTGGACAACCTCAAATCTTAACAAACTTAAGATATGGGCTCTTCCCATTCCATATCACATATGAAGTGGTAGGTAACTGATTTTATTTGAACCCTATTCAATAGGTATGCAGCTTCTCAAGTGCAAAACTCCCAAAAGGAAATAGGAAACTCAGTAGTACTCATCATAGAACACACCATATCACATATGGTGCGATTGCTCTGCCCCGATACAACGACGTGCTGTGGTGTATACGGAGGAGTAATGCTGAGAGAGAATCTCATTCTCCTTTAGAATAGTCCAGGAATCCCGTGCTCAAGTATTCTCCTCCTTGATCACATCAAAGGACATAATACCTGTCACGCCCCGCTTCCCGTGTACGGCGAAGTGGACGTGACGAGGCCCGCTACGTATGTACTCAGAAGTACATACGCTAAGCGTAACTAAGCAATATAAAATAATCACAAGAGACAAATGATATTGAAATAACAGCAACTTTTATTAATATCATTCTTTGTACAATGCATGAAAAAGGAAAAACATCTGAGTTAAAAAATGCCTAAACAGTGGCATAACAATAAAAGGAAAGTACTGGAAAGAAAAGTGTACAATGAAATTATACTGCTGGGTCTTCGGCAAATTGCTCCAAGTCTTCTTGGGTTGGTTCAACTTCTGCCGGGTCCAGGTCACCTGACGACATTCAAAGAAGAGATAAACAGAATGTCGTCAGCGAACAGATCGCTCGGTAAGTCCCAAAGGAAAGAAGAATGAGAATGGCAGAGTAGCAGTATTTTCTAAAGTATTATGTTGTTGAATATTATGGAATATTGTTTAACGCCGTTGTTTGTAGCTTGGTACAGAAGGATGCCAGTGTATACGAGGGGGATCTCTATATGCTAGAGATCAGGGCAAATGGAGAGTACAAGGAACCGTTATGCCACGGTACAACAGCAATAGTATTCATGTTAGGTGTCTTAATCTGACCACCTCGTGCCACCTTTAACACCTTCCGTACCAATCTACCCCTTAAACCCCGCGATGTCTTGTTTGTATTGTTATCTTGTAAAATTGTATTGATTGTAAGATTGATTAACTGACTGACCGAAACCATGATATCAGGAAACGGTTATAACCGTAGAGTCATGTAAATGGAATACTGGGAAACATGTAAAAGGAATATCCATGGTTCGGTTCAGTCAAGTAGATTGTTAACTGGATTCTGGAATTCATGTATTCATCTTGAGTTGAAATATAAAGAATATAGATTGACTTGAATCATTTTCAAGTCAGAAATAGTCAGACTCTAACCCGAGTCAGACTAAAAGAAAGTGAGTTGAAGTTCAATAATTGTTAAGGGCCTTATTGTAATTTATAAAACTTGAGGGGGTTTATTGTAAAAATACTATTGTATATTTTTCAAAATACAACTTAGGTATTTAATTATCGTCTTTATGTACATACAATAATTTAATGATCAAGATAAATATGTATACATGTTCGAATAACATGAAATGAGTCAAGTATATTATTCGAGTAACTACCATAAACAATGCTGTAAAGAAATATTATGTACGACTAATTAATCAAGTTGAACGAATGCGGAATATAAACAGAGATATGTCTCTATATGTTTTGCATGCGTAAGTTCCAGTTTCACCTAAATACGACTACCGGTTTGAGAGATATATATGTTTTCGTATCGTCGCGCAAAACGGATCAGAATCTATTCGGCACCGTCACATATTTTTAAAACGCAGTTTGAGTTAATTTCTATCGGGTTTCAGGTTATGAAGCTTATTATAAAATTGTAGGTATTTCGATGTACTTATCCAAAACACCAAGATTCATAAGATTTGGATTTCTGAAGCTCTAGTTATGATCATTTTAATATCAGCGTTTAAAACAGAAATTCAGATTTCTGGACAGCAACTATATATTCTATTGCAAAGCCTATATCAGGTTGTTTCATGCATTCCTAAGTAATATAATATACAGAAAATTATAGTTCTATCAATGGTGCATCTACACATCTAAATTTTGTCACAAACGGACATCGGGTGTTCGAGTTATGTCCAATTTTAAAACAGTGTGCGAATCGGAACAGATTCTGTCCAGATCCGTCACTTAATATTGTAATGCAGTTTTCTTTATCATAGATAGGTTTTCGGTAAAACTATAAAACTAAGAAAATCTAGATCATTCGATTTAGATATAAAAAAAACCTGAGTTTGCTCAATTTGGATACCGGTATACCAAGTTATGTGTCCTAGAAATTGACCGATAGCTGCAGTTTTCTGTTTTACGATCAGTGAATAAATACGATGTAATTCCTAAACCGTTATGCGGATCGATCTAAAATTTTTACAGAGTGTATAAAATAATATATTCTATTATATGTAAATTTCATGAAATTTTCAGAATTAAAAATTAATTTATAAAATTTATTTTAAAACTAAAGGTATTGATACGTCATATGTGAGAAATGAGAAAACTATGGTATTTATTCGTAACTTCATTTTTTTTTTACAAACTTTAAATAAAGTGATTTAAAATAAAACAACAAACATACAATCCTAATTGGTCACTATGAAATCTTAACATGTGAATTGAGAGTAATGAAAAAGACTTTACAAACTATATATGTGTGTATGTTTGTGTGTTCATTATTTATATATATATCCATTTAATTAATTATTTATGAACTATGATATGTCAAGTGAAGTTTTTCATGGCAATATAAAACAAGAGAAATATAAAGAGAAAAAGAAAGAGATGGAGGAAGGAAAAAGTGAAGGGACTTACATACACAAGCCGGTATTGTCACCGGGCTTGTCTATCCGCCGACAGCCTCGCGTTACTAGCGAGACCTTCTTGAAGAGTTCCTCATGTTCTTCTTCTTGGACTTTAGGTGAAGAGGGAGAAATGAGAGATAGAAAAATATGAGGAAGGAAAAGATAGAGGAGGACAATAAAGATGGTGTAATGGTGAATTATGTATAATAATATATGCATTTAACATAAGAATTAAAAGAGAAATGAAAGGTCACCATTCATTTTGGAAATGAAAGGTCTCATTTGTAGGTTATGAGAAGAATAAAAAAAATGATAAAAAAATAATTGCAAGAATGGGGATTTGAACATGTGACTTATGGAATAACAATGCAAGGACTTATCCAATGAGCTATAAGGTTGTTCATGCACATATTTAATTAGAATTAAATATATGATGTTGCTTAAAAAGAAAATGGGCTTTTTAGATGGGCTATGGAGAATAAGAATAATGGATTTGGGTTAAATATTTATGAAAGGAAAAAATAAGAATGAGAAGTTAAAAACTTAAATATAAGAAAAAGAAATTGTACCTAGAAAAAAATACATAATAGATTGAGGAATAAAATAATAATAAATTTAATAGAAAGAGGAAAATACCAAGTACAAATAAATACGGTATATTTTTGAAGAGGGATAATACAAATGTATAAAGATTTTGGGGTCATTACATTCTACCCTCCTTAAAAAATTTCGTCCTCGAAATTTGTAAAAGGAAAGTGTAACAGTTTCAAAACAATTTGGTGATTGTGAGTGAAAGAATAGAGTTAGGATAGATTCAACGGATATGAAATGATAAGATTCAAGGAATATGAAATGGTAAGATTCAAGGAACATGATTGTAAAGAATGTTTTAGTTGCTGCATCTTGTGTTATATTGCTTAGGTTGTTCACGCAGACCAGAACTGCATGACAGGGATTCACACAGCTCTGACCTGCATGGGCCACCAACAAAACCTGTCACGCCCCGCTTCCCAGTGTACGGCGAAGTGGACGTGACGAGGCCCGCTACGTATGTACTCAGAAGTACATACGCTAAGCGTAACTAAGCAATATAAAATAATCACAAGAGACAAATGATATTGAAATAACAGCAACTTTTATTAATATCATTCTTTGTACAATGCATGAAAAAGGAAAAACATCTGAGTTAAAAAATGCCTAAACAGTGGCATAACAATAAAAGGAAAGTACTGGAAAGAAAAGTGTACAATGAAATTATACTGCTGGGTCTTCGGCAAATTGCTCCAAGTCTTCTTGGGTTGGTTCAACTTCTGCCGGGTCCAGGTCACCTGACGACATTCAAAGAAGAGATAAACAGAATGTCGTCAGCGAACAGATCGCTCGGTAAGTCCCAAAGGAAAGAAGAATGAGAATGGCAGAGTAGCAGTATTTTCTAAAGTATTATGTTGTTGAATATTATGGAATATTGTTTAACGCCGTTGTTTGTAGCTTGGTACAGAAGGATGCCAGTGTATACGAGGGGGATCTCTATATGCTAGAGATCAGGGCAAATGGAGAGTACAAGGAACCGTTATGCCACGGTACAACAGCAATAGTATTCATGTTAGGTGTCTTAATCTGACCACCTCGTGCCACCTTTAACACCTTCCGTACCAATCTACCCCTTAAACCCCGCGATGTCTTGTTTGTATTGTTATCTTGTAAAATTGTATTGATTGTAAGATTGATTAACTGACTGACCGAAACCATGATATCAGGAAACGGTTATAACCGTAGAGTCATGTAAATGGAATACTGGGAAACATGTAAAAGGAATATCCATGGTTCGGTTCAGTCAAGTAGATTGTTAACTGGATTCTGGAATTCATGTATTCATCTTGAGTTGAAATATAAAGAATATAGATTGACTTGAATCATTTTCAAGTCAGAAATAGTCAGACTCTAACCCGAGTCAGACTAAAAGAAAGTGAGTTGAAGTTCAATAATTGTTAAGGGCCTTATTGTAATTTATAAAACTTGAGGGGGTTTATTGTAAAAATACTATTGTATATTTTTCAAAATACAACTTAGGTATTTAATTATCGTCTTTATGTACATACAATAATTTAATGATCAAGATAAATATGTATACATGTTCGAATAACATGAAATGAGTCAAGTATATTATTCGAGTAACTACCATAAACAATGCTGTAAAGAAATATTATGTACGACTAATTAATCAAGTTGAACGAATGCGGAATATAAACAGAGATATGTCTCTATATGTTTTGCATGCGTAAGTTCTAGTTTCACCTAAATACGACTACCGGTTTGAGAGATATATATGTTTTCGTATCGTCGCGCAAAACGGATCAGAATCTATTCGGCACCGTCACATATTTTTAAAACGCAGTTTGAGTTAATTTCTATCGGGTTTCAGGTTATGAAGCTTATTATAAAATTGTAGGTATTTCGATGTACTTATCCAAAACACCAAGATTCATAAGATTTGGATTTCTGAAGCTCTAGTTATGATCATTTTAATATCAGCGTTTAAAACAGAAATTCAGATTTCTGGACAGCAACTATATATTCTATTGCAAAGCCTATATCAGGTTGTTTCATGCATTCCTAAGTAATATAATATACAGAAAATTATAGTTCTATCAATGGTGCATCTACACATCTAAATTTTGTCACAAACGGACATCGGGTGTTCGAGTTATGTCCAATTTTAAAACAGTGTGCGAATCGGAACAGATTCTGTCCAGATCCGTCACTTAATATTGTAATGCAGTTTTCTTTATCATAGATAGGTTTTCGGTAAAACTATAAAACTAAGAAAATCTAGATCATTCGATTTAGATATAAAAAAAACCTGAGTTTGCTCAATTTGGATACCGGTATACCAAGTTATGTGTCCTAGAAATTGACCGATAGCTGCAGTTTTCTGTTTTACGATCAGTGAATAAATACGATGTAATTCCTAAACCGTTATGCGGATCGATCTAAAATTTTTTCAGAGTGTATAAAATAATATATTCTATTATATGTAAATTTCATGAAATTTTCAGAATTAAAAATTAATTTATAAAATTTATTTTAAAACTAAAGGTATTGATACGTCATATGTGAGAAATGAGAAAACTATGGTATTTATTCGTAACTTCATTTTTTTTTTACAAACTTTAAATAAAGTGATTTAAAATAAAACAACAAACATACAATCCTAATTGGTCACTATGAAATCTTAACATGTGAATTGAGAGTAATGAAAAAGACTTTACAAACTATATATGTGTGTATGTTTGTGTGTTCATTATTTATATATATATCCATTTAATTAATTATTTATGAACTATGATATGTCAAGTGAAGTTTTTCATGGCAATATAAAACAAGAGAAATATAAAGAGAAAAAGAAAGAGATGGAGGAAGGAAAAAGTGAAGGGACTTACATACACAAGCCGGTATTGTCACCGGGCTTGTCTATCCGCCGACAGCCTCGCGTTACTAGCGAGACCTTCTTGAAGAGTTCCTCATGTTCTTCTTCTTGGACTTTAGGTGAAGAGGGAGAAATGAGAGATAGAAAAATATGAGGAAGGAAAAGATAGAGGAGGACAATAAAGATGGTGTAATGGTGAATTATGTATAATAATATATGCATTTAACATAAGAATTAAAAGAGAAATGAAAGGTCACCATTCATTTTGGAAATGAAAGGTCTCATTTGTAGGTTATGAGAAGAATAAAAAAAATGATAAAAAAATAATTGCAAGAATGGGGATTTGAACATGTGACTTATGGAATAACAATGCAAGGACTTATCCAATGAGCTATAAGGTTGTTCATGCACATATTTAATTAGAATTAAATATATGATGTTGCTTAAAAAGAAAATGGGCTTTTTAGATGGGCTATGGAGAATAAGAATAATGGATTTGGGTTAAATATTTATGAAAGGAAAAAATAAGAATGAGAAGTTAAAAACTTAAATATAAGAAAAAGAAATTGTACCTAGAAAAAAAATACATAATAGATTGAGGAATAAAATAATAATAAATTTAATAGAAAGAGGAAAATACCAAGTACAAATAAATACGGTATATTTTTGAAGAGGGATAATACAAATGTATAAAGATTTTGGGGTCATTACAATACTTATACCCGGTTTTTGGTTCTCTACTTCTAACTTATATTCTGTGATTATCTAAAAAGTTTCGGACTTGTGTTTCAACAGGAACATATGTCTGAATCTTGAGAGATCATCAGTGAATGTAATGAAGTACAAAGAACCGGTCTTGGCATGTGTATACATGGGACCTTCATACATCAGCATGTATCAATCCCAAGAGTTCACTAACTCTTTCTCTGTTTCCAATAAACAGAGCTGTGTTCATCGTATCTTTGTGACATGACCGGTAAGTTTCACAAGATGTAAATTCAAACTAATTTAAATATGCATATAGATGTAACTTAGCTAGTCGGGTCGCTTTTATATGACCTAGTTTACAATGCCTCAAGAAGAATTCGTTCATTTCTGAACTCTTCCTCTTATGTGTGTTCTGTATACTAAGAAATGTGGTTTGATTTAGAACGTCTATGCTTTTAGATAATGTGCCTGAACCGATCAACTCTTGATATAGGAAATGTTCAAAACATTATCCAACAATACAAAATTATATCATTCTTTACTAATAAAGAGACTGATATGATGTTGTATATCAGGTTCGGTATCTAATAACATTTGTTCAGAATCAATGTATTCTGGTAATACAGGGTGATAACTACCAACAGACTTGGCTGCAACACTTGCACCGTTTCTATCTCATGAAATTTATCACCCGTTCTCAGTTCTCTACCTATCTGTAGCCCATGTAACAAATTACATATGTGGGATCCTGATCCGGTATTAAATACCCAGGTCGTAAATGATATTGAGAAACAGTTCTGTATAATGAACACACCTGAAGAAGATGCATCAACATGCACTTTCTTCGTTTGGGCGGCACGGGAATTCTGGTAATCCCCTATTTCCTGCTCTGTCTTATAACAATTATAAGTTGGAGCGGGACCAACGTTCCCTAGCGTAGTATAACAAGCGGGTTCGGTCAATACATCCGTATTATTATCTTGATTAAGGTGTGACATAGTTGCAACTAGGAGAGAGAGAGAAGAAAACACTCGGCGTGCGATTTTACAAGATTAGATTGGTTATCAATTTATCTAATCAGGATGGCTCCCACTGTTTTAGTCAAATCTTCCTTCAAACCCTAAAAGGAAAGACTAGCCGGGATTAGTTACACCCTACAAGTTCGCCAATCTTTCAGCCAGGCTAGTGCCGGTACTTTGAGGGAGGTTCCCCGTGCTTTCGCACGGAGCTAATTAAAATAAACCTCGTTTTCTCAGGGGCGTAACCCCGTTAACACCTTTCTAGACACCCACTTGATCGGCTAATTGTAATGTGTAAAACTCTCCCAGGAGTAACTCTTACTCGGAGCGGGTATCGGGATCCAACTATCACATAGAAGGTATGCAATCTCATTGCAAATTTCAACACTTGAAATTCCCAATAATATTTTACCCCTAGCATCTTATGACCTTGGCTAAGTTCAACAAATCATAAATACTAGCCAAGTTCAACCCGTCATTTCCCGATTGAATTAAACCCACCCGCACGACCCTTGGCTAAGGTCAACAAAGTCGCACGACTACCCTAACTCAATCGCATCATATGCATATACAGATAAGCACCAATTAGCTACCGTACACTACGCCTTGGCTAAGGTCAACAAACACAGCACGAATACTAAGTAGTACTTATCTGAAATGACGGAGGTCTATGACAGGTTTTTAAGAAAACCCTTTGCGTAATGAACTTGATATCGTTGTAGAATCGAGTGATTTTAAATGGAATGTTTCTGAGGCCTTTTCTAGTTTTGCTAAAGAGGTCACTCCCGGTGAAGGGATCTCGGCTCTTTCCTCATCGAATAAGGTGCAGGATATTTCACAAATATCACTGTGCAAAGCAAAAACTATATAAGCAATCAAAAGACAAACCGAGTAAGCAGCATCTGCTAGTTTCACTAAAGAGGTCACTCCCAGTAAAGAGATCTCGGCTCTTTCCTTATCGAATAAGGTGCTGGATGTTCTACAAGGAACACCGCTATGCAAAGCAAGAACTAGAGCTACCAGTTTTTAAAAAAGTTTCTACAACATCTTTAGGTTTCTTTTATTTCATTAATCTCATTAATGAAGTCCCATTTTAAATTATGCTTCACAAGCATCACATTTGAAACAAAATCTGCAATATAACATATATCTCATATATATAATATAAACATTCGTCTCAGGCAGTAATATGATCTCATCACAGAACATTGCAGCAGAAGAACATATATGAAATATTAGATATACTAGGACGTCCGTGTTTTAATACGAGCCTGTATAAAAAACAGATTCCACGGTCGCGATGAATAGCCAAACCCACATCCCTAGACCCCTACGAGAGCGGCAAGCAACACTGCCAATTCTATGGTTAGGACACCCGGTCTCGACTCCTCGAGATGGTCTCCCACTGGACCCTAGAACCCGGTTACTTGTGCTCCCGGCCTTGGGTCTACCTAATGCGGAAAAGTAAATAATATACAATGGTGACATCATCCTCAACCCGGAAGTTCCCCAATAAAAGAATATTACATACAAATGAATTTTACATGAATGAAAAAGAAAAACTCTCATCTCACATAAAAACCCCGGCTATTCAAAACGCGACGATCCAATATAACATATCACAGCAACACATAATATCTCATATCATCAACGTAAGCAAGTATGCGTATCCCGATTGTCGTTGATGTATATCAACGATGCCGGCGATACACCACATACTACGCTTACGGTCACAGAAAAGAAAGTGTAAAACTACAACAGTTGGAATCCGCAACCTCCTTAGACATCGCATGCCCAACCAAATGAATTCCTTAGACATCGCATGCCTAACAATTATAAACCCCGCATTTTAGTCTCATTTATCGAAAACTCTTTTCAATATCAAGTCGGGCAATTCAACAAGATTCCCGACATCCATGATCGAATGCTCGTCGCAAATTTTAGTAGACGGCCGCACCCCCGATGCCGTCGACGAAGTGCACTAAGGAGGAACACCACTGCCGCGAGCACCCGAACGGATGCTTTTGGCGACGGGGTTCTCCTACAGTCACTTGGTCGGGGTTATGAGGCGTGGCTGTCTGTTAAGTTTACCCGGCTAGTATCCGCGTACGCTACGTGATTGCGACGGACTTTTGATCATATCAAAATTCCGTGGCAACTGATCATCTGAGACTGAACTGCTAGATTTATAACATTCAAATTAGTTATCTCATAACTACCTGTGAATTCCAAATGTTGTATCACATTCCAGATAAAAGGACAGTGTTAAACTTTCCGATCGAATAATCAAACACCCAAGATTTCCCAAATAGCTCAACACTTGAGCGGAGTTCAAAAAATATCCATCACATGCCACAGTACCAATGGTCCAGCCGTAGAAGGGTCAAGCCAACGCCTCACATGTGGCAACGCCGTACTGCCCCAAACCCTAAGGTTCAGATGCGGTTCAGACGGTCACATAATCGAGTTAAGGTTTGTGTTCTTCTAGAGGGTCCACCGGGTTACTTGCACGACTTAGAACGTTCTTAAAGTACGGAAAAATCCAACGCTTGGAAATTTTCCGGCAGGGGAAAAAGTGAGTTATTGATATCCGTTCGAACCTTTTAACACGTTCTAAAATTATCCGGAAAAACTTAAACGAAGTTAAATTATACGATCGAATCAACGAGTCCCCAATATATCCCAGAAAATTCAACACTTGAGTATAATTAAAAATACCCAGAAATATGAGGAAACACCTACGGACATTACTGTGTAAACACGTGTCCCCAATTCACTGTTATGGCCGCGGAACCGCCGTGACAAGCATGTTCTTGCCGCGGTTCCGCGGCACTTTGAGAGAGTTGGGGGCTCGTGTTTCATGGTTATCCTTAGAATTCCCTGCTGATTTTTTTGAGTATTTTTATTGCAGAAAAAATCACATTTTTACAAAATTTCCAGAGAAGGGTATAAACCGGGGTTTCGGGGTTCGATCGGACTTTAAACTTCGCCTAGACTTCGCCTAAAACTCTAGCTTGGCTCTGATACCACTGTAGGGTTACTAGGCACACGCACAAGGGTCTATAAGGTATCAACCATGCCCGATTTAAAATTTAGCCGTGCCGAACAACCCTAAACCAAGATCTTAGATTAGAGATTAGGCGAAACAAAGTATGTTAAACACTTTAACATCTAAGAGTTTGGGATTACAACCTTTTTAGTCAGGTCCTTCACTTCATAAGCTCCGTGTTGAGGTCCCTTCGCTGCGATCATCATGTACCCGGACTCTAGAGAGGCTCCACGAAGAGAATGATGCAAACTTGCTTCCGATCTTCGATAATTAAGATGATCTACCTTGAAGTTTCTTAAACACAAGCTCTCACTCACAAATGAAGTGAACACCCTAATCTAAATGGCTAAGATAGATTATGATGATGAAGTAGGAATTTAGCTCTATTTTATTTTCATAATCTCACCCATTTTCATCACAAGAATCAAAGCTAGAAAGCTTTGCAAGAAGGAAGAAGAAGATGAACAATGAATAATCCTTTTGTGATGAATAATGCAAATGATAATATCATTACAAATGCAACCATGGTCAACTATGACAAGGCTAACTAATGTAGAGATTTAACTAGGGCTAAGGGTTTGGGTTGGGGTAAGAATGAGTCACTTAAAATATCAACCATAATATCTTAGCTCATGACAAAAGAAAACCTTCTAGAAGGTTCATGAAAGAACTAACCCAATTCAAACCCTAACCTTGTTTAATCTCCACTAAACATGTTGCATTAGTAATCATATCATGTTACAATATTATATATCACATATATAATATATATATTTGTAACAAAAGAAAATAATACAATTAATATATATTGCATATATATCAATGTATGGTATGGATGAGAAACCCTATTAGATCGGCGGAGAGGCTGGGGTTCGTCGGGTACTATTGAATCCTCTGGTTCCACTAAATATTTAGTTGCAGTTTGTGTTGCTGGAACTTCTTCCAGTTCTACCTCAGAACCACTAATCTCTTTTGCAAGAAATTCCTTTTCTAAAAAGGTGGCATGTTGAGCAACAAACACCTTTTGCTCCTTACTGTGGTAGAAAAAATATCCATAAGAATTCTTCGGATATCCTACAAACTTGCAAAGAACTGATCGTGCCTCGAGTTTGTCCAGATTTTGCCTTTTGACATAGGCCGGACAACCCCATATCTTAACTCGTTTAAGATACGGTCTCTTCCCACTCCATATCTTATATGGTGTGGTAGGTACAGATTTTGACGGAACTTGATTCAATAGGTATGCTGCTGTCTCCAGTGCATATCCCCAGAAGGAAATAGGCAACTCAGCAGTGCTCATCATAGAGCGCACCATATCTAATAGGGTGCGATTCCTCCACTCCGATACACCGTTGTGCTGTGGTGTATAAGGAGGAGTAAGCTGAGAGAGAATCGCATTCTCTTTTAGATAATCCAGGAACTCATTGCTCAAGTATTCTCCTCCTCGATCAGTTCGAAGGATCTTAATACTTTTTCCCGTTTGGTTCTCTACTTCATGCTTATATTCTCTGAATTTCTCAAAAGCTTCAGACTTGTGTATCATTAGGAACACATGTCCGTATCTAGAGAGATCGTAAGTGAATGTAATAAAGTAGGAAGAACCGTTCCTGGTATGCGTAGACATAGGACCGCATACATCACTATGTACCAGTCCTAAGAGTTCCGTAACTCTTTCTCCGTGTCCACTAAACGGAGTTTTGGTCATTTTACCTTTGAGACATGAATGACATGTATCATAAGATGATAATTCGAACGGATTCAAGTATCCATCTTTATGTAACTTAGCTAGTCGTGTCGCATTGATATGACCAAGTCTACAATACCATAAGAAGGATTCGTTCATTTCTGAACTCTTCCTCTTGTGTGTGTTTTGTATATTAAGGTTTGTATTTTGATTGAGAATGAATATGCCATTATGTTACGAGCCTGATCCAATCAACTTTTGATTCAGGAATATGTTCATAACATTATCCTGTACTACAAAATTATATCCTTCTTTACTTAATAAAGAAACTGATATAATGTTGCACATCATGTTTGGTATATAATAGCACTCATTCAGGATCAGTGTATTACGAATTGGTAATACAAGGTGATATTCGCCAACTGCTTTGGCTGCAATACTTGCACCATTCCCTACTTGAACGGAATGATCACCTTTTCCCAGTTCTCTACCTTTACGTAGCTCATGTGACAATTTACATATATGGGATCCTGATCCGGTATCTAATACCCAGGACGTAGGGTGAACTGAGAAACAGTTCTCAATAACTAACACGCCCAAAGAAGGTGCATCAACATGCATGTTCTCTGTTTGGGCAGCGTGAGAATCCAGATATTCTCCTATTCCCTGTTCAGTCTTATAACTCTTATAAGAAAGAACGGGACCAACGTTCCCTTGCTCAGTATAATAAGTGGGTTCAGTCAATACATCCATATTATTATCTTGATTATTGCCATCTAACTTGTATCATCAACCATGATATATTTGCATGTATGTATGTGTGTATGCACATCATCATGTACATATACATGCATGCATCCATTAAAAGAAAAGGGTTTAAATAAATGAGATAAACGTCAATATTAAATCAACACTTGATTTAATAAACCGGTCATATCTCATACGACCCGACTAGTATAAAACGCCCGATTAAAATACAGTATCACATACTCGTATTTAATCGAGTTTCCGCACATATCTCATATGCGCACCACTTCGTTTCGCCTGAGCCGAGAAACTTCTATGTGGGACTCTAAGACTCGTCAATACGCCAGCAGTAGGTGATGATCATATCAAACACCCATAAGCCGTAAGCGGTCAGCTAAACGTAACGGCCACCCGGGTATTGAGCGATCAGAAGAAGAACAAGCGAACCTGTCAAAACACCTGTTAATCCAACTGGCAACACTTACCGTACAGTCCGGTCTCTTCGTCAGATATGCTGCATATCGAGTCTAGGGATGGAATCGTCGACCCCAATAACTCAATAAGTCATGCCGGTATATGGCCTATAACAGATCGAGAAACTTACTGATAACACTTATCAGTAATATCTCAGCAGCCCTGGCCAGGGACTTCCCGTTATAGCCAATCGTGCACAGCACAGCATCAACCCCGAATACCGGGAGAGACGAAACCTCTCCTATCGCTCACTGCCTCCATATGCCTCAGGACTATACCCAAAATCCACCTGTTTGTACGATTCTGTAGAGCCGTAATAGGGTGGAGATCAAAGTACAGTGGGAGGACACACAAGACTCTATGACGATCTCGGGTCTACAGACTAACCTATACCAGTGTCACCTGAGAACTGCTATCCGACGTATGATATAATACCACATAGGAGTTCTCGGTGAGTCCGTTCAGTTTACCCAGTCTCACCGAGCACCCGTATATTATCTTTGGTGTCATCACACTAGACGGATATAGGATCATCCATCGCCCATCATATAGAACAAGAATGGTATACGCTAGTCTACACTGGAATATCGATGCCCTGTCTCGATATACCTACGACTAGGAACATTTCAAGGATATGCTTATAAACTACAGATGTCCCACTAGTATGATCCGCATCATAATCTCAGTAGTCAAGCCAATATCCTTATGGCTTTATCAACATGTACCAAATGAATATAAACATGATCAAGTGAACATATGATAAAGTGAAACCAGATAGCATACTATCATGTCGAGCAAGACTGTCCTCTGAATATACATATATATATACACATCAGTACATACACTATCTCATAATGGCCTCTAGGGCATATATATATCCAACAATCTCCCACTTGCACTAAGGCCAGTTATTGGCGTATCTCATACCCAACATCTCAAAAAGTCGCTCATGCTGCGGCTGAGGGAGGGCCTTGGTGAATGGATCCACAGCGTTGTTCTTTGTGTCTACTCTCTTAATCTCGATCTCGCGGCGATCAGCTATCTCCCGGATCACATGATATCGCCTCAGGATGTGTCTGGATTTCTGATGGGACCTGGGCTCTTTGGCTAACGCCATAGCCCCATTATTGTCACAATACAAAAGTATTGGATCAATAATAGTTGGAACTACTCCTAGCTCCGTGATGAACTTCCTCATCCAGACGGCTTCCTTGGCAGCATCATTTGCAGCAATATATTCGGCTTCCATCGTTGAGTCTGCAACGGTATCCTGTTTGGAACTCTTTCAACTCACCGTCCCTCCATTGAGGGTAAATGCAAACCCTGAGATAGTCTTGCTGTCATCCTTGTCACTCTGGAAGCTCGAATCGGTAAAGGCCTCCATTTGGAGATCCCCGTTACCATATACCAAGAACAATTCTTTAGTCCTTCGTAAGTACTTAAGAATGTTCTTCAAAGCAATCCAGTGTTCTCCCTTGGGTTTGACTGATACCTGCTTACTACACTAAATGCATAAGCAACATCAGGGCGTGTACATAACATCGCATACATTATCGATCCTACTATCGAAGCATAGGGAATAATGCTCATGCGAGCTCTCTCTATATCAGACTTTGGGCAATCGTCCTTTGAGAGAGTGACTCCGTGGCAAGCGGTTAAGGCACCCCGCTTGGAGTCTTCCATACTAAATCTCTTTAGGATGGTGTTAATGTACTTGGTTTGGGACAATCCTAATAACCGTTTGGATCTATCCCTATAGATCCGTATACCCAATATGTATGTGGCATCACCCAGGTCCTTCATGGAGAACCTTTGCGATAAGAATGATTTGACTGACAGTAGCATAGGAATGTCATTTCCTATCAGAAGTATGTCATCCACGTACAATACGAGGAACACGACATTTCTCCCTACAGTCTTCTTATAAACACAAGGTTCATCTGGATTTTTGATGAAATCAAACTCTTTGATAACATCATCAAAACAGATGTTCCAACTCCGTGATGCCTGATTTAATCCATAATTGGATTTAAGCAACTTACATGCTTTTCCGCTGCTCCCACTGTCAATGAAGCCTTCTGGCTGATCCATATAAACGCATTCATCTAAATCACCATTTAGGAATGCAGTTTTAACGTCCATCTACCAGATTTCATATTCGTAGCGAGCAGCAATAGCAAGTAGGATCCGAATGGATTTAAGCATGGCTACCGGAGAGAAAGTCTCGTCATAGTCCAAACCTGGTCTTTTACGAAAATCTTTCGCTACCAACCTTGCCTTATTGGTCTCTACCTGTCCATCTACACCGATCTTTCTTTTAAAGATCCATTTGCAATCCACAGGTTTTATCCCGGAGGGTACATCTTCCAAAGTCCATACTTTGTTGGTGTACATGCACTCCATTTCAGATCTCATGGCATCCAGCCATTTCACAGAGTCACCACTCGTTATAGCCTGATGAGAACTGGCAGGATCATCATCATCCATGATGCAATCTTCTCTATCACCATCAATGAGAAAACCGTAGTATCTCTCCGGTGGGCGAGAAGTCCTACCAGATCTACGGAGTGGCTGAGGCTCATTAGATTCTGTTATAACTTCAGGTTCAGCCAAGTCATCATTTGTAACTTGTGTCTCTAGAACCTCTTCTAGATCTACCACATTGCCATCAGCATCATTTGAAAAAAATCTCATTTTCTAAAAAAGTGGCATACTGAGAAACAAACACCTTTTGTTTCTCCTTGTGGTAGAAAAGATACCCAAATGAATGTTTAGGATATCCTACAAATATACATTTGACTGATCGTGTCTCGAGTTTGTCTGGATTCTGCTTTTTGACAAAAGACGGACAACCCCAAATCTTAAATCTTTTAAGAGATGGTTTTTTCCCATGCCATATCTCATATGGAGTGGTAGACACGGTCTTGGTTGGAACTTTGTTTAACAGAAAAGCTGATGTTTCCAATGCATGCCCCCAAAACAAGAGAGGTAACTCAGAATCACTCATCATGGATCGTACCATATCCAATAGGGTACGATTCCGCCGTTCTGACACACCGTTGTGCTGTAGTGTGTAAGGTGGAGTGAGCTCAGAGAGAATCCCATTCTCTTTTAGGAAGTCCAAGAACTCAGTACTTAAGTACTCTCCACCTCGATCTAATCGAAGTATCTTGATACTCTTTCCTGTTTGGTTTTCTACTTCATGTTTATACTCCTTGAATTTCTCGAGAGCTTCAGACTTATGCTTTATCAAATACACATGACCGAATCTTGAGAAATCATCAGTAAAAGTTATGAAGTAAGAAAAACCGCCTCTTGCATGTGTAGACATTGGTCCGCATACATCACTTTGTATGAGGCCTAGGAGCTCAGTAGCTCTTTCTCCGTGTCCTGTAAACGGAGTTTTGGTCATTTTACCTTTGATACAAGACTGGCAAGTTGCATAAGATTTATACTCAAAAGAATTTAAATATCCATCTTTATGAAGCTTGTTTAGTCTTGTTTCATTAATATGACCAAGTCTATAATGCCAAAGAAAAGCTTCATTTATATCTGAAAATTTTCTTTTATTTGTGTGTTGTATGTTGAAAACTGTGTGTTGATTAAGGACGTATATCCCGTTATTTAATGTACCACAACCAATCAACTCTTGATTAAGTTTAATGTTCATAATATTGTGTTGCACAGCAAAATGATACCCTTCATTGTCTAATAAGGAAACAGATATAATATTACAAAGCATACTTGGCACAAAATAGCACGGGTTCAAAACCAATATACAACCCGAAGGCAACCCTAGGTGATACTCTCCCACTGAAACTGCATTTACATTGGAACTATTTCCAGCTTGGAGAGTATGATCACCTGTCTTTAGAACTCTGCTATTTCTCAACGCCTGCACAGAATTGCAAATATGAGAACCCAAACCGGTATCCAATACCCAGGAAGCAGAGTTAATAGAAAAATAGTTTTCAATTACGAACACACCTGAAGCTGAAGCATCACCATGCTTCTTCTTGAGTTCTAGGTACTCAATACAGTTCTTCTTCCATTGTCCCGTCTTTTTGCAGTGGAAACATTCTCCTTTTCCCGATTCCCCAACCTTGGACTTGCCTTTTCCCTTAACCTTTTTGACTCCATCCTTAGCTTTGGTGGGTTTCTTCTTCATCTTTCCCTTGTCCTTAGCCTTCGGGTAAGAGGAGGAGGATTGCCCAACACTCATAACGGGAGTTTTCACTGACTTCAGTATGCTCTCTGCACTCCTTAACATATTAAGGAGTTCAGGCAGTTCCTTCTCCATGTTGTGCATGTTGAAGTTAACAATGAACTGAGCAAAGGTGGAGGGGAGAGACTGCAGAATAATATCCGTATATTGTTCATTGTCCATTGTCCACCCAAGGTCCTCAAGCTCTTCTATGAGAGCTATCATTTTCAGAACATGGTCTCCTACTGCTGTGCCAGCGGTCATTCGCATCTGAAACAGTTTCTTAGACGCTTCGTATCGTAATACGTGAGATTGCTCTCCATACAACTCTTTTGTATGGAGGAATATGGCTTGTACGTCCATATTCTCGTGCTGCTTCTGATGTGTGTTATCCATCGATGCAAGCGCGAGGCATTTAGCCGTGGCACAGTCAGCGTCCCATGTCTTGCGGATTTCCCTATCCGCAACTGAAGGTTTAGGACCTAGAGTGGGTAGGGTTGGAGTCGTGAGGACATATGATACTTTATCATAAGTCAAGGCAATGTTTAAATTCCTCAGCCAGTCTTTATAGTTGGTTCCATTCAGCTTGTTTTTATCTAATAGAAGCTTAAGTCCTGTCATAGATATCTTCCATTAATAGAGAGAAAAGAATACACTTAGCGAAAGCTCTTGCGAAAATCAGATTGGTTATTATCTTGTTTAATCGATGTCTCCCACTATTTTTATCAAATTTTCTTTAAAACCTTTTAAAAAGAAAACTAGCCGGGATTAATTACATTCTACAACTTCGCTAACCGTTTAGCCAAACCAGTGCCGATACTTGAGGGAGGTTCCCCGTGCTTTCGCACAGACCTAATTAAAATAAACTTCATCTTCCCAGAGGCGTAGCCCCGTTTGACACATTTCTAGACACCTACTGAGTTAGCTAATTGTAAAGTGCAAAATTCTCCCGGGAGCAACATTTGCTCACAGTGGGATCGGGATCCTACTATCATATAGAAGGTATACAATCTCATTGTAATTTTCAACTCTTGAAATTCCCGATATTATTTTTACCCCTAGTACTCATGACCTTAACTAAAGTCAACATATAATATAGTACTAGTCAAGTTCTTCCCGTTATTTCGTGATTAACTAGACCCACCCATATGACCCTTAACTAAAGTCAACATAATCATATGAGTGTCCTAACTAATCTGCATCATATGCAGTGTAGGAAGACATCACTTAGCTACCGTTCACTGCGCCTTAACTAAAGTCAAAATACGCAACACGAATACTAAGTACTCTACTTCCTAAAATGACGGAAGGCTGCGGATAGTTTTTAAGAAAACTTTTATTGCTTTGAACTTGATATCGTTGTAGAATCTAATGGGTTTAAAAGGAGTGGCTTAAGCTCTGCATTTTGAAACCTGCTTTTTCATAAAAGGCCGAGTGTGTTTCAAATCCGATTCTACAACATCTTTGTAGGTTCATTTTTCTTTTACATTAATCTCATTAATGTAGTCCCATCATTTAAATCCTAAGCCATTACAGAAAGAAATGAAAATATAACGTACTCTTATGCCACTCGCATTCGCCACAGTGTCCTGATATGCACCGTTAGGTTACTTAACTAACGGCATACCAGGACGGGGCTAGCGCGGGTGAAAAACATAAGTAACGTCTATTATATATCATATATATAATATCGCATTCGTCTCAGATATATATTAAATGATCACATCAGATAATAAAAGCAGGAGAAGCACATTTAATATAGGATATCTAGGAGGTCCGTATTTTGTATTTAGCCAGCAATAAAAATACGGATTCCACGGTCGCGATGAATAGCCAAGCCCACACCCCTAGACCCCTACGAGAGCGGCAAGCGACCCTACCAATTCTGGAATTAGGCGACATGTATACGAAGTTAAAACTCTGATCCAACCCCGAAACATCGAAATTGACCCCCTCTCTGGAAATTTTGTAAAAATGTGATTTTTCCTGTATTAAAAATACTCAAAAAAAATTAGCAGGGAATTCTAAGAGTTAATGTGAAAAACGACACCCAAATTCCACTAAAGCGCCGCGGAACCGCGGCAGAACCATGCCTTACGCGGCGGTTCCGCAGCGGCACTGTAGAATTAGGGTTAGCTTTTTGGCACAGTACATCCGTAGGTACTTGTACATGATTCTGGGTATTTTTAATCTGACTCAAATGTTGAGTGTTCTGGGGATTATTTTGTATTCGTTGATTCGATCGGAAAATTTAATTTCATTTTGTTTTCCGGATATTTTAGAAACTGTTAAAATGTTCGATCGGATATCATTAACTCATTTTTCCCGGCACGAAAAACTTTCAAGTGTTGAATTTTTCTTGAGTTTAAATCTTTCGGAAAAACGTGCAAGTAACGCGGTGGACCCTCTAGAAGAACACAAACCTTAACTCGATTATGTGACCGTCTGAACCGCCTCTAAAACTTAGGGTTTGGGGCAGTACGGCATTGCCACATGTGAGGCGTTGGCTTAACCCTTCTACGGCTGGACCATTGGTACTGTGACATATTCTGGGACTTTTTGAACTCCGCTCAAGTGTTGAGCTATTTAGGAAATCTTGGGTATTTGATTATTCGATCGGAAAGTTTGATACTGTCTATTTATCTGGAATGTGGTACAATATGTGGAATTCATATAATTAGGCATGAAATGCGAAGTATGTGATATTTCGGATTTACGATATTTAAAGAGATTGTGGATTCCAAATGTTGTAGTTTTACATTTTCTTTTCTGTGACCGTAAGTGTAGTATGTAGTTGTATTGCCGGTTTTTGTTGCTATACATCAACGACGATCGGTGTATGCATACTTACTTACGTTGATGATATGAGATATTATGTGTTGCTGTGATATGTTATATTAGATCGTCGTGTTCTGAATAGCCGGATTTTTTTTTATGTGAGATGAGGGTTTTTATTTTCATTCATGTAAAATTCATTTGTATGTAATATTCTTTTATTGGGGCACTTCCGGGATGAGGTTGATGTCACCAGTGTATATTATTTACTTTTCCGCATTAGGTAGACCCAAGGAGGGGAGCACAAGTAACCGGGTTCTAGGGTCCAGTGGGAGGCCATCTCGAGGAATCGAGACCGGGTCTCCTAACCCTAGAATTGGCAGTGTTACTTGCCGCTCTCGTAGGGGTCTAGGGATGTGGGTTTGGCTATTCATCGCGACCGTGGAATCCGTGTTTTATATAGGCTCGTATTAAAACATGGACATCCTAGTATATCCAACATTTCATATATGTTCTTCTGCTGCAATGTTCTGTGATGAGATCATATTACTTCCTGAGACGAATGCTTATACTATATATATATGCTGATATATAAATATTTCTGCTTTCGTTTCTTCTGTGATGCTCAGGAAGCATAAGCTGATGGGTTTTATTAATGAGATTAATAAAAGAAAAGAAACCTAAAAGATTTTGTAGAATCAAAACTTTATAAAAAAGGTAGCTACAGTTTTGCTTTGCATAGCGGTATATATGATATACCCTGCACCTTATTCGATGAGGAAAGAGCCGAGATCCCTTCACCAGAAGTGACCTCTTTAGCGAAACTGGCAGATGCTACAAACTCACGGTTTAGTTTTTGACAGCTTATATAGTTCTTGCTTTGCACAGCGGTATATATGATATACCCTGCACCTTATTCGATGGGGAAAGAGCCGAGATCCCTTCACCGGGAGTGACCTCTTTAGCGAAACTAGAAAAGCCTCAAAAACACTCCTTTTCAAAAATCACTTGTTTCTACAACGATATCATGTTCATTACGCTCATGGTTTTCTGAAAAACCTGCATAGCCCTCCGTCATTTCAGATAGATATTACTTAGTATTCGTGCTATGTTTGTTGACTTAGTCAAGGCGTAGTGTACGGTAGATAAATAGTGTTTATCTGCTAAAGCATGAGATGTGATTGGATTACGGTAGTTGTACGGCATTGTTGACTTAGTCAAGGGTCGTACTGGTGGGTTTAATTCAATTGGGAAATGTACGGGTTGAACTTGACTTGCGATTTATGGTTTGTTGACTTAGTCAAGGTTATAGATCGCTAGGGGCAAAATATTATCGGGAATTTTAAGTATTGAAATTTGCAATGAGATTGCATACCTCCTATGAGATAGTTGGATCCCGATACCCACTGCGAATAAGAGTTACTCCTGGAAGAGTTTTACATAGGATAATTAGCCGATCAAGTAGGTGTCTAGAAAGGTGTTAACGGGGTTATGCCTTTGGGAAAACGAGGTTTATTTTAATTAGGTCCGTGCGAGAGCACGGGGAACCTCCCTCAAGTACCGACACTGATCTGGCTGAAAGATTGACGAAATTGTAGGGTGTAATTAATCCCGGCTAATCTTACCTTTTAGGGTTTGAAGGAAGATTTGATAAAAACAGTGGGAGACATCCTGATTAGATAAGATAATAACCAATCTAATCTTGCAAGAGCATACGCTAAAGTGTTTTCTTCTCTCTCTCTCCAGGTAGCGACCATGTCAGGCCATAATCAAGATAATAATATGGATGTATTGACTGAACCCGCTTATTATACTGAGCAGGGGAACGTTGGACCCATTCTATCTTATAAGTGTTATAAGACTGAGCAGGAAACATGAGAACATATGGATTCTCACGCCGCCCAAACGAAGAATAAGCATGTTGATGCACCTTCTTCGGGTGTGTTAGTTATTGAGAACTGTTTCTCAGTTCATCCAACGTCCTGGGTATTAGATACCGGATCAGGATCCCACATATGTAATTTGTTACATGGGCTACGTAAAGGTAGAGAACTGGGAAAATGTGATCATTCCGTAACAGTAGGGAATGGTACACATATTGCAGCCAAAGCAGTTGGCGAATATCACCTTGTATTACCAAGAAGTAATACACTGATTCTGAATGAGTGCTATTATATACCGAACATGATGTGAAACATTATATCAGTTTCTTTATTAAGTAAAGAAGGATATAATTTTGTAATACAGGATAATATTATGAACATCTTCCTAAATCTAAAGTTGATTGGATCAGGCTCGTTACATAATGACATATTCATTCTCAATCAAAATACAATCCTTAATATACAAAGCACACACAAGAGGAAAAGTTCAGAAATGAACGAATCCTTCTTGTGGCATTGTAGACTTGGTCATATCAATGCGACACGGCTAGCTAAGTTACATAAGGATGGATATTTGAATACGTTCGAATTATCATCTTATGATACTTGCCATTCATGTCTCAAAAGAAAAATGACCAAAACTTCATTTAGTGGACACGGAGAAAGAGTTACGGAACTCTTAGGACTGGTACATAGTGATGTATGCGGTCCTATGTCTACGCATGCCAGGAACGGTTCTTCTTACTTCATTACATTCACTAACGATCTCTCTAGATATGGACATGTGTTCCTGATGAAACACAAGTCTGAAGCTTTTGAGAAATTCAGAGAATATAAGCATGAAGTAGAGAACCAAACGGGCAAAAGTATTAAAATCCTTCGATCTGATCGAGGAGGAGAATACTTGAGCAATGATTTTCTAGATTATCTAAAAGAGAATGGGATTCTCTCTCAGCTTACTCCTCCTTATACACCACAGCACAACGGTGTATCGGAGCGGAGGAATCACACCCTATTAGATATGATGCGCTCCATGATGAGCAATGCTGAGTTACCTATTTCCTTCTGGGGGTATGCGCTTGAGACAGCCATATACCTATTGAATCTAGTTCCATCTAAATCTGTATCTACCACACCATATGAGATATGGAGTGGGAAGAGACCATATTTTAAACGAGTTAAGATATGGGGTTGTCCGGCCTATGTCAAAAGGGAAAATCCGAACAAATTCCAGGCACGATCAGTTCTTTGCAAGTTTGTGGGATATCCAAAGAATTTTCAAGGATATTTTTTCTACCACACTGAGGAATAAAAAGTGTTTGTTGCTCAACATGCCACCTTTTTGGAAAATGAATTTCTTGCAAAAGAAATTAGTGGCAATGAGGTAGAGCTGGAAGAGGTTCCAGCACCGCAAACTACAACTGATGATTTATTGGAACCAGAGGATTCAGTAGTATCCGACGAACCCCAGCCTCTCCGCCGATCTAGTATGGTTTCTCGTCCACCTGAGAGATACTACGGTTTTCTCATTGATGGTGGAAGCGAGGATTGCATCATGGAAGATGATGACCCGACTAGTTTCGAGCAGGCCATCACGAGTGGTGACTCTGTGAAATGGCTGGATGCAATGCGATCTGAAATGGAATCCATGTACACCAACAAAATATGGAATTTAGAAAATGCTCATGAAGGGGTAAAACCCATTGGGAGCAAATGGATCTTTAAAAAGAAAATTGGTGTAGATGGAAAAGTTGAGACTTTAAAAGCTAGACTTGTTGCAAAGGGTTTTCGTCAACGACCAGGTGTGGATTATGACGAAACCTTTTCTCCAGTGGCTATGCTTAAGTCCATCCGGATCTTACTTTCCATTGCTGCATACCATGACTACGAAATCTGGCAAATGGATGTTAAGACCGCCTTTCTAAACAGTGATTTAGAAGAGTGCGTGTACATGATTCAGCCAGAGGGCTTCGTAGATAGTGTGTTGGAGATAGTGCCCTCAGAGTCAATTATTGGATCACAGGCACGTGATTGCAATGATTGAGGGAGGTCCTATTTCGGTAGGACAGTCTTACTCAAGATGATAGTATGCTATCAGGTTTACCTTTATCATCGTGTACTGCTTTAGGTGACCTTATAGGTCACTATTGCACATTGATAGAGCCCCTAGGATTCTTGCTTGACTGCCAGCAGTATGAGGGCGATCATATACGTGGGAGCTGGTAGTCTATAAGCACATCCTTAAAAGGTCCCTAGTCGTGGGAGTTTCGAGACAGGGCATCGATACTCCAGAGTAGACTAGTGTATACAGTCGAGACCCCGACAAGGGGCGGTGGCCGGTCTCACAAGCCATTGGTGTCAGTTGGTTCACCTAAGATGTATACGGGTGCTCATTGGGTTATGAGTACACCGGACAGGACTCGCCGGGAACATGCTAGTTGGTATTATACCTGATGTCAGATAGCAATTCCCTGGTGACATGTGTACAGGTTAGTTCATCGACCTGAGATCGTCATTTATCTCGTGTGAGTTCCCACTATGCTTTGATTACTACCCTACCACGCTCAAAGGAGACGTGCAAACAGGTTTTAGTTGGGTACAGTCCCGAGCCACATGGAGGCAGTGAGCGGATCTGCAGGGGTTCGTCTCTCCCGGTATTGGGGGTGAGGTCGCGCTGTGTCTAGGAGAGCCGGTACATGAAATTCCTTGGCCAAGGCAGGAGATTTACCGGTAGGTATTCCGGTAGTATCTCAGGGTGTTCTGGGCTACACTCCGACACGACTTGTACCGCTTTTGGGGGTCTGACTTTTACCAACCCCCTAGGCCCGCCATGCGATGCTCATAGACGAACGGACCGGACTGTACGGATATTGTCACTGACAGGCTCAGTAGGGTGTCAGGATGAGTTCGCTCATCGATATCCCTTTTGGTCAATACCTGGTAGCCCGTTACGTATAGGCTAATACCTCTGACGTGCTAGTAGTTAAATCCACAACCAAAGTATTGACGAGTCTTTAGAGTCCCCCACAGACCAGTTTCTTAAGTTTCGGGCAAAACGCTGTAGAGGCCGTATGGAGATATGGCAGGGTTCTATCAGATACGTGCGGTATTGCACGGATCATGATCAGACGGTTAATACTAGCGGGATTTGGTTTAAGCCGGATCCTAGTATTGTACTGTGTAGATTTGGCTCATTGCATTTGTATTCGGTCGGAATACAAATGCGGGTATGTATATACAGTAGCAGGGTTTTCCTGTAATTTATTACGGGATCAGTTTTCTGAAGTTGCCAGTTTGCATTCCGTTTCGGCCATTTTCCTTTGTATCCATCCTTGGCTGAAAATTGGTGGAGGAGGGCTAATTTGCAAATGTGCAAATTAGCAATTTGGAGGGTTGTTTTTGAAAGTTGTAGTGTCATGATGGTTCCTCCATCATTTAACTTCTTCACTTCATGATGGCTTGACCTTTGTAGGAAATGATTGGGTTTATGAGTGTTGGCTTTAGTTTGTGATCATGTTTCATGATGACCTTTTCCTCTCTCTTGCATTATGGGGGCTCTCTCTCTTTTTGGTCCATACTCTCTCCTCTCATTTTTTCTACATGCCATGGCCGGCCAAAGGGGAAGGGGGCTGCCCATTTTTTTGTGGGGGATTTTTGGTTCTCTTGTGTTTGTAAAAATCCCCAACCTCATCTCCAAAAATGCTATCATCTCATTCCTCCACTAATGGCAACTTCCACAACCCCAAAGAGATATAGTTTTCTACACTACATTCTACAGCAATTCTTGGGCACGTCGGCTTGCCAACTTCGTGCCCGAGTTGCCTCGGTCTAGAGGTGGGAGCCCGTAAAAGAAGCCGGCGATGTGGTGCCCTTCCGGCGAGGAGGTAAAGACCGGAGATTCCGCAGGGAGATCGGGACGACGACGAGAAGACCGAAGGACACGGATCGCTCGGTATATCTCTCTACCCTTCTCTTGTTAGCTAGGTCTATGTTAATGGCCCGATCCGGGTTTATAGTGCGCGGTGGTGCCGGTTCAAAAGTTAAAGTAAATTATCGTTTCCGCATTTTGGCCTCGGATTGACGGCCGGGGCGCCGCCGTGCACTTACATAGTGGGAGTAGCGGAAAGGTGTGCAAGCTACTTAAATCCATTTATGGGTTAAAGCAAGCATCGCGGAGTTGGAACATCTGTTTTGATGTTGTAGTCAAAGAGTTTGACTTCATCAAAAATATAGATGAACCTTGTATTTATAAGAAGGTTGCAGAGAGTAAGGTTGTATTCCTCATATTTTACGTGGATGGCATACTCTTGATAGGAAATGATATTCCTATACTGCAATCAGTCAAGCTCTTCTTATCACAAAGATTCTCAATGAAAGATCTAGGTGATGCCTCCTGCATATTGGGAATCATGATCTATAGAGATAGATCTAAAAGGATACTAGGATTGTCCCAATCTAGGTACATTGACACCATACTAAAGAGGTTTAGTATGGAAGAATCCAAGCGTGGGAACCAACCCACGATCTCTGGACTCACTCTCTCCAAAGAGATGTCCCCCAAAACTGATTTGGAGAGAGCTCGCATGCAAGGGATACCCTATGCTTCGGCAGTAGGCTCTATCATGTATGTGATGCTATGTACCAGACCCGATGTAGCATACTCACTAAGTGTAGTGAGTCGGTATCAAGCAGATCCTGGAGAGAGTCACTGGATAGCTGTGAATAATATTCTCAAGTACTTGCGAAGGACTAAGGAGATGTTCTTGGTGTATGGTAATGGAGAACTCCAGGTGGATTCCTTTACCGATTCCAGCTTCCAAAGTGATAAGGACGACTCTAATTCGCACTCGGGATTTGTCTTTACCCTCGATGGAGGGGCGGTATGTTGGAAAAGTTCCAAACAGGATACCGTTGCAGACTCGACGATGGAGGCTGAATACATCGCTGCCAACGATGCTGCCAAAGAGGCTGTCTGGAAAAAGAATTTCATTAGTGAACTTGGTGTGGTTCCTGTTCAGACCATAATATTGCATTTATCATTTCCCTATTCTTATCCTTTTTATAAATAAACAGGTACTCTTGACGCACGTTTGTTGCATATTACAGGATACAGGTTTCTGGAGCAAATACAGTGAAAAAGACACAAAATAACATAAAAGGGACTTTTGACCAATAATTAGACGAATCCTAGTCAAGCCCAGTTCACATAGGTGCAAGGCAACGAATGTCAAGGTGAAACGGTTAAAAAGCCCAATACAAGTCTTCACTGAAGATCTGGAGAAGAGTGAGAAGCCAACAGAGAAACTACATATGGAAACAAGGAGCCCAAGAAACCCTGAACCAAGCCCAAGATTTTCTGAGCCCAAATCCCTTATTTGGCCGCGGATCCGCGGCCAAACCCATGCTGGCGCCGCGGTTCCGCGGCCATAGAGGGCCCATGTCGGTGCAGATTTTCTGTACTGTTGCGACGTTGTGGGTGTTGGGATTTTCAGTGGTCAAATCTGTAATTGCGCATGTGCGAGAGTCTGTAACCCTAGATTTCCTATTTTCCTATAAATTGTAATCTTAGATCTGAAAAATGTATGCCTCTTTTCAATAAATAAAATTCAGAATTTCTGGGAGTGACATTCAGATCTATTCTGTCTTCTACTTGGAGGGAGCCATCAAATCTGTAGGTAATTTATTTCCTTGCTTTTATTTTCTAGTTTAATTTATCATCCCCTAATGAGCGAGTAGTCTCCTCGCTTGTTAGGGTTAGCCTTAGGGAAAGGGTTGAGAGATGAGATCTCTCACCCCTTTCAATGCCGCTTTAACCTAACGAATTAGAACTCCACGCATACGAGCACAACCGCTCCCTGCGGCATCCTACCCATCGAGGTAACGATGAACCGTAGTATAAAGGTCCGGTTGCGCGCGTTTTCCGTGGGGGTTAGGATGATTATCAACAAAGGAGGGATACGAATCTAAAGGAAGAAACATCTTCCCAAAAGATTCGTATCCACTTTATTGATAATTAACTTAACACCTAATAGATCTAAAAAAAAGTAGGCATTGAAAGCGGTGAAGAGAAACATTAATCTCCAAAACTTCCCCTGAGCCTAACCCTAGCAAGACTTTCAATTAGATTAATTAGATCTAATTTTTATAGATTTTTATAAACCAATCAAAACGACAAATAGAATCAACTCGTTAAAAAACACTAAAGGAATTTACCCGTCTCTGTGGATCGACCCGCACTCACCGGCTAGCTGCGAAGCGACGCCGTTTCTTGATTGCGGTAAAATACAAGTTTTGACACTTAATCAAATGGCGCCGTTGCCGGGGACGGCGTAATATTTCTTTTTGTGAATTTTCGGGTTGATATAAATTTAAAAAAATTATAAAAATCTGAAAATATAAAAAAATATAAAAATTATCAATTTTGATCTGTTTGAAGGGTTTATTTTTGAATCTTGCAGGAATAGTGAAGATCTGAAATTTTACAGAGCGCAAATCAGAAAGGTACATATAAGAACAGAGAGGAACTATCAGTACAGAGCTACACAATTTTTTCCAGTGGCTGAACCCACCCCCTGACCGCGTTTCCGCCGCATAAGTAGGCCCCACGCCGCGGATCCGCGCCTCGTCTGCCACGTCAGCACACCAGATTTGCACTGTTTGTTCTCTTCTTCTCCCCTCTGCAACCTCCATATCTCTGTCTGTAAAAATTTTTTCTGCAGGAATTCTTTGCGTAAAGAGTCTTTCTCCCCCTTCTAAATAACAGATTTTCTGCAGGGTTCTTTGCGCCGCGCTAAAATTGAATGCAAGTGAATTTTTGTTTTGCATAATTTAATTGGACTTAAGGGGCTATTTGACCAAACTCAGATTGGGTGGGGATTTCATCACCCTTCCCAGGACCCCAGAAAACACCTAAAGCATTTTGCATCGACCACCTTTAATTAAAAAAGATTAGACTCAGACCTAAGGACAGCGAGCTCAATAGGAAAAGGACTAGGGTAGGCATCGGCCGTTTATCCTAACCGGCATTGCGGTGTCTAGGCTAGTGGTTATTAATTAGGCCCACTGTAGTGGTGGTTCCTTCCCACTTACCTGGCCGTACTTGTCCGTGAAGAGGCGGTTTGAGGTTTATTTTCTAGCCCTAGTTAGGAGCTGTCTAGTAGACCTAGGCGACCCTAGATCTAGGCTTGATTGTGCATGTGTGGTTGATTCAGTTGTGTCACGAGTCCGTTTTCAAAAAAAAAAACTTCTTTGCAAAACTCTCACAAAAAAAATAAAGAAAAATCTTTTCAAAACTTGCAACTTGCCGCTAAGAAAACTTGCAACTCACCTCCACCATTTCTTCTCACTGACGTTATCTTACCCCCACATTCTGTTTTTTTCTGACTACACTACTCCTTTAGTGTATGTCACTTTGGACTAGGGATACTAACGCCCGATTAGTCCGTGTTTCGTTGGTACCGACCGACGAACCCTTCGACGAACCCTTCGTCGACATTCCGTCCACTTTCTTACCCTCATCTTCAAATTCTTTCGAAGGTATGTCGGGATTCAACCCCAACGATACCTTACCGACGGGAATGATTCCACCTCCGTTAGGTGCGAATAACCCGAATCTTCCGCCTGTTGTAGCGCCCGCACGAGTTGCGCTCCAGGATCTCTTCTACCCCATCCGCACTTCTTTACCTACATGTCTTTCACCCCCACCGGCGAATGGGGATAATTTTGAAATAAAACCACACTTCATCAATATGCTGCCTAAATTTCATGGTTTGGAATCCGAAGATGCATATATTTTCATTAATAAATTCCAAAACGTTTGCGCCATGATGAAGACAACCCAATTAAGTGATGACGCTATAAGGCTAAGGGTCATTCCTTTTACCTTATGTGACCTAGCCGAGAAGTGGCTATACAGCACCGCATCACATTCCATTAGAAATTGGGACGAGTTTGTGAGAGCTTTTCTAAAAAAGTTCTACCCTCATCATAAAACTGCTAGAATCCGAAACGAGATTATACAATTTTCACAACTTCCTTCCGAACCATTTTGGAAGTGTTTCGAGAGATTTAAAGACCTACTTGTTCAATGCCCTCATCACGGGATAGAAAATTGGCAACTTTGCCAAACATTATACGAGGGATTGAACGCAGCAACGAAGCAGTTGCTAGAAACAATATGTCAAGGTCATTTTCTCTCCAAGTCTAGCGACGAAGCTTGGCAGTTTCTTGAGGATCTAAGTGAGCAAACAATTCAATGGGAGAGTACCAAGACCACATCATCTTCTTCTAGTGGTCAATCTAGGGCAGGCATATATCAAATAGATATGTCGATTGCTATGAAGGCCGAGATGGCCTCACTTATGAAAAAGCTAGAAGCCATTGAGACCAAAATCTCATCGTCTTCTCCTGCCCCTACTCTACCCACACGAACTGTTTGTGCTTGTTGTTCGAATCCGTCGCACCTAACCGAAGAGTATCCTTATAATGCACCTATTCAAGGACAGGATCAAGTCAATGCTGCATTTCAGCAACGACAAAGAAACGATCCGTACTCTTCGACATACAATCAGGGGTGGAGGAGTCACCCGAATTTCGCTTGGAACCAAAATCAACAAGTCCAAGGGAACAATAATTTTCAAAGACCTCCTCCTCCACAACAACAACAAGCACCGTTACAAACTCAAAACCAGCAACCTTTCCAACAACAACCTTATACAAATCAAACGAACAATTTGGTTCAACCTAATGATGATAAGGTTAGCTCGCTCGAGAAAAGTCTAGAAGCATTTCTCAAGCAAACTACAGAATCCGCAGCAAGATTTGAAAGTTATGTTCAATCTTTAATGAATAACAATGCCTCACATGATCAAAGTATCAAATCTATTGAGGCACAGATTGCACAATTAACTGCTGCGTTGAGCGAGAGAGAAAAGGGAAAGCTTCCATCTCAACCATTGCCCAATCCCGGTCACGCACAAAACGCATATCACAATCACAATGTAAATGCGGTGACCTCGTTGAGATCCGGAAGAGAGTTGCAAAATAATGTGAAAACTAGTGATGACATCCCCGCCGGTGGTTCTTCTTCCCCTTCTTCATTTTCTTCACTTCCTTCTTCACCTTTTTCTTTAGAGCCTATTCTCCACCCTTCACATGGCTCTACTTCTTCTAGCTCTAACAGACCCATTTCTCACAACACGAACACATCTACACCGGGATCCGTTCCTAATCCACAGTCTGCTCCACAAACATTTGGCTCAACTAATTTTCAAAATGCACCATTTCCAAACAGGTTGAGTCCTAATAAACCAAATACACAAGTGGAGAAGATTGTGGAGATATTTAAGCAGGTTAGCATAAATATACCTCTCTTGGATGCTATCCAACAAGTCCCTTCATACGCGAAAATCTTAAAGGGATTATGCACTTCAAAGAGAAAAGCATCTCAAGTACCCAAGAAAGTGCTAGTGGCTAGTGCAGTGAGCAATGCTATTAACCACCATCAAACCTTACCCCAAAAACGAAAGGACCCCGGCTGTCCTACTATTTCAATTACAATTGGGGATAAGAAAATTAATCGAGCACTTTTAGATCTTGGGTCTAGTGTTAACCTGATTCCTTACTCCGTGTACGAACAATTAGGGGTTGGAGAGTTGAAACCCACTCGTTGCACTCTCCAAATGGCTGATCGATCAATCACCTATCCAAGGGGTCAACTAGAGGATGTGTTGATCAAAGTCGGGGAATTCATATTCCCCGTTGATTTTATCGTTATGGATACACAACCTGTTGCTAACCCAAGAAACCAAATTCCGGTGATTCTTGGTCGACCATTTTTGGCCACTTCCAATGCCGTGATAAATTGTCGCAATGGCTCCATGACTCTATCCTTCGGAAAGAGGTCTAGTGAGTTCAATATTTATAAGATGGGAAGTCTGCCCCCCGTGCCAAAAACTAGTACACGAGAAGTTTGCTCTATTCACGAAATCACGCAAGAGGACTGCGAGCTTGAAAGATTTCTATTTGATGAAAACAGTTTCGACGCCACTAGTGCGTCCCTCCTTGAGCCTACTACCGTTGATACAACCGAAGTTGATTATGAATGTTTCACTTTTTCGGATGACGACGACTCACAGCCCGAATATGAGTCTTTTGAATTTTTGGATGAGTTAGTCGAACCATCCGAATCGGTTGTTTGCAGTGATTTCGAACCTGTGTTGGAGTCCTTTGAGTTCGAGGTAGATTCCGCAATGATTCTTTCGCTTCTGAAACTCGAACTCACGCCCTTGCCGTCTCACCTTAGATATGCTTACATAGGTGAGAATGAGACCCTTCCCATTATCATATCGGCTTCTCTAGCCCTCGAGCACGAGAACGCTCTCTTAATGGTCTTACAAGATAGGCGGCAAGTTTTCGGTTGGACTATGGCGGACATCGAGGAGATAAGTTCCCTCATAAGTGAATATCATACACAATTGATGGATGATGCCATGTCAATAGAGGACCCACAGGAACATTTTGGGGGTATTGTGGTGAGTCAACCTCCTCCTTTAGAAGTTGAAATACCCCCATTTCTTTTAATAAGTTACGAGAATGCCAATACTCCAATGATTGCTGATCATTTACATTCTCGTTTCGATGCATCACCATCACCTGTATATTCACCTCCACACCCCCCATACCACTACTTCTATCTTTCCCAATTCTTTGCGAATCGCTACAACTTATTCTTCCACCAACCAATACTCTTTACTGATAAATTTTTCAACTGGTTGGTGTTGACGTTTTGTTTAGGCAAAGTTTGGCAGTAATGTCTAACATAGTTTAACTGAAGTTTGGGGGAGGGCCTTTTTGTATATATTTTTGTTTTTCTTAACAATAAAAAAAATTATAAATAAATAAGCAGGGAAGTGCCGGTATTTTGACCCTCTTGGTTTAGTATGACAGTGAGGACACTGTCAAGTTCAAGTTTGGGGGTATTTATGCTCGGTACGTCTTCTTCCTCCGCATTCATTTGTATATATTTTTGCATTTGCATACCTATTTGAAAACCCATAAAAATTGAAAAATTTCAAAAATTATAAAAATTATTGTATTCAATTTTGGCTAATTGACTAGAGTTTGACAGATAGGTTAACTGGCTAGGAACAACTAGATCTTAGACTTAGTGAATTAAAAACCTTAAAAATAACATTCCTTAAAGTTTACCGGTAGAAAGTATATGCCTTGTAGTTTATTTAGAAATAGGCAAATTTTGGGTTCATTTCTTGGGCTAAGTCGAAACAAAGGAAGAGTATTGATGTTCTTATTAGAGTATAAGTTTGAAAAATAGTTCCTAGCTTAAGTCTAGATTCTGAAAATGTATACCCTACAATTTGCACTATCACGCACCTTGAAACTTGGAATAGTAGAAGAGACCTTGAAATACTCTTGTCTAAAGTCCTTAGTACAATGAAAATAAAAGGAAAAAAAATGTGAATAAAGAATAAAAAAATGGACACTGGTTTTTGTGATTACTTAAGACTGCAAAAATAGAAAAATATTTAGCGAGGGTGCTTCATCACCTAGTGCCTTAGACCAACTGGTTTGGGAGTCACTGCTAAAGCCTTGGGTGTTGCAAGGACTAGGAAGTACGCTTTAAAGTGCAAACGCATTTTGTAATCAGTCGTTGGTACCTCAAGAAGTATTAACGGCCGCATGAAGGATGTGTAAGCGAATTTCATTTAAATTCACCAATTAATAAGTACTTTGGACAATGGACTAGGGCATGATTGCTTGAATTGAATTTCCAAGTGTAGGGGTGATCTATACACACACGTAGGGGTATGTGATTGGAATTTAGATAAGAGAGAGGAATGAAAGATAAAATTTGTATCTTTAATGGAGTTGATAGAAAATTCCTAAGTTGAGATGAAACCCTAGAAGGAAGACTTAAAAGATGCCGAAAGCTAAGTAGGTCTACATAACATATATAATCTTAAGTTAAATAATGAGGAAGTGTGAAGAATATGGGTGGATGATTTACAAGTGGAAGATAATAGAATTCCTTGTTAGAAGACCTAAATGAAGAACAAAAGTCAGTGGGCCGAGTTGATAGGATTTTGTGGGTGTAATCCGCTGAAAACCCTCAGGAGACAACACTCCTCCTACTAGGGACACCTAGCAGGTTTAACGGCTTGTTGCACGTGCTCAGTGCAATTGCGTTTCCCTGCGAAAGTGCGGTTAGGATTTTAGTGAATAAAAAAATAAGTTTGCTCGAGGACGAGCAAAAAGGTAAGTTTGGGGGTATTTGTTTAGACCATAATATTGCATTTATCATTTCCCTATTCTTATCCTTTTTATAAATAAACAGGTACTCTTGACGCACGTTTGTTGCATATTACAGGATACAGGTTTCTGGAGCAAATACAGTGAAAAAGACACAAAACAACAGAAAAGGGACTTTTGACCAACAATTAGACGAATCCTAGTCAAGCCCAGTTCACATAGGTGCAAGGCAACGAATGTCAAGGTGAAACGGTTAAAAAGCCCAATACAAGTCTTCACTGAAGATCTGGAGAAGAGTGAGAAGCCAACAGAGAAACTACATATGGAAACAAGGAGCCCAAGAAACCCTGAACCAAGCCCAAGATTTTCTGAGCCCAAACCCATGCTGGCGCCGCGGTTCCGCGGCCATAGAGGGCCCATGTCGGTGCAGATTTTCTGTACTGTTGCGACGTTGTGGGTGTTGGGATTTTCAGTGGTCAAATCTGTAATTGCGCATGTACGAGAGTCTGTAACCCTAGATTTCCTATTTTCCTATAAATTGTAATCTTAGATCTGAAAAATGTATGCCTCTTTTCAATAAATAAAATTCAGAATTTCTGGGAGTGACATTCAGATCTATTCTGTCTTCTACTTGGAGGGAGCAATCAAATCTGTAGGTAATTTATTTCCTTGCTTTTATTTTCTAGTATAATTTATCATCCCCTAATGAGCGAGTAGTCTCCTCGCTTGTTAGGGTTAGCCTTAGGGAAAGGGTTGAGAGATGAGATCTCTCACCCCTTTCAATGCCGCTTTAACCTAACGAATTAGAACTCCACGCATACGAGCACAACCTCTCCCTGCAGCATCCTACCCATCGAGGTAACGATGAACCGTAGTATAAAGGTCCGGTTGCACGCGTTTTCCGTGGGGGTTAGGGTGATTATCAACGAAGGAGGGATACGAATCTAGAGGAAGAAACATCTTCCCAAAAGATTCGTATCCACTTTATTGATAATTAACTTAACACCTAATAGATCTAAAAAAAGTAGGCATTGAAAGCGGTGAAGAGAAACATTAATCTCCAAAACTTCCCCTAAGCCTAACCCCAGCAAGACTTTCAATTAGATTAATTAGATCTAGTTTTTATAGATTTTTATAAACCAATCAAAACGACAAATAGAATCAACTCGTTAAAACACACTAAAGGAATTTACCCGTCTCTGTGGATCGACCCGCACTCACCGGCTAGCTGCGAAGCGACGCCGTTTCTTGATTGCGGTAAAATACAAGTTTTGACACTTAATCAGTTCCATCCATTGAACATCTAATACCTCTGTATTACGATAACAATGGAGCTGTGGCTTTAGCCAAGGAACCCAGGTCCTATCAAAATTCCAGACATATTTTGAGGCGGTATCACCTGATCAGGGAGATAGTTGATCGCCGAGAGATCGAGGTCAGGAGAGTAGATACGAAGGACAACACTGCGGATCCACTCACGAAAGCCATTCCCCAGATACAGTTTGAGAGATTATTCGGGATGCTAGGTATGAGATACTACAGCAGCTGGCCTTAGTGCAAGTGGGAGATTGTTTGTTATGTATATGCTCTAGAGGCCATTGTTGTACATATGATGTATATTATAATGGATGCTTGGATATATATAGAGAGGACTTTCTTGCTCGACATGATAGTATGCTATTTGGTTTCACTTTATCTTAACATATTGACTTATATTAGTTTACTGTCTTATTCTCACATGTTGATAAAGCCCTTAGGATCTGTACTCGACTACTGGGACTATGATGAGATCATACTAGTGGGGCCACGGTAGTCGATGAGTACATCCTATAACTGTTCCTAGTCGAGGTTGTGTCGAAAAAGGGCATCGATACACCAGAGTAGACTAGCATATACGCATCTTGACCCATATGATGGGCGATGGATGATCCCATATCCATTGGTGTTTGACATCAAGGATGGTGTACGGGTGCTCAGTGGAGACTGGGTACACTGGACGGACTCGCCGAGAACTCCCAGATGGTGATATACCTCACGTCAGATGGCAGTTCTCCAGTGACACTGGTACAGGGTAGTCTGTAGATCCGAGATCGTCATAGAGTCTTGTGTGATTCCCACTGTGCTTTGATTTCCACCTTACCACATCCAAGAGGGCGTGCAAAACGGTGGCTTTTGGGTGCAGTCCCGAATCACATGGAGGCAATGAGCGATAGGAGGGGATTCGTCTCTCCCGGTATAGGGAGTTGATGTTGTACTATGTTCGATTGGCTATAACTGGAAGTCCCTGGCCAGGGCTGATATAGAGATTTACTGGTAAGTGTTACCAGTAGTTTCTCGACCCGTTATGAGCCTCACATCGACACGACTTATCGGTTACTGGGGTCTGACGTACACCACCCCTAGACTAGATATGCAACATATCAGACGAAGAGACCAGACTGTACGTGAGTGTTGCTGATTGGATTCATAGGAGAATGTACATGCTTGCTTGTTGATCTTCTGATTGCTCAATACCTGGGTGGCTATTACGTTTAGCTGACCGTTTGCAGCTTGTGGGTGTTTGATATGATCATCACCTACTGCCGGCGTATTGACGATTCTTTAGAGTCCTACATAGAGCTTTCTTGACTCAGGCAAAACGGATTAGGAGCACATATTTGATATGTGCAGGACCGAGGATAATACGATATGAGATACCGTATTATATTCTCGCGATATTTTGATATGAGCCGGATCATCAGATCAAGTGTTGATTCGATGAATCGGTACATGATATATTAGTCGGTTATATTCGATATAGCCGGATTGTCGGATCAAGTGTTGATTCGATAATTTAATGTATAATAATATATATGATATATTGCATTACATTATCTAATATTGGCTCACTTTATTATTTCATTTTCTCACCGGATAATACATTGATATATATGCGATATATATTAATTGTATTATTTTCTTTTGTTACAAATAAATAATATATATGTGATATATATTATTGTAACATGATATGATTACTAATGCAACATGTTTAGTGGAGATTAAACAAGGTTAGGGTTTGAATTAGGTCAGTTCTTTCATGAACCTTCTAAAAGGTTTCTTTTTGTTTTGAGCTAAGATATTATGGTTGATATTTTCTAGTGACTCATTCTTAACCCAACCCAAACCCTTAGCCTTAGTTAATTCTCTACATGGGTTAGCCTTGTCATAGTTAACCATGGTTGCATTATTAATCATATATCATTTCATTATTCATTACAAAAGGATTTATCCATTTTTTCTTCTTCTTCAATCTTGAGCTTTGAGAAACCTTTCTAGGTTTTCTTCATGTGATGATTTAGTGTGAGAATTTGATAATAAAAGAGGGCAAAAATACTACTCCATCATTCTCATCTAATCTAGCCAATTAGATTAGGGTGTTCACCTCATTATATAGAGAGAGAGCTTGAGTTATAAAAACTTTGAGGTAGATCATCGGAGAAAAGGAAGACTACAAGTTAGTATGGATCGTTCGAGTTGTGGAGCCTCTCTTGTGTCCGGGAGATCGCGGATCGCGGCGAAGGGACTTATACTCGGAGCTTATGAAGCGAAGGAGCGGACTACAAAGGTTGTAATCTCCCACTCTTAGTTGTAAAGATGTTTACTTGCATGTTAAAACCTAATTATCTAGCAAAGATCCCGGCTTTGGGTTGTTCGTTTCATTTTCTCACCGGGTAATACATTGATATATATGCGATATATGTTAATTGTATTATTTTCTTTTATGATGAATAATGCAAATGATAATCTCATTACAAATGCAACCATGGTCAACTATGACAAGGCTAACTCATGTAGAGATTTAACTAGGACTAAGGGTTTGGGTTGGGTTAAGAATGAGTCACTTAAAATATCAACCATAATATCTTAGCTCATGACAAAAGAAAACCTTGTAGAAGGTTCATGAAAGAACTAACCCAATTCAAACCCTAACCTTATTTAATCTCCACTAAACATGTTGCATTAGTAATCATATCATGTTATAATATGATATATCACATATATAATATATATATTTGTAACAAAAGAAAATAATACAATTAACATATATCGCATATATATCAATGTATTACCCGGTGAGAAAATGAATCAATAAGTGAGCTAATATTAGATAATGTAATTCAATATATCATATATATTATTATACATTAAATTATGGAATCAACACTTGATCCGACAATCCGGCTATATCGAATATAACCGACTAATATATCATGTACCGATTCATCGAATCAACACTTGATCCGATGATCCGGCTCATATCAAAATAACGCGAGAATATAATACGGTATCTCATATCGCATTATCCTCGGTCCTGCACATATCACATATGTGCTCCTACTCCGTTTTGCTGAGCCAAGAAACCTCTGTGTAGGACTCTAAAGAATCGTCAATACGCCGGCAGTAGGTGATAATCATATCAAACACCCACAAGCTGCAAGCAGTCAGCTAAACGTACCAGCCACCCAGGTATTGAGCACTCAGAAGATCAACAAGAAAGCCTGTACATTCTCCTGTGAATCCAGTCAGTAACACTCCCGTACAGTCCGGTCTCGTCGTTTGATATGTCGCATATCTCGCCTAGGGGTGGTAAACGTCAGACCCCAGTAGCTTGATAAGTCGTGTCGATATGAGATCTATAACAGTTCGAAAAACTACTAATAACACTTACCAGTAAATCTCAGCAACCCTGGCCAGGGATTTTCAGTTATAGCCAATCGAACACAGCGCAACATCAACTCCCTATACCGGGAGAGACGAATCCCCTCCTATCGCTCATTGCCTCCATGTGATTCGGGACTGTACCCAAAAGCCACCTTTTTGCACGCCCTCTTGGACGTGGTATGATGGAAATCAAAGCACAGTGGGAATCACACAAGACTCTATGACGATCTCAGGTCAACAGACTACTCTGTACCAGTGTCACCGGAGAACTGCCATCTGACGTGAGGTATAGTACCATCTGGGAGTTCTCGGCGAGTCCGTCCAGTGTACCCAGTCTCTACTGAGCACCCATACACCATCCTTGATGTCAAACACCGATGGATATAAGATCATCAATCGCCCATCATATGGGTCAAGATGCGTATATGCTAGTCTACTCTGGTGTATCGATGCCCTGTCTCGATACACCCTCGACTAGGAACAGTTATAGGATGTACTCGTCGACTACCGTGGCCCCACTAGTATGATCTCATCATAGTCCCAGTAGTCGAGTACATATCCTAAGGGCTTTATCAACATGTAACATAGAGACAATCAGAGTACATGTTAAGATAAAGTACAACCAGATAGCATACTATCATGTCGAGCAAGAAAGTCCTTCCTATATATGTCCAAGCATCCATTACAATATACATCATATGTACAGTAATGGCCTCTAGGGCATACATATAACTAACACAAACTACCCGCCAAATACCCGAATTGAAGCAACCCCCCTCAACAAAGTTAGTAGGCCACTCGGCACTTCAAAGTACCCGGTAGTTTGAGCAACCCACCTTGGGTCTATGCTAGGAGCAAAAACAGTAAAAGAAATAATACAACGGTGGCTACAATCTCAACCTGGATGTGCCCCGCAAAATAATATTACACCATTTTACAAATTTACATCGAATGAAAGAATGAAAACTCTCATCTCACATTCCCGGCTATTCATCCACGACGATCCAAATAGTTCATATACACAAACCAACATAACAACATCACAGATATATGCAACCCCGACTAATCGACGTATAGCAATTATTCGACATTTCCAAACACATATACACATTACAAAGCTTGTAAAGTAACCGCGACATTAGAATTCCGCATGCAATTAGCAAACTCAACCAATTTTCCAAAACTTGAAAATCCAGTAAGCTAAAGTTCCAAAAACGATTGTTTTAAGCCAATTCGGAAGTCTGAATCAAAATGAAACGCGCCCAAACCTTCGCGGGAAGTTAGAGAACGAAATTAAATTTGAGTCGGGAGGCCTATAGTGGGTATCCTACCCTCGAGGCCACCACGAGGTGGACAGGGGGTGAGGCAGACCCAAAACTGCCCAAGATCGGGCAGTTTCGGGTCCCCACCGCCAAGACCACCTAGTGGTGGTCTTGGGGAGTGGGCCCAGCTGTTTGTCCCCCTCAAAGGGTACCCGGGGTGTGCACGCTACACCCCATGGCTTCTCGATTCAAACCGTGAGCCCGCGGGGTGTGCAAACAACTCAAAACATCAATTTTGGAAACTGTTTTTCTGCAGTTTTTGCGCGACAAAAACGGCGGATTTCTAACGTCGCTACAAGCTATCAAAGGTTTATGAGAGGCTTTGATACCACTTTAATTCGATTTTGCGCACCCCACGTGTTCGCGGGGAGGCAGAATTTGCAAAAAATGATTTTTACGGGCTTCGCAACACCGACTAGAACCAAGGATCGACCATAAACCTTAGTTAGCATACTACATGAGATTTAACTACTCGGAAAGAATGTCATACCTCATGATACATGTCCTTTGGGTCTTCTCTGCTGTCCTCCTCATCATCCTAAGCTCCGAGGATCGATCCGGATTATAGCCTCCTCGTTGGCTTTCTCGACTCAAAGACGATCCACCCAAGAGTCTATAGTCCAAGCTCCAAGCTCAAATCCGAGGTAACTAGGGCAACAAGCTTGCTAAACTTGATAGCCTTGGTGATGTAGAGAATGAAGATGGATTTATTTGTCTCTATGAACCCTAGTTTACTCAACTCATAAGACCTTAAGGGTTTTTGATGTGAGGAAGAAGAAGAGAGCTAGCTTGAGGAAAGAGAAATGGTTTTTGATAATGATAATTGAAAATGAGATGGCTCACTTGATATGACTAGCAAGAAAATATCTCACCCAAAATATCTAGTGCCACAAAATATTTCACAAGAAATATCTAGTCAAGTGGTCAAACCAAGTCAAGTAGTCAAAACAAGTAGCCATGCCATAATTATCATTTACAAATATAACAAATACTTTCCTCCACCTCATAATTGTTTTAATCAAGTCAATTGTTAAAACCTTAATGAGGTGTCTCCTTCTACGCCCCTCTCATCCGTATATACATACCCGCATCCATGTTCCGAGAAACACGAATACAAAGAGACGAAACTGATCCATCAATATAATACTAGGATCCGGCTTAAACCAAAACCCACTAGTATTATCCGCCCGAACATCATACGCGCACAAGTGTATGTACGTGATCGAAGCCCTGCAGTAAAACCATACGGCCTCTACATCTTTCGCCCGATGCAGGGAAACTCTCTGTGTGGGACTCTAAAGACTCGACAGTATGCTGGCAGTGGGTTTAACCATAAGCCGCAAGCGGTACTAGCTGCACATAACAACTACCCAGGTATCTGTCGATAAGAAGGCCGATGAGGAAACCCATCTGAACTCTTACTGAGCCTGAATGTGACAATCTCTGTACAGTCCGATCTGTTCGTCTAAGAGTATCGCATATTGGGCCTAGGGGGCGATAATCGTCAGACGCCTAATAGCGCATTAAGTTGTGTCAGAGAGTAGCCCAATACACCCTGAGAAACTATTGGAATACCTACCAGTAAATCTTGCTTGCCTTGGTCAAGTCTTTGTGTAATGGCCTTCCGAACACAGCGCTATATCAACCCCCAATACCGGGAGAGACGAATCTTATCTAACCGCCACTGCCTCCAAGTGCTTCGGGACTGCACCCAACTACTACCTGTTTGCACGACTCCTTTGAGCCGTGGTATGGTAGTAATCAAAGTACAACGAGAACCCACTTGAGGCGAAGCAGCAGTGTCAAGTCGACGGACTAAGCTGTACTCATGTCACCTGGGAACTGCTACCCGACGACAAGTATAATACCCACCAACAGTTCCCGACGAATCCTGTCCAGTGTACTCATAACCTAATGAGCACCTGCATACTATCTCCAGTACGGCGTACTGATGGCTGTGGGACAGACCATCTCCCCTGCTGGGATGAGAAGCGTATACACTAGTCTACTGTGGAGTATCGATGCCCCGTCTCGATAATCCTATGACTAGGGATCTGTATAGGATGTGCTTATAGACCACCCAGCCCCCACTAGTGTGACTGCCATCATAACGCTGGTAATCAAGCAAAGATCCTTTAGGCTCTACCAATATGTATAAGCAATATGCTAAGAAAACACATGCACATATTGAGGCAGAAACAAACCAGGTAGCATACTACCATTTCGAGCAAGACTGTTACTATATCCGTGTATATCCCAAGCTCCTATTAAGTAATATACAATCCAGTATGATACAATATTGGCCTCTAGGGCATATATCACTAACATATTGGTCAAAGTAAATCCTTACAAAGACCAAAAGTCAACACCAACCATTTAAAATTTTTATCGATGTAACACACTGGTTGGTGGAAAATCAGAGATTTGAAGAAGTGGGGAGATAGGAGGCGGTATGGTTTACGTCTCGGTTGATAGAGACGAAACAATAATGGTGAACGGAAACTAGAATGTGGATGATTAGGAATGGAAAGAATGGTCACATTCTCGTATGGGATAAGAAGAAATGGTGGTGGTTCAATTTCTTCAGGAGGTTGATTATCACAAAATCCATGTTATTCAGAAATGCGAGTTCATCGGCAAAAATATCTTCGAAACTTTTATCGATGGTCCGATTAAACGTTTCAATGTTAATAAGTGTCGCATCAGAATTCAACACACTTGATTTGTCAAAAATTATGGAGGTAGGAGACTCGTAAAGCTTATCTACCTCATTCTCAAAAGTGTCTAAATCAAGTTGTCTTTCTAGAATTATCGAACTCGAAATATCGGAATGTGATTCATCAACACTCTCTCTCATTAAATGAAGTTTAGAAGAAGAATCAGAGAAAGTGGAAGATGAAATGGTTAAACAAATTGGTGTGTCGAGTATTGCTGAACTAGATGTGGGAAATGAAGGATGAATTTCGTTCTGCTTTTCGGTTATATATTTATCATCAAATTCAAGACGCATATGGGGTTAGGGAAGAATAGTTAAAGGTTCAAAATGATGACTATACGGGAGTGAAAGGACCTGATGAATTGGTGAGACAAACTCATCCAAAATTTCGGGTTCATCATCCAATATTTCCTCAACGTCAATATCTTTAATCAAGTGAAGGTTACAAGTCCCAGACACCTCATCAAAAGCAGGGTTTTCAATCAATTGTGGTTCTAGAGTGGAAGTGTAGAGATCACAAGGGTTGGATGTGGCTTCACTTGAAATGGACCCTTCACAATCGGGTAAATCAAACACTACAAAGTCACACAACTCATCAGACATTCTATCTTCAACTGGTGAATCGTTTGGCGTACTCGATAGATCTGTGAAACTGGAGGTGTGGATTTCAATTTGAGATGGGGATGTTTGATTTGGAAGGGTGTACCGCTCTCTCTTACTACCCAAATTCTCAATTTGTCCTATGGTCGTATCATACGTTGGAAAATTTTGAGCTGGTTTGAAACTAGTTGCTCGTTCGTTTTGTTTATTGAGAACGGCCATGCACTCATTCAATTCCTCTCTGGCGCGGCGTGGCGCAACCACATATTCTTCCACAGTCCGTTCAAGACTAGACATGGGTCGGTAAGGGGTTTCGGCATAAGATTGAAATTTTGATGGATAAGTAAAACTCCCAAATGACCGATTAGAAGGAATGTCTCGAGAAGGTGTAAAAGTCGGGTAGGATTGAGAGAAATCGAAAGCTTGTAAAAATTGGGCAGGAGTAGGATCGACATTGTGATAAGAAGAATATTGATATTGGTTGTGTGGTTGGCGATTGTCAACAGATGTCATATACGCCACAAACCGAGTAGTAAAATCTTCTTTAGAAGGTGGTGGTGTTTGTTGTCCTAACGGTTTGACTGGATTGAAACTTTGGCCGTTAGTCCTTGCTCTATACTCAGGGATGGACATGCGTTTAGGAGTTCCTTCACACACTTTAGATGGAGTATCAAAAAGAGAAGATGTAGAATTTTGATGCGATTGATAGGACCTGGAGTGAGGTGGCCAACTGTTTCTTTCCGCTTGCTCTATCCGATCTCTTAAAAACATGGTAGAGTCGGATGGTATACCGAAACGATTACGATAACAAGAAATATCTGGTTCTGGATAGCAAAACTCGGCAATAGTTCTTTTATTTGGGTTACCCATTATAAGAAAGTGAAAAGAGGGAGGGGGTGAAAAGATTTAAGCTCTATTTGGATTAGGGTTATGCGAATTAGGGTTTTTCTTTGAAAGTGGGACTTGAGGGCTGACTCAACAAATCACAAAATGCACAAGCAAACCCTAGAACAAAGGTTACCTAGGTCAATCACTAGACCGCTCCTAGACTTCCAAAGGACAAGCCGCAGGATCAATCCTCTGCCACCTTTTTATCACTCTTGTAGCCAGGTAAGTGCCAGGTAAGTGGGAGGTATCCGCTATACGAATCACCGAAAATAGCTGGCCTAACTAACTAACCACTTGTCTTAGACACACTTTCCTAGACACCATAAAAGAAATGCGGATAAGCGATAGATTACCCACGACCTTCCTCTGTCCTATTTGAGTGTGACGGTCCTTAGTGAGGGTTGCTAGGCACGCGCACAAGGGTCTACGAGGCATCAACCATGCCCGATTAAAAATTTAGCCGTGCCGAACAACCCGAAGCCGGATCTTTAAACTAGGGTTTAGGCGAAAACAAACATGTTAAACATTTTAACACTAAGTGAGAGGGATTACAACCTTTGTAGATCCGGTCCTTCATTTCTAAAGCTCCGTGTTGAAGTCCCTTCGCTGCGATCATCGTTTTTCGGACTCTCGAGAGGTTCCACGAAGAGAAAGATGCAGTCTTGCTTCCGATATTCGATATAAAGATGATCTACCTTGAAGTTTCGTTAACACAAGCTAACACTCATAATATGAAGTGAACACCCTCATCTAAATGGCAAGGATAGATGCGGATGATGAAGTAGGATTTTTGCTCTCTTTTATTATCTTTTTCTCACACTCATTCATCACTTGGAAAAAGCTAGTAAGCTTTTTCATGAAAGAAAAGATGAAGGAAGAAGAAGATGAATAATAGAATTCCTTTTGTGATGAATAATAAAAATGTTGTCATAATCATTTATGCAACCATGGTTGTAGTAACCTATGTAGAGAGTTTACTAGGGTTAGGATTTGGGTTGAGTTATATGTGAGTCACTAGAAAATATCAAGACAAATATCTTCTTCATGACAAAAAGAAACCTTCTAGAATCTACTAGAAGTCTTAATCCTAATCCAAACCCTAATCATGTTTAAACTCCACTAATTATGTTGCATTAATAATTATAACATGTTACAATATTATATATCACATATATAATATTTATTGTAACAAAATAAAATAATACATTTAACATATATCGCATATATATCAATGTATTACCCGAGTGAGAAAAAGAATCTTTTAGTGAGCTAATATTAGTTAATGTAATTCAATATATCATATATATTATTATACATTAAATTATCGAATCAACACTTGATCCGACAATCCGGCTATATCGCATATAACCGACTAATATTTATCCGTACCGATTCATCGAATCAACATTTGATCCGATGACCCGGTTGATATCAAATATCGCGAGAATAGAATACGGTATCACATATCGCATTATCCTCGGTCCCGCACATATCACATATGTGCTCCTACTCCGTTTTGCCTGAGTCAAGAAACCTCTGTGTAGGACTCTAAAGAATCGTCAATACGCCGGCAGTAGGTGATGATCATATCAAACACCCACAAGCTGCAAGCGGTCAGCTAAACGTAACAGCTACCCAGGTATTGAGCGCTCAGAAGATCAACAAGCAAGCCTGTACATTCTCCTGTGAATCCAAACAGTAACACTCCCGTACAGTCCGGTCTCGTCATCTGATATGTTGCATATCTCGCCTAGGGGTGGTAAACGTCAGACCCCAGTAGCTCGATAAGTCGTGTCGATATGAGGTCTATAACAGTTCGAGAAACTACTGATAACACTTACCAGTAAATCTCAACAACCCTGGCCAGGGATTTCCGGTTATAGCCAATCGAACACAGCACAACATCAACTCCCTATACCGGGAGAGACGAATCCCCTCCTATCACTCATTGCCTCCATGTGATTCGGGACTGTACCCAAAAGCCACATTTTTGCACACCCTCTTGGACGTGGTATGATGGAAATCAAAGCACAGTGGGAATCACACAAGACTCTATGACGATCTCGGGTCAACAGACTACTCTGTACCAGTGTCACCGGAGAACTGCCATCTGACGTGAGGTATAATACCATCTGGGAGTTCTCGGCGAGTCCGTCCAGTGTACACAGTCTCTACTGAGCACCCGTACACCATCCTTGATGTCAAACACCGATGGATATGGGATCATCCATCGCCCATCATATGGGTCAAGATGCGTATACGCTAGTCTACTCTGGTGCATCGATGCCCTGTCTCGATACACCCTCGACTAGGAACAGTTATAGGATGTACTCGTCGACTACCGTGGCCCCACTAGTATGATCTCATCATAGTTCCAGTAGTCGAGTACATATCCTAAGGGCTTTATCAATATGTAATATAGAGACAATCAGAGTACATGTTAAGATAAAGTACAACCAGATAGCATACTATCATGTCGAGCAAGAAAGTCCTCCCTATATATGTCCAAGCATCCATTACAATATACATCGTATGTACAGTAATGGCCTCTAGGGCATACATATAACTAACAATCTCCCACTTGCACTAGGGCCATCTGTTGTGGTATCACATACCCAACAATTAGCTGCGGTTGAAGTATCTCATAGTTAACCATCCCGTAAAAGTCTCTACTGGGAAAAAGGCCTTCGTGAGTGGATCCGCGGTGTTGTCCTCTGTGTTTACTCTCCTAACCTCGATCTCCCTGGAGATCAACTATCTCCATGATCAGGTGATACTGCCTAAGAATTATATCTGGATTTCAGATGGGATGGTAGTTCCTTGGCTAAAGCCACAACTCCATTGTCACACAATAGTAGTGATTTGGTACGAAAGAGTGTGTTTGTTTTTTTAGTTTAACCGCAATCAATAACGGTGTCGCGTGTAGCTAGACCGAGATTAGTACGGGTCGTCCTCAGGAAAACGTGGAACCTTTTACTTTTACTTTAGATGTGTTGAGAAAGAGAGGAGGGATAAAGAATTTTATAGAATTGTTTCTAGATCTACGTTAAACAAGAATGTAAAATATAGATCTAGATTATTTTAGAGACTTAGATAATATAATAAGAAGGCTTGTAGGGTTCGTTAGGATTTAGTAGTTATGAACGATTAATTAGAAGTTACCCTTTTTATCCATTAATAGATTTAGAACTAGAACGACGGTGATGCGTGTAGATTAGGGTTTCTGGAGGGAAAATGAATCCCACTCTTAACCCTTATCTCGACACGGAACTCCGTTCATATCTAGCCTTTACCAAAACAATCATTAATCTAATCTCTAATCGCGGTCGGAACTAGCAAAGAATTGCTAGCGCGCCCGATTAGGATGTTAATGATTCTTTTGATAAAGTTCCTAAACTTTATAGGACTTAAAAAGGGTTTAATTATTTTCATCGTCCATTAGCCTACCCTAATCCTACGAACCCTAACAAGCGGAGAATTACTCGCGCATGTTGGGAGAAGAAGATGAAAAGACAGAGAGGGAAAACATAATGTAAAATACAAAAAGAATTAAATAAAATAACTACCTTTATTAATCAACTTGAACAATCTATACTTTATTCCTTAGAAAATGATTACAAAACTAGTTGCTTCTCGATCTCTTCCAAGGAGGTAGATGAACCGTTGATGATCAGCCTGGATGCGTGAGCCGTCTGGGACTTCGTGATCGCGTCGGCTTGATAAATTTTCCAAGAGGCTCTCGGTGCCTTTTTATAGTGCAAAGCCAGAATCTTTTGGTTGAAGACTTGGTAAAATTCATCAGAGATTCATGCCAAAAAATATATTCCTTTAACTCCCATATCTTGCCGCGGATTCGCGGCCAAAAGGGGGGTATGGCCGCGGATCCGCAGCCATTTGATCTCATCCCTCCATCATTTTTCCGGGGCTCTTTCTGTGGGACATTTGGACTTCTCTGGAACCTTTTTACTTCAGAAATCTTCTCGTGGTTGCTGCCAGACTTGGTCTTCAAGTTTTGCTTCTTAATTAGGCAAGCCTTCTTCAAAAACTTGATTTGCTTGATTCTAGTCTTTGAAAAATTCTGCACACTTGGAAATCTTTTGCACAACAACTCAAATAATATTTAGTAGACTTAGTTCTACTAGGATTAGGTCAATAAATTTATTTGCATACATTTTTCTACCAAATACTAATTAAAATATATTAACACATGGAAAATAGTGTTTTTACACATAAACCCTCATATGTATAATATATTATAATAAAGTCCTTTTTTTAATATGAAAATGGTAGGAAAAATGTAATACAAATGTGCAGTTTTATCAACTGAACAAATACCCCCAAACTTATCTTTGATCGTCCCGAGCAAACTAGTTTATTCAAGAGGAGAAAAAGAAAGGAGAAAACTAAGCACACTTTCGTAGGCAGACACGATTGCACTGAGCACGTGCAACAAGCCGTTAAGCCTCTAGGTGTCCCTAGTAGGAGGAGTGTTGTCTCCTGAGGGTTTTCAGTGGATTACACCCACAAAATCCTATAACAAAAGAGAGATGGTGAAATTTACATATAAAGATAAGAACCATAAAAGAAAGACTTTGAAAATAAGAGTTTCCAACTATACTAGCTTTTCAGTTGTTATGAGCCCTATCTTAATAGTCATGAAAAAATGTTAGAAATCATATCATCCCTCAATAAAACATCGTCTTTATTTTTCGTTCCTACCTTTCATCCAAACATTGATCATATACCCCTACGTGTGTGAAATGGACATCCCTACACTCGGAGAATTCAATTCAAGCTATCATACTCTTGTCCATCTGCCTCAGTACTTTTTAATTTGATGAATATTTAGATTTGCTCACACATTTTCATGCGACCGTTAATACTTCTTGAGATACTAACGGACCGATTACTCATGTGCTTGCTGATTATTTGATAATATTTTCCTCGTCTTGCACCACCTAAGGCTTAGCAGTGACTCCCAGACCAGTTGGCCTTAGGGCACTAGGTGAAGAGGCACCCTCGCTATATTTTTTATTGTTGCCTTGGCGATACAAAACCAGTGTTCATTTTTTTTCTTTTCACCATTTTTATATTTTCTTCATTTTTTCACTTCCTTCATACTTTGGCTTTTAGACAAGAGCATTTCAAGGTATCCTCTACTATCCCGAGTTTCAAGACGTGTGTATGTGCATATAGTAGGGTATCAACATTCAAATGTTTGGCTTCCAGAATAGGAACTATTTTTCAGACTTATTTTTATCCTCAGATTAGTGACTTCCTTCATCTTACTGACCCTTGGGACAACAGCTCATAACTACTTATTACTAGTTCGTTTAAGAAAACTTCTAATTTTCTTGGTTTTCTTAAATTATTCCTATCTTTTGGATGTAATTTATCACTTTCTACTCTTTTGTTATAAAAAATTTTTAATGCCCAGTGTCAAAGATAATTCGGTGAATACAAACCTCCCCCCCAAACCTGTTTTCATCAGTGTCCTCACTGATGTAGCCTTTTGAGAATATGGACCTGTATACTAAGAGAGAGATACAAGGGGTAAAATAATAGTTAAATGAAAAATTCACCCAAACTTATTCTTTGACACGCACAGATATTCAATCAAATCCATTTTTACTCACCTCCATTCTTAAAATGAGAAAATGTTACAAAAACATGGAGGTGAGGCGGAGGAAATTTAGTTTTGATAAAGCGGCTCCTGTAAAAACAGGAGCTCCTCCGCGGGGTCAGCAGAAAAATACGGTTTTAATCTATGCCCATTTACTTTAAAAATTGAACCGTTTTTCAAATTTTCGACCTCAACTGCCCCGCACGGGTGTACATACCGCACCACAAAAGGTCCTTTCCAACGAGATTTAAGCTTACCCGGATGAAGATGGAGACGGGAATCGTAAAGAAGGATTTGTTGCCCCGATGTGAAGGTTTTTCTAGAAAGATTTTTATCGTGGAACACTTTAGTCCTGTTCTTTACTATCACCGCATTATCGTAAGCTTCATCGCGGAGTTCGCTTAGCTCATTTAACTGCAGCTTCCGATAGCTGCCAGCATGATCAAGATCAAAATTAAGCTCTTTAATAGCCCACATTGCTTTATGTTCGATCTCGACAGGAAGGTGGCATGCCTTCCCAAACACAAGGCGGTATGGAGACATACCAAGATCGGTCTTATAAGCGGTGCGGAATGCCCAAAGAGCATCCGTCAATTTGGTTGACCAATCTTTACGGTTCTTAGAAACCGTCTTCTCCAATATCTATTTGATCTGCCTATTTGAGATCTCAGCCTGCCCGCTTGTTTGGGGATGATAGGGCGTAGAAAGTTTGTGAGTGATTGAATATTTCCGCATCAAGGCCTCGAAAGACCTATTGCAGAAATGTGTCCCGTTGTCGCTAATGATAGCGCGAGGGTGTCCGAATCGCGAAAAGATGTTTTCTTTAAGGAACTTAATGACAACTTTGTTGTCATTAGTGCGACACGGTATAGCTTCCACCGACTTCGAGACATAATCAACCGCTAACAAGATATATAGATTCCCAAAGGAGTTGGGAAAAGGGCCCATAAAATCAATACCCCAAATATCAAATATTTCCACAACCAATATAGGTTGGAGCGGCATCTCGTTCCTTCGTGAAATCCGACCCAAATGCTGACATCGCGGACAAGTTTTGCAATGTTCAAATGCATCTTTAAATAATGTTGGCCAATAAAAGCCACATTGCAAAACTTTCTCCGCCGTTTCTCGAGGTCCAAAGTGACCGCCGCATGCCTGATCATGACAAAATGATAACACGCTCTTGAATTCATCGTTAGGGGGACACACCTGCGAATGATTTGATCGGAACAATACTTGAATAGATATGGTTCATCACAGTAAAAATATTTTACTTGGGATAGAAATCGAAGTTTGTCTTGTTTCGACCAATCACTAGGAATAAGTCCCGTAGCAAGATAGTTCACGATATCCACGAACCAAGGTTTGTAGGATACATTCAAGAGCTGTTCGTCAGGGAATGAGTCATTTATCGGCACGGTCACAGTTGGCGAAGAAGTGATGCGTGAAAGATGGTCGGCTACAACGTTTTCACATCCACTCTTGTCTTTGATAACAAGATCAAATTCTTGTAACAATAGGATCCAGCGTATTAGCCTGGCCTTTGCATCCTTCTTCGTTAAAAGATGTCGTAGGGCGGAGTGATCTGTGTAAACCACAATAGGCGAGCCAATCAAGTAGGGCCTGAATTTCTCTAATGCAAATACAACTGCCAAGAGTTCTTTCTCGGTAGTTGTGTAATTTATTTGTGCATCATTCAAGGTCCTACTTGCATAGTAAATTACATGTGGTATCTTATCAATATGCTGTCCTAAGACAGTACCAATAGCAAAATCTGATGCGTCACACATAAGCTCGAACGGGTGGTTCCAATCCGGAGATGATAGAACGGGGGCTGTAGTGAGTGATTCTTTAAGCGATTCAAAAGCAGCCTCACAATCCGAATCGAAGTGAAATGCAGTGTCCTTGGCCAATAGAAGGGTTAAGGGTCTAGCAATTTGCTAAAGTCCTTAATAAATCTCCTATAAAATCCTGCATGGCCAAGGAAGGATAGTACATCTTTGACGCAGTTGGGACAAGGGAGGTTATGAATGACATCTATTTTAGCTCTGTCAACCTCAATGCCTTTTCGTGAAATTATATGTCCAAGTACAATACCTTCTTGAACCATAAAATGGCATTTTTCCCAATTCAAAGTCAAGTTTTTATCCTTACAGCAGGTAAGAACAGCGTCAAGATTACGAAGGCAGTCCTCAAAGGAGTCCCCAAAAATGGAGAAATCGTCCATAAAAATTTCTAGAAAATTTTCCACCATATCTGAAAATATCCCCATCATGCACCGCTGAAATGTAGCGGGAGCGTTGCATAACCCAAAGGGCATGCGTCTATAAGCAAAAGTTCTGAAAGGACAAGTAAAAGTGGTTTTATCTTGATCCTTTTCGGCGATGGGGACCTGATTGTAGCCAGAGTATCCGTCCAAGAAACAGTAGTAATCGTGTCCCGCTAATCGTTCCAACATCTGGTCAATGAAAGGTAGAGGGAAGTGATCTTTCCTCATCGCGGCATTGTGTTTCCTGTAATCAATACATACGCGCCACCCAGTTTGGGTGCGTGTTTGGATTAACTCATTTGCGTCATTAGTGATGACCGTGATGCCAGACTTTTTAGGGACCACATGAATTGGACTTACCCATTGACTATCAGATATTGGGTAAATTATTCCACTATCAAGGCACTTGACGATTTCTTTCTTTACCGCCTCCTTCATAATGGGATTTAACCGTCTTTGTCGGTCTCGGGTTGGTTTGGCTTCATCCATCAGATGTATGTGATGTTCAATAATTAATGGACTAATCCCTTTGATGTCGGTCATTGTCCAACCAAATGCTTACCGATTCGATCTCAACACTGGCAAAAGTGCATTCTCTTGCCCTACGGCTAGAGAAGCGGATATAATTACTGGCAAAGTCTCATTCTCTCCTAAATAAGCATATTTAAGATGAGAAGGTAGCGGTTTGAGATCAAGAATTGGCGGAGAGACAATAGAAGGAGGGGTAACGGAATGATATTCGGACTCCTTAAGAGGTTCAAAACTTGCATAAGATATTGACTCGGAAAGTGCTGCTGACTTTTGCAATGAGTCAATGGGTTCAATCTCAAAGTCGGACTCATTGAACATATCCTCACTGTGAAGTGGTGCAAGATCAAACGATGTCTCATTAGTGTTGTCGAGAACATCAAAGCAAACTTCCTCATCCATGCAGCTTTCGGGAGCTATCTCGTGGATGGAACAAACATCCAGCAAATGAGCAGAAGGTTCTGATGGCTGACTTCCTAGCTTGTAAATATTAAGCTCAATTGTCATTTTCCCAAAGGATAAGTTCATAGAACCGTTACGACAATTAATTACAGCGTTAGAAGTTGCTAGGAAGGGTCGACCAAGTATCACCGGGATTTGATTGCGTGGGTTTGCCACAGGTTGTGTATCTAAAACAATGAAGTCCACGGGAAATATGAATTCCCCAACTTTAATTAACACATCCTCTAGTTCACCCCGAGGTTTGGTGATAGATCGGTCTGCCATCTGGAGAGTACAATGGGCGGGTTTTAACTCTCCAATTCCTAACTGCTCGTAAACTGAATAAGGAAGCAAGTTGACGCTAGCGCCTAGATTGAGTAAAGCACGATTAATATTTTTACCCCCAATAGAAATAGAGATTGTAGGACAGCCGGGGTCCTTACGTTTCTTTGGTATTTGTTGGGTAAAAGCTGTGCTAACATTACTCGTCATGAAAACCTTTTTAGGCACTTGAGTATTTCTCTTCCTAGTGCACAAGTCTTTAAGAATTCTTGCATAAGATGGGACTTGTTGAATAGCATCTAGGAGAGGAATATTCACGCTAACTTGCTTAAACATTTCCACAATCTTCTCCATTTGCGGGTTAGGTCTGTTGGCCCTTAATCGGTTTGAAAATGGAGCTCGATCAATAAGTTTTGGGTCCAACGTTTGTGGAGAAGACTGTGGCGACGGATTCGATCCCAAAATTTGAGTGGGCTTCGACTTAGATAGATTTGGCGAAATGTTCGAGCCTTGGGAAAAACGGAGAATAGGCTCGGATGAAGGTGGGGGACTAGACGAATTAGGGGAAGAAGAAGATGAAGCTGGGGTATCAAATGTGTCACTAACATCAAACTGCTCACCCACACGGTTATTCGGCTCTCTCCCCGATCTCAACGTAGTAACGGCATTCACATTATGACTTTGTGAATGGCCAGGATTCGGTAGGGATTGAGATGGGAGTTTCCCTTTCTCTCTCGCACTCATTGCGGCGTTTAACTGTGCGATTTGATTTTCTAATGATTTAATAGTCTCACCATGGGAGGCGGAGTTTTTCGTTATGGTATCAATAGAAGACCTCATCTCAGCCGAAATTTGCATGGATTGTTTCATGAACATATCCAAAGTTTATGCAAGTGAGTTGTCAGTACCGGCCACTTGTGGTGTAGAAATGTTGGCCGGATTTTGGAAATTCTGTGACTGAAAGGGGGGCTGATTCTGTGGTTGTGGTTGCTGTGGAGGAGGTCTTTGATAATTGCTTTGTTGGTTTTGATTCCAAGCAAAGTTAGGATGATTCCTCCATCCTTGATTGTACGTGGAAGAATAAGGGTCGTTTCTAGGTCGCTGCTGAAAAGCAGCATTAGCTTGAAACGAAGCATTCATAGGACATTCTTCCGTTAAGTGTGAAGGATCCGAACAGCAACCACAGACAGTCTTAGGAAGCGTGACCTGATTTAGGGAGAATGATGAGAATTTGTTCTCAATAGCGTCGAGTTTCTTCTGTATCGCTGCCATTTCGGCTTTCACTGCGATAGAAACATCGATCTGGTGAATACCTCCCTTAGTTGAAGGTGGTCTTACGCTTTCCCACTGCAACGTGTGTTCAGCAAGGTCTTCCAGATATTTCGACGCTTCACCGTCATCTTTAGACATGAAATTGCATTGACACATTGTTTCAAGCATCTGCTTTGTCGCTGGATTAATGCCCTCATATATAATCCGACATAAATCCCATCTTTGTATTCCGTGATGGGGGCATTGGACAAGCAGATCTTTGAAACGTTCAAAGCACTTCCAAAATGGTTTATTGGGAAGCTGGGTGAACTGGTTGATCTCGCTCCTAATATGGGCAGTCTTATGGTTTGGGTAAAACTTCTTAAGAAATGCTATGACAAATTCATCCCAATTAGAGATAGAATGTGCGGCAGTATTGTAAAGCCATTTTTCTGTCAAGTCGCACAGTGTGAATGGGAGAAGACGCAAGCGCATAGCATCTAAAGTCAATTGTGAAGTACCCATCATTGCGCATACGTTTTCGAATTTGGTGATGAAAACGTACGCGTCTTCCGACTCAAGCCTGTGAAATTTAGGCAGCAGATTGATGTAGTGGGGTTTAATCTCGAAATTATCCCCGTTAGGTGGTGGAAGAGATAGACAAGTGGGAAGAGAACCACGGATAGGATAGCATCTCTCTTGGAGAGAGATGCGCGGTGGATTCTGCGCACCTCCGGGCCGTGGCAGCGTGGTGTTATACTCTGATGGAGTGCCGTCCATCTCGGTCGATGTGGTGTGTGGTAGGGGAAAAGAAGATGAAGAAGTACCGACTTCGGCGTCGATAGCAGGAACGCGGACAAGACGGGCATTAGGATCCCGTGTCCAGCCGAGCATGCACTAAGCGGGTTTAGTGCAAGTGGAAGCGTGTGTGTGATTTAAAATTGGTTTGTTTTGAAAAAGTGGGACTCAAGACAAATCTCCCTAAGATGCACAAGCAACCCTAGAACTAAGGTCACCTAGGTCAGTCTCTAGACCGCTGCTAGACTTCCAAAGGACAAGCCGTAGGATAAATCCTCTACCGTCTCCGTACTACCCTTGTAGCCAGGTAAGTGCCAGGTAAGTGGGAAGGAACCACGGTAGTGGGCCTAATTAAAAACCACTAGCCTTTGACACACTTGCCTAGGTACTACAAAAGTAACGCGGATAAACGATAGATTACCCACGACCTTCCTCTGTCCTTATTGAGCGTGATAGTCCTTAGAGTCTGGTCTAGATATTTTTTAAATTAATGAAGGGTTGATCTATATGCTCGGTTTGTGATTTGTGGGGCTTAGGAAGGGTGATGAAATCCCCACCTAATCTTGATTTGGTCTTTGCCCCTTAAAGTCCGTATTAAATATACAAAACAAAACCAATCACAAAACTTTTGCAAAAAGATTTTTTTTTTAGCGGCGCAGTTTTGCAAAGAATCCTGCAGAAAATAGATTTTATTGGATTTGAGGGGAGAGAGAAGGAGTTAAGAAAGATACCAGAGAATTCTGTGGCCCTAACTCTTCGATCCTGCCGCGATTCCGCCGCACAAAGTGCCTGTATGCCGCGGTTCCGACGCGTGGTAGAGAGAACAGTTGATGAAAATTTTTCTGTGGTCTCCTTTGCTCCTCTGGATCTCTAAAAATATCTCTGTTTCCTGTTTTCCTCAATTCTGTGACTCCAGATCTCCTTGCAAAAATTCACGCACTAATCGTTAAATATGCAATTTGCAGTTTTGTTTTAATAATGATATGACTCGTCTAAGAATTCAACACAAATAGTAAAAATATAAAATTACGCACGTATCCTCGGCAACGGCGCCATTTGATTTGATGTGAAAAAGTGTTTGTTTTTGTAGTTTAACCGCAATCAATAACGGTGTCGCGTGTAGCTAGACCGAGATGAGTACGGATCGTCCTCAGGGAAACGTGGACCCTTTTACTTTTACTTTAGATGTGTTGAGAAAGAGAGGAGGGATAAAGAATTTTATAGAATGGTTTCTAGATCTACGTTAAACAAGAATGTAAAATATAGATTTAGATTATTTTAGAGACTTAGATAATATAATAAGAAGGCTTGTAGGGTTCGTTAGGATTTAGTAGTTATGGACGATTAATTAGAAGTTACCCTTTTTATTCATTAATAGATTTAGAACTAGAACGACGGTGATGCGTGTAGATTAGGGTTTCTGGAGGGAAAATGAATCCCACTCTTAACCCTTCTCTCGACACGGAACTCCGTTCATATCTAGCCTTTACCAAAACAATCATTAATCTAATCTCTAATCGCGGTCGGAACTAGCAAAGAATTGCTAGCGCGCCCGATTAGGATGTTAATGATTCTTTTGATAAAGTTCCTAAACTTTATAGGACCTAAAAAGGGTTTAATTATTTTCATCATCCATTAGCCTACCCTAATCCTACGAACCCTAACAAGCGGAGAATTACTCGCGCATGTTGGGAGAAGAAGATGAAAAGACAGAGAGGGAAAACATAATGTAAAATGCAAAAAGAATTAAATAAAATAACTACCTTTATTAATCAACTTGAACAATCTACACTTTATTCCTTAGAAAATGATTACAAAACTAGTTGCTTCTCGATCTCTTCCAAGGAGGTAGATGAACCGTTGATGATCAGCCTGGATGCGTGAGCCGTCTGGGACTTCGTGATCGCGTCGGCTTGATAAATTTTCCAAGAGACTCTCGGTGCCTTTTTATAGTGCAAAGCCAGAATCTTTTGGTTGAAGACTTGGTAAAATTCATCAGAGATTCATGCCAAAAAATATATTCCTCTAACTCCCATATCTTGCCGCGGATCCACGGCCAAAGGGGGGGTATGGCCGCGGATCCGCGGCCATTTGATCTCATCCATCCATCATTTTTCTGGGGCTCTATCTGTGGGACATTTGGACTTCTTTGGAACCTTTTTACTTCAGAAATCTTCTCGTGGTTGCTGCCAGACTTGGTCTTCAAGTTTTGCTTCTTAATTAGACAAGTCTTCTTCAACAATTTGATTTGCTTGATTCTAGTCTTTGAAAAATTCTGCACACTTGGAAATCTTTTGCACAACAACTCAAATAATATTTAGTAGACTTAGTTCTACTAGGATTAGGTCAATGAATTTATTTGCATACATTTTTCTACCAAATACTAATTAAAATATATTAACACATGGAAAATAGTGTTTTTACACATAAACCCTCATATGTATAATATATTATAATAAAGTCCTTTTTTTAATATGAAAATGGTAGGAAAAATGTAATACAAATGTGCAGTTTTATCAACTGAACAGGTAGGAACGAAGTTCATCTCATGAACTTATATATCTCGACTGCCTCTTTGGTAGCATCTTTGGTAACGATGTATCTTGCCTTTAATCGTCTAGTATGTCACGGTATCTAGCTTGGAACTCTTCCAACATACTGTCCCTCCACTGAGGGTAAAGACAATGCCTGCGACTGACATTCAGTCGTCCTTATCACCCTGGAACCTTTCCAGTGATTCTCCCCAGGATCGATTGATACCATCTCACTACAACTAGTGAGTATCCTAACATCCAATTAGATCTATCTCATAGATCCAAAACCCAGGATTTTAGGAGGTATCACTTTGATCCTATATGGAGAATCTTTGTGATAAACGGAGATTGACCGAGCGTAGCATAGGAAACTCCTTCCCTATTAAGAGTATGTCATCCACGTACTCTACGAGGATCATCACCATACTCTCTACTACCTTTTTGTATATACAAGGTTCATCTACCATTTTGATGAAGTCAAACTCTTTGACTACCACATCAAAACAGATGTTCCAACTCCGCGATGCCTATTTTATCATATAAAACATCTTGCTCACGTTTCCGCTGCTCCCACTGTATACGAAACCCTCTGGCTGTGTACTTATAGACGCTCTCTTCTAAAACATCATTTAGAAAAGCAGTCATGACACCCAACCACCAGATATCGTAGTCATGGTATGTTGCCGTGGCAAGTAGGATCTGGATGGACTTAAGCATAGCTTTGAAAGTCTCAACTTTTCCATGTACACCAAGTAATCTTCTCAAGATATATTCGCTCCTGATAGGGATTTAACCCTTCAGATAAAGCAACCAAAGTCCATACTTTGTTGGTGTATAAGGATTCCATCTCAGATCGCTAAGCATCCAGCCATTCTTACAGAGTCCCACTCCTGATGGCCAGCTCGAAACTAGTTGGGTCATCATCTCATGATGCAATCCTCGGTCCCACTGTTATAGAGAAAACCGAAGTATCTCTCAGGTGGGTGAGAAACCCTACTAGATCGGCGGAGAGGCTGAGGTTCGTTGGTTACTATTGAATCCTTTGGTTCTACCAAATCATCAGCTGCAGTTTGTATAGCTGGAACCCTTCCAGTTCTACATAGCAGACCCTGCCTCGAGCTTGTCCGGATTTTGCTTTTAGACATAGGCCGGACAACCCCAAATCTTAACAAACTTAAGATATGGGCTCTTCCCTTTCCATATTACATATGAAGTGGTAGGCAACTGATTTGATTTGAACCCTATTCAATAGGTATGCAGCTTCTCAAGTGCATACTCCCAAAAGGAAATAGGAAACTCAGTAGTACTCATCATAGAGCACACCATATCACATAGGGTGTTATTGCTCCGCCCCGATATACCATCGTGCTATGGTGTATACGGAGGAGTAATGCTGAGAGAGAATCTTATTCTCCTTTAGAATAGTCCAGGAATTCCGTGCTCAAGTATTCTCCTCCTTGATCTCATCAAAGGACATAATACTTATACCCGGTTTATGGTTCTCTACTTCTAACTTATATTCCGTGAATATCTCAAAAGCTTCGGACTTGTGTTTCAACAGGAACATATGTCTGAATCTTGAGAGATCATCAGAGAATGTAATGAAGTACAAAGAACCGATCTTGGCATGTGTAGACAGGGGATCTTCATACATCAGCATGTATCAATCCCAAAAGTTCACCAACTCTTTCTCTGTTTCCAACAAACAGAGCTATGGTCATCGTATCTTTGTGACATGACCGGCAAGTTTCACAAGATGTAAATTCAAACTAATTTAAATATGCATCTATATGTAACTTCAGCCAGTCGGGTCGCATTGATATGACCTAGTCTATAATGCCTCAAGAAGGATTCATTCATTTCTGAACTCTTCCTCTTGTGTGTGTTCTGTATACTAAGAACTGTAGTTTGATTTAGAACGTCAATGCTTTTAGATAACGTGCCTGAACCGATCAACTCTTGATATAGGAAATGTTCAAAACATTATCCAACAATACAAAATTATATCCTTCTTTACTAATAAAGAGACTGATATGATGTTGTATATCAGGTTCGGTATCTAATAACATTTGTACAGAATCAATGTATTCTGGTAATACAGGGTGATAGTGACCAACAGACTTGGCTGCAACACTTGCACCGTTTTCTATCTCATGAAACTTATCACCCGTTCTCAGTTCTCTACCTTTCTGTAGCCCATGTAACAGATTACATATGCGGGATCCTGATCCGGTATCACATACCCAGGACATAAAGGATACTGAGAAACAGTTCTCTGTAATGAACACACCCGAAGATGATGCATCAGCATACACTTTCTTCGTTTGGGTGGCACGGGAAATCTGGTATTCCCCAATTTCCTGCTCTGTCTTATAACAATTATAAGTTGGAGCGGGACCAACGTTCCCCAGCTCAGTATAACAAGCGGGTTCGGTTAATTCATCCGTTTTATTATCTTGATTAAGGCGTGATATGGTCGCTACCTGGAGAGAGAGAGAAGAAAACACTCAGCGTATGCTCTTGCAAGATTAGATTGGTTATCTAATATATCTAATCAGGATGTCTCCCACTGTTTTAGTCAAATCTTCCTTCCAACCCTAAAAGGAAAGACTAGACTGGATTAATTACACGCTACAAGTTCGCCAATCTTTCAGCCAGGCTGGTGTCGGTACTTTAAGGGAGGTCCCCCGTGCTTTCGCACGAACCTAATTAAAGTAAACCTCGTTTTCCCAGAGGCGTAACCCCGTTAACACCTTTCTAGACACCTACTTGATCGGCTAATTGTAATGTGTAAAACTCTCCCAGGAGTAACTCTTACTCGCAGTGGGTATCGGGATCCAACTATCTCATAGAAGGTATGCAATCTCATTGCAAATTTCAACACTTGAAATTCCAAATAATATTTACCCCAAGCCTCCTATGACCTTGACAAAGGCCAACAAACCATAGGCTGCTAGTCAAGTTCAACCCGTCATTTCTTGATTGAAGCAAACCCACCCGCACGGCCCTTGACAAAGGCCAACAAGGTCACACGACTACCCTAATCCAATCTGCATCATATGCATAAGCAGATAAGTACTGTTCAGCTACCGCACACTACGCCTTGACAAAGGCCAACAAACGCAGCATGAATACTAAACAGTCCTTATCTGAAATGACGGAGGGCTACGACAGGTTTTTAAGAAAACCCTTTGCGTAATGAACTTGATATCGTCGTAGAATCGAGTGATTTTAAATGAAGTGTTTTTTAGGCCTTTCAAGTTTTGCTAAAGGGGTCACTCCCGGTGAAGGGATCGTCGGCCCTTTCCTCATCGAATAAGGTGCAGGATATTTCATAAATACCACTATGCAAAGCAAGAACTATAGAAGCAATCAAAAGACAAACCGAGTTTGTAGCATCTGCTAGTTTCACTAAAGAGGTCAATCCCGGTGAAGGGATCTCGGCTTTTTCCTTATCGAATAAGGTGCTGGATGTTCTACAAGGAACACCGCTATGCAAAGCAAGAACTAGAGCTACCAGGTTTTTAAACAAGTTTCTACAACATCTTAGGTTTCTTTTATTTCATTAATCTTATTAATGAAGTCCCATTTTATTATGCTTCGCAAGTATCTCTTTTGAAACGAAATCTGCAATATAACATATATCTCATATATAAAATATAAACATTCATCTCAGGCAGTAATATGATCTCATCACAGAACATTGCAGCAGAAGAACAAATATGAAATATTGGATATACTAGGACGTCCGTGTTTTCAATACGAGCCTGTATAAAACACGAATTCCACGGTCGCGATGAATAGCCAAACCCACATCCCTAGACCCCTACGAGAGCGGCAAGTAACACTGCCAATTCTAGGGTTAGGAAACCCGGTCTCGACTCCTCGAGATGGTCTCTCACTGGACCCTAGAACCCGGTTACTTGTGCTCCACGCCTTGGGTCTACCTAATGCGGAAAAGTAAATAATATACAACGGTGACATCATCCTCAGCCCGGAAGTGCCCCAATAAAAGAATATTACATACAAATGAATTTTACATGAATGAAAAATAAAAAACTCTCATCTCACATAAAAACCCCGGCTATTCAAAACGCGACGATCCAATATAACATATCACAGCAACACATGATATCTCATATCATTAACGTAAGAAAGTAAGCGTATCCCGATTGTCGTTGATGTATAGCAACGAAGCCGGCAATACACCACATACTACGCTTACGGTCACAGAAAAAAAGTGTAAAACTGCAACAGTTGGAATCCGCAACCTCCTTAGACATCGCATGCCTAACCAAATGAATTCCTTAGACATCGCATGCCTAACAATTATAAACCCCGCATTTTAGTCTCATTTATCGAAAACTCTTTTCAATATTAAGTCGGGCAATTCAACAAGATTCCCGACAAACTGATCGAATGCTCGTCACAAACTTTAGTAGACGGCCGCACCCCCAGATGCCTCCGACGAAGTGCACTAAGGCGGAACACCGCTGCCGCGAACACCCAAACGGATGCTTTTGGCGATGGGGTTCTCCTACAGTCACTTGGTCGGGGCTATGGGGCATGGCTATCTATTAAGTTTACCCGGCGAGTATCTGCGTACGCTACGTGATTGCGACGGACTTTTGATCACATCAAAATTCGGTGGCAACCGATCAATTGAGACTGAACTGCTAGATTTATAGCATTCAAATTAGTTATCTCATAACTACATGTGGATTCCAATTATTGTATCACATTCCAGATAAATAGACAATGTTAAACTTTCCGATCGAATAATCAAACACCCAAGATTTCCCCAATATATCTCAACTCTTGAAATCAGTTTAAAAACATCCATCACATGCCACAGTACCAATGGTCCAGCTGTAGAAGGGTCAAGCCAACGCCTCACATGTGGCACGCCGTACTGCCACAAACCCTAAGGTTTAGAGGCAGTTCAAGACGGTTACATAATCGAGTTAAGGTTTGTTGTCTTCTAGAGGGTCCACCACGTTACTTGCATGACTTTACGAAAGTTTCAAACACGAGAAAAAATCCAACTTTTGAAAAATTTCCGACAGGGGAAAAAGTGAGTTATTGATATCCGTTCGAACTTTTTAACAGTTTCTAAAATTATCCGGAAAAACTAAACAAAGTTAAATTATCCGATCGAATTAACGAGTCCCCAATATAACCCAGAAAACTAAACACTTTAGTAGAATTAAAACTTCCCAGAACAGTGCATAAGAAACCAGGAATGTTACTGTGAAGTGGTGGGCCCCAATTTCACTATTTAGCCACGGAACCGCGGTCACGTGAATGGTTAGGCCGCGGTTCCGCGGTCACGTGATCGAATCAAGGGTCCGTACTTCACAGTAATTTCTATATTGCCCTGCTTATTTTTCTGAGCATTTTTAATTCACAAAAAATCACATTTTGAAAAATTTCCAGAGAAGGGGTTTTATCGGGGTTCTCGGGTTCGATCGGACTTTAAACTTCGTCTAGACTTCGCCTAAATCTCTAGCTTGGCTCTGATACCACTGTAGGGATGCTAGGCACGTGCACAAGGGTCTACGAGGTATCAACCATGCCCGATTAAAAATTTAGCCGTGCCGAACAACCCGAAGCCGGATCTTTAAACTAGGGTTTAGGCGAAAACAAACATGTTAAACACTTTAACACTAAGTGAGAGAGATTACAACCTTTGTAGATCCGGTCCTTCACTTCTAATGCTCCGTGTTGAAGTCCCTTCGCTGCGATCATCGTGTTCCGGACTCTCGAGAGGTTCCACGAAGAGAAAGATGCAGTCTTGCTTCCAATCTTCGATACAAAGATAATCTACCTTGAAGTTTCGTTAACACAAGCTAACACTCATAATATGAAGTGAACACCCTCATCTAAATGGCAAGGATAGATGCGGATGATGAAGTAGGATTTTTGCTCTCTTTTATTATCTTTTTCTCACACTCATTCATCACTTGGAAAAAGCTAGTAAGCTTTTTCATGAAAGAAAAGATGAAGGAAGAAGAAGATGAATAATAGAATTCCTTTTGTGATGAATAATAAAATTGTTGTCATAATCATTTATGCAACCATGGTTGTAGTAACCTATGTAGAGAGTTTACTAGGGTTAGGATTTGGGTTGAGTTATATGTGAGTCACTAGAAAATATCAAGACAAATATCTTCTTCATGACAAAAAGAAACCTTCTAGAATCTACTAGAAGTCTTAATCCTAATCCAAACCCTAATCATGTTTAAACTCCACTAATTATGTTGCATTAATAATTATAACATGTTACAATATTATATATCACATATATAATATTTATTGTAACAAAATAAAATAATACATTTAACATATATCGCATATATATCAATGTATTACCCGAGTGAGAAAAAGAATCTTTTAGTGAGCTAATATTAGTTAATGTAATTTAATATATCATATATATTATTATACATTAAATTATCGAATCAACACTTGATCCGACAATCCGGCTATATCGCATATAACCGACTAATATTTATCCGTACCGATTCATCGAATCAACATTTGATCCGATGACCCGGTTGATATCAAATATCGCGAGAATAGAATACGGTATCACATATCGCATTATCCTCGATTCCGCACATATCACATATGTGCTCCTACTCCGTTTTGCCTGAGTCAAGAAACCTCTGTGTAGGACTCTAAAGAATCGTCAATACGCCGGCAGTAGGTGATGATCATATCAAACACCCACAAGCTGCAAGCGGTCAGCTAAACGTAACAGCTACCCAGGTATTGAGCGCTCAGAAGATCAACAAGCAAGCCTGTACATTCTCCTGTGAATCCAAACAGTAACACTCCCGTACAGTCCGGTCTCGTCATCTGATATGTTGCATATCTCGCCTAGGGGTGGTAAACGTCAGACCCCAGTAGCTCGATAAGTCGTGTCGATATGAGGTCTATAACAGTTCGAGAAACTACTGATAACACTTACCAGTAAATCTCAACAACCCTGGCCAGGGATTTCCGGTTATAGCCAATCGAACACAGCACAACATCAACTCCCTATACCGGGAGAGACGAATCCCCTCCTATCACTCATTGCCTCCATGTGATTCGGGACTGTACCCAAAAGCCACATTTTTGCACACCCTCTTGGACGTGGTATGATGGAAATCAAAGCACAGTGGGAATCACACAAGACTCTATGACGATCTCGGGTCAACAGACTACTCTGTACCAGTGTCACCGGAGAACTGCCATCTGACGTGAGGTATAATACCATCTGGGAGTTCTCGGCGAGTCCGTCCAGTGTACACAGTCTCTACTGAGCACCCGTACACCATCCTTGATGTCAAACACCGATGGATATGGGATCATCCATCGCCCATCATATGGGTCAAGATGCGTATACGCTAGTCTACTCTGGTGCATCGATGCCCTGTCTCGATACACCCTCGACTAGGAACAGTTATAGGATGTACTCGTCGACTACCGTGGCCCCACTAGTATGATCTCATCATAGTTCCAGTAGTCGAGTACATATCCTAAGGGCTTTATCAATATGTAATATAGAGACAATCAGAGTACATGTTAAGATAAAGTACAACCAGATAGCATACTATCATGTCGAGCAAGAAAGTCCTCCCTATATATGTCCAAGCATCCATTACAATATACATCGTATGTACAGTAATGGCCTCTAGGGCATACATATAACTAACAATCTCCCACTTGCACTAGGGCCATCTGTTGTGGTATCACATACCCAACAATTAGCTACGGTTGAAGTATCTCATAGTTAACCATCCCGTAAAAGTCTCTACTGGGAAAAAGGCCTTCGTGAGTGGATCCGCGGTGTTGTCCTCTGTGTTTACTCTCCTAACCTCGATCTCCCTGGAGATCAACTATCTCCATGATCAGGTGATACTGCCTAAGAATTATATCTGGATTTCAGATGGGATGATAGTTTCTTGGCTAAAGCCACAACTCCATTGTCACACAATGGTAGTGATTTGGTACGAAAGAGTGTGTTTGTTTTTTTAGTTTAACCGCAATCAATAACGGTGTCGCGTGTAGCTAGACCGAGATTAGTACGGGTCGTCCTCAGGAAAACGTGGAACCTTTTACTTTTACTTTAGATGTGTTGAGAAAGAGAGGAGGGATAAAGAATTTTATAGAATTGTTTCTAGATCTACGTTAAACAAGAATGTAAAATATAGATCTAGATTATTTTAGAGACTTAGATAATATAATAAGAAGGCTTGTAGGGTTCGTTAGGATTTAGTAGTTATGGACGATTAATTAGAAGTTACCCTTTTTATCCATTAATAGATTTAGAACTAGAACGACGGTGATGCGTGTAGATTAGGGTTTCTGGAGGGAAAATGAATCCCACTCTTAACCCTTATCTCGACACGGAACTCCGTTCATATCTAGCCTTTACCAAAACAATCATTAATTTAATCTCTAATCGCGGTCGGAACTAGCAAAGAATTGCTAGCGCGCCCGATTAGGATGTTAATGATTCTTTTGATAAAGTTCCTAAACTTTATAGGACTTAAAAAGGGTTTAATTATTTTCATCGTCCATTAGCCTACCCTAATCCTACGAACCCTAACAAGCGGAGAATTACTCGCGCATGTTGGGAGAAGAAGATGAAAAGACAGAGAGGGAAAACATAATGTAAAATGCAAAAAGAATTAAATAAAATAACTACCTTTATTAATCAACTTGAACAATCTATACTTTATTCCTTAGAAAATGATTACAAAACTAGTTGCTTCTCGATCTCTTCCAAGGAGGTAGATGAACCGTTGATGATCAGCCTGGATGCGTGAGCCGTCTGGGACTTCGTGATCGCGTCGGCTTGATAAATTTTCCAAGAGGCTCTCGGTGCCTTTTTATAGTGCAAAGCCAGAATTTTTTGGTTGAAGACTTGGTAAAATTCATCAGAGATTCATGCCAAAAAATATATTCCTTTAACTCCCATATCTTGCCGCGGATTCGCGGCCAAAAGGGGGGGTATGGCCGCGGATCCGCGGTCATTTGATCTCATCCCTCCATCATTTTTCCGGGGCTCTATCTGTGGGACATTTGGACTTCTCTGGAACCTTTTTACTTCAGAAATCTTCTCGTGGTTGCTGCCAGACTTGGTCTTCAAGTTTTGCTTCTTAATTAGGCAAGCCTTCTTCAAAAACTTGATTTGCTTGATTCTAGTCTTTGAAAAATTCTGCACACTTGGAAATCTTTTGCACAACTACTCAAATAATATTTAGTAGACTTAGTTCTAATAGGATTAGGTCAATAAATTTATTTGCATACATTTTTCTACCAAATACTAATTAAAATATATTAACACATGGAAAATAGTGTTTTTACACATAAACTCTCATATGTATAATATATTATAATAAAGTCCTTTTTTTAATATGAAAATGGTAGGAAAAATGTAATACAAATGTGCAGTTTTATCAACTGAACAAATACCCCCAAACTTATCTTTGATCGTCCCGAGCAAACTAGTTTATTCAAGAGGAGAAAAAGAAAGGAGAAAACTAAGCACACTTTCGTAGGCAGACACGATTGCACTAAGCACGTGCAACAAGCCGTTAAGCCTCTAGGTGTCCCTAGTAGGAGGAGTGTTGTCTCCTGAGGGTTTTCAGTGGATTACACCCACAAAATCCTATAACAAAAGAGAGATGGTGAAATTTACATATAAAGATAAGAACCATAAAAGAAAGACTTTGAAAATAAGAGTTTCCAACTATACTAGCTTTTCAGTTGTTATGAGCCCTATCTTAATAGTCATGAAAAAATGTTGGAAATCATATCATCCCTCAATAAAACATCGTCTTTATTTTTCGTTCCTACCTTTCATCCAAACATTGATCATATACCCCTACGTGTGTGAAATGGACATCCCTACACTCGAAGAATTCAATTCAAGCTATCATACTCTTGTCCATCTGCCTCAGTACTTTTTAATTTGATGAATATTTAGATTTGCTCACACATTTTCATGCGACCGTTAATACTTCTTGAGATACTAACGGACCGATTACTCATGTGCTTGCTGATTATTTGATAATATTTTCCTCGTCTTGCACCACCTAAGGCTTAGCAGTGACTCCCAGACCAGTTGGCCTTAGGGCACTAGGTGAAGAGGCACCCTCGCTATATTTTTTATTGTTGCCTTGGCGATACAAAACCAGTGTTCATTTTTTTTCTTTTCACCATTTTTATATTTTCTTCATTTTTTCACTTCCTTCATACTTTGGCTTTTAGACAAGAGCATTTCAAGGTATCCTCTACTATCCCGAGTTTCAAGACGTGTGTATGTGCATATAGTAGGGTATCAACCTTCAAGGTATCCTCTACTATCCCTCAAGGTTTCCCTTCACCATTTGTGTAGTTTTTCATTCACTTTAGCACCTATATTAGTTTAGAACCGTTTTAGTGTCGTTTAGTGAGCTTTGAAAATTTCAAGTTAGGGTTTGAGAAATTATTGATTCCAAAGGTACAATTGAGGTGTATTTAGGGACTACAACCCCTGTGGTGATTGATTAAAGACCTAAACCAGAGACTAGATACCCAATTAGCGAACTTAGAAATCCCCAATATCGTATTTTGTAGAAATTGTGTAGGGAAATTGAAATCTGCTAACACTCGGGGACCTGGAAAATTATTTAGCAAACACAGTGATACAAGCAGGCACCCTAGGAGCTACCATTGAAACCCTAGACCCAACCCCCAATATCAGGCCACATATTTATTCTTCCTGGCTTCAATTTGCGACCAGGGTGGGGTGGAACCCCTTCGTGTTTGGTCCATGTCTTGTTCTCCAGTAAACTAGACCCTTTATATGTGCAACTTTGGCTAATTTCACATAGGGTAAAATCTGGAGCTAGTTTTCAAGTTTCTGAATTCGTTTTGTAAGTTTTAATGAACTGGAAATTGGTATTTGTGTTTTATCTCGGTCGATTCACGTTTATACGTCGATCTTCGAGAGTTGTTTGGTTATTCTTGCATGCGTAAACTATAGGTTTTAACCTATGGGTGATCGTGCGACATTTTGGTTTTCGTACGTGATTTCGTTTATGATGATATATGTGATATGTAGGTACCCCATGTGGACTTCGAGATGGTGAGGATGAGCGTGGCGTCATCGACTCCAGACAGCGAGGATCAAGGTGAGTAGATGTATATCTACAGGGGAAGTCGGGTGGATGGCGTATAGCACCCCCGCAAACTGTGATGAAAACCGATATATATATATATAGTTTATGATTAATGAAACCTTTAATAGAAAACTATAGATAGAGTTAAAAGGTAGTTTGAGAACCAAAATAGAAACTAAGGATAGTTAGAAGTGATATGATGCGACTAGTATGTGATGACGGGATTTGAGGATGATATTTGATGATATTGCTGTTTAGGGTACTACAAGACTAGATAGTCGACGTAGATGAGTCATCCGAACCATATCTATTTCCAAATTGAAGAATCGTATGCATCTTTTAAACAGATACCTTGAGGGACGTTACGGATTTTCGAATGATATCTTTTCTTTAAAAACACCGCAGCCCCTACTTTAAAAACTACGATTCGCATCTTTCAAAAACCGTTTGTATGGTTCGGGTGTGTATGTTAGATTAGATACGTATGCTTATAGTAAAGGTAGAATGTATTTGTAAAATTGACTTGATGTGAGATATAAATGCGATGAAAAGAATATATGACGTGATATGATGATTTGATGATATGTTGGCATACGGATGCGAGTCGATTGAGATAATTTATACCCTGCCGGTCCCCTGATATGAGATTGTTACGGATGTGACCTGGGACATAGATATATAGAGATATTTATATATGTTGTGAATCGTGAGTGATAGCTGTACGAGACGTTAGGTTCGTACCCTCCTCGTCTTATAGGTTGATAGGATCCCTGATAACTTAATGTCGCCGTACGATGATTTTCCTTACCTGATGAGTTTGACTTGATGTTTGATCCATACCCTTGACTAGAGCATGCCGTACGATGGATTATACCGTACGTGATGTTGTGAGGCTGGATGCCGACTGCTAGATTCACCGACTCGGTCATGTTAGATACGTATACCCGTTGGCATTTGCATATGATTTACCTTATGCTGCATTCATGTTATTCTCATTGAATCGCATATACCTGTACTAGTACACTTTCACCATTATCGATGATGCGTATGTTACACGTACACAGATTTGCTGGCTTACACACTTCATCATCGATAATTGCCATGTCACTACACAGTAGAACTGCTGCATCAGGATATGACTCCTTGCATGACCATACTTGCATACATACATACTGTACACCATACTTGCGTACATACATATTGTACACCATACTTGCGTGCATACATATTATACACCATACTTGCGTACATACATATTGTTCACCATACTTGCGTACATACACATATGCACCATTATACAATGTTGTATTTGATTTTGGAGATTTGGGAACCGCATGATATATTTTTAAAATCCGGATTCATTTAAAAGAGAGGTTTTCCCTCGATAGGTGCATATTACCGTTCCATGTTGCATGATATACGGATATGCTTACATTCTGTTATATGTCGCATACATCATGCTTTACGCTTTTACGCATTGAGATATGCTGTTTTCATGAGATTTCTAGATTTGAGAACCGTGGCTATTTTAAAAGAAAGCATGTACTGTTTTAAAAACCCGGTTTCTCTTGATATGATATTTCAGTGCGTCCACCATGCGTTTTCTCGGTTCTGAGACGTGTGACAGTGATACCCGATTCGAGAAGCTGGATGAGGCCGATTGCGGGTGCATGGTGGACCCGATATTGTACCCCGGGGCGAGAACGGATTTGCTGTGCAGTAGACGAGGAGCCGGTTTATCGAGAGATGATATGGGCCGATCCGGACTGACGGAGCCCGAGATATGAGGATTTACGTGTCGATGCTGGACACAGATTTCATGATGTTTAGTGTGTCTATGCTGGGCACTCAGGTTCCATGATTTTGATGTGTCGCGGGTGACACCCGTTAATTTATATCCTCATACTTTAATGCATGATATTGTTGTACATTGATTATATGGACGGACGAGATCCACATACATACATACTTTGATTATATTGTTGGATGTTATCTACATACAGATAGACCTTGAGTATATTATTGGCACATATGTAGATACAGTCACCCTAGATATCATAGTATTACCTTTATGATATAGTTGACCTAGAAGTCGTTGTTTATTCGATTTCTACTTGTTCATGTTTTTCTACTCACGAGTTGGCAACTCACCCCCGTTGTGCCACAGTTCTTGCAGGTTGACCGCATAGATCAGTAACGGCATCGATGGCACACAGTTGCATTCGGGTGTTTTGCCTTGGTAGGTGGGACATTTGTATCGTTCCCCCTCTTGTATTTAAATTTCATTTTGTATCTAGTCAACTCCATCAAATCAAACTAGTATTTGTATAAGTAATGAGACTTAGTGAGACATGTGTTGTGAGACATAGAGCGAGGGGTTTTCTGCTACTTGTGGTTTTGATGTCTTGTTTATTTCTTTATCTGTTGTTGTGATCTTCGCCTTTGGGCGTCGTATACTTATTTTTACTGTCTTGTGTGGTTGTGATCCGCCGGTTAGCGAAGAGCTAGCTCCCACTTGGGGATGCCTTTATTATCTTTATGTATTTGTGGTTTTGGATCAGAAATACAAAGGAGGTGCTGCCCAAATTTTTAAAAGACGAAACATGTTTTCAAACTAGTAAATTTCACTTGCATTATTCATGTCCCTTTTCCATGCATTTAAGAAAACTTGATTTCATTTTACCTTTATTTCAAAACTTCACCTCTTTTATTTTCTTAAAAAGGTTTAGATTTCTAGGTTTCAGCTTACTTGAATTCCGTTACGCCTTTAGACGTTGCGTGATTCAAGTGCTGGTCACGAGTTAATATTTCGGGTCATGACAAATTTGATATCAGAGCGCTAGGTTTAACCTTGGTTCGAGTCTATGTTTGACTATGCGGAGTCTAGGACGGGCATGTATTTCGGAACCTAGGCTTGACCTTACAGAACTTAGACTTGAACGGGGGGGGGGGGGTAATTAGACCCGAGCTTTCGTTTTATAGGTTGACCCTGATTGATGGAGTAGATAGCTTGGGTAGAGTGACGTACCGTACGTATGTTCCGTGGCATATTTACGATACAACACTCCACTTAAGAAACCTTAGGATGTACATATTTTGAGATACTTGATTCTATTCGTTTCCGTGATCATACTCTCATTGATGCTGTTCCTTTCTATGATCATGTATCCATTCTGGATCTGTCGTTTCCTTTTCATGCCCTTGATCTGTTTGCTTCGATGCACGCTTGAGGTTCCTGTCACCATGTTGAGTGCAGATTGAGCTGCTGCTAGTGTTGCGGTCAGGGCAAGCTCTTCTGGTACGAGGGCTGACCATTGTGTTTTCTGGTGACATGAGAACGTCTTGATTTAGTGTTCGTGTTGTGACCTCTCGTTTGAGGCGAGTGTACGATTTTGCACCGGATGATCGGGCCATTGTTAGAGCTGCCAGTTGCTAGAGGATTGTTGATGTACAGCCTACCTTAAAGATTGTGATGTCATCTACCATGCAGACAGATGACCCAGCTGTTGCTGAGATTGATCGGATGTCGCCTCTAGAGCATACGAGCTGAGATCGCTGCAGCTTCCAGGCAGAGATGCGACAGGCGATAGCTAGTCTATCCCGAGTTGAGAGACGAAGGTAATTTTTTAAATTGACGCGCCGATGCAGGCCTAGTCGAGTTGAAGATTTCCAGTGTGGAGAGTCTTACTCAGATCTGGAGTAGACCGATCCATAGATGACCGTTGGTGTATCGTTTTTCCTGGAAGATTGAGGCATTGTTTAGCATGCGGACGAAGGACATTCACATGTCGGCTAGGTGAAGCTAAAAAGTTCGAACGAGTGTCAGAAACCCATTTTTCCAAGTTTAAAGTGTTCGGAGGAACATGCAAGTAATTCTGTGGACCCTCTAGAAGAATGAAACCCTAACTCGACATGATGACCATGGAATCTCTTCTGAACCTTAGGGTTTGCGGCAGTTTAGCGGTGCATCAGTGAGGGTTGGGTTTGCCTTTCTACGGCTCGTCCAGAGGTACTGTAGTATGTACTAGATATTTTTAGACTGTGCTCAGGTGTTTAGCTTTCGGGAAATTTTGGGACCTCGATGACTCGATTGAAAAGTTTGACGTCGCCCGGATATCATGTGATAGGAGACCGGTATGCTGACCGGCTTCGGATAGAGGACCTCACCCAGATGCGTTGTGAGTTGATCGAGGACGGACGAGTATGGAGTATTCCTCTGATGGTTGGGACGAGTCCCCGAGGACGTGTTCGGCTAGATATCTTTTACAGAGTGATGAAGATACTGAGTTCGTGACTTCGAGTCCGTGTGAGAGACTCCGGATTGACTGTAGCCGAGGACCATTGTAGTATGCAGATAGCACGATGTGACGTCGAATTGGACGATGATACAGACGAGTGGAGCCAGAGGTTCATGCGAGATGCTGACGAGCTGTTGCTACTCCCCGTCGAGATTAGAAATCTGATATGCATACAGAGGCGTGAGGTACGACCAGTTCCCGAGGAAATGTGTGCGGAAAACGCAGTTGTCCAGAAAATGAGAAAAGATTATGTAAGAGTACCAGCCTCCATAAAGTTCGGCATGGGCGAGATCGGAAAAGACCTTGAGCAGGATTCCTTCCAGGATACTGCTGCGATAAGATTTTCACCCAGGATCAGATGTGTGACGTGTACTCAGAGGACCAGAGGCCGACGCCAGTGACGTGCTGCTTTATGAGAGATCATACAAATTGGCCGAGAGATGACCAGAGAAGTGCCAGAGCAGAATCGTTTCCGTTAGCACACCTGACCGGGCCGACGAGCCGATGGATTGCGAGATTGGTGAATCCACAGCGAAATGAGGACCCGGAGACATAGGACGACAGACCGTGAGCAGGAGGCAAGCAAATATTCTTGTTCTGCCGGTTTTAGGCTCACCGAGTTATTTTTCGACATTGTAGGAGGTGTACCTCAATGTCATTTGTTGCGATTTGCGTTTGTGATCCGAGTATCACACTTATATCGCTTGGATTTGATTTTTGATGATTGAGTTTCATGATATGGTTTTCGTGCACCATGGCTGCACCTGCGGGGTATTTACATGTTTGGGAATAGTTATTGCGCTGGATATATATTTTATACACCGTTATGTTGATTTGCGATTTTTGCATACCTATTGCATTTGATGTCGATTTTGTACCTTCGTAGTATGTGTTTATGATTTCATGGATTTCATACGGATGATGTGATTTTTGCACTCGGTATAGCTCACATGTGCTTGCAGTGCATTGATACGGATTTGTGCACATAGTTGCACACGTTTTTGATTTATACACCTTGGTACACTCGGTATCGTTTTTATACGAATTTGAGTTATTAATGTGATTTTCGTGCCTTGGTTGCACCGTACTTGTGTTTCGCGCATTTGATGCACCGGATTTGAGATTTTCGTGTACAATAGATGCACTAGATATTGTTTTCGTGCACACCTGTTGCACTTACTTTTGCTTTTGTGCATATTGTGACACCTGTATTCGGATTTGATTCCGTGTGCACCGGACGCACGAAATTGTTGGATACACCTTTTGAGGCCGATTTTGCTTTTGAGCACTTTGTTTTCGTTTTGAGCACCATATTATATAATGTCCAAACATGACTAATCTGAGGACAGTACCTGAGTACTTTTCATGCATTAAAATTTTACCAAGAGGTTTTTGAAAAAGAGCTATAGTCTCGCTATTTCCTACGTGTCCGTGAGTGACACGAAAATTTTTAATGGAAAACCTTTTGGGATATTTTGAAACGACGGAACGTATATTTAGCAAAACATATATGGACATATATTATTATTTTACAAATGAGCGTCCGTCACTTATACCGTGAGTTACGCATTCACGTGGAAATTTAGAAAAGACTTTTGCATGAGTTTTATTCAGTTCTTGAAGGTTTTCCAAAGATGCGTACTATACACGTATTATAGTTTTTGACTAATGTATATTAGATTTCAGTAGTTGATTGTGAGATCTGTATCTCTATTGTAACTCCGAGGATATGCGTGCAAATCAGATGATTTGCGTGACGCTTGACGGAGTTCGACTTTGAGTTTGGTATTCGTTTTCAGGCGCACGCGATGCATTGTGTTATTTCTGCATCTTCCATGATTTCGGAGTCCCGTTGACTTGAGTTGGGTATTGAAATGTTTTAGCATTTGGGGTTTAAATTTAAATTCGGGGACCAAATTTCTTTAAGGGGGAAGATTGTAACATTTCAGAAAAATAAAATATTATTTTTGGGAATATTTATGATTAAATAATAAATATTATGAATGTTTTTATTAGTGCGGTATAATTAAATACCGAGAAAATGGAAAAAATTTGGAAAAATTATGGAAATTACTGAAATAGGGTGCTTTATGTGATTTATACAAATTATAAATTTTTATGATTAATTATATACTATTTTAATACTAATCGCGATTAAATATCGCTAATCGCGTATTAAACCGGATTTGTGCACATGACATGCACCAAGTCTTTTTCACATTTCTACACTTTCCTACCATGGCTTTTCTTTATTTTTCATTTCTGTTTTGTTTTAAATGGAAAGATAAAGAGAAGGAAAAAAAACAAAAGAAAAAGGAAAATGATAAAGAATTGGGTATGGGCATGAGAGAGAGAGAGAGAGGTGAGGGGGTCAACCTTGGACCATGACCTTTGTCCCTTCATTATTTCCTCTTCATTTCTCCTCTCCCCTCTCAAAGAGCTGCTGCCCTCCACCTTCTCCCTCCTCAAACACCCCACTTCATCACCAAAAACGCCTTAAAACTCTATCCCCACTTCATTAAAAACATGCACAAGCCCACTGGCTACACTTTGGACCAAGAAAAATCGGATTTTTGAAGGCTTGGGGCAACTAAAGAAAATTCTTGAGTTGCCAAATGAGGTAATCCTTTCACCATTTGTGTAGTTTTTCATTCACTTTAGCACCTATATTAGTTTAGAACCGTTTTAGTGTCGTTCAGTGAACTTTGAAAATTTCAAGTTAGGGTTTGAGAAATTATTGATTCCAAAGGTGCAATTGAGGTGTATTTAGGGAATACAACCCCTGTGGTGATTGATTAAAGACCTAAACCAGAGACTAGAAACCCAATTAGCGAACTTAGAAATCCCCGATATCGTATTTTGTAGAAATTGTGTAGGGAAATTGAAATCTGCTAACACTCGGGGACCTGGAAAATTATTTAGCAAATACAGTGATACAAGCAGGCACCCTAGGAGCTACCATTGAAACCCTAGACCCAACCCCCAATATCAGGCTACATATTTATTCTTCCTGGCTGCAATTTGTAGCCAGGTTGGGGTGGAACCCCTTCGTGTTTGGTCCATGTCTTGTTCTCCAGTAAACTAGACCCTTTATATGTTCAACTTTGGCTAATTTCACATAGGGTAAAATCTGGAGCTAGTTTTCAAGTTTCTGAATTCGTTTTGCGGGTTTTAATGAACTGAAAATTGTTATTTGTGTTTTATCTCGGTCGATTCACGTTTATACGTCGATCTTCGAGAGTTGTTTGGTTATTCTTGCATGCGTAAACTATAGGTTTTAACCTATGGGTGATCGTGCGACATTTTGGTTTTCGTGCGTGATTTCGTTTATGATGATATATGTGATATGTAGGTACCCCACATGGACTTCGAGACGACGAGGATGAGCGTGGCGTCATTGACTCCAGACAGCGAGGATCAAGGTGAGTAGATGTATATCTACATGGGAAGTCGGGTGGATGGCGTATAGCACCCCCACAAACTGTGATGGAAACCGATTTATATATATAGTTTATGATTAATGAAACCTTTAATAGAAAACTATAGATAGAGTTAAAAGGTAGTTAGAGAACCAAAATAGAAACTAAGGATAGTTAGAAGTGACATGATGCGACTAGTATGTGATGACGGGATTTGAGGATGATATTTGATGATATTGCCGTTTAGGGTACTACAAGACTAGATAGTCGACGTAGATGAGTCATCCGATCCATATCTATTTCCAAATTGAAGAATCATATGCATCTTTTAAATAGATACCTTGAGGGACGTTACGGATTTTCAAATGATATCTTTTCTTTAAAAACACCGTAGCCCCTACCTTCAAAACTACGATTCACATCTTTCAAATACTGTTTGTATGGTTCGGGTGTGTATGTTAGATTAGATACGTATGCTTATAGTAAAGGTAGAATGTATTTGTAAAATTGACTTGATGTGAGATATAAATGCGATGAAAAGAATATATGACGTGATATGATGATATGTTGGTATACGGATGCGAGTCGATTAAGATGATTTATACCCTGTCGGTCTCCTGATATGAGATTGTTGCGGATGTGACCTGGGACATAGGTATATAGATATATTTATATATGTTGTGAATCATGAGTGATAGCTGTACGAGACGTTAGGTCCGTACCCTCCTCGTCTTATAGGTTGATAGGATCCCTGATAACTTAATGCCGCCGTACGATAATTTTCCTTACCTGATGAGTTTGACTTGATGTTTGATCCATACCCTTGACTAGAGCATGCCGTACGATGGATTATACCGTATACGATGTTGTGAGGCTGGATGCCGACTGCTAGATTCACCGACTCGGTCATGTTATATACGTATACCCGTTGGCATTTGCATATGATTTACCTTATGTTGCATTCATGTTATTCTCATTGCATCGCATATACCTGTGCTAGTACACTTGTACTATTATCGATGATGCGTATGTTACACGTACACAGATTTGCCGGCTCACACGCTTCATCATCGATAATTGCCATGTCACTACACAGTAGAACTGCTGCATCAGGATATGACTCCTTGCATGACCATACTTGCGTACATACATACTGTACACCATACTTGCGTACATATATACTGTACACCATACTTGTGTGCATACATATTGTACACCATACTTGCGTACATACATATTGTTCACCATACTTGCGTACATACACATATGCACCATTATACGATGTTGTATTTGATTTTGGAGATTTGGGAACCGCATGATATATTTTAAAAACCGGATTCATTTAAAAGAGCGGTTTTCCCTCGATAGGTGCATATTACCGTTCCATGTTGCATGATATACGGATATGCTTATATTCTGTTATATGTCGCATACATCATGCTTTACGCTTTTACGCATTGAGATATGCTGTTTTCATTAGATTTCTGGATTTGAGAACCGTGGATATTTCAAAAGAAAGCATGTACTGTTTTAAAAACCCGGTTTCTCTTGATATGATATTTCAGTGCGTCCACCAAGCGTTTTCTCGATTCTGAGACGTGTGACAGTGATACCCGATTCGAGGAGCTGGATGAGGCCGATTGAGGGTGGACTCGGTATGGTACCCCGGGGCGAGAACGGATTTGCTGTGCAGTAGACAGTAAGCCAGGCAGAGGGACCACTACCTACCGGTGATTGGTTGGGTTCGGTGGATATCCGGAGGATACCTACCGGAGTCGAGAGATGATATGGGCCGATCCGGACTGACGGAGCCAGTGAGCCGATCCGGACTGACGGAGCCTGAGATATGAGGATTTACGTGTCGATGCTGGACACGGGTTTCATGATGTTTAGAGTGTCGATGCTGGGTACAACGGTTCCATGATTTTGATATGTCGCGGGGGACACCCGTTGATTTATATCCTCATACTTTCATGCATGATATTTTTGTACATTGATTATATGGGTGGACAAGATCCACATGCATACATACTTTGATTATATTGTTGGATGATATCCACATACAGATAGAGCTTGAGTATATTATTGGCACATATGTAGATACGATCACCCTAGATATCATAGTATTACCTTTATGATATAGTTTACCTGGGAGTCATTGTTTATTCGATTTCTACATGTTGATATTTTTCTACACACGAGTTGGTAACTCACCCTCGTTGTGCCACAGTTTTTGCAGGTTGACCGCATGGATCAGTAGCGGCATCGATGGCACACAGTTGCATTCGAGTGTTTTGCCTTGGTAGGTTGGACATTTGTATTGTGCCCCCTCTTGTATTTAAATTTCATTTTGTATCTAGTCAACTCCATCAAATCAAACTAGTATTTTATAAGTATTGAGACTTAGTGAGACTTGTGTTGCGAGACTTAGAGCGAGGGTTTTTTCGCTACTTGTGGTTTGATGTCTTGTTTATTTCTTAATCTATTGTTGTGATCTTCGCCTTTGGACGTTGTATACTTATTTTTACTGTCTTGTGTGGTTGTGATCCGCCGGTTGGCGAAGAGCTAGCTCCCGCTTAGGGATACCTTTATTATCTATGTATTTGTGGTTTTGGATCAGAAATACAAAGGAGGTGCTGCCTGAAATTTTAAAAGACGAAACATGTTTTCAAACTATTAAATTTCACTTGCATTATTCATGTCCCTTTTCCATGCATATAAGAAAACTTTATTTCATTATACCTTTATTTCACAACTTCACCTATTTTATTTTCTTATAAAGGTTTAGATTTCTGGGTTTCAGCTTACTTGAATTCCGTTACGCCTTTAGACGTTGCGTGATTCAAGTGCTGGTCACGAGTTAATATTTTGGGTTGTGACACTAACTCCTGACTCGGTGAATCGGCCGCGGATCCGCTGCATATTGCATGGTTTGGCCGCGAATTCACGGCTGTTTGGTGAGATCTTGGCTTCGGTTTTCTAGGGTTGCTTCAATGTGGCACATGGAGATTTATTTGATATCTGGAATTTGATAATATTTCCTGAGTTTCTGCCAGTATTGATTCTTTGATTTCATTCCTTTTTCGGCAGAATTTTGATTCTCGACATCTCAACATCTCGATCTTCTGACCTGAACAAAACCTTGTACAATATCTCAATGAATAATGTGAGTATTATTTGGTATTTTTGAGATATTTTCCTAACCAATTTGATATGATATTATATTTTAAGAATATTGATTAAGGATATTTGATATGATATGCATATTTAAATTATCAAAATATTATATAAATATTATATGCATATATTTTTCTTCATAATGTTAATTATAATATATAAACATATGGTAAATAGTATTTTTACAGATAAACCCTCATATGTGTCATATTTATAATAAACACGTTTAGATATTTAAGAAAAGTAAGGAAAATGCAATATCTAAAGTGCGATGTTTTCGACTGAACAACAATCCACTGTCACAAATAAATATAGCCCTTACCAAGTTCTACCAATGACGAGAAATATCTCATATGGTGAACGACACTTGTAAGTCTTCCCGACTTATAAGAAGAAAACACTCTTGTAAGATCCTTACGATTTGCAAGAGAAAACCCACTTAAGAGTCCTTACGACTTCTAAGGAAAACCTACACCTACGAGATCCTTACTACTCGTAGGGAGAAATACCTTTGTGAAACCCTTATGGCTCATCAAATAAAAAAGCCTTAGTCGACAGGATTCTAACCCCGTTTGCTAAGCCACCTTTGTTCAAATCGACAAAGGCAAATGATGATTCGCTCCTAGCAATATCCCAGTTGTAGCGATCTGATGCCTAAATTGGTTTCAAATTCCAAGTTTTCTCGAGGCAAATGATGATTCGCTCCTGGCAATATTCCAGTCGTAGCGATGCTGATGCCTAAATCGGTATCAAATTCTAAGTCCTCTCAAGGCAAATGATGATTTGCTCCTGGAAATATTCCAGTCACAGCAATGCTGATGCCGGAATTGGTGTCAGGATCCAAGTTCCCGACTCGCAACAAAAGTATATGCATATGAAATAGCCGAAATGATGGGGCAACTCACAATAAAAAAATCAGCGAGCAAAAAAATATATGCATATGAAACAGCCGAAATGATTGGGCAACTCGCAATAAAAAATACAAAAAAAACAGCGAGTAAAAATAGAACAATACATAGCCGAAATGATCGGGCGCCTCGAAAAATAGCCGAAATAATTAGGCAATTGCGACTTTCGCAATATAAAGATTAAAAGATAGAGCATCGCGGAAACAGATAAAAAAAACATATCAAAATGAAACTTTTCTGCCCTGCAGGTGAGTCCACATCAACCTCTGTATACACCTTACACTGGCTTACAAAGGGGAAGACAGAAGGACTGCCACTAGTAAAGACCCAGTAGCGAGCCGAGCCCGAGAACTGATAAGACCAATAGCAAATGCCTGTCTTCTATTCCCTCTAGCCCTGTGACTTCCCTACCCGAAGGTGAGTCCCTGTCATCTGAGTCAGAATCAGAAAGGGGAGAATCCTGCTTTGAGTCTCCCGCCGGACAGAGTTGTTTAACAGATTTCCTGGCTTGCTATAGAGGATATGCTAGCTAGAGCGGGTCAGACAAGACCGCTGAGCCTGATGAACTTCTTTTAAAATCAACATCGAATTGAGAGTGAGTGAGTACGGACTACTTTGTCATTTCATTCTCCCGGTCTCAGTTTGGGAATTCAGCGAGCGACAACCCTCCCTTTCCTGGCTTCTCAGACATAATGCGAATCCGATCCCAATGGCGAGATAACTTGCCAATGGAGCCTGTCAAATGCTCATCGGTCTGCTCTGTCTTCTGAATCCGTCCGTTGGAAACGAATATGTCAGCGCACAACGGCTTTCGCGCTAGCGCTCACTCCGTTGTTTGGTCGTGCCGGGTAAGGTAGTACCGACTCTTCTCCTCGCTCACTGAACTCCCCCAACCTTAGGGACCTTAGCGTACGATTTGGATTGTTTCCCTCTCGACTTTGGATCTTAGCACCCAAGAAAGCAAGGTCACCTTGCGTCCTTGAACCGATAACTATCTTTCGACTGACCTAGCCTCCTCCGTCCCGAGTCCAAGGTACGAGAAAGACACAGGGGATCGCCCTTCTCTTTCTTTACCAATCCCAATCTTGATCCCGGCTTCCTTCCCATCCGAGGGGGTCTCCCGTATTCGAAAAATGAGGAAGGACGCGGTGGGAAAGAAGCAGCCATAGCCTCTGTCCGGCCGATCATTCCGCTGGCATTTCGCATTCACGCCCCCGTTTGACTGCCGCTCGGGGATGTAGTTGTCTCATTTCAGACTAGGGCAGGAGCGCTCCGCGGACCCGAAAGGCTATTCTTTTCAAGAATAGCTGTCTAGGGCGGGTGCCCGGTCCGTCCTTGGGTCGATCGCTTCGCTCTCTTGCCGGAACCCGAAAAACTCGAACTAGAATACACTGCTCTGAAGCATCGTATATAATGATCGAAAGTCGATTTGCTTTTGATAACTCAAAGTCAAATTCGACGTCTTCACGGGGGCGGTCATCGAACCTAACTCGCTGGTAACGACGAATAGCTCTTTCTCATCGATTGATTGGCAGATTCGTAGCGAGGTAGGGGAACATTCCTTTCTTGTCTACCATCTTGCACTCAATCGAAAGGACCTGGGCATTAAAGATAGTTGGGATGAGGCTTTTGATCAAAAAAGCTGGGAGCACAGCCAGTTTGGGCTCTCTCACTGTCCTGCGACCGACGTTGGCTCCATACTATGTCAAAAAGCAGGGCAAGTGAAGCGAAGCGGAACAGAGAGGTAAGTGAACGCAGTGAACGATTGAGTTGAACGAGTGAAGCGAGGTAAACACCGCGTGCGTACCCAAAAACTCGTGGGACCCCCGACATGACTGAGAAAGGTTTCAGAGAGTTTCCCTAAGGGAAAATTTATGTTTCCTTTCTCCGACCGACGCTGGCAAATTGGGCACTGCGGTCCCATTTGCTTAACACTTTTAGGGAGACTTTTTGATGAGCGACGATAGAGCGCGGCTAAAATAGTCGATTTTTAGTCAAGTTTTTTTTCCAATTTTTTGGTATTGGGAATTACATCAAGCAGCGGTTGTTAGCGCCTTATCATAAGTGGCTAATGACGATTTTGTCTAAATTTCCTATATTGGGGAATACAATGCACAGAGTTCTCACGTCAAGAAGTAGATAAGCAGACTCCATGATTCGTGTGCAGCAAAGAAAGTCGGAAGATGGAAATCAGTGCTTCCAAAGTCGAAGACTCTTGCCATAGTACTGGACTTACGGCATTACCACCTATGTTGAAGGAAGAAAGAGTGTTCTCTTTTCCGAGTTATGATCAGCCTGGAATGACACGGCCAACTGAGATCCAAACTTACGTGAGACAAAGGAAGAAGACGCAATCCAAAGAATCAACGATTGCTCACCAATCTTCCTCTGAGGACCTTATAACTCGACCAGCCAAGGGCAGCGGCTACCTGTCTAAAAGAAAGCCTCTTTGAGAAGATTTTATTATTAAGTTAAGGCCCACTCCTTTAATTTTTTTGTAGATTCCGAAAATGACCCGCCCCCCTTTTTTTAATCTTTAGGACAGGACCCTACCCTATTCTCGAACCCTCTGCCGAGCTCTACCCTGCCCGCATTTCTTTTGAACGGGAACTCTTCGACTCGATCAACGAAGAAAGGAGATGGTTTAGATTTGAGACTTTCTCGCTTCCTTACCGCTTAACGAACTTTATTTTCAGCCTTCGTTTGCTGGAATCGGAATAGTTGAGAACAAAGTGGTGAACTGGTGTGTAACGCGTGGCCGGTTTATATCGCGAATCTTAAAGAATAGGTTTTAGATAAGAGAGTTGTTAGAACCCACTGGAAGAAAATCCTCATTTTCATCCTTCAAACACTCCCCCTGAGGTGAGTAAGGAACACAAACTTCTTCCGCCAAAAAAAGGGTAAACCAATGTGATTATGACATTGTAGGTGCTTGCGATGGGACGGATGCTACTTCCCTCATCAGTAATGGGTGGCATAGCCCGTTGAAATCATTTGTTTTTCGATCCGGCCCGGCACGCTCGGTAAAACCTTCCCTGCCAATCGAGAAAGTTCGCTACGTCACAAACACCGTGAAAGGCAGGTTTGGGCTTTGTTCTGGTTGATGTTCATCAGTAAGAGACCCTTCTCTTTAGAGACCCGCCCCTTACTAATTAGGTATACTTTTCTATTTTAGAATAAAATAAGATGGCTAGACCTTTCCTTTGCTTCCGCTATCCAAAGCCTCCGGATCTTAAGATTTCGGATTCTATGGTGAAGCCCTTCTTTCTAGTTGGTTAATTTCATTGGGTCTTCTTATGCCTAAACATCTAGCATTCGTGAATCTAAAAGAAGCTTCTAAACACAATAATCCCCGTTATTTTGTATTGAAAAGATTCCATCCTGACCATCAATATTTTCAAATAAATAAGGAAGTACGTCAGATATTGACACATGAGATAGTCAAATTTCTGTTACTAGATCATGTTTGACTTTTTTTTGACGATCGGAAGACGAATGAGATCAGAAAGGCCGTCATTAGGGCAAAGAGTGCAATAGCTTCGGTTAGAGCAAAGCCCAAAATGGCATAACCAAATGATTGTTTAGCCAATGAGGGAGTAGGGGGAAAGACCGAGACCCAAAGTGGTTTTAGAGACCAAGTTCACTAAAAACAATCTTGAGTTTCAACCTACCCGTGAGTTATTTTGGCTAGGGCAAACTCCAATTAGGGATTCGTTGGGTCCCTTAGGTACTATTGTATCTAAAATAGTGCACTTTTCTTCATCTTAAATAGGATAAGTAGGCAATAGGAATCTTAATAGCACTAAATACATCTCCATTTCAAAGAGCTCAAACCCACGTTTTTTCACTAAAAATAGCCCAAAAAACACGGGTTTTCAACACTTATTCACTCGAAACCAATCATACAGATTCTTTATACTTCACCTTGTCGGGGCGCCCGACTTCGCCAAGCCAACTTACAAACAACTATTTAATTACGAGCTCGAGTGGGGCTTGGCTAACTGCGTTTCCTTGACTTCGAGCAAGAATAGAATATGAGCATATATTATATTAGAATATCTAACATTATTAGATGACGGAGTGGGATAATGAAATTAATTTTGTCCCAGGAATGAGGAATGAAAGAACTTCTGCTATCTACTAACTCTTGCCACTGAGAGGGGATGAGTGAATACCTGGAAGAGAAAGTTCTCTTATTCCCGGGATCAGGGCATCAACTGCTTCATTTCAAACTTGCGAAAAACACCTCGGATGATGATTTGTGCGAGGAGTAGAGTTCCCCTAAGGGCAGCCCATGGCGGTCGACTAGAGGTAGAGAAGACTGCTGACCCGGAGGGGCTCGCTTGGATTTCATTTGATAGAACCTCTCTTTAAGGACAGAAGGAGAGGGAGAAGATTGATTGTTTGTTTGAGTGCTTTTCCTATTTTCTTTTATTAATTAAGTCCCCTCAGCAGCACTTGTTAGCAATTATGTAGATGATATCCTGTGTTTGGAGAGCACGATGCAGCTGCTGGAAAGCAATTGACTCTTATTTAGAAAGGTGCTTTAAACATTTTCCACGGGTACCGGGCCAAGACACCACTCCCGAGGAAAAGCGGCGGAATGAGGTCAGAATAGATATAGGTGTTTCCAGTACCTTGGTAAGAAGATCTTGCTACTTCCGATCCGGGGTCAATCTCGGATGAGACGAAAGAACCACCAGAAGATGACCCGGCTATGGCTTCCGATTACACCATTTCTTTGTGAATGCCTCGACCAGGTTCGTTCCAAAGGCACTCTGCGTGGCCGAAAGGTTTCCTTTCGGATCAGCGGGTTCTCCCACCCTAGTTAGAAACGAGTTAGGTTCGATGACCGCCCCCGTGAAGACATCGAATTTGACTTTGAGTTTTCAAAGGCAAATCGACTTTCGATCATTATATACGATGCTTCAAAGCATTGTATCCTAGTTCGAGTTTTTCGGGTTCCGGAGGAAGTGACTTGATGACTGACGATTATGATTACCTTCTCTGATGTGAGGTAGTTGGCTTACTTGCTTGTTAGAGGAAGGGATTTCTATTCTATTCCTCTTTCTATATAGTTCATCTATCTCTTGTCTATCTATCTCTTTTTGAACGAGTGGAACGGAGACCAAGTCAAGTGAACGAAGTGAACGATTGAGTCAAGTGAGCAAAGCGAACGATTGAGTTGAAGGAGTGAAGTGAGTGAAGGGTAAGACGGATTCACGAAATGGCTCGTCGATCCAAATGAATCATTCTTATGGTCTGTTTCTCTCCGCCCCCCGCCCCGAAACTGACCCACGGCACCCATTCGCTTCGCGCGCAGGAAGGCCCAGACATATCCCATACTTCTCGCTCCCACCGGCCGGCTGATGGAAATGGACTGACTACCGGAGATATTCGTGTTTAGATCACGAGTTTGAGACCCTTTCCAGGGGTCCTCAAACTCTCTTTATGCTTATAAATTGGGAAAAAAAGCGAGATGTACCAACCAGTGAACGTAGCGTAGCGAGTGGAGGGAGGGAAGGAAGTGTCTGCTCAGTGAAAGAATACCGTGTTTTCGACCCTCTCGCCAGCAATATCATCCTGCAATCTCAAATTTAGGGCTTTCATTTCAGTCTTCTTTAAGTCTGAGACTCTCTTTCACTCGTTTTAAAAGGATTTGAAGTTCCAAGAGGCTTTCGTCGTCCGTAAAGGACCTTTGTGGCACTAGTGGTACACAGAAGTCATGGGTGATCATTGGTCCGATGCTTCGGGCGAAACCCATTTCTAGGGTGTGACGGGCGGTCTGAAGATAGGGGCTTGCACGCGCTATCCATCCTTCTTTTCTATCTTTTCTTTGATGTGGATAACCCACACCCATCTTGCTTGCATGTAGACATCGTATAAAAAAAAAGAATCTCTTGAGAGGTTCGATTCCCAAGAGGCCCCTTGCCAATCTTCGAAGAAGTCTGATATGATGACTTTGCGATCAAAGAGAGAATCTTTCTCTCTATTCCTCGTGAGCCACTGATTTCTGCTTTTGGTTATCTCATCGCACCTGAAGAAGTCTGATATGATGACTTTGCGATCAAAGAGAGAATCACGAGTTTTTCGAATGTTTATTCTTTACGGGAACTGGAGAAAACGAATTACTTTAGAAAAGTTTTCGACTGAGCTAAGTTCGCAAAATGGGTCACAACATACCTAACTATCCAAAGATGTTTTCGGTTGGCGCGCTCAATGCAGCAGTGAGCTCTCGAGCGCCTATCTTCTTTCTTTCTTTACTAAAAAAATAGTTTGCTTGAAAAAAGAAAATGAATAGTAACGCTCGTCTTTCTTCAAACCTCACCGGCGTTGCCTTTCTGTGAAGAAACCCCTGAGTGAGTGAGAGAGTGGAGGCCCCTTCGTGAAGGAACGTATCCCGAAGAAAGATACTCCGAAGGCTTCGGGATCGAGGTCTCATTAGCCGAAGAAGACCCAGGCCAATCCACATGACCTCTTTGACGAACGTCAGCGACGGCGGACGCGGAGCCAACGAGTATTTTCTTGAAGGTGAACAGCGTAACAACGGAGCAAGCCTACACTGGACGAAGATCGAATATATGGCCCTTGATTGCTTTTCACCTGTTCATATAATGAATATTAGTTTATACCATTGACATTGATTCGGGAGCTCTGCGATGCTTCTTCGGGAACAACCGAAGAAGAGACTCAGACGGGGGTAGAGTAAGCTCCCTCTAATGATGAGTTATCTAATGTTGCTGAGGCTCAAGCTTTACCGAACCGAATGGAAAGAAGAAAAGAGACCGGAAGGACACGGAAAGGAAGAGATCGGAAAGACAGACTTAAACTAGCTTGACCGTGCGCCATCCAGTGGATCTTCACCTGGCTAGGATTCTGACTCTCGAACGGGGGAACGCAACCTCTTAGATTTTTGACCCCGGCCTCTCACTTCGTTTTAGGCCTAATCCCAGTTCAAGTATATTTCTCCGCTTTCTGAGTCCACAACTTTTGGGGTTATGGGGATTTCTCGACGTTCGCTCGAAAAGGGAACCTTATTTTCCAACCAGGCGCCGTCAAAGGGAGAGCCGAGTCTCGACGGTTCATATACAACCTAGAGATAACCTCAACATTTGTCTTATTACAGCAGGCGCAATGTCAACCACGACGTTTCTTCTCAGTCCAACAGGATGCAGATGCAACGTCAACAAAAGACCCCACGGTCGAAACAAAACGGAGCCATGGCAAAATCCTACCTCCAAGTCTCGACGGTTCACATACAACCTAGAGACAACCTCAACATTCATCTCATTACAGCAGGCAAAATGTCAACCACGGTGTTTCTTTTCAGTCAAACAGGATGCAGACGCAACGTCAACGAAAGACCCCACGGTCGAAACAAAGCGGAGTGACGGCAAAATCCCAGCTCCACCTCAGCATTCGTCTCATTACAGCAGACGCAATATCAACAATGGTGTTCCTTCTCAGTCCAGCAGGATGCAGATGCAACATCAACGAAAGACCTCACGGTCGAAACAAAACGGAGTAACGGCAAAATCCCAGATCCACCTCAACATTCGTCTCGTTACAGCAGACACAATGTCAACAACGACGTTCCTTCTCAGTCCAGCAGGATGCAGATGCAACGTCAATAAAAGACCCCATGGTCGAAAAAAACGGAGCCATGGAAAAATCCTAGCTCCAAGTGTCGACAGTTCACATACATCCTAGAGACAACCTCGACATTCTTCTCGTTACAGAAGATGCAATGTCAACAAAGGCTCCAAAATAGCCATATAAAAAAGGAAGCGAAGGCAAAATTCCTAGCTTCAGGGTCTTGACGACAACTCAAATAAAACCTAAAAGACTATCGGAGATCATCCCACACCAGTGCGGAGTGGTTAGACTCACCGGGGCTCCCAAACCGAGCCTCACGTAAAAAGCGACATGGAAAAATTCCTAACGCTTGCTCTTTTGACGGTCAAACTGCCAGATTACTTGAAGACGTCTTTTCCAGCCTCCGAAGGGATTAGAGACACGACAGTCGCGGGGTTACTCGAACAACAGCGTAAAGTCTGCATATCGTGGAATGCATCAGCCAACGCGACAGTACCACGGACTAAAACCCTAGTACCACAAAACCTAACGGACCTCTGTCACAAAGAGCAGGGTTTATCTATATTTCATGTTAGGATATACCTGCGAGAACTTCTCGACTCACCTCGACTTATAGGGAAAAACATCTTCATGAGACCCTCACGGCTCATGAAGGTGAAAAGCCTTAGGCGACGAGGATATCAACCTGTTTCCTAAGCACTGTGGCCCTACAAGTAGGTCCAAACTGACTCTTGTATACTATCCACGGGCCACATTCTCCAAACTCGACCGACGAGGAGGAAAAACCATTTGCGAGTATATTCGATTCGTAAGAAGAAAATTCTCTTGTGAGATCCTTACGACTCTTAAGAGAAAAACGCACTTAGGAGTCCTCACGACTCCTAAGGAGAAAAGAAACCTACGAGATACTCACGACTCTTAGGGAGAAATATCTTCATGGGACCCTCATGGCTCATAAAATTGAAAAGTCATAGGCGACATATCTAAAACCTGTTTCCTAAGCCATCGCTACCCTACAAGCAGGTCCAAACTGACTCTTGTATACTATCCACGGGCCACATTCTCCAAAGTCGCATACCGACGAGAAGGAAAAACCACTTGAGAGTCCTCTCGATTCGTAAGGAGAAAATTCTCTTGTGAGATGCTTACGAATCTCAAGAGAAAAACGCACTTAGGAGTCCTCACGACTCCTAAGAAGAAAAGACACCTACGAGATCCTCACGACTCGTAGGGAGAAACATCTTCATGAGACTCTCATGGCTCACAAAGTTGAAAAGTCTTAGGCGACATATCTAAAACCTGTTTTCTAAGCCATTGCTGTCCTATAAGCAGGTCCAAAATGACTCTTGTATACTATCCACGGGTTATATTCTCCAAAGTCGCATACCGATGAGGAGGAAAAACCACTTGCGAGTCATCTCGACTCGTAAGGAGAAAATTCTCAAGTGAGATACTTACGACTCACGGAGGCGATGAACACTTACGAATCCTTACGATTTCTAGCGATAATACACATCTATGAGATCCTCACGACTCATAGAGAGAAAAATCTTCTTGAGACCTTTACGAATCATGAAGATGAAAAAGCCTTAGGCTACAAGGATCCTAAACTTGTCTCCTAAGCCATCAATTCTATGGTCATGCATAATATTGCACTACTTTACCCACATACATACCTAAGTGGGCAAACTAGTGTGGGGTATTTGTTCCCGCCAAAATTTTTTCCTCAAAACTTGTTGTCCCCTTATAAAAATAAAGGAAAACTTCCACGTGTTAAACACGTACACCCACATGCAAAGCATGCAGGTACCGATTCATATAGGATTAAATCCTTGAGCGCCTCCGTGTTTCCCATGTGAGCGCCAGCTTCTGTTAGGATTAAATCCTATAGTGGCGCCTCATGTGGAACACAAGTGAGCGCTGGCGTACAAAGCACGAGCGTGACTATTTATAAAAGAATTAAATTCTTAGGCGACGCCCATGTGCATAGCACGTGAGCGCCATTGCCCAAATTAAAGAAGGTAGAATTAAATTCTACTCTCTGTTAAACAGAGCCGTTGGATCAATGATCCAACGGAGATGATAAAACATCAAAGATAAAGAATTAAATTCTGCATGGGAGAAAACATCCCCCGAATTAGGTCATAGAATAAAATTTTATCCCTCAATCTTTCTAAACAAGAAAGATTGCCCTCTGTACAACAGAGAACCGGTGTATTAAAAATCCAACGGTGATTAAAAATCAATGTTTTCCAGAATAAATTCTGTATATGGGAGAATATCCCCAATCTTGTTAAAAACAAGGAAAATATCTTCTGTAAAAATAGAAACCCTTGGATTAATGATCCAATGGTGGGTAAAAATCCCCAAATCAATTGGAATATCTTAATGAGAGATTTCTTCAAACTAATTAACAAACTTCTCTCCACTATATAAAGAACCCGAGACTTCAAGTCGCAAAAAAAGGAAGAAAGAAATGAGAAACAACACAAAAGGGAAACAAAAACACAGGAGAGTGAGAGAGAGAGCGCTCCCTAGAGGCTTCAAAAAGGAACAAAGAATTTAATTCTCAATGAAAAGACTCGTTTCCTTGAAACCCTAGGAAAAGAGAAAACACAAAGATCATTTTATCTCTCCTCCGACTCTCTAAGGGTTTAACCCTTCATATAAGAACTTAGTTCTTCCTCTGTTTGAGATCTGCAGAAGCAGATCTCCCTACAGGTTGAGAATTTAATTCTTATCGGGAAGATTCTGTCATGCAGATTCAAAATCTAGGGGAAAGAATTGAATTCAAAGAGTTTAACTCTTACAAAAAAACATATGATAATTTAATTCCTCTGAAAACTAGGGTTTAACCCTATAAAAAGAATTTAATCCTTGCAAAGAATTAGAGGAGAACTTGATTCCTCATCCCTTAGACAATGATAATAATTTAAGACCTTCCAAACCCAAATCCTAACGACTAAAAATGTCATTAATAAGTGATCAGAATCTCCAAGAACACAAAAGAACAGCCTGGTGATTCGTTAGTGTTTAACACTATAACGAGACCTCACGTGTTTTCCACGTGAGTGTTTCTAATGAATAAAAAGAAACGGCTAAAATCGCCTCACGTGTTTCCCACGCGAGTGCTTAAAAGAGGAGCAAGGAGCACTTCCTAAAGCAGTCACGCATTTTGCACGTGACCCCCAATCAAGTGCTTAGCACTTCCGTAAAAGGAAGAGGCAATAAAACCAAAGGGCAGTGCCCATATTTGGAGCGCCTCACGTGTTTCACACATGAGCGCCATGAGAACCAAGTTCTTAGCAGTTATATAAAAGAGGAGGAATAAAACCCAAAAAGCAATGCCCACATTTGGAGTGCCTCACGTGTTCACATGTGAGCACCTCCGGAGTTCAGTGTTTAACACTGATCCAGCACCTTACGTGGGATACACGTGAGTGCCGCATATACCAGTGCTTAGCACTGTTGGGTAACTATGGAGACTCGGACCTAGCCCAAATTGGCTAAGTTTTCCAAAGGTCAAAACCTCTTCGATTTCCAATCAATCGAGCCCTCCCATGCTCATGATTCACCAAATTGATCATAGTCCCAAACATGACTAATGATCTTTCAACCGATAATATCCAAAATGATATTCATCCCATATCTCCTAAGATAATATTAGTCTTAAAAATGACTAATGATTCTTAGGTCCACAGCAGCCCCCCTTTCCTTCAAATACGGGATTTGGTATAAGGGTACATCTCTCCACACCTCTGATATATGTCGTTGTAATTCCTCAACGTCTTCAGAGAGGTGGTGGGTCCCGACAACCAACAGCTTTTTAGTGCACTTCCAAACTGATGTGTACACCTCAAATCAGACTGCACCCGAAACTGGTTGCATCCCATATCATCATCCCGTCACGTAATAAATACACGTGCGTGTAAGATGGACAACGGACCGAGGCGTCCTTAAACTAAAATCTCACCTCCAAAATGGTGATCAACGGACCGAGACATCCTTAAACTAAAATCTCACCTCCAAAATGGTGATCAACGGACCGAGATGTTCTTAAACTAAACCTCACCTCCAAAATGATGATCAACGGATCGAGACGTCCTTAAACTAGAACTTCGCCTACAAAATGGCGATAATGGACCGAAATGTCCCTAAACTAAGACAACAGAGCCCAAATACTCTTTTGTTGGATCTGAGCAAAAATGATCTTAAGACCTTGTTAAGTAGATCTTAGTCTCAAATTGGACTAACGTATCCTTAACAAAAAACCAACCGAGCCCCAACCGCTCATATACATTTAAGTTGATCTTAATATCAAACCAGATTAACGATCCTTAAATAAAACAAACCCAAATCTAAGATATAAGGATTTAGACTAATCCACGCCCCATGGGAGACGACATAAATTAGTTTCCGTATACGATCCACGGGCAAACCAAAAATAAAATAAACACACACGATACGAAGTGAACTTCTGGAGCAGGAGAAAGTGGTTATCGCGATGCGGTAATGTAATTAACTGCAGGGGCTTGCGCTTGCAGGGAAGAGTGTCCCCATAATAAAAAAAAACCCTCGCAAACAAAGGGGAATCTGACGAAATCTGCTACAACGGTCGTATCCGTCCAAATTTCTGATATACGGTGCCATAAATCAACTTGGAAACTTTGGAGAGGGGGAAGGATAAATCCAAATAGCATCTGCCCCCAAATTCAGGCAATACGCCATCCACGTCTCAGTCCAGTTTTCGGCGATAAACATACACCAGGATGTCATCGATGAAGATAACAACAAATCTGTCTGAGTACTCACAGAAAACTTGGTTCATCAAGTTCATAAAGATGGCAGGTGCATTGGTCACTTCAAATGGCATTACGAGATATTCATAATGAATATATCGAGTCCTAAATGCTGTCTTCGGAATGTCGGACTCTTTGGCCCTCACCTGATGATATCCTGAACAAAAATCTAACTTTGAAAAGACACAAGATCCACTTAACTGATCGAAAAGGTCATCGATGCGAGATAATGGATACTTGTTTTTAATTGTCACCTCATTCAGAGCTCGATAATCCATGCACATTCGGTGGTACCTTCCTTCTTCTTTACCAGCAGCACTGGAGATCCCCAACTTGAAGTATTGGGTCGGATCCAACCTTTCTTCAGGAGTTCGTCCAACTGAATACGGATATCCTTCAATCCCTCCAGACTTAATCTGTACATAGCTTTTATTACTGGTTGTGCGCCGGGCTGCAAATCAATGCTAATTCAAGAGCTCGATCGGGAAGCAAATCTGATATATCTTCCGAGAATACATTCATGAACTCTCGAATTATCTCTGGCTTCGATCCTTCTGCTTGGAATGCTGCAATCTCTGCCTTCTTTGGTTTTGCTTTATAGATTCTAGGCTCTAAGGTCCGGTCTCCGATTTTGAAGTAGAACACTGGGTGATCTGGTATTTCGAACGCTACCCTCCTTTGGCGACAGTCGATGGCAGCGAAGAAAGTTCCCAGCCAGTCCATTCCCAAGACTACGTCGAAATTCGGCATGTCCAGCACTTTGAAGTCCGCATAGAATTCTCAACTGCAGACGAGCACTGGACATAGATCGTATCCCAAAGTTACTTTAGAACTCTGTTCCCTGAACTAACGTTCCAGCTGGATACGAGCGGCTTAATTGGGATCGCATGAGTTCTTACGAACCGTTACGACATGAAGCAATATGATGCCCCAGTGTCGAAGTGCGTGAGTGCAGGTAGGGAGGCTACTAAGATTGTACCTAAGTCGTATGGGATATGTTTAGGTATAAAAAATATAAGGGTATGAATTGAAAGGACTTGAAAGGGAATATGGCAAGGATTTACCAGTGATAACCTGACCCGTAGTTTCGGCCTCTTCGACCGGCATAGTTAATGCTTGGCGTCGCGGCACTTTCCTATGTGCCTGGTTAAACACTCGGCGATGAGGTTGAGTGGTCTGGATGCGAGGAGCTGGAACTGATAGAGCTAACAGGGTAGGAGGAGATTGGATCGTCGGTCTAGCTGGAGGGTTGTTAGGTCCTCGGTTCTGGGGGCATGCTCAAATGGCGTGCGTAGAAGACCTAAAGATCAGTCACAAATTGTTCGTCCTGCGACAGTTCTTCACAAGATGCTATATTCTTTTGCATTAGATGAAAAAGTCTGGCCTGCTGGGCCTCCGAGATGGTCCATTGAAGGCTGGCCTGGAAAATTCCCCTCCCATGATCTGGTATACAGTACATTTCACGCCGACAGTTTGTGGCCTACCCTTCTTCTTGAAAACTGCCTCATAGTGTCGGGCAGCCTTCAAAACAAGCTCATGGGTTGGGAAATCTCCTGTAGAGAGTGCAACTTAGATTTCAGGGTCCAACCCTTGCTGAAATCGTCGTGCCCGGATCTCCGCAGTGGGAATAATGTGTGCGGAAAACCTGTTATGACTTTGTGTTAGCAGTGTTGTGAGTGAGATCAGAAAATTGAATTTGAGACTATATCTTACCTGCCGAGCATGGTAAACTCAACATCATATTCATCCACAGACTTGACCCACATCGAGCCTCCTTATAAATGGATGGATTGCTACTCCATGTCAAAGCAGGTAGTCTCCGAAAAGTACTTGGCATTGAAGAGGTCTCGGAAAGTCTTCCACTCTATTGGTTGCTCGAGATGGCTCTCCTCAGCCTTCCACCATACCCTGACGTTATCGGTCAGTTGCAACTTAGCAACTCTCACCCAGACTATATCTGGCACTTGAGCTGTTGCCAGGTCATCCTCGATCGCTTGAGCTCATTCTTCTGCTTCAAGCAAGCTCTCCTTACCCGAGAATTTCTTTGGGTGCAGTGCCCGAAACTGCTTAACTCCGGATGCTTCGGCTTCGGGGCGGTGCATAAGGATAGCAGTCTGCTGCTGCTGACCCTTCAATAGGCTCTTGATAGCCTCAAGAAGTACCGTTTGATCATTGATAGGAGCTACAACGGTAAGTGGTGGTGGTAGCGTAGGCGGTGGAGTATTGCCATTGACGTTTGTGCTGGTATTGTTCGGAGAGTCCATCGCCTTGATTATAAAAGATAGGTTAAGATAGATTCAAGAAATTCGAAATGCAAGGAATGTAAATGTTTGTTGAATTCATTAATTCTTGTGCTATATTATATACGACTTCATGTTAGTTATATGTATGCCCTAGAGGCCATTACTGTATATGTGATGTATATTGTAGTGGATGCTTGGACATATATAGGGAGGAATTTCTTGCTCGACATGATAGAATGCTATCTGGTTGTACTTTAGCTTAACATGTACACTTATTGTCTCTCTATTACATGTTGATAAAGCCCTTAGGATGAGTACTTGACTACCAGGATTATGATGCAGATCATACTAGTGGGGACAGGGTATTCGTTAAGTACTTCCTTCAAATGTTCCTAGTCGTGGGAGTATCGAGACAGGGCATCGATACTCCAGAGTTGACTAGCGTATGCACTTCTTGACCTATATGATGGGCGATGGATGATCCCATATCCATTGGTGTTTGACATCAGAGAAGGTATAAGGGTGCTCAGTGGAGACTGGATACACTGGACGGACTCGCCGAGAACTCCTAGATGGTATTATACCTATCGTCAGACAGCAGTTCTATAGTGACACTGGTACAGGTTAGTCTGTCGACCCGAGATTGTCATAGAGTCTTATGTGATTCCTACTGTGTTTTGATTTCCACCATACCACGTTCAAGAGATCGTGTAAAAATGTGGTTTTTAGGTACAGTCCTGAGTCACATGGAGACAATGAGCGATAGGAGGAGATTCGTCTCTCTCGGTATTGGGGGTTGATGTTGCGCTATACTCGATTGGCCATAACAGGAAATCCCTGGCCAGGGTTGCTGAGATTTACTGGTAAGTGTTATCAGTAGTTTCTCGAACTGTTATGGACCTTGCATCAGCATGAATTATTAGGCTATTGGGGTCTGAAGTTTACCACCCCTAGGCTGAGATATGTGGCATATCTGACGAAGAGACCGGACTGTACGGTAGTGTTACTGAATGGATTCGCAGGAGTATGAGCAGGATTTCTTGTTGTTATTCTGATCGCTCAATACCCGGGTGGCCGTTACGTTTAGCAGACCGTTTGCGGCTTGTGGGTGTTTGATATGATCATCACCTACTGCCGGCGTATTGACGACTCTTTAGAGTCCTACACAGAGGTTTCCTGGTTCATGCGAAACGAAGTAGGAGCACATATATGATATGTGCGGGACCGAGATTAATGAGCGTATGTGATACCGTATTCTATTCTCGTGATATGTGTTATCAGTCGGTTATATGTGATATAGCCGGGTTATCGGATCAAGTGTTGATTCGATAGATTGTTACACTTGATATTAGCCGGTTGTATGTGATATAGCCGGATTATTAAATCAAGTGTTGATTTAATAATTTAATGTATAATTATATATTTGATGTATTGAATTACATTAACTAATATTAGCTCACTTAAACATTTCTTTTTCTCACCAGTGCGCATATAGTATATATGTGATATATATTAATGTACATTTTATTTGTGCCATGCTTGATGCCACATGCTTCATGGGTGTATGAGACTCACACCATGCTTGATATAATGAATGGTTTTATTTATTTAATGTTAATCAAAATTATATGGAATTAAGTCACATGGTTAAAGCTTGTAGAAGCTTGTGGAACCATTGACCAAGTCCACTAATTTTGTTTTACCTGTAGATATTTATTAACCTAACCATTATTTTTTAGCTATGGTTTATTCTCTACATGAGTTAGTATATGACACTAACCCACCCATGGTTGCTATTCTCACCTCATGAGTTTCATTATCATCTCCACTTCATCTTCTTCTTCTTCATGGAAAGCTTTCTAGCTTTTTTCCAAGTGAAGAAATATTGTGAGAAAAATAAATCTAAAGAGAGCCCAATTCCTACTTCATCATACTCTACTATATTAGCCATTTAGTTTAGGGTGTTTGCTTCACTATCTACTATTAGTGAAGAGGTAGCATGAGCTTGAGTCTCCTCGACGTAGATCATCTTCGGCCTCGAAGACTTCGAGCAAGCTAGTTCATTTCTTCATGTGAACCCTTACTAGAGTTCGGATGTTCACTACTTGGAGCGAAGGCACTACTACACGGAGCTTTAGAAGTGAACGACCGGTCTACAAAGGTTGTATTCCTCATTCACTTCGATGTAAAGATGTTTGCATTGCTTGTTCATCTAAATCTCTAGTTAAGATTCTAGGGTTAGGGTTTTTTAGTATGGAAAAAATTTGAAAATGGTATGGACGATACCTCCCGAAACCTTGCTACCGCCCTATGGAACCCACCAGTGATATCAGAGCCAAACTAGAGATTTAAATGATATTTGTTAGATTACGAAACCGAAACAACTCCGAAACACCCGATATACAATCCTAGTTTCTGTCGAATTTTAAATGCCCTTTAAAAAAAATTTTAACAACTGCAGAATGTTATATGAGATATAACATGAACACAGTAGAAAATTCAACCATCCTCGCTGGATTTTGGCCGGCCACTACTAAAGAAAAACCGGCCTGCTCGGTTCTTGTAAGGAATTCTGGGTTCAATTTTTTAGTGTGTTCCAGTCTCTGGGTTTTAGTATTTCAGGTGTTACTTGTTTTAGCTAAATTTGCATGTGATGTTAACTTTCTGCAAAGGCAATTCGGAGTGTTTCGTAGTCGTAATTCTAACATCTATTCGGTTTATTTAGACGGCGTTAAAAAGTTTGAACGGATATCAATGACCCAATTTTTCCCTCGTTGGAAATTTTCCAAGAGTTGGATTTTTTCCGTGTTTAAAATCTTCAGAAAATCATGCAAGCGATTCTGTGGACCCTCTAGAAGAACGATACCCAAACTCGACTTTTTGGGTTGTGGAACAGCGGTCATACCCTAGGGTTTGCCTCAGTTCCGCGGCGACATGAGTGAGGCATGGGTCGGCCCTTCTACGGATGGTTCATAGGAGTTGTGGCATGTTCTGGGTACATTTTGAACTCCGCTCAAGTGTTGAGCTCTTTGGGAAATTTTGGGTGTTTGTTTATTCGATCGAAAAGTTTAAAATCGTCTAACTATTTGTGATTGTGATACAATATTTAGAATCCACTAAATTAGTTATGAGATAACTAGTTTGAATTTTATAATTCTAGCAGTTTAGTCTCATTTGATCGGTTGTCACGGAATTTTGATGTGGATCAAAAGTCCGTCGCAATTACGTAGTGTACGCGGATACTCGCCAGGTAACCTTACTAAATAGCCACGCCCCATAGCCCCGACCAAGTGACTGTAGAAGAACCCCATCGCCAAAAGCATCCGTTCAAGTGCTTGCGGTCGCGGTGTTCCGCCTTAGTGCACTTCATCGGCGGCATCGGGGGTGCGACCGTCTACTAAAGTTTTCGACGAGCATTCGATCAGGTTATCGGAAATCTTGTTGAATTACCCGACAAGTTATATTGGAAAGTGTTTTCAATATCGAGACTAAAATGCGGTGTTTATAATTGTTAGGCATGTGATATCTAAGGAATTCAATTGGTTAAGCATGAAATCCAAAGTATGTGATACATTGGGTTTATGATGTCTAAGGTGGTTGCGGATTCTAATTGTTGTAGTTTTTCACTTTCTTTTCTGCGATCGTAATTGTAATATGTGCTGTATCGCCGGTTTCGTTGCTATACGTCAACGACAATTGGGATACGCATATTTACTTACGTTGATGACATGTGATGTTATGTGTTGCTGTGATATGTTATATTGGATCGTCGTGTTTTGAATAGCCGGGTTTTTTTTATGTGAGATGAGAGTTTTTCATTTTCATTCATGTAAAAACTTGTATGTAATATTCTTTTTTTGGGGCACTTCCGGGTTGAGTATGATGTCACCATTGATGTATATTAGTTACTTTTCCGCATTAGGATAGACCCAAGGAGGAGAGCATAAGTAACCGGGTTCTAGAGTCCAGTGGGAGACCATCTCGAGAAGTCGAGACCGAGTCTCCTAACTCTAGAATTGGTAGGGTTGCTTGCCGCTCTCGTAGAGGTCTGGGGATATGGGTTTAGCTATTCATCGCGACCGTGGAATCCGCGTATTTTAATGGCTTAATTTAAAACACGGAATTCCTATTATATCCAATATTTCATATGTGTTCTTCTGCTGCTGATATTCTGTGATGCGATCACTTGATATGTTGAGATGAATGCTTATATTATATATATATGATATATAATAAATATTGCTGCTTTCGTTTCTTATGTGATGCTTAGGAAGCATAAATTGATGGGACATCATTAATGAAATTAATGAAAGAAAAAGAAACCTAAAGATATTGTAGAAACTTGTTTTAAAAAAAACTGGTAGCTCTAGTTCTTGCTTTGCATAGCGGTATTCCTTGTAGAATATCCAGCACCTTATTCGATAAGGAAAGAGTTGAGATCCCTTCACCGGGAGTGACCTCTTTAGTGAAACTGGCAGATGCTATAACCCACTCGGTTTGTCTTTTGATTGCTTCTATAGTTTTTGCTTTGCATAGTGATATTTGTGAAATATTCAGCACCTTATTCGATGAGGAAAGAGCCGAGATCCCTTCACCGGGAGTGACCTCTTTAGCAAAACAAGCGAAAGCCTTAAAAACACTCCTTTTCAAAATCACTCGATTCTACAACGAGATCAAGTTCATTACGCAGAGGGTTTTCTTAAAAACCTGTCGTAGCCCTCCGTCATTTCAGATAAGTAGTATTTAGTATTCGTGCTGCGTTTGTTGGCCTCTGTCAAGGTGTAGTGTGCGGTAGCTGATTAGTGCTTATCTGCTAGCATATGATGCGATTGGATTAGGGTAGTCGTACGACCTTGTTGGCCTCTGTCAAGGGTCGTGCGGGTGGGTTTAATTCAATCAGGAAATGACAGGTTGAACTTGACTAGCAGTCTATGGTTTGTTGGTTTTTGTCAAGGTCATATCATGCTAGGGGTCAAATATTATCTGGAATTTCAAGTGTTGAAATTTGCAATGAGATTGCATACCTTTTATGAGATAGTTGGATCTCGATACCCACTGCGAGTAAGAGTTACTCCTGCGAGAGTTTTGCACATTACAACTAGCCGATCAAGTAGGTGTCTAGAAAGGTAGTAATGGGTTACGCCCCTGGAAAAATGAGGTTTATTTTAATTAGGTCCGTGTGAAAGCACGGGGAACCTCCCTCAAAGTACCGACACTGGCCTGGCCAAAAGATTGACCAACTTGTAGGATGTAATTAATCCCGGCTAGTCTTACCTTTTTGGGTTTGAAGGAAGATTTGATAAAAACAGTGGGAGCCATCCTGATTAAATAAAATAATAACCAATCTGATCTTGCAAGAGCATACGTAGTGTTTTTTTCTCTCTCTCCTGGTAGCGACCATATCACGTATTAATCAAGATAATAATATGGATGCATTGACCGAACCTGGTTATTATACTGAGCTGGGGAACGTTGGTTCCGCTCCAACTTATAATTTTTATAAGTCCAAGCAGGAAATAGGGGATATCCAGATTCCCATGCCACCCAATTGAAGAAAGAGCATGTTGATGCATATTCTTTAGGTGTGTTCGTTACCAAGAACTGTTTCTCGGTCTCCTCTACGTCCTAGGTATGAGATACCGGATCAGGATCCCACATATGTAATATATTATATGGGCCAAGGATTTGCATGTGCCACATATGTAATATGCCACATATTATTTTTATTGTATTTTCTTTTAATCTTTTAGAAGCCTAGGGATTTGCACGTGCATAACATGTAAAACGAAAAGACACAGAATAAACAAACATGTGCACTAGGTTATATGAGGCGACATGGACACGTGGCGAAAATCCCAAGCCTCACCACTGGATTCCGACCGGCGAAACCGTGGGTAATGACGGCGCCGCCGGGCCTTCCGTACCCAATGCTCCCCAAAATTTTCCCCCTACACCTCTTGCCTACCCCATTTCCCATAGACTGTTTGTATTCTCTGCAATTATCCAGAGAATTAAAATACCCTCTTTAATCCCATTTTTAATTCAAATTTTAATTCACTAATTCAATACACCAAACCTTAATTTTTCCTATAAATACCATACCCCAATTCACACATCCTCACTCAGAAATCCCTGCCAAAACTCTCAAGAATTCCCAAGTCCCTTTTGTGTGCAAGTAGAGTTAGTAAAGGGTGAAGTTCCGGCGACATCCAAGGAGATTCCGGCGACAAAACGACGACCTGAAGCCTTTTTTATCTCCCCCTCTCCCTTCTCTTGATCCCAAGCCAGTAAGTCTCATCTCCCCCTCTCATCTTCTATTCTAAAAACTTTAATTTCTAAAACCCGACGGAAGCTGAGTTAATCCGACTTCCGATTCGGTTTTTCCTTAAAAAGGTTATTTTTCCATACCATACTCTCATATAAGGTTTAACAAACATTAACAAACACTTTAAAACAAGTTTGAATTCAAAATAATCTTTTGTACAACTTTTATCATAGTTTTACAGTAAAATACCATATACTTTAGTTTCGACATAAATCATCATAATTCCTGTATTACCTTTAGATAATTCATGAGGAAATGACCTAACTCATCACAACACACATTTTTGACATAACACGATGATGTTTTGGGAATATAATTATAGGATAATACGACATTATAAATAAATACCATTAAGTTGCAAAACCATTTCTTTAAAAAGTGTATTAAACAATTCCTTGCAATTGAGCTTCTGCAACCTATTTTTGGGGATCCCGTTCGGGATGATGTAGATTATCGCATATTCTCGGGCCTAGTAGAGCGAGATGCAGACCTCAGAAAGGAGCATTTGATCTCGATGGAATTTTTATGCATTTTTCTTTAGAAAATGAGATTTCTATAAGAAAATAAATAAATTTTATTTATATATATATATATATCATCAAAATATCTATTTTAATTATATTATATAAATATTCCAAGTTTTCAAAATGAATCACCTTTACATGAAAATATCATCCACATACAAAAAATTCCAATATTTCAAGAAAATACCATATACTATGAAAACTAGGTTCTACTCACTAGAAATGTCACAATTATAAAATATGCATCTATGAAAACCCTAAAGACGATAATTAAATACTTGAGGTGTATTTTGAAAATTATATCAAACTATTTTTACATAAAACCCCTCAAGTTATACTAAATTATAATAAGGACACTAGTAAACATAGGTTTAAGCGGGACCAATCTCTTGAGCCTCACGGAGCCGGAGATATGGGTGCTTGCTTATTTAAAGTAGACAATATAAAAAACGGTGTTATCAACGCGGTAATTTTCTTGGAAAATGATACAAATCATGCCGTCCATGTGCAGCAGTTACCGATAACATCAAAACTAATTAAGGATTTCAAGTTCTTTTTAAAGTGTCTGACTCAGACAGAGTCTCAATCTAATCAATTTGACTTGAATGTGATCCTTCTGCCCTGCAATCCTTCTGCCCATGTTCATTCCCGTAACAATAGGAGCATCCCTCTTTTACTGCATCCATTCCCGAAACTTCTGCCTTTCCCTTTCTTTCTACTTTCCTGGTTTCCTTCAGGGTAATAGGTAGAGACTGTTGAACTAAGTCAGTATCTGACCCGTTCTTCAACGTGGTCTTCAGGTCCGTGAGCTCGAAAGAGCTGGTCTCTGTAAGTACGTTGCCCCCTACAGATGATCCGATAGCCAACCTCGCTGGAAGCAATTCGTTCGAGGTCTCATATTTTGTGATACGAGATTGCTCTCCATATGAATCTTTGTTATGGAGGAAGATAGAAACTGAGTCCATCTTCTCGTGCTGCCTCTGGTAAATACCATCAACTGAGGCTAACACGTGGCACTTGGCTTTCGCACAGTCTTCTTCCGATGTCCTACGGATATCAATATCCGTGACAGAGGAAACTGGACCTGAGACGGCAGGGGTTGGATCAGTCAAAAGGTGTCCCAGCTCGTCATGGGCAATGGACATCTGGACAGACCTTTTCCAGTCATAACAGTCAGATTCAGTCATTTTATTATCTAGATGTAACCTAGGTGCGGTCACTGGGTCGCTGCAATTAAGAGAGAGAGAAGAAAACACTCAGCATGATGCTCTTGCAAGTTTAGATTGGTTTTTAATTTATCTAAACAGGATGGCTCCAACTGTCTCTCGAATCCCTCCTCAAACCATAAAGGAAGAATTAGTCAGGATCAATCTCACCGTACAATACTTGCTTAACCTTTCAGCCAGGCCAGTGTCGGTACTTCGAGGGAGGTTTTCCAACGCTTTCGCGAAGTTCCTTAATTAAGTAACCACTTTTCCCTGTGGGCGTAGCCCCGCTAACACCTTTCTAGACACCTACTTGGTTTATAGCATTGATCGTTAAGTGAGAAAGTTCCCGAGGAGTAGCATATACTCACAGTAGGATCGGGATCCAAATATCATCGCGTGACAAAACTGAAGGAATCCTACCAGAATCATCACACTCCAAATGGTATGCAGCGCTAGCAAGTTTCAGTACTTTTGAAACTCCCGATGTGGATTTTGCCCCGTGCTCTTATGACCTTGACAAAGGCCAACATATCATAAGTCACATGTCAAGTTCTACCCGTCATTATCCAGGTTAATTTGAACCCTCCCGTACATACCCTTGACGAAGGCCAAAATAGTAGTACGACTGTCCCAAACCAACGCATCTATCTATACTACAGATAAATATTCAGCAGCTACCAATCACCATGCCTTGGCGAAGGTCAAAATACATAGCCTGAATACTACTGAATATTTAACCGAAATGACGGAGGGCTACGGATGGTTTGGGCGAAACCGTGAACGTAGTGAACTTGATATAATCGATGGAACGAGATAGCTTTTAAAAGGAGTGGTTCAAGCTCCGCGTTTAAAAAGCTGGTTTTTGAAAAGAACCGAGTGGTTTTGAAAGTGTTCAAACGACTTTTACTTGGTTTATTTTTCTTGCATTAGTTCTTTTAATGCGTCCCATCATTTAATCCTACCATTGCAGAAAACAACCAAAATATGACGTATGCTTATGCCATTCGCATTCGCCACGGGGCCCCGTCATCACCCGTTAGGTTACTTAACTAACGACAGAGCGGGGGCTGGGCTAGCGCGGCTGAAAAACATAAGCAACGCCTAAATAGTTATTATATATAGATATATAACAATAATAGCCATTACAGATCACAGATGAACACTTTGGATATACTAGGAATCCGCGATTCGTTCGAGCCTGCAATGAAAAACGGATTACACGGTCGCGATGAATAGCCAAACCCCACCCTAGACCCCTACGGGTGCGACAAACTACCCGCCAAGTACCCGAAGCGAAGCAACCTCTCTCAACACCGTGAGTAGGCCACTCGGCACTTCGAGATACCCGGCAGTTTGTGCACCCCATCTTGGGTCTATCCTAGGAGCAAAAACAGTAAAAAGAAATTATACAATGACGGCTACAACCCCGACCCCGTTGTGCGGCCATACAAATAATATTACATCAATTTACAACTTTTACAATGAATGAAAGAAAAAGAAACTCTCATCTCACACTCATTCCCAGCTATTCATCCGCGACAATCCACCGAGTTCATATACACAAACCATCAACATTACAGATCACAGATATGTATAACCCCCACTAATCGACATATAGCGATTAGCTGACGTTCAATACATATATCACATCACAGAAAATATGCATTAGCCAAAGTCTACGGAATATCGATCAAAATACGGATTTTTAACCACCCCAAAAGTCAATTTTCTCTCTGGAAAATCTGGGTAGAAAAGACATGTCTTAAAAATCCCAAAACAGCCAAACTAAAACACTGCACAAAACCCGATCCACTGCCGAGTTAAAACGGCCGCGGAACCGCGGCAATAAGCATGTTATTGCCGCGGAACAGCGGCGGTTTGATCGAATCAATGGATCGTTTTTCTGCAGTGTTTTTAAAAAACCCTGAGACGATTTTTCATATATTTTAAATCACTTTTTGAGCAGTATAAAAATCGACAGAAACATGAGGTTTTGCGGACGTGTTTTGCGAATTTTTTCCGATCGATATTCTAAACACTTTGCTAACTTACTAGTTTATGTTTAGCTAGGCTCTGATACCACTGTAAGTCCACGTTGCTCACCCCGGTTCTTACGGGGAGGCGGAAACGGCGGAAAATAATAATTTTGGCTCAAGGCAACATGGACTCAAAAGCAAGGATCTTGGCTAAACTAGAAACTAGTAAACTACTAGAGGTTTTAACTACTATGCAGTAGAAAGTATACCTCACGGAACCGGTCCTTCGGGTCTTCATTCCACTGTCCCGCTCGTCCATCCAAGCTCCAAGCGTCGATCCGGACCTTGGGCACCTCCGCGGCCTTCTTGAATCGAAGACAATCCACCCGAGAGATGTACACCGAGCTCCACCTCGAGCCGAGGCAACTAGGGCAAAGAGATTGCTAGTCAAGAAGCCCTAGGATGTGTAGAGGAGATATATAGATGTGTTTGTCTTTGTGGGATCTTTTTCTCTCAACACATGAGATCAAAAGATGAGATCAAGAGGAGGAAGAAGAAGGAGAAACTTAGCAACCATGGAGCTTTTCTTTTTCTTCTCACTTCATGAGAGAGAATGAGAAGAGAATAATGAAAAGGATTAACTCAAATGAAATGAACCCTGGTTGCAATAATATACTAAAATCATCATTACTAATCCTATCATGATAAAAGTTGATGGCACATTGAATTGACCATTATCATAACTAAATAATTAAAAAGAAAATGAAAGAAGAGTGTAGATATCTCTTGAAGGTCAATGGTCAACACGGTCAACGGGTCAACAAAGTCAAGAGAGGTCTAAGTGATCAAATGGTCAATGCAATTAGCCATCACTAATCTATCACTAAATGGATTAGTAAACAATGTCTCCGGCTCATAACGGTCTTGACCAAACGAATTGTCAAAACCCTAATGAGAGTGCCACATTACGGTTTTGGCCGAACCAACTGCCAAAACCCTAATGGGGCACCTCCTCCTTCATCGCTCCTCAAAACTGTGCATACACATCCGCATCCGCATTCCGTAGAATGCGAATGCACAGAAGACAAATCAAATCCATCTGTGCAATACTAGGATCTGGCTTAAACCAAAGCCCACTAGTATTGCCTGCCCGAACAGCATACGCACACAAGTGCACGTAAGTGATCGTAGCCCTGCCATAAAACCATACGGCCTCTATACGTTTCTCTCAATGCAGGGAAACTCTCTGTGTGTGACTCTAAAGACTCGACACTACGCTGGCAGTGGGTTTAACCACAGACCGCAAGTGGCACTAGCTGTACGTAACGGTCCCCAGGTAGATGTCGATAAGAAGGCCGATGAGGTAAACCCATCCGAACTCCTACTGAGCCTGTATATGAAAATCTCCGTACAGTCCGGTCTGTTCGTCTGATACATCGCATGGCGGGCCTAGGGGGCGGTGAACGTCAGTCCCCTAATAGCGGTACAAATCGTGTCGGAGTGTAGCCCAGAACACCCTGAGATAACACTGGAAACCTACCAGTATATCTCGCTTGCCCTGGCCAGGGACTACTTGTGTAATGGCTCTCCTAGACACAGCGCGATGTCAACCCCCAATACCGGGAGAGACGAATCCTGTCTATCCGTCACTGCCTCCAAGTGCTTCGAGACTGCACCCAACCACTACCTGTTTGCACGACTCCTTTGAGCCGTAGTAGGATAGTAATCTAAGTACAGTGGGAACACACTCGAGGCGAAGTGACAGTATCAAGTCGGCGGACTAAGCTGTACTCATGTCACCTGGGAACTGATAACTGACGATAGGTATAATACCAACCAACAGTTCCCGACGAGTCCTGTCTAGTATACTCATAACCTAACGAGCACCCGCATACTATCTCAAGTACGACGTACTGACGGCTATGGGACAGACCGTCTCCCCCGCTGGGATGAGAAGCGCATACGCTAGTCTACTCCGGAGTATCGATGCCCTGTCTCGATAGTCCTACGACTAGGGACCTGTATAAGGATGTGCTTATGGATTACCCAGCCCCCACGAGTGTGAGCGCCATCACAACGCCGGTAATCAAGCAAAGATCCTAAGGGCTCTACTAATATGTATATAAGTGATATGCTAAAAGAAACACATACACATATTGAAGTAGAGACAAAATAAGGAGCATACTACCATTTTGAGCAAGATTGTCTATACAACTATGAATATCCCAAGCTTCCATCAAGTAATATACAAGCTAGTATGATACAGTAATGGCCTCTAGGGCATATACACTAACAATCTCCCACTTGCACTAAGGCCATGTACTGGCATATCGAAGACCTATCATCTCGATCAGCCGCTCGAACTGAGTCTGGGGTAGGGCCTTCGTGAGTGGATCTGCAGTGTTGTTCTCCGTATTTACTCTCTTCACCTCGATCTCCCGGCGATCTACGATCTCCCTGATCAGGTGGTACCGCCTCAAAATGTTCCTGGACTTCTGATGGGACCTAGGTTCCTTCGCTAAAGCTATTGCGCCGTTGTTGTCGCAATACAGTGGTATTGGATCAACAATAGTAGGAACCACCTGAAGCTCCGTGAGGAACTTCTTCATCCAGACAGCTTCCTTTGCGGCATCGCAAGCAGCTATGTACTCCGCTTCCATAGTTGAGTCAGCAACGGTCTCCTGCTTGGAACTTTTCCAGAAAACCGCCCCTCCATTGAGGGTAAAGACATAACCCGACATGGACTTGGAGTCATCCTTGTCACTCTGGAAGCTGGAGTCAGCAAAGGCCTCGAGTTGGAGGTCTTTCCCGCCATACACCAAGAACATCTCCTTAGTCCTTCTCAGGTACTTGAGAATGTTCTTTACCGCTATCCAGTGTTTCTCCCCTGGGTTTGACTGATACCGGCTTACAACGCTTAATGCGTATGCTACATCTGGTCTGGTACACAACATCGCATACATTATAGAGCCTACTACAGAAGCGTAGGGTATAATAGATATGCGATCCCTTTCCAAATCAGTCTTGGGAGACATCTCTTTGGAGAGGGTGATCCCGTGACAAGCCGGTAAATTACCGCGCTTGGAATCTTCCATACTGAATCTTTTCAGTATGGTGTCGATGTACCTTGACTGTGAAAGTCCCAACATCATCTTAGATCTATCATGATAGATCTGATCCCTAGAATGTAGTTGGCATCGCCCAGGTCCTTCATGGAGAACCTCTGCGACAAGAATCCTTTGACTGACTGTAGCATAGGAATATCATTTCCTATTAGGAGAATGTCATCCACGTACAAGACGAAAAATACTACAGTTCTCCCTACAATCTTACTGTAAATGCATGGTTCATCTGGGTTTTTGATAAAGTCGAATTCTTTGACAGTATCATCAAAGCAGATGTTCCAACTCCGCGATGCCTGCTTAAGTCCATAAGTGGACTTTAGCAACTTGCACACTCTACCGCTGCTCCCACTCTGAATGAATCCCTCCGGCTGATCCATATAGACGCACTCTTCCAAATTTCCATTTAGGAAAGCCGTCTTTACGTCCATCTGCCAGATTTAATAATCGTGGAAGGCAGCAATGGCAAGAAGGATCCGAATGGATTTCAGCATAGCCACTGGAGAAAAGGTCTCGTCATAGTCCAAACCAGGTCTTTGACGAAAACCCTTTGCAACAAGTCTAGCTTTATAGGTCTCAACCTGCCCATCTACACCAATCTTCTTTCTGAAGATCCATTTGCAGCCTACGGGTTTTACACCTTCTGGTGCAAAGTCCAAAGTCTAAACTTTGTTGGTGTACATGGACTCCATCTCGGTCCGCATTGCATCCAGCCATTTTACCGAGTCGCCGCTCTGAATGGCTTGCTGGAAGCTAGTAGGCTCACCATAATCCATAGTGCAATCCTCTCTATCCCCATCAATGAGAAAACCGTAGTATCTCTCGGGCGGATGAGACTGCCTACTACTCCTGCGGAATGGCGCTGGGATGTCCGGTTCTCTTGAAACTTCTGGTTCTTCCAAGATTTCAGTAATAGCTTGTGGTTCTGGAATTTCTTCCAGTTCTACTACGCTCCCACTTGCTTCTTTTTCTAAAAACTGATGTTCCAGAAAGTGGGCATGACGAGAAACAAAAACCTTTTGTTCCTCTGCGTAATAGAAAAAATACCCCCTGGAGTTCTTTGGGTATCCCATAAACTTACACAGTACTGAGCGTGCCTCGAGCTTGTCCGTATGCTGCTTTTTTACAAAAGCTGGACATCCCCATATCTTCAGATACTTGAGACAGGGTTTCTTCCCACACCACATCTGATATGGTGTGGTAGGCACAGTCTTGGAGGGAACCTTGTTCAAAAGATATGCAGCTGATTCTAGTGCATAACTCCAGAAGGATCGCGGTAACTCAGCCTTACTCATCATGGAACGAACCATATCCAATAGGGTTCGATTCCGCCTTTCCGATACACCGTTGTGTTATGGTGTGTATAGAGGAGTAAGCTGAGAGAGAATTCCATTCTCTTTTAAGTAGCCCAGAAACTCGGCACTCAAGTATTCACCACCTCGATCAGATCTCAGTGTCTTGATACTTTTACCTGTTTGTTTTTCAACTTCATTCTTGTATTCCTGAAATTTCTCAAAGGCCTCGGATTTGTGCTTCATCAAGAATACATGCCCATACCTAGAGAAATCATTTGTGAAAGTAATGAAGTATGAATAACCACTTCGCGCATGTGTAGACATTGGACCACACACATCACTGTGTATGAGTCCCAAGAGCTCGCTCGCTCTTTCTCTGTGTCCAGTGAACGGATTCTTTGTCATCTTTCCTATGAGACAAGATTCACAAGTGGCATAAGACTGGTACTCGAACGGATCCATGTATCCTTCTTTATGCAACTTTGTCAACCGTGTCTCATTAATGTGACCCAGTCTACAATGCCATAAGAAAGCCTGATTTAATTCCGGAGACTTTCTTTTAAGTGTGTTCTGGACACTGAAGACCTGAGCTTGATTCAAAACGTATATACCGTATTTCAATGTACCTGACCCAATCAGTACTTGATTTAGGTGGATGTTTACTACATCGCTTACAAAAGTAAAATCATATCCTTCCTTAGAAAGTAAGGATACAGATATGATGTTACAAATCGCACCTGGTACATAAAAACAGTCACGCAGAATCAATATCTGCCCAGTTGTCAGTCCTAGATGATATTCCCCTACGGATACAGCATACATGCTTATTCCGTTAGCAACCCTGAGAGTCATATCACCTTTCCTGATAACCCTACGGTTTCTCAGAGCCTGTAACGAATTACAGATATGAGATCCTGATCCGGTATCCAATACCCAGAAAGTAGGGTTAACTGACATACAGTTCTCTATTACAAACACACCCGAAGCCGAAACCACAACATGCTTCGAATTCTGGCTACAGGCTTTGCAAGCCCTGCAATCCTTCTGCCCATGTTCATTCCCGTAACAATAGGAACATCCCTCTTTTACTGCATCCATTCCCGAAACTTCTGCCTTTCCCTTTCTTTCTACTTCCCTGGTTTCCTTCAGGGTAGTAGGTAGAGACTGTTGAACTAAGTCAGTATCTGACCCGTTCTTCAACGTGGTCTTCAGGTCCGTGAGCTCGAAAGAGCTGGTCTCTGTAAGGACGTTGCCCCCTATAGATGACCCAATAGCCAACCTCGCTGGAAGCAATTCGTTCGAGGTCTCATATTTTGCGATACGCTCTCCATATGAATCTTTGTTATGGAGGAAGATAGAAACTGAGTCCATCTTCTCGTGCTGCCTCTGGTAAATACCATCAACTGAGGCTAACACGTGGCACTTGGCTTTCGCACAGTCTTCTTCCGATGTCCTTCGGATATCAATATCCGTGACAGAGGAAACTGGACCTGAGACGGTAGGGGTTGGATCAGTCAAAAGTTGTCCCAGCTCGTCATGGGCAATGGACATCTGGACAGACCTTTGCCAGTCATAACAGTCAGATTCAGTCATTTTATTATCTAGATGTAACCTAGGTGCGGTCACTGGGTCGCTGCAATTAAGAGAGAGAGAAGAAAACACTCAGCATGATGCTCTTGCAAGTTTAGATTGGTTTTTAATTTATCTAAACAGGATGGCTCCCACTGTCTCTCGAATCCCTCCTCAAACCATAAAGGAAGAATTAGTCAGGATCAATCTCACCGTACAATACTTGCTTAACCGTTCAGCCAGGCCAGTGTCGGTACTTCGAGGGAGGTTTTCCAACGCTTTCGCGTAGTTTCTTAATTAAGTAACCTCTTTTCCCTGTGGGCGTAGCCCCGCTAACACCTTTCTAGACACCTACTTGGTTTATAGCATTGATCGTTAAGTGAGAAAGTTCCCGAGGAGTAGCATATACTCACAGTAGGATCGGGATCCAAATATCATCGCGTGACAAAACTGAAGGAATCCTACCAGAATCATCACACTCCAAATGGTATGCAGCACTAGCAAGTTTCAGTACTTTTGAAACTCCCGATGTGGATTTTTGCCCCATGCTCTTATGACCTTGACGAAGGCCAACATATCATAAGTCACATGTCAAGTTCTACCCGTCATTATCCAGGTTAATTTGAACCCACCCGTACATACCCATGACTAAGGCCAAAATAGTAGTACGACTGTCCCAAACCAACGCATCTATCTATGCTACAGATAAATATTCAGCAGCTACCAATCACTATTCCTTGGCGAAGGTCAAAATACATAGCTTGAATACTACTGAATATTTAACCGAAATGACGGAGGGCTACGGATGGTTTGGGCGAAACCGTGAACGTAGTGAACTTGATATAATCGATGGAACGAGATAGCTTTTAAAAGGAGTGGTTCAAGCTCCGCGTTTAAAAAGCTGGTTTTTGAAAAGAACCGAGTGGTTTTGAAAGTGTTCAAACGACTTTTACTTGGTTTATTTTTCTTGCATTAGTTCTTTTAATGCGTCCCATCATTTAATCCTACCATTGCAGAAAACAACCAAAATATGACGTATGCTTATGCCATTCGCATTCGCCACGGGGCCCCGTCATCACCCGTTAGGTTACTTAACTAACGACAGAGCGGGGGCTGGGCTAGCGCGGCTGAAAAACATAAGCAACGCCTAAATAGTTATTATATATAGATATATAACAATAATAGCCATTACAGATCACAGATGAACACTTTGGATATACTAGGAATCCGCGATTCGTTCGAGCCTGCAATGAAAAACGGATTACACGGTCGCGATGAATAGCCAAACCCCACCCTAGACCCCTACGGGTGCGACAAACTACCCGCCAAGTACCCGAAGCGAAGCAACCTCTCTCAACACCGTGAGTAGGACACTCGGCACTTCGAGATACCCGGTAGTTTGTGCACCCCATCTTGGGTCTATCCTAGGAGCAAAAACAGTAAAAAGAAATTATACAATGACGGCTACAACCCCGACCCCGTTGTGCGGCCATACAAATAATATTACATCAATTTACAACTTTTACAATGAATGAAAGAAAAAGAAACTCTCATCTCACACCCATTCCCGGCTATTCATCCGCGACAATCCACCGAGTTCATGTACACAAACCATCAACATTACAGATCACAGATATGTATAACCCCCACTAATCGACGTATAGCGATTAGCGGACGTTCAATACATATATCACATCACAGAAAATATGCATTAGCCAAAGTCTACGGAATATCGATCAAAATACGGATTTTTAACCACCCCAAAAGTCAATTTTCTCTCTGGAAAATCTGGGTAGAAAAAACATGTCTTAAAAATCCCAAAACAGCCAAACTAAAACACTGCACAAAACCCGATCCACTGCCGAGTTAAATCGGCCGCGGAACCGCGGCAATAAGCATGTTATTGCCGCGGAACAGCGGCGGTTTGATCGAATCACTGGATCGTTTTTCTGCAGTGTTTTTAAAAAACCCTGAGACGATTTTTCATATATTTTAAATCACTTTTTGAGCAGTATAAAAATCGACAGAAACTTGAGGTTTTGCGGACGTGTTTTGCGACTTTTTTCTGATCGATATTCTAAACACTTTGCTAACTTACTAGTTTATGTTTAGCTAGGCTCTGATACCACTGTAAGTCCACGTTGCTCACCCCGGTTCTTACGGGGAGGCGGAAACGGCGAAAAACAATAATTTTGGCTCAAGGCAACATGGACTCAAAAGCAAGGATCTTGGCTAAACTAGAAACTAGTAAACTACTAGAGGTTTTAACTACTATGCTGTAGAAAGTATACCTCACGGAACCGGTCCTTCGGGTCTTCATTCCGCTGTCCCACTCGTCCATCCAAGCTCCAAGCGTCGATTCGGATCTTAGGCACCTCCGCGGCCTTCTTGAGTCGAAGACGATCCACCCGAGAGATGTACACCGAGCTCCACCTCGAGCCGAGGCAACTAGGGCAAAGAGATTGCTAGTCAAGAAGCCCTAGGATGTGTAGATGAGATGTATAGATGTGTTTGTCTTTGTGGGATCTTTTTCTCTCAACACATGAGATCAAAAGATAAGATCAAGAGGAGGAAAAAGAAGGAGAAACTTAGCAACCATGGAGCTTTTCTTTTTCTTCTCACTTCATGAGAGAGAATGAGAAGAGAATAATGAAAAGGATTAACTCAAATGAACTGAACTATGGTTGCAATAATACACTAAAATCATCATTACTAATCCTATCATGATAAAAGTTGATGGCACATTGAATTGACCATTATCATAACTCAAGAATTAAAAAGAAAATGAAAGAAGAGTGTAGATCTCTCTTGAAGGTCAATGGTCAACACGGTCAATGGGTGAACAAAGTCAAGAGAGGTCTAAGTGGTCAAATGGTCAATGCAATTAGCCATCACTAATCTATCACTAAAAGGATTAGTAGACAATGTCTCCGGCTCATAACGGTTTTGACCAAACGAATTGTCAAAACCCTAATGAGTGTGCCACATTACGGTTTTGGCCGAACCAACTGCTAAAACCCTAATGGGGCACCTCCTCCTTCATCGCTCCTCAAAACCGTGCATACACACCCGCATCCGCATTCCGTAGAATGCGAATGCACAGAAGACAAATCAAATCCATCTGTGCAATACTAGGATCTGGCTTAAACCAAAGCCCACTAGTATTGCCTGCCCGAACAGCATACGCACACAAGTGCACGTAAGTGATCGTAGCCCTGCCGTAAAACCATACGGCCTCTACACGTTTCGCTCAATGCAGGGAAACTCTCTGTGTGGGACTCTAAAGACTCGACACTACGCTGGCAGTGGGTTTAACCACAGACCGCAAGCGGCACTAGCTGTACGTAACGGTACCCAGGTAGATGTCGATAAGAAGGCCGATGAGGTAAACCCATCCGAACTCCTACTGAGCATGTATGTAAAAATCTCCGTACAGTCCGGTCTGTTCGTCTGATACATCGCATGGCGGGCCTAGGGGGCGGTGAACGTCAGTCCCCTAATAGCGGTACAAGTCGTGTCGGAGTGTAGCCCAGAACACCCTGAGATAACACTGGAAACCTACCAGTATATCTCGCTTTCCCTGGCCAGGGACTACTTGTGTAATGGCTCTCTTAGACACAGCGCGATGTCAACCCTCAATACCGGGAGAGACGAATCCTGTCTAACCGTCACTGCCTCCAAGTGCTTCGGGACTGCACCCAACTACTATCTATTTGCACGACTCCTTTGAGCCGTGGTAGGGTAGTAATCTAAGTACAGTAGGAACACACTCGAGGCGAAATGATAGTGTCAAGTCGGCGGACTAAGCTGTACTCATGTCACCTGGGAACTGATAACTGACGATAGGTATAATACCAATCAACAATTCCCGACGAGTCATGTCCAGTGTACTCATAACCTAACGAGCACCCGCATACTATCTCAAGTACGACGTACTGACAACTGTGGGACAGACCGTCTCCCCCGCTGGGATGAGAAGTGCATACGCTGGTCTACTCCGGAGTATCGATGCCCTGTCTCGATAGTCCTACGACTAGGGACCTGTATAAGGATGTGCTTATGGATTACCCAGCCCCCACGAGTGTGAGCGTCATCACAACGCTGGTAATCAAGTAAAGATCCTAAGGGCTCTACTAATATGTATATAAACGATATGCTAAAAGAAACACATGCACATATTGAAGTAGATACAAACCAAGTAGCATACTACCATTTTGAGCAAGATTGTCTATACAAATGTGAATATCCCAAGCTTCCATCAAGTAATATACAAGCTAGTATGATACAGTAATGGCCTCTAGGGCATATACACTAACAAATATAAATTCTCCGACTTTGATTAACTTATCCTCTTGGTCACCCCTAGGTTGGGTGATAGATCGATCTGCTATCTAGAGAGTGTAGTGCACCGGTTTTAACTCTCCGATCCCTAATTGCTCATACACAGAATAAGGAAGCAAGTTAACACTAGCACCTAAATCGAGTAGAGCACGATTGATAGTTTTACCCCTAATAGAAATAGATATGGTAGGACTTCCGGGGTCCGTTCGTTTCTTCGGTAATTGTTGGGTAAACGCGGTGCTTACATTACTCTCTAAGAAAACTTTTTTTGGCACTTGAATTTTTTTCTTCCTAGTGCGCAAGTCCTTTAGGATTTTCGCACAAGATGGAACTTGTTGAATAGCATCTAGGAGAGGAATATTTATATTAACTTGCTTAAAAATTTCCACAATCTTCTCCATTTATGGACTTAGTCTGTTGACCCTTAACCTGTGTGGATAAGGGGTTTTATCAATAAGTTTTGGGTCCAACATTGGAGAAGATTGTGGGGATGAAATGGATCCCAGAATTAGAGTTGGGATCATTTTTGGTTGACTCGAGGAAGTGGGCGGAAGGTTCGAGCCTCTGGGAAAATGGAGAATAAGCTTGGAAGAAAGTGGACTAGACGAAATAGGGTTAGAAGTAGAAACCGGGGTTTCAATTGATTCCTCATCATTAACCTGTTCACCGACTTGGTTGTTCAACACTCTTCCTGATCTCAATGTGGTAACGACACTCACATTATAACTTTGTGAGTGGCCAGGATTCGGTATAGGTTGAGATGGAAGTTTCCCTTTTTCTCTTGCACTCATCGCGGCATTTAACTGTGCAAGTTGTGCTTCTATCGATTTTATACTTTCACCGTGGGAAGCGGTGTTCTGCGTTAACGTTTGGATACAAGACTTTAAATCATCCGTCGTTTACATGGAATGTTTAATAAACATACACAAGCTTCGTTCGAGTGCGGAGAGTTTTTCGGTACCAGCCGTTTGGGAAGAATCATTAATCGGTGCAGAATTGTTGGCTGGATTTTGAAAAGTTTTCGATTGAAAGCGGTGCCGACTCTGTGGTGGTTGCTGTTGCTATGGAGGAAGTCTTTAATAGTTGCTTAGGAACTGGTTTTGATTTTGAGTTTGGTTTTGGTTCCAAGAAAAATTAGAATGATTCCTCCATCCCTGATTGTATGTGGAAGACTGTGGATCGTTTCTAGGTCATTGCTAAAAAGTAGCATTAATTTGTTCTAGATCTTGAAACGGTGGACTCAAAGGACATTCTTCCGTCAAATGTGATGGTTCCGAATAGCAACCACACACAGTTTTGGGGAGCGTAACCTGGTTTTGGGAGGCTGATGAAAATTTGTTTTTCATAGCTTCGAGTTTTTTCTGCATCGCTGCCATTTCGACTTTCATTGCGATGGAAACATCGAGCTGATGGATGCATGCTCTGGATGAAGATAATGGTCTAACGCTTTCCCACTGTAAAGTTTGTTCAGCGAGATCTTCCAAAAATTGCTAAGCTTCACCATCGTCTTTAAACATTGACAAATGGTTTCAAGCATCTGTTTTGTTGCAGGATTAATACCCTCATATATAATGCGACAAATGTCTTATCTATTTATTCCGTGATGAGGGCATTGTAGAAGAAGATCTTTAAACCGTTTAAAGCATTTCCAGAATGGTTCACTGGGAAGTTGGGTAAGCTGGTTGATCTCGCTTCAAACGCTGGCGGTCTTATGATTTGGATAAAATTTCTTAAGGAATGCTACAACGAATTCATCTCATTTGGCAATAAAATGTGTGGCAGTGTTATAAAGCCATTTTTCTGCTAGATCGCACAGGGTAAAAGGGATAAAACGTAATCTCATAGCATCCACAGAAAGTTATGGCGTGCCCATCATTGCACATACATTTTCGAATTTGTTTATAAAAACGTATGCGCCTTCGGATTCAAGCCCGTGAAATTTGGGCAGCAGTTTGATGAAGTGGGTTTTAATTTCAAAATTATCCCTATTGGCTGGTGGAATAGATAGACAAGTAGGAAGGGGTCCACGCATGGGGTAACATCTTTCTTGGAAAGAGATGCGCTGTGGATTATGCGCACCTACGGGTGGTGACAGAGGTGTGTTGGTAAAATCTGATGGAGAACCGTCAATCTCGGTCGATGTGGTGGATGGAGAGGAAAAAGAAGATGAAGAAATACCAAATTCGGAGTCGATAGCAGAAACACGGACAAGACGGGCACTAGAATTCCGTGTCCAGCCGAGCATGCACTAAGCGGGTTTAGCGCAAGTGGCGGCGTGTGAACGATTTAAAAATGGTTTGTTTTGAAAAGTGTTGGACATGAAACAAATCACACAAAAATTGCACAATCAACCTTAGAACTAAGGTCACCTAGGTCAAGTCACTAGACCGCTCCTAGACTTCCAAAGGACAAGTCGCAGGATCAATCCTCTGCCACCTCTTTATCACTCTTGTGGCCAGGTAAGTGCCAGATAAGTAGGAGGTATCCGCTATACAAATCACCGAAAATAGCGGGTCTAATTAAGTAACCACTTGCCTTAGTCACGCTTGCCTGGACACTATAAAAAGAAATGCGGATAAGCGATAGATTACACACGACCTTCCTCTGTCCTAATTGAGCTCGACGGTCCTTAGAGACTTGGTCTAGATATATTTTTTATTAATATAGGGTTATGCAGATGCTCGTTTTGTGATTTGTGGGGTTTAGGAAGGGTGATGAAATCCCCACCTAATCTAAATTATGGTCTTGCCCCTTAAAGTCTGTATTTTAAAATATGCCCAAACAAACCAATTACAAAACACGCAAAAATATTTTTGAGTGGCGATATTTTGCAAAGAATCCTGCAGAAAATAAAATTATTGGGTCTCAGAGGAGAGATAAAGATATGAAGAAGTATACCAGAAGATTTTAGAGCCCCAACTCAATAAGACCGCCGCGGTTCCACGGCTAATTGCTTGCTATTTCCGCGGTTCCGCCGCGCTTTGACCTGTTCGTTTGCTGAATTTTCTTCTGTAGTCTCCTATACTCCTCTGGGATTTGATGATGTCTCTGAATCTGTATCTCCTCAATCCGTGACTCCAGATTCCCTCGCAAAAAGTCGCACGATAATCTTAAATACAAAATTTGCTGTTTTGTTTTATTTTTATGATATGGATCGAATAAGAATTCAACACGAATAGCAAGAAAAAAAATTACGCATGTATCCCCGGCAACGGCGCCATTTGATTGATTCTTGTGAAAGAGTTGTTTGTAGTAGTAACCGCAATCAATAATGGTGTCCCGTGTAGCTAGCCGAGATGAGTATGAGTCGTTCACAGGGATGCGTGGAACTTTTAATCTTACATTAGACGATTTGATTAGAGTAAAAGAAGAAGGGAGAATAGTTGTATTCTAGATCTATGTTAAACACGGATGTAGAATATATAAGAAGAATGCTTGTAGGGTTCGTTAGGATTTAGTAGTCATGAATGACGAATAACAATGACTCGTTTTATCTTTTGATGGATTTAAAATTAGATTGATAGTGATGAATGAGGATTAGGGTTTTTGGAGGGAATATGGTTCCCACTCTTAACCCTTATCTTTTCATTGACCTCTATTCATGTCTAGTCTTTACCAAAATAATTGTTAATCTAATCTCAAATCACGGTCGATACTATCAATAATTTGTAGCGCGCCCGATTAGGATGTTAACGATTCTTTTCCTAAAGTTTATAAACTTCATAAGACTTAAAAGAAATTAAAATATTTTTTCATCCATTGTTCTATCCTAATCCTATGAACCTTAACAAGCGGAGAATTACTTGCGCATGATGGAGATAGAAGAAGAACGGATAGAGATCGTAACGTAAATATAGAAAATAAATGCGATAAGAATAAAACAATTAACTTTATTAATCAACTTGATCAATTACACTTTTTGTTCCTTTAGAAAATGGAATACAAAACCCTGGTTTGCTTCTCGATCTATCTTGATGGAGGTAGATGAAGAGCTGATTGATCAACCTGGATGCGTGAGTCGACTTGGACTTCTTGATCTTTTCGGTTTGATGCTTTTCCAAGTGAGGCTCTCGGTCCTTTACATAGTCCCAAAACCAGAAACCCTAGATTCCATAGGTTAAGATATGTTATTAAGATCATGATCCTGAAATCTCATATCGTACGGCCATCAAAGCGTCGCGGATCCGCCGCGTTTATCCCTATTTGGCCGCCCTTCCGCCGCGTTTTGGTGGAGTTAGGGTTTGGGAATTTTTCTGGTATTTTGTGTTGATATTTGGAGATCCCCTAGTTGTCTAGATTCTGAAAATAATGCTCTGGATCTTTGTCGTTGCTAGATCTCGTGATTTGCTTCAATATTTTGGCAGATTCAATTCCGACATCTTGATTTAACCCGGATCTCCTTGATTCCAGACCTGAGCTAATATCTGCACAATATCTCAAATCAAAGTGTTAGTAATATTTAGTGTTTTTTGAGATATTATCCTAACCTTTTTATATGATATTATATTTTAAGAATATTGATTAGGGATATTTGATATAATATACATATTTAAATTACTAAAATATTATATGCATATATTTTCCTTCATAATGTTAATTATAATATATAAACATATGCCAATAGATATTTTACAAATAAACCCTTATATATTTCATATTTATAATAAACACCTTCTTCTGTGGCTTCCACTTCTTCCGCCTCGACCGTATCTGACGAACATTCCAAGAAAATAAGGGTGGGTGGAATGCACATCAACGAACTAGCGCTCGGTAAGTTTCAAGGATAAAGTAAGAGTAAAAGAATGACAAGTATAATATATATATATGACGAGTAAAAGTATATGATCATGGGTAAATATGTACTATAGGTCTCTATATGGTCACAATGTTAACGTTAAGTTCTAAGTGTGAATGTCAACGCAGCCGTAGAAGTATTCACAAGCTCAAGAGTGGAGCCCCAGGAGTAAGAAAACACAGGCCTATTTCATGTGTTAGTATCGGGGCTCTAGACTGTGGATGAGTCGACCCGACTGATATTCGAGTAAAATAAAAAAGAGAGGTTAATACGGGACTCCTGAAACTCCGTTGGATTCACACAAGAAACTATTCCAAGCACCCTGAGTATAATATATATTATAACTGTATAATATACTTAATTAAATTGATTGATTGTTCAAAACATGTCTTGATCGAAACCATAGATTGCAAAAGGTGTAGAATGAAGTCGAGTGAGTCGAGTAAAATACGATTCATGTCAATTGCAATCATGGTTCGAGTCAAGTTAGTTCGAGTAGATTGAATTCGAGTTCACGTTCAGGTTTAGATTCGAGTTGGGTTTGAGTTCGAGTTTGTGGTCGAGTTTGAATTCAAGTTTAGATTCGAGTTTGGATTTGGGTTTTGGATTTGAGTTCAGATCTATTCATATGAATTGATTTATATTGTTAAAAATCTTATGTTTAGGAGAAATCGGCAACTGCTGCACATGGACGGCAGGTGTCACGCCCCGCTTCCTGGTAGACGGAAACGACACGTGAAGAGGCTCGCAATGTATTTATTTCGAGAAGGTTATTTCCCGGAATAAATACGCTAAGCGTAAAAGAAGCAATATAAAAATGACAAGAAAATTAACATGAGATTTAAAATTCAACAACTTTATTTACATTCAACTTGATTCATTTACAATATATGATTTCAACTGAAAGAAAATACAAGAATGAAAATGCCTAAACAGGTGGCATACATAAACTGAGAAAAAGATAACTAATCTAGGCCTGGGTCACGATCTGTTCGTGCTCTTCCTCGGTAGTGTCCACCTCCTCAGTCTCCACGATATCTGTTGAACATTCCAAGAAAACAAAGAAGGGTGGAATGCCCGTCAGCGAACTTTCACTCGGTAAGTCCCTAAGAAATGAAGTGAAGTATAAAGTGTAATGATAAAAAAATGTATATCATGAACAATTGATTATGAAGTATGGTGTGTCAGCATGTCGTTAATGTAAATATGGCAAGTTTATTTAGCATGCAGTTCTATATATCATGGTAACTAACATTAACAGAGTATAATATGGCCGTGTAGTGTAGGTATAGTGAACATGAAGTGAATGTAAGTGTCTTAACAGGTCTCTACTTGGGTATACTAATTTAACCTAAGTTCAAGAGTGAATGTCAACCAATCTTAAGAGTGTTCTCAAACCCAACAGGTTGTAATCCATGGGTAAGAAACCACGGTCCTGAATCAAGTGTTAGTAACGGGACATCAACCTAGTATTGAAGTATTCCAAACTCAACAGGCTGTAATCCAGGAGCAAGGAAACACGGGCCCTCATGATAGCTTGCTTGTGTTAGTAGAAATGGATTCATGATCTAGTGGGACTCCTGAGATTTCGTTGGATTCACGCATGAATTACCCCAGCACCCAGTGTATTCTACGTTATAGTTAAAATTACCGATCTTGCTCGAATCCATGAATACATCAAGTTTTCAAGATTGAGTTCATATCAATATCATGTATTCGTGTCAAGTATTCTTGTATTCATGTCAAGTTGTATTCATGGTTCGAGTCAAGTCAGTTTAAATAGCAACCATTGTGTTCTGGTATTCATGTTAAGTTCATATCCCATTATAATCAGGGTTTGGTTAAGTCAATTATACATGTTTGATACTGATGGTTTGAATTCGAGTGTTCATGTTTAAGTATTCATGTTTGACTTTAGATTCAGGTTTGAATTTGATTCAAGTTTGAATTAGACTCAGAGTGAGTCAGACACTTGTACCGATTTAACTCTGAAAATCTTAGGTTCGGGAATTATCGGCAACTACTGCACATGGTCAGCTGGATTTGTGTCTTTTTTAAGACAATTGCCATTGATAACTCCGGTTAAGTTTTCAAACTAAAATAGGTAAGCACTCACTTTCTTCGGCTCCCTGAGGCTCAAAAGAATTGATCCCGCTTAAACTTATATTTACTAAAGTCCTTAAGTAGTGTTTTTATATATCTCGAGGGGGTTTTATAAAAAAATATTTTTAATATAGTTACAAAGTAAACCTCGAGGGTGTTTATTATTATTTAGGGTTATCATGAGCATGGATTTTAAGTATTGGGGTATTTTGGTGATAATTACTTAGTTTGGAAAATTCATGGTATTTTATTGAAAACTTGCCTTTTTGGTATCTTGATGGTATTTTATTGTCATTTGTTAATCTTTTCAATTTTGAAAAAATATAGATTTATTATATTTTGAAAATATTGATTTTTAATTTTATATAATTTTAATTTTAAAAATGATTTTAATTTATTTAGAAAATTCGTATTTCTTAAAAACCGTATTTAAATCCTTTCGAGATCGAATGATCCGTGAGGAGGTCTGCATCTCGTTCTACTGGCCTAAGGATGTGCGATAATCCGCACCATCCATTAGCGGGTCCCTTAAAGAGGGTTGTAGATTCATATTTACAAAGGATATGAAATACCGCATTTTAAAGAAATCCGGTTTTTAAATTATATGGTATTTTATTGAAAGATTTTCTTCGTAACAAATATTCATACAAAAGAGTCATCGGGCTATGGAACAAGAGTGTACGTGAGGGGTAAGTTGTTACACCGTGAATTTTTTCCTAAAGGTTTAATTTTAACAAAACTAAAAGAAGCGATATCAAAATTCATGGTATTTTAATGAAAAATTTAATTTAAAGTTATTTTACATGATATTCTAGACTAAAATTTATTCTAAATATTGGTATTAAGATTACAAGTATCGTGTAAGAATTTGGATGAACAATATATAAGAAAAAGTGGAGTTTCTAGGGTTTAGAAAAAAGATATCGGTATTAACTCCACTTTTACCGATTTTGATTAGAAAGAAATTCAAAGAATAGAAAGGGGGTTTGGGAGGGTCTTACCATTTGAATATGTTAAGAAGAGGTAGAATAAGAGGAGGAAGGCTTTGGGGTGTCGCGGGAGCTCCGGATGTTGCTTCGATCTTTGCCGGAAGTTGCTTGCTTGCTAACTCCTCTTTACTCCACTTGCACCTAGGAACTTTTGAGAGATTTTTGGCAAGAATTTTTAGAATGGTGAAGGGTTAGGCATGGGGTAGTATATATAGTAGAGAATTAGGGTTTTGGAATTGAAATTGTGGATTAAAAAGCATTAAAATGTGGTTTTATTGTGAAATGAAGGGTCTCTGTTTGATTGCAGAGAAATCAAACAGTGCAGGGGAGTTAGGGGCAGCTGAAGGGGTGTGTGTGCAAAGCTCGGGGACATTTGGCCACCATCCAACCATCGACGCCGGCTGTGATGAGCTTTCCGCCAGTCGATTGTTAGGGTTGGGTCTTGAGATTTGTGCCACGTGTATTTCTCAATGGGCTTCAAAAAAATTAAAAAGAAAAATAAGAAAAAAATAATTGTAGCTGATAGGAATTGAACACAGGGGCTACGTCATAGCAGTGCAAGGGATTTACTAGTGAGCTGCAAGTTGTTTCTTGCTGTTATTTAGCAAAAGTAACTTATACCTCAAACTCAGGCTGTGATACTCTCTTCTGTATATTAAAAAGAAAAAATTTTGTACAGTGATTTCAGAGTTGTTATGGGAGGATTTGTGTTTTTTTCCAAGACAATTGCCATCGATAACTCCATTAAGTTGTCTAATCTCAATAGGGAAGCACTCACTTTTTTCGGCTCACTCGGACTCAAGAGAAATGATATCGCTTAAATCTATATTAATTTAAAGTCTTTAAATATTATTTGCATATCTCGAGGGGGTTTTATGAAAAATACATTAATATAGTTTAAAAATAAACCTCGAGGATGATTTATAATATTTAGGGTTTTCATGAACATGTATTTTAATTGTTGTGGTATTTTGGTGATAAAACCTTGCTTTTAAAAGTTTATAATACTTTTATGAAAACTAGCTCCTTTGGAAAATTGATGATATTTTATTAAAATTTTAATATTTCATTTTAAAAATATAGTTTCGTAATATGTTTTTATTGAAAATACGGATTCATAACCTTATATATTTTCCAAAATTTAGTTTTGTTTAGAAAAGTCGTATTTCTTAAAAACCGTATTTTCATTTCCTTTCGAGACCGCATACTCCGTGAGGAGTTCTCCATCTCGCTCTACTGTCCTAAGGATGTGCGATAATTTGCACCATCCATTAGCGGGTCCCTTAATAAGGGTTGTAGATGCGTAATTGCCAAGAATTTAAAATATCGATTTAAAAGAAACCCGTTTTGGAAAAAAGTGTGGTATTTTAATGTAAAAATTATTCTTTAAATAAACCATATATTTAGAATCTCGTGCTATATAACCATAGTGTGTGTGGGGGGGGGTAGGTCGTTACCCCGTGAATGATCCAAAAGTAAATATTCTAGTAATTGAAAATACGGTTATTTTAAAGTTCATGGTATTTTAATGAAAAAATTGTTATATGATTGTTTCACATGAAAAATTTATTAAACTAAAAACTAAATGATATACATAAGGTTAAGAGTGGTATGAGGATATTAGTTTGACCTATTTTGTGTATAAAGTGGAGTGCAATTGTTAAAAAAAGAACTTATATCGGGGCTAACTCCACTATATTGATGTGTTTTTTAGAAGACGATTTGAGATAAAAGAAATGGAGAGAGAAGGGAAACTTACCGCTTAGATCGTTAACAAGAATGAGGGGAAGCTTTCGAGTGTTGTAGTGTCGTCGGAAATGTTTTGGTCGTCGGAATTTGATCGCTACTCCTCTTAGCTTGCTTAACTCTACTTGAATAGCATTAACCCTTCTTAAACTTAGAGAATTTTTTTGAGGAATTTTCAGAGTAGAAGAGAGCTAGGGCATGAGGTGATATTTATAGGGTAAAAATGAGAGAGGGTGTAAAATAAAAATGAATTAAAATGGATTTATTGGTGTTAATTAGGGATTTGAAAAGTCTTTGTTTAATTGCAGGAAAATCAAACAGTGCAGGGGAGTTGAGGAGAGCTGAAGGGATGAGTGTGTAAAGCACGGAGTAATATGGAGCCATCGGACCGTCGGCGGCGGCCAATGGGGAGAAATGAGCGGTCGGATCTTAAGGTTTTGCCTCGAGATTCGTGCCACGTGTCTAGTTTGGTGTTTACTTCTCTTTGGGCCTATTTGATTTTTCTGAAACTTTTCGTTTCTCTATGAATTGCACGTGCAACTCTTGGTCTTCCGAAAAATTAAAAAGAAAAATCTTTAAAAATAATTGGGACTGATGGGAATCGAATACACATGCTATGTCAAAGCAGTGTAAAGGCTTTACTAGTGAGCTACAAGTTGCTTCTTACTTTTATTGAATAAAAATAACTTATAACTCCTACACATATTGAAATAACCTTTTCTATATATTTAAACAAATAATTTTGTACAGAGATTTCAGAGTCATTACACATGTTCACGACACATTACCAGACCTGTTACTTGGATTATTACTAATGCCGACAATCCTAACTTAGTGTCCTGATGGACGCGATTTGTGGTCTAGTTAGATAAGACCTGTACCTGCTCGATCCTGTGTTGGCATTAAGTAGATATCGTCAATACCTAACTTGAACACAAAACATGGGGGGAAAGGGAAAATCAATAATGAAACTGTCACGTCACGCTTCCCAGTAGACGGAACTGGTGACGTGGCAGGCCTCAACGTATTTACTAAGAAATAAATATGTTGAGAGAAATAAAGCAATATATAAAAATGTACAAGAATGACAAGTGATATAAAATAAAACAGCAACTTTATTTACATTCATCTTTACGTACAACTGTTTGAAAAGATACGATACAATGAGTAAAGCAGTGCCTAAACAATGACATACAAAATGAAAGTGCCGGTGAACTAGTGGTCAGGCTGAGTTGTGAGCTGGTCCAAGTCCTCCTGGATAGGCTCGATCTCCTGAGAGTTCGGTCCTCCTGACAAACATTCCAAAGAAAGAAATAGAAAGAAATGTCGTCAGCGAACTAACGCTCGGTAAGTCCCAAAAGAAAGAAAAAGAATATAATAAGTAATGTGAAATGAACAGGTAAGTTGTGTACGGTTGATTACTGATATATGATAGTTATTATAACGTGGTTGTCTGTAGCTTAATTCAGAAGGTATTCATGTATACGAGAGGAGTCCATCTTACCCCGTGAACTATAGTAACATGTAGTACAAGGCCCCATCATAACCCACAGGACAACGGCACAAGAATTCATGTAGGTGTCTTTTAAGTGACCTCTCGTGCCTCAATATACGTTCTGTACCAATCTACCCATTTATCCACACGTAATGTATTGTATAGATTTTATTTACAAGTCTTACCGAAACCATGGATACAAAATGTTCAAGTAGTCATGTTAAGGATGTAGTCATGTATTCAAGTAGTCATCGGTAACTATTGCACATGGATGGCAAGATTTGTGTCTTTTTCCAAGACAATTATTTTAGGAATATGTATGCCCTAGAGGCTATTATTGTATGATATAATGGATTCTTGGACATATATATAGAGGACTTTCTTGCTCGACATGATAGTATGCTATCTGGTTGCTCTTTATCTTAAAATGTACACTTGAATTATTATACTGTCTCTCTCATACATGTTGATAATGCCCTTAGGATATTTTCTTGACTACCAGGACTATGATACTGGGACTTGTATAGTCCATAAGCACATCATTTAACTATTCCTAGTCGAGAGAGTATCGAGACAGGGCATCGATATTCCAGAGAAGACTAGTGTGTACGTTTCTTGACCCTTTAGGGGGCGATGGTTGATCCCATAACCATTGGTGTTTGACATCAAAGATTGTACACAGATGCTCATTAGAGAATGGGTACACCGAACAGGACTCGCCGAGAACTCCTAGATGGTAGTATACCTATCGTTAGATAGCAGTTCTCTGGTAACACTGGTATAGGTTAGTCTGTAGACCCGAGATCATCATAGTGTCTTGTGTGGTTTCCACTATGCTTTGATTTTCTCTCTACCACGGCACAAAGGAGTCGTGCAAACAGGTGGATTTTGGGTACAGTCCTGAGTCACATGGAGGCAGTGAGCGATAGGAGGGGTTTCTTCTCTCCCGGTATTGGGAGTTGATATTGCGCTATGCTCGATTGGGTATAACAGTAAGTCCCTGGCCAGGGATGATTATATTTACTTATAAGCATTATCAGTAGTTTCTCGAACCGTTATGAGCCACACATCGGCATGACTTATCAAGTTACTGGGGTCTGACGATTCTACCCCTAGACTTGATATGCGACATATCAGACGAAGAGACCGGACTGTACGGTAGGTGTTACTTATAGGCTTCATGGGAGTTTGGACAAGCTTGCTTGTTGATCTTCTAATCGCTCAATACCTGGGTAGCCGTTATGTCCAGCTAATACCGCTGACGGCTTGTGGGTAACTGATGTGATCATTACCTACTGCTGGCGTATTGACGAGTCTTTAGAGTCCCACACAGAGGTTTCCTAGTTCAAGCGAAACGAAGTAGGGCACATATGCTGATATGTGCGAGAGATTGATTAAATACGAGTATGTGATACCGTATTCTAATCTGGCGACATTTGATATCGGTTAGGTTATATGTGATATAACCGGATTATTGAATCAAATGTTGATTTGATAATGTGATATACAAATAAATGATATTAGTCGGTTATATATGATATAACTGGATTATTAAATTGTTGATTTAATAATTTGATATATATTTATATTTGATATAATTATATATTAACTAATATTAAGCTCGGTTAAAGTTAATATTCACTTAATATGTGTGTGTGTGTGTGTGTGTGTGTGTGTGATATATATTTGGATAAAATCTATTTTGTGAAAATAGATTAAGAGGTGGAAAATAGGAGATATTTTAAGAATGGGTGAAGCATGGCTTGTTCATTATTATATTCATTTGCATTCACTATTGAAATATGATTGGATTTATTTATTTGAAATAATTCCATGCTTCAATAAGTGAGATGAGATGAGACATTCTATACACTTGATCATTTTGATGCTAGCTCATTCTCTCTAGCTCTCTCCATCTTTTTCTTCCTCCTCCAAAAAGTCCTACCCCTCACATGAGTTGTGAACCTTAGGACTTTAGAGTTACGAAGCGAGCTAAAAATCCTACTTCATCAAGCTATACTCATTTAGCCCATAAGTATAGGTTGTTTCCTTCACTAATGATAGATTAGTGAATAGGTAACTTGAACTAGAGAAGCCTCAAGGTGGATCATCTTCGATATGAAGATCGCAAAGCAAGTTTGTGCATTTCTTCAAGTGGAGCCAAGAGGATTCGTAGGGAATACTACCCGGAGCTTTAGAAGAGAAGGACTTGGTCTACAAAAGTTGTAGTCTCTTTTTCTTAGCATAGATATTTTTTTATCATCTGTTAAACCCTAATACTCTAGTTAGATTCTAGGTTAGTGTATCTTAGCACCCCAAATTTTTGAAAATTGCATGCTTGATGCCGGTATAAACCTTATGGTGGTGTTAGGAAACACTTTCAAATTACCAATGATAACCCCGTTAGGTTGTCTACCTTAAATAGGCAAGCACTCACTTTCTCCGGCTTCCTGAGATCAAGATAATTGCTCCCTCTTAAAGCTATATTTTCTAAAGTCCTTAAATGGGAGTTTGGACAAGCTTGCTTTGATAATGTGATATTGGGATAAAATCTATTTTGTGAAAATAGATTACAAGGTGGAAAATAGGAGATATTTTAAGAATGGGTGAAGCATGGCTTGTTCATTATTATATTCATTTGCATTATTTATTTGAAATAATTCCATGCTTCAATAAGTAAGATGAGATGAGCCATTCTACACACTTGATCATTTTGATGCTAGCTCATTCTCTCTAGCTCTCTCCATCTTTTTCTTCCTCCTCCAAAAAGTCCTAACCCTCACATGAGTTGTGAACCCTAGGACTTTAGAGTATACTAAGTGAGTTAAAACCCTACTTCATCAACCTACACTCATTTAGCCTATAAGTATAGGTTGTTTCCTTCACTAATGATTGATTACTGAAGAGGTAGGTTGAACTAGAGAAGTTTCAAGGTGGATCATCTTCGACACGAAGATCGCGAAGCAAGTTCGTACATTTCTTCAAGTGGAGCCAAGAGGAGTCGTAGGGACTACTACCCGGAGCTTTAGAAGAGAAGGACTTGGTCTACAAAGGTTGTAGTCTCTTTCTCTTAGTATAGATATTGTTTTATCATATGTTAAACTCTAATACTCTAGTTAGATTCTAGGTTAGTGTACCTTAGCACCCCAAATTTTTGAAAATTGGATGCTTGATGCCGGTATAAACCTTGTGGTGGTGCCAGAAAATACTTTCATGGTATCAGAGATAAGCTTGAGCATTAGACGATGTGTTAGAAATTGCGAAACCGAAACAACTTCGAAAACCGAAACCGAAAACCATAGTTTCTGTAAATTTTAAAAAGCTCTCTGAAATTTTTTTAAAAAAAAGCAGAAAGTTACATTTGATGTAACTAAAACACCAGAGAAAAACGAGAACCAAAATCAAAATTTTGGCCGGCGAGATTCTAGTTTTGGCCGACCTGGCCGGTTATATAATGTAGGATTGGGCTCGTTTTTGTTTGGTGTTCTGGTAGCTTGGTTTTAGGGTTTCAGGTACTTTTTGTTTTTCCCAGATTGCATATGATGTTTTCTTTTGTATTGGGGTAATTCGGAGTGTTTCGTAGTCGTGTTTTAACATCGTTTCGGGTTTAAGTTTGATATGTGATACAATATTTAGAATCCATATTTAATTAGTTTTGTGAAAACTATTTTGCAATTGGTAAGTCTCAATTAATCGATTGCCACGGAGTTTTGATTCGGATCAAAACTCTGTCGCAGTCTCGTATAGTACGCGAATACTCGCCGGATAATACTACTAGATATCCACGCCTTATAGCCCCGACCAAGTGACTGTAAGAGAACCCCGTTGCCAAAAGCATCCACTCGGGTGGTCACGGCCACAGTGTTCCACCTAAGTACACTTCGTCGACGACATCGGGGGTGCGACTATCTACTAAATTTCCCAACGGGCATTCGATCAGGTAGTCGGGAATCTTGTTGAATTACCCGACTAAGTTATTGAAAAGTGTTTCGATTTGAGACTAAAATGCAAGGTTTATAGGTGTAACAACCCTAAACTTTCTGTATATTTTTTTTCAAAAATACAGAAAGGGGTACTTGAGCCTGAGCATAAGTTATAAATTTGTTTTGGTTTTGAACAGCAAGAAGGAGCTTGTAGCTCATTGGTAAGACCTTGCACTACTGAACCAAAGCACCAGAGTTCAAATCCTATTAGCCACATTATTTTTTAATTAGTTTTCTTTTAATCTTTTTAGAAGCCGAAGAGTCTTCACGTGCATAACTCGTAAAATCCAAGAGTCGCACATAAAACAAATGGGTTCACGAGTCAAGACCAGCACCAAGGGACACGTGGCATGGAGAATCGACCTGACTCGGCTGACTCGGGCCGGCGGCACGGCTGACTCGGCCGGCGGCGTCGGGTCAACTCGGCCCAAACCCATTTTTTCTTCATCTCCCAGAGACCTTTGGCCTACCCCACTCCCTCTGCACTATTTAAAATCTCTGAAATTAAACAGAGAATTTAAAACACCATTTTTAATTTTTTTAAATGCAAAATTAAATACAATTTTATCACACCCTTTCATCTACCCTAAAACCTAATTTTTCCTATAAATAACACACCTAAACTCACCCCTCCTCACTTCCAAATCTCTGTCCAAACTCTCAAGAAAATTCTCTAGACTTTTTGTGTGCAAGTGGAGTTAGCGTAGGGCGAAGCTCCGGCGAACTTCCGAGGAGATTCCGGCGACGAAACGACGCACCGACACCTCCTACTTATTCATTTTCCTTTCCTCTCCACTAAAATACAGTAAGTCCCTTCTCCCCTTTCTTTTTACTATTCTAAAAACTTAAAATTCTAAAACCCGACGGAAGTGGAGTTAATCCGATTTCCGATTCGGTTTTTCCTTAAAAATCATATTTTTATTAAACAAAATAATACCAAACCCTCACATCATGATCATTAAACATTAAAAAAATATATTAACAAGTTTCATATAAAAAGAATTTATATTTCAATTTTTATAGCACTTTTACAGAAAAATACCATATAGTTTAATTTCGACATAAACATCATTACCCCTTGTTATACCTTTATATAGTTCACGAGGTAATGACCTACTCCTCATATCAAACATATGAAACATAGCACGATGATCTTTGAGAACATAGTTTTGGGAAAATACGATTTTACACAAAACTACCTCAAACTTATAAAAATCTTTTTCTACATGATTGCATTTTTAACAAATCATTGCAATGCGCCACTACAACCCAATTTGGGGAACCCGTTCGGGATTGTGCGGGTTATCGCACATCCTCGGGCTTAGTAGTGCGAGATGCAGACCTCCGCAAGGAGCATACGGTCTCGAAAGATTTAAAAATATAATTTTCTTTAGAAAATGTGATTTCTATTATAAATAAAACTTATTTTTAATGAATAAATATATATGTAATTAATATCAAAATATCTATTTTTAATATTATAATATTCCACATTTCCAAAATTCAAGAAAAACATCTCATTTACAAGTAAATACCATACAAATTCCAATATTACAAATAAATACCATATATTATGAAAATAGGTTTTATTCACTAGAATTGCCACAATGATAAAATATACATCAATGAAAACTTTAAAGACGATAATAAAATACTTGAGGTGTATTTTGAAAAGTATACAAAATTAATTTTACATAAACCCCCTCAAGTTATACTAAATTACAATAAGGACTCTAGTAAACATAGGTTTAAGCGGGACCAGTCTCTTGAGCCTCAAGGAGCCGGAGATATGGGTGCTTGCCTATTTAAGGTAGACAACTTAATAAACAGTGTTATCAAAATCGTCTTTGAAAAAGACACAAATCCTGCCGTCCATGTGCAGCGGTTACCGATAACACCAAAAGCTAATTCAGGATTCAATTTCTTTTCTAAGTGTCTGACTCAGACCGAGTCTCAATATAATCAATATGACTTGAATGAGATTCAAGTATATATAACAATTCAATATGAATCCATATATTCAATCTGTTCAATCTATCAATCTATACAACTTGACTGAACCGAACCATGGATATTCATCCATCTACATGATTCTCCAGTTACATCCATTTACTGATATCATAGTTTCGGCAAGTCATCCGTCTATATACAATATACAATTCAGACAACACAATACATTTCGTACAATCAATACATTCAATACAATAAACACTTCGGAGTTATAAAGGGCTAGACTGGTACGGAATATGTTAAAGGTGCCACAAGGTGGTCACTTAAGACGTAATTACATTCATGTCGTTGTTCCGTGGTATTATCGACAGAGCCTTGTACTCCTGATACCTTAGTCTCCGGGGAAAGTGAGACTCCTCTCGTATACACTGGCATCTTCTGTACCAAGCTACAAACAACAGTGTTAACAATATAATACAACTCTAAAGTTACATTCTCTCTATCTATTCTATTTCTCCCTCATCTTTGGGACTTACCGAGCGATTTGTTCACTGACGACAATCTCTTTCTTCTTCTTTGAAATGTCGTCAGGCGATTCAGACCTTCAGGAGATCGAGCCCATCAGCGAGGACTTGGATCAGCTAGCCTTCGACTCGGAGCTCTAGTTACTTGTACATTTCATTTCAGTACTTTCCATTTCTGTTATGCTACTGTTTAGGCATTGCTTTTCATTCCATGTATTTACTTTTCAGATGTATTGTAAAAAGAATGTGAATAAATAAAGTTGTTGTTCAATTATACCTATTATCTCTGTCTCTTGTGCATTTTTACTTATATTGCTTAGATACGCTCAACGTGCTTACTTCAGAGTAAATACATAACGGCCTCGTCGCATCCCCTTCACCGTATACCGGGAAGCGGGGCATGACAATAGGGTTAGGCATGAAATCCGGAATATATGATATTTCGGGTTTATGATGTCTAAGCTTAATGCAGATTCTAATTATTATAGTTTTCATTTCTTTTCTGCGACCGTAAGTGTAATATGTAGGGTATCCCCGATCTCGTTGCTATATGTCAACGACATTCGGGATACACATATTTATTTACGTTGATGACATGTGATGTTATGTGTTACTGTGATATGTTATATTGGATCGTCATGATTGAATAGCCGGGGTTTTTGCATGAGATGAGAGTTTTTCTATTTCCATTCATGTAAAATTGTATGTAATATTCTTTTATTGGGACACTTTATGATGATGTCACCATTAATGTATATTATTTACTTTTCTGCATTAGGATAGACCCAAGGCGGGGAGTACAAGTAACCGGGATCTAGAGTCCAGTGGGAGGCCATCTCGAGGAGTCGAGACCGGGTCTCCTAACTCTAGAATTAGCAGGGTTGCTTGCCGCTCTTGTAGGGGTCTAGGGATGTGGGTTTGGCTATTCATCACGACCGTGGCATCCTTGTTTTTCATTACTGGCTAAATTTAAAACACAGACCTCCCAGTATATCCAATATTTACATGTTTGCTTCTGCTGCTTGAGTTCTGTGATGTGATCATATAACTGTGTGAGACGAATGCTATATATATATGATATATATAATAAACGTTGCTTATGTTTTGCACCCGCGCTAGTCCAGCCCCCGCTCTACCGTTAGTTAAGTAACCTAACGGTGCATGATAGGGCCCTGTGGCGAAGGCGGATGGCATAAGCATGCATTCTATTTTCGTTTCTTCTGTGATATTTCGGAAACATAAATGATGGGACGTCATTAATGAGATTAATGAATGAAAAGAAACCTAAAAATGTTGTAGAATCAAATCTTTCAAAAAGGTAGCTTTAGTTCTTGCTTTGCATAGCGGTATTCCTTTATAAATATTCAGCACCTCATTCGATGAGGAAAGAGTCGATATCCCTTCACCGGGAGTGACCTCTTTATCAAAACTAGTAAATACTACAACCCACTCGGTTTTTTTCAAAAAGGTAGCTCTAGTTATTGCTTTGCATAGTGGTATTCCTCTATGAATATCCAGCACCTCATTCGATGAGGAAAGAGCCAAGATCTCTTCACCGGGAGTGACCTCTTTAGCAAAACTAGCAAATGCTACAACCCACATGGTTTGTTTTGAAAACTAATCGATTTTAAAATCGGAGCTTAAACCACTCCTTTTCAAATCACTTGATTCTACAACGATATTAAGTTCATTTCGCTAAAGGTTTTCTTCAAAACCAGTTGTAGCCCTCCGTCATTTCATATAAGAACTATTTAGTATTCGTGCTACGTTTGTTGGCCTCCGTCAAGGCATAGTGTGCGGCAGCTGATTAGTGTTTATCTGCAGCATATAATGTGATTGGATTAGGGTAGTTGTACTTGTTGGCCTCCATCAAGGGTCGTGCGGGTTGGTTTAATTTAATCATGATATGATGGGTTGAACTTGACTAGCGGTTTATGGTTTGTTGGCTTCCGTCAAGGTCATAAGTCATTAGGGGTAAAAACAGATATTGGGAATTTCAAGTGTTGAAATTTGCAATGAGATTGCATACCTTCTATGAGATAGTTGGATTCCGATGCCCACTGTGAGTAAGAGTTGCTCCTGAAAGAGTTTTCCACTTTACAATTAGCTGATCCAGTAGGTGTCTAAGAAAGGTGTTAACGGGGTTATGCATCTGCGGAAACGAGATTATTTAATTAGTTCCATACGAAAGTATGGGGAGACTCCCTCGGAATACCAATACCTGCCTGGCTGACCGATTGGCGAATTTGTAAGGTTTAATTAATCCCGGCTAATCTTACCTTTTAAGGTTTGAAGGAAGATTTGATAAAAACAGTGGGAGCCATCCTGATTAGATAAGATAATAACCAATCTAATCTTACAAAGAGCACACGCTAAACCGTTTCCTCCCCTCTCTCTCCTGGTAGCGACCATAAAACGCCTTAATCAAGATAATAATATGGTTGTATTGACCGAACCCGCTTATTATACTGAGCTGGGGAACGTTGGTTCCGCTTTTTCTTATGATTGTCATAAGTCTAAGCAAGGAATATGGGAATATCAGGATTCCCACGCAACTCGAATGAAGAAAGAGCATGATGACGCATCTTCTTCGGGTGTGTTCGTTACCGAGAACTTTTTCTCAATTTGCTCTATGTCCTGGGTATTGGACACTGGATCAGAATCCCACGTATGCTATTTGTTACATGGGTTAAGGAGAAGTAGAGAACTGGGAAAATGTGATAAGTCTCTGGTAGTAGGGAATGGTGCAATTGTTGCAGCCAAAGCAGTTGGCGAATATCACCTAGTATTACCAAATGGTAATACAATGATTCTGAATGACTGTTATTACATACCAAAAATGATGTGCAACATAATATTAATTTCTTTATTAGATAAAGAAGGATATAACTTTGTATTAGAGAAAAATGTTATGAACATTTTCTTAAATCAAGTGTTGATTGGGTTTGCTACGTTGTGTAACGGTATATACGTTCTAAATCAAACTACAGTTCTAATCATACACACAAGAGGAAAAGTTCAGAAATGAATGAAGCTTTCTTGTGGCATTGTAGACTAGGTCATATCAATACGACAAGACTAGCTAAGTTACATAAAGATGGATATTTAAATCAATTTGAATTTACATCTTATGAAACTTTCCAGTCATGTCTCAAAGGAAAGATGATCAAAACTCTGTTTACTGGACACAGAGAAAGAGCTACAGAACTCTTGGGACTGATACATAGTGATGTATGCGGTCCTATGTCTACACATGCCAGGAATGGTTCCTCATACTTCAATACATTCACCAATGATCTCTCAAGATTCGAACATGTGTTCCTATTGAAACACAAATCTGAATCTTTTGAGATAGGAATATAACTGCGAAGTAGAGAACCAGCCGGGTAAAAATATTAAAATTCTTCGATCTGATCAGGGAGGAGAATACTCAAGCACGGAATTCCGAGATTACTTAAAAGAGAATGGGATTCTCTCTCAGCTTACTCCTCCGTATACACCACAGCACAATGGAGTATCGGAGCAGAGGAATCGCGTCCTATTAGATATGGTGCTCTCTATTATGAGCAATGCAGAGCTACCTATTTCTTTTTGGAGTTATGCACTTGAGACAGATGCATACCTATTGAATAGGGTTCCGAACAAATCCGTGCCTACCACTCCATATGAGATATGGAATGGGAAGAGACCATCTTTTAAACGGGTTAAGATATGGGGTTGTCCGGCCTATGTTAAAAAGCAAAATCTGGACAAGCTCGAGGTAAGGTCGGTTTTGTGCAAGTTTGTGGGATATCCAAAGGATTCATATGGATATATCTTCTACCATACTGAGGAACAAAAAGTGTTTGTTTCTCAACATGCTACCTTTTTAGAAAAGGAATTTCTTGTGAAAGAAATTAGTGGTAATGAGGTAGAACTGGAAGAAATTCCAGCTACACAAACTATAACTGACAATTTGGTAGAACCGGAGGATTTAATAGTCCCCGACGAACCTCAGCCACTCCGCAGATCTAGTAGGGTTGCTCATCCACCAGAGAGATACTATAGTTTTCTCATAAATGGTCGGAGCGAGGATTGCATCAAGGAAGATGATGACCTGACTAGTTTCGAGCAGGCCATCACAAGTGGGGAATCTGTGAAATGGCTAGATACTATGCGATCTGAGATGGAATACATGTACACTAACAAAGTATGGAATTTGTAAGTTGCTCCTGAAGGGGTAAAACCCATCGGGAGCAAGTGGATCTTTAAGAAAAAAATTGGTGTAGATGGAAAGGTTGAGACCTTCAAAGCTAGATTTGTAGTAAAATATTTTCGTTAACGACCAGGTGTCGACTATGATGAAACCTTTTCTCCTGTTGTTATGCTTAATTCCATCAGGATCCTACTTGTCATTGCTGCATACCATGACTATGAAATATGGAAGATGGACATCAAGACCGCTTTTCTAAATAGTGATTTAGAAGAGAGTGTGTACATGACACAGCCAGAAGGCTTCATAGACAGTGGGAGCAGCAGAAAAGTGTGTAAGCTGCTTAAATCTATCTATGGATTAAAGCAGGCATCGCGGAGCTGGAACATCTGTTTTGATGAAGCAATCAAAGAGTTTGACTTCATCAAGAACATAGATGAACCATGTATATACAAAAATGTTGTAGATAGTAAGATTGACTTCCTTGTATTGTACGTGGATGACATACTCTTAATAGGAAACAATGTTCCTATGCATCATTCGGTCAAGCTCTTCTTATCACAAAAGTTCTCCATGAAAGATCTGGGTGATGTCTCCTACATCCTGAGGATAAAGATCTATAGGGATAGATCAAAATGGATGTTGGGATTGTCCCAATCCAGGTACATTGACACCATACTAAAGAGGTTTAGTATGGAAGATTCCAAGCGTGGTAATTTACCCGCTTGTTCAGGATCACTCTCTCCAAAGAGATGTCTCCTAAGACTGGAGAGGGCTCGAATGACAGTGATACCCTATGCTTCTGTAGTTGGGTCTATCATGTATGCGATGTTATGTACCATACCGGATGTAGCTTACGCACTAGGTGTAGTGAGTATGTATCAATCAGATCTTGGGCAAAAGCATTGGACAGCTGTGAAGAACGTTCTTAAGTACTTGAGAAGGAATAAAGAAATGTTCTTGATGTATGGTAACGGTGAACTCCAGGTGGAGTCCTTTACCGATTCGAGCTTCCAGAGTGATAAGGAAGACAGTAAGTCGGTCTTGGGTTTTATCTTCACCCTCAATGGAGGGGCGGTATATTGGAAGAGTTCCAAGCAAGATACCGTAGCAGAATCGACGATGGAGGCTGAATACATCGCTGCCAACGATGTTGCCAAAGAGGTTGTCTGGATGAATAAGTTCATTGCTGAACTTGGTGTGGTTCCATCCATTGAGTATCCAATACCTTTGCATTGTGATAAAAATGGAGTTGTGGCTTTGGCCAAGGAACCCCGGTCTCAAATCAGAGGTCCAGACATATTCTTAGGAGGTATCACCTGATCCGAAAGATAGTAGATCGATGGGAAATCGAGGTCAGGAGAGTTGACATGAAGGATAACACAGTGGATTCACTCACGAAGGCCCTTCCCTACACGCAGTTTGAAAGACTTTTTGGGATGTTGGGTATGAGATACTGCAACAACTGACCTTAGTGCAAGTGGGAGATTGTTAGGAATATGTATGCCCTAGAAGCTATTATTGTATGATATAGTGGATGCTTGGACATATATATAGAGGACTTTCTTGCTCGACATGATAGTATGCTATCTGGTTTCTCTTTATCTTAACATGTATACTTGTATTATTATATTGTCTCTCTAATACATATTGATAAAGCCCTTAGGATATTTTCTTGACTACCAGGACTATGATGCAGATCATACTACTGGGACTTGTGTAGTCCATAAGCACATCCTTTAACTGTTCCTTGTCAAGGGAGTATCGAAACAGGTCATCGATATTCCAGAGAAGACTAGTGTGTACGTTTCTTGACCCTTTAGGGGGCGATGGTTGATCCCATAACCATTGGTGTTTGACATCAAAGATTGTACACAGGTGCTCATTAGAGAATAGGTACACCGAACAGGACTCGTCGAGAACTCCTAGATGGTACTATACCTATCGTTAGATATCAGTTCTCTGGTGACACTGGTACAGGTTAGTCTGTAGACCCGATATCATCATAGTGTCTTGTGTGGTTTCCACTATGCTTTGATTTCCTCCCTACAATGGCTCAAAGGAGTCGTGCAAAAAGGTGGATTTTGGGTACAGTCCCGAGTCACATGGAGGCAGTGAGCGATAGGAGGGGTTTCTTCTCTCCCGTTATTAGGAGTTGATGTTGCGCTATGCTCGATTGGCTATAACAGTAAGTCCCTGGCCAGGGCTGATTAGATGTACTGCTAAGTGTTATCAGAAGTTTCTCAAACCGTTATGAGCCACACATCGGCTCGTAAATCTCGAGTGTGATTAGGATTACTTAGGATTTTCATGAGCATAGATTTTATGTATTGGGTATTTTAGTGATAATTACTTAACTTGGAAAGTTCATGGTATTTTATTGTAAAAATTGTCTTTTTGGTAACTTGATGGTATTTTATTGTCATTTGTTAATCTTTTCATTTTATTTGAAAATTATAGATTTATTATATTTTGAAAATATGGACTTATAAATTTTAAATAATTTTAATTTTAAAAATAATTTTATTTTGTTTAGAAAATTCGTATTTCTTAAAAACCGTATTTAAATCCTTTCGAGATCGAATGCTCCGTGAGGAGGTCTGCATCTCATTCTACTAGCCTAAGGATGTGCAATAATCCGCACCATCCGTTAGAGGGTTTCCTAAAGAGGGTTGTAGATGCGTAATCGCAAAGGATATGAAATACCGCTTTAAAAGAAATCCAGTTTTTAAAGTAGTTGGTATTTTATTGTAAAGTTTTCATCGTAATAAATATTCATACAAAAGAGGTATCATGGTATGGAACCAAGTGTGGGGGGGGTAGGTCGTTATCTCATGAAGTTTTTCTAAAGGTATTGTTTTAACAAATATTAAAAGAGATGTTTATAAAATTCAAGGTATTTTAATGAAAAAGTTCTACTATGGTTGTTTCACATGAGAATTTAGGTTAAAATTGATTCTAAACATTTATGTTTAAGGTTACAAGTATTGTGTAAAAACTTGGTTGATCAAAGAATAAAGGAGAAAGAGTTTCTATGGTTTAAAAAAAGGATATCGGTTTTAACTCCACTTACCGATATATGTTTTAAAATAGAATTTCAATAAAGTGAAAAAGAGATTGGGAGGGAATTGCAGTTTAGAAAACTCAAAGAGAGATTGAAGAAGAGGGGTTGATCTTCGTGGCATCGCGGGAGCTCCAGAATTGGCTTCGGTTTTTGCCGAAACCAACTTGCTTGCTAACTCCTCTTTACTTCACTTGCACTAGGAATATTTTTAGAGAGTTTTGGTTAGAATTTTTAGAATGGTGTTGAGCCAAGGTAGGGGTGTTATTTATAGTGGAGAATTAGGCGTTGGGAATTAAATGTGTGGATTAAAAGTATTAAAATTGTAATAAATTGTGAATTGAAAGGTCTCTGTTTGATTGCAGGGAAATCAAACAATGTAGAGGTATTAGGGGTAGGTGAAGAGAAAGTGTGCAGAGCCTCGGCTTCAATGGGCTTCATCCGACCGTCAGTGCCGTCTTTAATAGGCTTTTGGCCGGTCGATCTCGAGGCATTTGCATCGAGATTCATGCCACTTGATCAATTCAGTATTTAAACCCTTTTCCACATGTTTGATTTTTCGGAACATTTCATTTCCCCGTGTATTGTACGTGCAATCTTTTGGGCTTCTAAAAATTTAAAAAAAATCAGAAAAAATAATTGTGTCTGATGGGGATCGAACACAGGGGCTACATCACAGCAGGAGCTTTACCAGTAAGCTACAAGTTGTTTCTTGCTGTTATTTAACAAAAGTAACTTATAACTCAAACTCATGCTGTAAAACTCATTTTTGTACATTAAATTCAGTACAGTAAATTCAGAGTCGTTACAGAAACCTGACTTGTAACTCAATAGTTCGATACTTTCCAGAGACTGATCAGTCGATATGGGTTTCGGGCCACGGAATGATGATGCTGACACCATTCTTCTGTACATGATACCCTATTTTTACTGCTTAGCGGCACGTCTCGGATTCAACCCTGAGGGTCTTGACCGTGGTCCTGAGCACGCACGGGATACTATTAAGTTACGTCGACGATTCCATTAATTGATTTCAAAGACTTGTAGAATAAATAATCTAGAAGCACAGACTTTAGGATACACGTGACATACCTATAACCCACTATTTTACACTTGTGATTATGGTTTATACTCATATCTTCATTATAGCATCATGTTTTGATTACATTATTATTTTGATATTTATGATGCACTGACGTCTGAGTTTTGCATAGCCCAGATACTTGACATAGCATGTGAGTATTCGACAGGATCATCGATCAGTGAGGATCACCTCATTAATATAGCTCTTATGCGGGTTAATTATTTCTTGGATCTTTATTGCTTCCGCTATCTTTTCCAGTTATTGTTCTTGTGGCTATTGGACATGTGATAGATAGATTTAGTAGTTTATTGTTCTTGATATCTGATTGACAGCCGTAATATGATTATGGAAAGATCTTTTCTCTCCATAGGTAGTATGGTTGGTTTTGTTACGTCCCGAAATTTTCGTACTTTGGGAAGCGGGACGTGACACCATGCCTTTTGAAATTCTGAACCTTCACGGGACCACTAAACTTAGTTTTCTTATCATATACATGATACTTCCCATAGCTAGGCTTAGACCAAGCCACTACCAATGCAGTTTCAGTATTTTCCTTCTTAATTATGTCTTATTCAGCAACACATTTGGTGATAAGATCAGAAATTTTCCAAGTTTCGTTTTGAGTAGTGTAAGCAGTTTTGATGACACCAAATTCAGAAGGTAAAGCTTTCGAAGCACGACTAACAATGAAATCATCGGGTATGAAAATATCAAGGGTTTTCGGTTTGGTTTGGAGATGGACCATCCTAAGGATATATTCTCTAACCCATTTGGCTATCATACTTATTAATAATAACAAGGTCATCTATAAGATGGCTAGAATCCGCCTTATCAGAAATTTTATATCTCTCCACCACAACAGTGAGAAACTCCTTTGCCTTTGTGGTCTCAGGTAGACTACTAATCAGATGTTCAGAAATTAACCTTCTCATTGCAACAAGACTGAGCCTGTTAGATCTCTCCCACTTAGCATGAAATTCCTTATGTTCAGTATTACTCTCAGCCGTGAGTTTCGCAGGTTCATACTCACGTAAAGCCAAATCAATGTTTACAATACCAAGAGCAAAATCAATGTCTTGCTTTTATCGCTTGTAATTAGTTCCAGTCAGGACTTCTATAGTGGTGTTATTATTATTAACCGAAAATGTAACTGCATGAGTCATAACAAAATAACCACAAGTTAAAATTAATATGGACAATAAATCATATGAACGAGCTTTAAAATAAAACTTGATACGCCTATTCATTCAAAGGACTCTAATACATCACCACAATCACCCCTTTGGGTAAAGAATTGTAGGATCTCCACATATGGACACAGCCAATAAGAATACACTAACTTTAAAAATACCCCTTTTGGGTAGGTAAGTTTTATATTTTCACTGCAACATGGTACATGCCATCTCATGTAACATATAATAGCCCATTTTGGGCAGGCTACGATATATTACCCGAATGAGACTACTCCAAAACCGGATGAGAAATAATTTTTAAATCTCAATGTGTGTGCCACTTTGGAGACGAACACACATATCAACTTTGAGTCTTTCTCGAATGGGAGTATAAATATTTGTCCATTTAACTTATTAATTAAATCATGCTCTTGAGATATGGAACCTTATGCATCTCTTGATTTAAATTGTTGTAATATCTTAACATATAAAGAATATGTCACATGCAAACAAAGACATGATAGCAATTTTATGGCAAATTAATAGCATAATTGTAACGACCCTAAATTTCCTATAACTCCACGTATCATTTCTTTAATAAAATACCGCAATTATTTATTGTTGGTATATTTTGTTTTCTAGTAAATATATTATTTTATCATTTCATCTATTTTATCCATTCTAAAAATTTTCAAAGTCCAAAATCCAAGCCAAGATAATTCCATTTGATTTCTTTATTTTCCTTTTCTAAGTCTACTTTCTTTTCAAAGTACGACATATATTTAATTCTTGTTAAATATATGCATGAACAACCTTATAGCTCATTAGTTAAGTCTTTGCATTATTATTACATATGTCATATGTTCAAATCCCTATTCTTGCTATTATTTTTTATTAATTTTTATTCTTCTCATAACCTACAAATGAGACCTTTCATTTCATTTTTCTTTTAACTCCCAAAATAATTAGAATGGTTATGAGCTACAATTAATTGGAATTATGGTGGCCATAAACCGTTTTTATATGTCACTCCTCTTTCTTTTCTTCATCACATATTTCTATCTTTTCCCATCTCTCTCTTCATCTAGATTTCTCGAAGAAGAATACGAAGAAGTTCTAAAGAAGGTCTCGCTAGTAACGCGAGACTATCGGCGGATAGACAAGCCCGGTGATAATACCGGCTTGTGTATGTAAGTCTCATCCTTTTCCCCTCTCCTTAATCTTATTATTTGAATCTGTTTTTCTTAACAAGTCAACTTGCAGTATCGTAAAATTCCTTATGAAATTGTTTTTCTTAACATAATTTTTTATCATATTTATTAGTAAGCCCTGTTATTTCATGTATGGAATATAATTTATCTTTAATTAAGTTATTGCAAATAGGATTTTGTTGCTTAGAATAGGCTTTGGTTTCTGTAATTGCATATTAAAGCTCCATAGCGTTAATCTGGTGCATATATTGTTGTTTTAGACGGTTAATCATGACTGGATCATATATTTGCTTCACATATGTTGATTCATATTTATCGTTGAAATTTTAGTTATTTATATTTACTTTTGCATATAAGAAAACAAAGTTATAAATAAATACCATAGATTTATCATTTTCAAATACGATCTTACAAAACCTGTATCTTTAAAATAACTTTTATAAATTAATTTCCATTGCTGGAAATTCTTGGAACATTAGGATAAATAATAGATAGAATTCCAAATTTTACAGTAAAAAGTTCAGATCTAACCGCATAACGGTTTAGAAATTGCATCGCTTTTATTCACTGTTCGTAAAAACAGAAAACTGCATCAATCAGTCAATTTCTAAAATACATAACTTAGCCTACCAATATCCAAATTGAGCAAACTCAGGTGTTTTTTACATCTACATCTACATAGAAAAATTTGTATTTTCTTAGTTTTAAGTTTTTACTAAAAACCGACATAAAATATAGAAAACTACGTTATAATATTTGGTGACGGATCTGGACAGAATCTGTCCTGATACGTACACTGTTTTTAAATAAGACATAACCCGAACTCTCGATGTCCATTCGTGACAAACTTTAGATGTGTAGATGCACAATTGATAGAAATATAATTTTCTGTATACTAGATTACTTAAAATGCATGAAATAACCCGATATAGGCTTTACAATATAACATATAATTGCTGTCTAGAAATCTGAATTTCTGTTTTCAATGCTGATCTTAAAATGACCATAACTAGAGCTTCAGAAATCCAAATTGTGCTAATATTAGAGTTTTGAATAACTATATCGAAAGACCTACAATTTTCTAATAATCTTTGTAATCTAAAACCTGATGGAGATTGACTCAAACTGTATTTTAAAAATGTATGATGGTGCTGAACGGATTCTGATCTGTTTTGCGCGACGATACAAAAATGAGTATATTTCCCAAACCGGCAGTCTTATTTAGGTGCAACTGGAACTCATGCATGCATAACATATAGAGCTATATTTTTTATTATATTTTGCATTTTTTGAGTCGATTAATTACTCGTACATAACAATTCTTTACAACATTGTTTATGGTCGTTACTTGAATAACATACTTGCCTCATTTCATGCTATTCAAACATGTGTACCTTGTTTTTTTTCTGATCTCTAAATTTTTGCATGTACATGAATATATAATTAGATATTATATGTTTGAATTGAACCTATTACATGATATACTTGACTTGACTTTGAATCTGAACACTTGAACGTAATACTCGAATATCCAAACTTGAACTTGAACACTTGACTTGACTTGACCGAACCATGAAAATAACTTAACAAGAATACTTTAATACATGATTACAACTTGAACATGAACTTGCACAAATTTTTTATTCATGGATTCGACCAAAATCTGTAAACTTGAACTATACAATACAATACGCGGGGATAAGGGGTAGATTGGTACAGAACATATATCGTGATACGAGAGATCTCTTTAAAAGAAACTTACATGAATTCATGTACCGTTGTCCCATGGGTTATGATGGGACCTTGTACTACATGTTACCATAGTCCACGGAGTAAGATGGACTCCTTTCGTGTCACACCCCACTTCGCAGTAGACGGAAACGATGACGTGGCAAGCCCGCGGCATATTTATCTAGAGAAGGTCATTCCCTAAATAAATATACTAAGCGTATTGAAACAATAATACACAATGCAAGAATAAATGAAGACTGTAAAAATTTTCAACAAATATCTTTATTTACATTCAACTTCCAATATTTACAAGTACATGAGTTTCACCTGGAAAGTAAATACAATAAAAGAAAATGCTTAAACATGTAGCATACATAAACTGAAGAAAAGTGAACCTGAGATAGTCTTGAGTAGCGATCCGGTTGTAGTCCTTCTCTATGGTCTCCACCTCCTCCGACTCGACCTTATCTGACGAACATTCTAAGAGAAGAAAAGTGGATGGAATGTCCGTCAGCAAACCAGCACTCGGTAAGTCCCAAAGAATAAAGTAAGAGCAAAGAAAATGATAATTGTAGAATATATATATATAACGAGTAAGAGTATATGTTCATGGGTAAGTATATACTATCGGTCTTTATATGGTCACTATGTTAACATTAAGTTCTAAGTGTGAATATCAACGCAGTCGTAGACGTATTCATGAGCTCAAGAGTGGGGCCTCAGGAGCAAGGAAACGCAGGCCTATTTCATGTATTAGCATCGGGGTTCGAGGCTATGGATTAGTCGACTCGACTGATATTCGAGTAAAATAAAATAGAGGTTAATACGGGACTCCTAAAGCTCCATTGGATTCACACAAGAAACTATCCCACGCATCCCGAGTATAATATATATTATAATTGTAAGATAGCCTTAGTTGATGTAACAACTGTGTACCTTAGATACGTAACAAAAACATTTTATAATTTTTTCCGATGTCAAAACAATTATTGTACTGTTTCTATTGGTAGAAAACACTTTAAAAATATTTTTCCATGATTAAAATAAATTAATATGATTTTTAGGAATTTTTGAGAATTTTTAAGAATTTAAATGTTTTTTTTTATCGAAGGGAAAAAATTTATAACCGACAAGAAGATATATTTTAGAGCAAATTTAGTTGCAAAAGATATAAAATATCAAAACACATTTTATATAATTTTTCTAGATTTTAAAATATTTTTTACTATTTTTATATAATTTTTAGAAGCCAAAAATAATTTTAAATATTAAAAATATTTTATTTTATTTTTTTGATCTGGAATAAATCTGGACCGTCAGATTTAAAAACCAACCAGATTCTGCAGACAGTTTTTATATATATTTATAGGCGTCTTTAATCTGGACCGTCGGATCAACGATCAACGGTCAAGGATCACCCACAACAACCCAGCCGGTCCCACTCCTGTTCATACGTGATAAAATGTGGACCGTCGGATCTGGTCAAATCAACGGTTAGATCTGGTCAATTACTGTAGCAGTCAAAAGAAAATAATAATTTTTAATCCCAGAAATCCCTATAAATAACCATGAGCTTCTAAAATTCACCAAAAAAATATATGTTCGACACAAAAATCTCAAAAAATTTTCCATAGCTTTCTTTTTGAGTCCTCTACACTATGGAATAATCTTTAAATGCATAAAAAATTCTTGGATTCAAGATATACAGTTTCTCGTACAACCCGATGCTCGCCGACTTTCATTTTTCTAGATCATTTCAGGTAAGATCTCTTAACACTTGACCCCCTGTTATGTTCATAATTAAAATATCTATCTGTGAAAAAAATTCTAGGACCTAATTATGATGTTTTAACTGTATTATCTATTTTACGAGTTTTGACGATTAAAAACGATATTAAACTCTAATAATATAACGAACTTTTAGCAGTTATCCTTCACGATAAAATCACGGGGTAACGGACAACCTCGGATTCATGCTTGGATATATTGAACTAAGTCATAAGGCGATTATCATGACCGGGGAAACTTTTGGAGGAATAAATGTAATTATTCTACGGTTAAATAAAGGTTATCGATAATTAGTTTCTTAATTATTAAAACATGGAAATATTATAGTAAATTTTTATATATTGTTTTTTCTCAAAAATAAATTAATGGTAAACCTGTAAAACCATATTTTTGCTAATTTTGGTATTTCACAAAAATACCATCAACTCTTAAGAATTTATATTTTCATTTAAAATACCACGAACATTGGAAAAATAGTATTTTCTTTAAAATACCCTAAATCTTTCCAAGTTATATTTTTACTAAATTACCATGAACTTTTCTAAATCATATTTTTTATGAAAATACCATAAACCATTAAAAGCCGTATTTTTAAATTGTGTTATTTTAAATTCCTTACGATTATGTTTCTACAACCCATTTTTGGGGAACCCGATCGGGATGGTGCGGGTTATCACACATCTTCGGGACTAATAGTGCGAGATGCAGATCTTCTCACGGAGCATACGATCTCGATGGAATTTTTAATATAAATTTTAAGAAAAACGTGATTTTCTATTTAATATATAAATTTTATTATATATAAATATTATAAAACCATCTATTTTAAACATATAATAAATTCCATGTTTTCTAAAAAAAAGAAAAGAATTACAATTTCATTAAAATAACATCAAGAATCCATACAAGTCAAATTTACACAAAAATATCATGAACTATTCAATTAGGTATTATTTCACTAGATTACCTCACTTTTAAAAGTTACATCCATGAAAACTCTAAATACGATAAATAAATACTTGAGGATTATTTTGAAATTATACTAAAAATATTTTTCATAAAATCCCCTCAAGTTATATTAGATTACCATAAGGACCCTAGTAAATATAGGTTTAAGCGGGACCAATTCACTTGAGCCTCAGGGAGCTGGAGAAAGTGGGTGTTTGCTTATTTAAAGCAAATAACTAAAACAGGGTTATCAATGGTAATTGGTTTGGAAAAAGTCACAAATCCTGCCGTCCATATGCAGCAGTTACCGATGACTCCTTAACTTAATGCAGGACTCAAATCTGTTTAAAGTGTCTGACTCAATCTGAGTCTCAGTCTAATCCGAATACAATTTAAACATGAATACAATCCAAATATAACTCCAATGCAACATGAATCCATATATACTGAAACTTGAAACATGAATACCAGAATACAATCAATATCAACATGACTTGATCTGACCGAATCATGAATATACATTGACTTGTCTACATGACTTTCCGTTTACATGAACAATTGATATCATGGTTTCGGCAAGACTTATATCTACAAATCATCTATAAACAAAACAATAAAATATTACGGGGTTTTAAAAGGGTAGACTGGTACGGAACATATTAAAGGTGGCACGGGGTGGTCACTTAAGACGTAATTACATCAATGTCGTTGTTCCGTGGCATTATCGACGGAGCCTTGTACTACGGGTTACCAAAGTCCACGGTGAAAGTTGGACTCATCTCGTATACACTGGCATATTCTGTACCAAATTACAAACAACTGCGTTAACATAACAATCAAACATTATACCAGTTATAATCTCTTTTCTGTCTATTCTATTTCTATCTCTCTTTAAGACTTACCGAGCGATTGTTCGCTGACGACATTCCTTCTCTCTTCTTTCTTTGGAATGTCGTCAGGAGGATCCGATTCTTTGGAGATCGAGCCCAGCTCAGACGATTTGGAGCAGTTCACATAAGACCCAGAGCTCTAGACACTTGTATATATTTTCACTTTTAGTTCATATGCCATTGTTTAGGCGTCGTTTTCCTGTATTGTATTTACCTTCCAGTATTGTATTGTAAAGAATGCTTAATCAATAAAAAGTTGTTGTTTATTTTTATCTTTTGTCATTTCTTGTGTACATTTATTATATTGCTTATTTATGCTTAGCGTATTTACTTCTGAGTAAATACGTAGCTGGCCGCCGTGTCTCCTTGCCAGTACACCGGGAAGCAAGGCGTGACAGGTTTTTATGGCGACCCATGCAGGTCAGTTCTGCATGAACATGCAGGGTCAATTCTGCATGAAGTCTTAAGCAATATAACATAAGAACCAGCAACTAAAAAGATTCTTTACATTTTACATTCCTTGAATCTTATAATTTTATATTCTTTAAATCATATACTTTGAATCTATCCTAACCCTATTTTTCTTTCAAGGTTATGGATTCTCCTAACAACACCAGCACCAACTTCAATAACACACTACCACCTCGACCACTTACACTTACCGTAGCAGCTCCTGTCAACAAGAAGACGGTTTTGCTTGAGGCAATTAAGAGCCTCCTGGAAGGACAACAGCAGCAGACTGCTATGTTAATGAACCGTCCTGAAGCTGAAGCGCCCGGAGTAAAACAATTCCGGGCATTGCACCCAAAACAGTTTTCGGGAAAAGAGAGACCTTTGGAAGCGGAAGAATGGGCTCAAAGCGTTGAGGATAACCTGGCAGCGGCACAAGTGCTAGATATTGCTTGGATTCAAGTTGCAAAGCTGCAGCTCACTGACAATGCACGAGTCTGGTGGAAGGCGAAAGAAATCCGTCTTGACCAACCTATCGAATGGAAGACTTTCCGCGACATGTTCGACGCAAAGTACTTACCAAAGACTGGCCGTTTTAACATGGAGCAGCAGTTCATCCATCTGCAACAAGATTCAATGTGGACTAAATCAGTAGATGGGTATGATGTTGAGTTCACCATGCTCAACAGGTTTGCAGCACATCTCATACCGACTGCTGAGTTCAGGGCTAGAAGATTTCAGTAAGGGTTGGATCCGGAGATCCAAGCTGCCTTAGCTACAGGGGATTTCCCAACCCATGATTCGGCTCTAAAAGCTGCCCGTCGATACGAGGCAGTGGTGAAGAGGAAGGGCAGACCTCAATCTACCGGAGTGAAGCCCCTTGCCACTCAGATGTCAGGAGAAACCTCTTCAAGGCCAACTGTTGAACCCCAGGAGATCGGAAGAAATCAATAACCATCCAAGTCCCGGTTTTTGCTTCTATTGCAAGAGGGCAGGACACTTGTGGAAGGACTGTAGGCACGCAAATGGCATGTGTCTAGCATGTGGCGCATCCAATCATGGAATTGGAACATGTCCGTATAGACACAACCCAGTCACAACACACACCAACTATCCGCTGCGGCCAGCTATCCAGGCTCCTGCACCCCGACTTGCACTCCCAGCTCCACCTCCACGTGGACCTCCTGCACAACCAAATCGCCAATTCCATTAAGCTCTGAGGAACATGCCTCGAGGATAGAGGAATATGCCTCCAGCTAGAAGGAACGTGCCCCGGCGACAAGCTTTCACTTTAGCGGCCGAAGAAGCCGAGACGGTTGACCAAGGTAACCCTGGTAATTCCCTCACACCCTTTCCAATCTTTCCAAAACTTTTTGCAATATTTCATTCTTCCAAATATTTTCATGCACTACCAATAGTTCTGTCAACAAACTTTTCTTGAAATTGTTACACTTTCCTTTTTACAAATTTCGAGGACGAAATTTTTTAAGGGGGTAAATTGTAATGACTGTGTACCTTAGATACGTAATAAAAACATTTTATAATTTTTTCCAAGGTCAAAAAAATTATTGTACTATTTCTTTTGGTATAAAACACTTTAAAAATATTTTTCCATGATTAAAATAAATTAATATTATTTTCAGGAATTTTTAAGAATTTAAATGTTTTTTTATCGAAGGGAAAAAAATTTATAACCGAAAAGAAGATCTATTTTAGACCAAATTTGGTTGTAAAAGATATAAAATATCAAAACACATTTTATATAATTTTTCTAGATTTTTAAAATATTTTTTACTATTTTAAAATAATTTTTAGAAGCCAAAAATAATTTTTAAAACAATTTTAAATATTAAAAATAATTTTATTATATTTTTTTGATCTGGAATAAATCTGGACCGTCAGATTTAAAAACCAATGCTCCAGATTCCGCCGATAGTTTTTATTTAAAAAAAAAGGGAATATATATATATATATAGGCGTCTTTAATCTGGACCGTCGGATCAACGATCAATGGTCAAGGATCACCCACAGCAACCCAGCCGGGTCCCACTCCTGTTCACACATGATAAAATGTGGACCGTCGAATCTGGTCAAATCAACGGTTGGATCTGGTCAATTACTGTAGCAGTCAAAACAAAATAATAATTTTTAATCCCAGAAATCTCTATTAATACCCATGAGCTTCTAAAATTCACCAAAAAAATATCTGTTCGACAAAAAATCTAAAAAAAAATTCAGAGCTTTCTCTTTGAGTTCTCTACACTCTGAAACAAACCCCAAAGGCAGAAAAAATAGATTCAAGATATACCGTTTCTCGTACAGCCCGACGCTCGCCAACTTTCATTTTTATAGATCATTTCAGGTAAGATATCTCAACACTTGACCCCCTGTTATCTTCATAATTAAAATATCTATCTGTGAAAAAAATTCTAGGACCTAATTATGATGTTTTAACTATATTATCTATTTTACGAGTTTTGACGATTAAAAACGATATTAAACTCTAATAATATAACGAACTTTTAGCAGTTATCCTTCATGATAAAATCACGGGGTAATGGATAACCCCGGATTCATGCTTGGAAATATTGAACTAAGTCATAAGGCGATTATCATGACCGGGACAACTTTTGCAGGAATAAATGTAATTATTCTACGGTTAAATAAAGGTTATCGATAATTAGTTCCTCAATTATTAAAAAATGGAAAAATTATAGTAATTTTTTATATGTTGTTTTTTTCTCAAAAATAAATTAATGGTAAACTTGTAAAACCATATTTTTGCTAATTTTGGTATTTCACAAAAATACCATCAACTCCTAAGAATTTATATTTTCATTTAAAATACCACGAACCTTGGAAAATAGTATTTTCTTTAAAATACCCTAAATCTTTTCAAGTTATATTTTTACTAAAATACCATGAACTTTTCTGAATCATAATTTTTATGAAAATACCTTAAACAATTAAAAACCGTATTTTTAAATTATGTTATTTTAAATTCCTTACGACTATGTTTCTACAACCCACTTTTGTGGAACCCAATCGGGATGGTGCGGGTTATCGCACATTCTCGAGACTAGTAGAGCGAGATGCAGATCTTCTCACGGAGCATACGATCTCTATGGAATTTTTAATACAAATTTTAAGAAAAACGTGATTTTCTATTTAATAAATATATTTTATTATATATAAATATTATAAAACCATCTATTTTAAACATATAATAAATTCCATGTTTTCTAAACAATAGAAAAGAATTACAATTTCATGAAAATAACATCAAGAATCCACACAAGTCAAATTTACACAAAAATACCATGAACTATTCAACTAGGTATTATTTCACTAGATTACCTCACTTTTAAAAGTTACATCCATGAAAACCCTAAATACGATAAATAAATACTTGAGAATTATTTTGAAATTATACTAAAAATATTTTTCATAAAATCCCCTCAAATTATATTAAATTACCATAAGGACCCTAGTAAATATAGGTTTAAGCGGGACTAATTCTCTTGAGCCTCAGGGAGCTGGAGAAAGTGGGTGTTTTCCTATTTAAGGTAGACAACTAAAATAGGGCTATCAATGGTAATTGGTTTGGAAAAAGTCATTAATCCTGCCGTCCATATGCAGCAGTTACCGATGACTCCTTAACCTAATTCAGGACTCAAATCTGTTTAAAGTGTTTGACTCAATCTGAGTCTCAGTCTAATCCGAATACAAATTAAACATGAATACAATCCAAATATAACTCCAATGCAGCATGAATCCATATTTACCGGAACTTGAAACATGAATACCAGAATACAATCGATATCAACATGACTTGATCTGACCGAATCATGGATGTACATTGACTTGTCTACATGACTATCCGTTTACATGAACAATTGATAGCATAATTTCGGAAAGATTTATATCTACAAATCATTTATAAACAAAACAATAAAACATTACGGGGTTTTAAAGAGATAGACTGGTACGGAAAATGTTAAAGGTGGTACGAGGTAGTCACTTAAGACGTAATTACATCCATACCGTTGTTCCGTGGTATTATCGATGGAGCCCTGTACTACGGGTTACCAAAGTCCACGGTGAAAGTTGGACTCCTCTCGTATACACTGGCATATTCTGTACAAGCTGCAAACAACTGCGTTAACATAACAATCAAACATTATACCAGTTATAATCTCTTTTCTGTCTATTATATTTCAATCTCTCTTTGAGACTTACCGATTGACTGTTCGCCGATGACATTCCTTCTCTCTTCTTTTTTTGGAATTTCGTCAGGAGGATCCGATTCTCTGGAGATCGAGCCCAGCTCAGACGATTTAGAGCAGTTCGCAGAAGACCCAGAGCTCTAGACACTTGTATATATTTTCACTTTTAGTTCATATGCCATTGTTTAGGCATCGTTTTCATGTATTGTATTTACCTTCCAGCATTGTATTGTAAAGAATGTTTAATCAATAAAAAGTTATTGTTCATTTATATCTTTTGTCATTTCTTGTGTACATTTATTATATTGCTTATTTACGCTTAGCGTATTTACTTCTGAGTAAATACGTAGCGGGCATGCCGTGTCTTCTTGCCCGTACACCGAGAAGCAGGGCGTGACAGTTGATTTGATTGGTTGATTATGACATATCTTGTTCGAAACCATAAATTACAAAAGGTGTAGAAAAAGGTCGAGTGAATCGAGTAATATGCGAGTCATAATAATTGTAATCTTGTTTCTGGTCAAGTTTGTTCCTGTAGATTGGGTTCGAGTTCATATTTGAGTTTAGATTCGAGTTGAGTTAGAGTTCGAGTTTGTATTCGAGTTTGAGTTCAGGTCTTTTCGTATGAATTGATTTAAACTGTTAAAAATCTTATGTTCGGGAGAAATCGGCAATTGCTGCACATGGACGGTAGGATTTATATCTTTTTCTGTAACACCTTTGTACATTTATACTATATATATTTGGGGTATTTCAAATCTTGCGATAAAATTGTTGGTTATTATTGCTTTTGGGTTGTGGATAGTGCAATTGGTAGTTGTGGGTATTATCCGACCCAACTTGCATATTTGAAACCTATCATAGTTCAAGATTATAACAAATATTTGCTAGTACAGAGGATCCATGCAAATTTAGATATTATACACATACATAATATATTCCAAATATCTTTTAATAATAAAAAATAAAACCAAATAACATATTTGGTTATCTAGCCTTGCATGTCATGGTACCCCATATAATGTGGTTGCACCCATATATCATATTCATGTCTTAATTATTAAACAGACTCGTTTTTTATCGCTACGTATATTTACGTAGATTCGTATTTGTGGGTATATGTTTTTATATACTGAATATCACATTATGGTTTAAATTTTTACGTATATTCTCCATATTGAAAAACTAGTTTTTTGAATGGATACGGGTAATATTTGGAGAGATCCGGTATTATCTGTAGAATCTAACTATATATTATATATATATATATATAATATACAATACTGTTATATATATTTATATATAATATATTAATTTATAAAATATTTCTCTCGTCTCTCTCTCTCTCATCTCTCTCTCTTTCCCCCTCTCTCTCCGTCGTTCTTCTTCACGTCCTCACCCGCGAACACAAATCCTAATCCATGATGCGCCCCTTGCCGCCGCCGACTTCACCTCATCGCCACCATCTCCTCTGTCCTCGCGAAATTCCCAGAACCCCAGCAAACCCCAACAACAACTTCTTCTTCTACTTCTTTCTTTTCTTTTCTTAATCTCCGATCGTCTCGCCGGAGTTGCGCGCATCGTCGATGATCCAGATGACCCAGCCACCGTCGTCATCTAGCCCTGACACCACGTCACTGCTCAGCCAGGTCCAGTATTGCATGCGTAAGTTTATTTCGATGTCGGAACGTGACTTCTGTATCTCGACGTGAGATCCAATCAAGCAAGTTATAAACTTGCAACATGCTATGTTATTATATCAATATCTATTTGATAAATTATAGTACATGTGTTTATATCCAGCAGAAATTACCGATTTACAGTTTTATAGCATTCATCTGTATCCGTACTGATAATAGTTTATCTAGTTGCATACCGGAACTTCACGATATTATCATACTACTATAACAGTTCAATATGTTATCTAGATTGCATCATATATGGTAATGCACGTATAACAGTTATTATAGATAGATACATATCCATCCTGGTATTAGTCGTGTTTTGATATTAATTACAGTGTTACATTGGTATCTATTTTGGTTAATATTCAGTGCATAACATGTTTACGACACATTACCAGACTTGTTACTTGGATCTTATTGCTAATACCAACAATCCTGATTGTTGTCTTAATGGACGTGACTTGTTGTCAGCATAGATAAGAATTGTACCTGCTTGATCCTATGTTGGCATTAGATTATATTTGCAATACCTGACTTGAACACAAACCTAGGGGGAAAGTGGAAATCAAGAATGTAACCGAAACGTAACTCAAGAGTATATTATTATTGTTTACCGTGATTCCGGTCTTTACGGGATAAATCATTGTTTGCCGTGATTCCGGGCGTTACGGAATAAATCATTGTTTGCCATGATTCCGGACATTGCGGAATAAATCATTGTACCGTGGTCCGTGGGGAATGAACGGGATATATACTGTTGAGATACGATGAGGATTACATTAATTGATTTCAAAGACCTGTAGAATAGATAACCCAGAAGCATAGACTCTAGGATACACATCACGTATACATATCTCATTATTTTACCCCTGTGTCAGTTATTTATACGTATGTTTAATCATATCATCATATCCTGATTGTTCCTATTATTGTGGTATTTATGACGCACCGACGTCTGGGTTTTTTATGGTTCGGTTCCTCTACCTTTATCATAGGCAGATCAAGAGTACTTTAGCAATCAACCTGAGCAATGAGGAACTAGCTATTTAGTTTAGAGACTCTTAATTTATTTATTTCAGCAGTTTTATTTCTATTGATGTGAGCCCATATTGGGACGTGATTCAGATACTATTGTTTATTGGATCTTGATTCGTTTCCTCTTTATGCATTTTCTTGATTCCATCTATTATGGCAGATGGACATGTGTTAACTAGATTATATATTTTACTGTTCTTGATATCCGATAGACAGCAATAATATGACTGTGGAAGGATGATTCCTAACAACAGGTAGCATGGTTAGCTCTGTCACGTGCCGTATTTATGTATTTTGGGAAGCGGGGCGTGACATATTCCAAGACAATTGCCATTGATAACTCTATTAAGTTGTCTAACCTGAATAGGCAAGTATTCACTTTTTCCGGCTCCCGGGGGCTCAAGAGAAATGATACCGCTTAAACATATATTAATTATAGAGTCTTTAGAATATTGTTTGCATATCTCTAGGGGGTTTTATGAAAAATACTTTAATATAGTTTAAAAATAAAGCTCGATGGTAATTTATAATATTTAAGGTTTTCATGAACATGTATTTTATTTGTTATGGTATTTTAATAATAAATCCTAAATTTTTGAAAGTTTATGCTATTTTTATGAAAAATCACCTTATGAGCAGAATTAGATGACACGACGGGCGGAAGGCGACACTACTTTTGGAAACTTGGTGGTATTTTATTAAAAATTCTAATATTTCATTTTAAAAATATAGTTTCATAATATGTTTTTTTTGAAAATACGAATTCATAGTTTTTTATAATTTTCCAAAATTTAGTTTTATTTAGAAAAGTCGTATTTCTTAAAAACCGCATTTTTATTTCCTTTCGAGACCCAATACTCCGTGAGGAGTTTTGCATCTTGCTCTACTGTCCTAAGGATGTGCGATAATCCACACCATTTATTAGCGGGTCCCCTAACGAGAGTTGTAGAGGCGTAATTGCCAAGAATTATAAAAATACCGATTAAAAGAAACCTGTTTTGAAAAAAATGTGGTATTTTAATGAAAGGCTTCTTCTTTGAATTACCCATATACCTAGAATACCGTGCTATGAAACCAGTATGGGGGGAGGGTAGGTCGTTACCCCGTGAAGTTTTCCTAAAGGTAAATAAACTAGTTATCGAGAAATGTTATACTAAAGTTCATAGTATTTTAACGAAAAAGTTCATTATTTGATTATTTCTCATGAAAACTTTATTAAATTAAAATCTAAATAATTGCAAATAAGGTTACGAATGGTGTGGGAAAGTTTGTTTGACCTATCTTGCTTAATGAGGGGAGTATAAAGGTTAAAATCACACATATCGGAGTTAACTCCACTTTACCATTATGTTTTTAGAAAATGATTTGAGATGAAAGAAAAAGGGAGAAGAGAGACTTACTCATTGTGTAGCGTTAGGAAGAGGTTAAAGAAGAGATGAGGGGGGTTCCATGGCATTGCGGAAACTCCGGAAACGATTTCGATCTTCAACGAAAAGAGTTTGGTTGCTAACTCCACTTACACTTAGAAACTTTTAGGAGAATTTTGATAGAAATTTTCAGAATAGAAGGGAGTTAGGGCATGGGTGGTATTTATAGTGAAGAATTTAGGGTTTGGAAATTAAAAATTGGATTAAAAGAATTAAAATGGGTGTTAAATAGTGAATTGAATAGTCTCTGTTTGATTGCAGAAAAATAAAACAGTGCTGGGGAGTTGACGGGAGCTGAAGGGACGAGTGTGCAAAGCACGGAAGCAATTGGGGGTGATCCAACCGTCGGCGCCGGCCAAATGAGAGGAATAGACGGTCGGATCTTGAGGTCTCGACTCGAGATTTATGCAACGTGTCAAGTTTGGTGTTTACTCCTCTTTGCGCCTGTTTGATTTTTCTGAAACCTTTTGTTTCTCCATATATTACACGTGCAACTCTTGGGCTTCTAAAATATTAAAAAGAAAAAGAAAAAATAATTGGGACTGATAGGATTCGAACACGCAAGCTATGTCACAGCAGTGTAGAGCCTTTACCAGTGAACTACAAGTTGTTTCTTGTTTTTGTTAAACAAATTTAACTTATGATTTTACAGCAGGCTAAATACCTTTTCTATACAATAAATGTCACGCCCCGCTTCCCAGTGTACGGAAGCGGTGACGTAGCGGGCCCGCAACGTATTTATTAAGAAATAAATACGTTAAGCGTAATTAAGCAATATATATATATAAAATACATAAGAATTGACAAGAGATATAAAATAAACAACAACTTTTATTAACATTCATCTTTACAATACAACCACTTTGAAAAGGAAAGTACAATGATATAAAGAAATGCTTAAACAGTGGCATATGAAATGAAAATAAGTACAAGGAAAGCTGGAAGTCCTGCTGCTCGGTGAACTGGTCCACGACCTCCTAGCTAGGCTCGATCTCGAGAGAGTCCGGTCCTCCTGACGAACATTGCAAAGAAAGAAAAGATAGGAAAGTCGTCAGCGAACTAGCGCTCGGTAAGTCCCAAAAAAAAGAAAGGAATATAACAAGTATTGAGAATTGAACTGTTAAGATGTACAGGTATAAGATTGCTATTCTAACATAGTTGTTTGTAGCTTGGTACAGAAGGTATTTGTGTATACGAGAGAAGTCCATCTTACCCCGTGGACTATGGTAACATATAGTACAAGGCCCCGTCAAAACCCACGGGATAACGGCTCGAGAGTTCATGTAGGTGTCGTTTTGTGATCATCTCGTACCACGCTATACATTCCGTACCAATTTACCCCTTTAACCCCGTAATGTATTGTATTGATTATATGGCTTGCTGAAACCATGAATACAAATTGTTCAAGTAGTCAGGTTCAGGATATAAACTTGTAATCATGTCAAGTTATAGCCATGGTTCGGTTAAGTCAAGTCTTGTATTCAGGTTTGATATTCAGGTTCATATTCAAGTATTCATGTTAGAGTTTGGATTCATATTTGAATTGGATTCTGATTTGAGTTTGGATTCAAGTTTGATTTAGACTCAGATTTGAATCAGACCCTTATAACTGAATTAGATCCTGAATTAGATTCGGGAGTTATCGGTAACTGCTGCACATGGACAGCAAGATTTATGTTTTTTTCCAAGACAATTACCATTGATAACACTGTTAAGTTTTCTATCTTCAATATGCAAGCACTCACTTTCTCCGGCTCCCTGGGGCTCAACAGAATTGATCCCGCTTAAACTTATATTTACTAAAGTCTTTAAATGTAATTTTATATACTCGAGGGGGTTTTATGAAAATTATTTTTAATATATAGTTTCAAAATAATCTCGAGAAATTATTTATGTTATTTAGGGTTTTCATGGATATGAATTTTAAGGGTTTAGTATTTTAGTGATAATAGTTTAGCTTGGAAATTTAATGTTATTTTACTGTAAAGTTTGACTTTTGTTGGTATCTTAATGGTATTTTGATGAAACTTGTAATTTTTTTATTTGAAAAAAAAATAAGGTTATTATATTTTTAAAATATATGGATTTGTAATATTTATATAATTATAAAAAAATTAATTTTATTTAAATAGAAAAAATGGGTTTTTCTTAAAAAATCATATTTAAAAACCTTTCGAGATTGAATACTCCGTGAGGAGGTCTGCATCTCTCTCTACTAACCCAAGGATGTGCGATAATCCGCACCATCCAAAAGCGGGTCCCCTAAAAGGGGTTGTAGAAACTTATTTACAAAGGAATTTTAAAATACAATTCCAAAGAAAACCGTTTTTTAAAGTAAATGGTATTTTAATGAAATATTTTCTCGGAGCACAAATCTATATGAAAGAGTTATCGTGCTATAGAACCATGTGTGTTTGTGAGGGGTAGGTCATTACCCTGTGAGATTTTTTAAAGGTATAATTAACAAAAATACTAAAAGAGATATAGTGAAGTTCATGATATTTTAGTGTAAAAGTTGATTTAAAGCTATTTTGCATGATATTATTGATTAAAAGTTGGTTCTAAACATTGGTTTTATGTTAACAGGTATAGTGTAGGAATATGCATGAAGAAAATGTAAGAAAAAGTGGAATTTTAGAGGTTTAAAAGAAGATGTCGGTGTTAACTCCACTTCCGACATATTTTATGAAAAGAGACTTTCATAGAAGAAGGAGAGGGTTTGGAAGGGACTTACGAGTGAAGTGGTTAGAAGAAAAGTGTAGGAAGAGGGGGTTGTCGTCGTGACATCGCGGTGTCGCCGGAACTTGCTTCGATCCTCGCCAGAAGTTGATTTCTTGCTAACTCCACCTGTATTCTTCTTGTACTTAGAAAACTTTGAGAATTTTGGATATAATTTTCAGAATGAGGAAGAGCTAAGGCATGGGGTAGTTTTTATAGTGTGGAATTAGGGTGTTGGAATTAAAAAGATGAATTAAAATACATTAAAAAGATGATAAATAGGCAATTAAGGGGTCTCTGTTTGATTGCAGAGTAATCAAACAGTGAAGGGAAGTTAGGGGTAGGGGAAAGATCGTGTGTGTAAATCACGGGCATCATTGGCTACGGGAGGATCGTCGTCTCCGGCCCAAGTGATGATCTCACCGGTCGTTTGGTGTGGGGGAGCCGTCGGATTGAAGCCACGTGTACATATCTATATTTAAATCATTGTGCACATGTTCGATTTTTCCGTCTTTTCATTTTTATGTGCATTGCACGTGTAAACTTTTGGGCTTCCAAAATGTTTTAAAAATAAATAAGAAAATATAAATGTGTTTGAGGGGATTTGAACACAGGGGCTACGTCACAGCAGTGCAAGGCGTTACGAGTGAGCTACAAGTTGTTTCTTGCTGTTCTTAAACAAAAATTAACTTGTAAATTGCACTCAGGCTTGTAAACTCCTTTCTGTACATTAATCTAAAAAAATTTGAACAGTAAATTCAGAGTCATTACAATAAACAAGTAATTTTTATACAGGGATTTCAGAGTCGTTACATTCTACCATCCTTATAAAAATTCCGTCCTCGAAATTTACATAAAGGACTAATCTTCGAATAGCTGAGGGTATCGTGCACGCATATTGTCTTCTCGCTCCCATGTCGATTCTCCCGGCGAGTCTTTTCTCCAAATTACCCAGACCAAGGTTACCTCCTTGTTCCGTAATGTCTTCACCTTTCGGTCCAGGATCTCAACTGGTTGCTGCTCACAAGTCAAATTGGTCTGTACAGTGAGCTCTGAGTGATCAAGTATGTGGCCGGGGTCGCTCACATATCGCCGTAGTTGGGATATGTGGAACACATTGTGTACTCCTTCTAATGAGGGTGGTAGTGCCAAACGGTATGTCACTTGTCCAACTCATTCAAAAATGTCGAACGGTCCGATATACTTTGGACTTAATTTACCCCTCTTGCCAAAACGTATCACTCCTCTGTTTGGAGAGATCTTCATGAATACATTCTCTCCAGGTTGGAACTCCCGATGTCAACGTTTTGCATCTACCCAATACTTCTGTTGGTCCTGGGCTATGCGCATATTTTCCCTTATCGTGCGAACTACATCCACAGTTGCCACAATCATCTCTGGTCCAAGGAGTTCACGATCTCCAACGTTGTCCCAACTCAACGGGGAACAACACTTCCATCCATAGAGTGCTGCGAATGGTGCCATCCCAATACTTGCCTGGTAGCTGTTATTATATGAAAACTCCACAAGGTGTAGGTGATCTTCCCATGAACCTCCGAAGTCTAAAATACAGGCTCTCAGCATATCTTCTAATATCTGAATTGTTCGCCCGAACTGTCCATCCGTTTGTGGATCATATGCCGTGCTGAAATTCAGATTCATTCCCAGGCTAGCTTGCAGACTCTGCCAGAACTGTGATCGGAATCTCGTATCACGATCGGAGACGATGCAAACAGGTACTCTATGTAATCTCACGATCTCTTGCATGAGTTTATGGGTATCAAGACAAGTATGGTACATCTTGAAGATTTAAATCTTAATTTAGATTTATATTCACCTCCATGTACTCCTTGCTAACGTCTTGGTTGACTGGACAACTCGAAATGGAATAAAGTGAGCCAACTTGGTGAGTCGATCCACAATAACTCAAATCGCATCGTTACCTTTCTTGCTGTGAGTGAGAGTAGTCACGAAGTCCATGGTAATGTGTTGCCATTTCTATTCTGGGATTGGTAACAGTTGAAGTAGACCAGCAGTTATGTGATGTTCAGCCTTCACTTGCTGACATACCAAACACTTTGCTACGCTTCTAGCTACTCGCGCTTCATTACATGCCACCAATAGTGTTGTTGTAGATCCTTTTACATCTTCGTGCCACCGGGGTGTACAGAATAAGGAGAGCTGTGAGCTTCTTTCATCAACTCTTCTCGAACAGGTCCGACTGGCATGCATAAACGGCTTCCATATCACAAGGATCGATCTTCGTGGATGATTAAGTCAGTTCGTAGTCCACTTTCTACTTGTTCTTAGATCTTTTGTAACTTGGCATCATTTGCTTGAGCTGTCTTGATCTGATTTACAATAGTGGACTGGACTTGTAAGTTCATCAAAGATGAAGCGTTACTTGACATAACTATTTTGATCTCCAATCCGTGCAATTATTGTTGTAGCTTCCATTGAGCAGTGAGGTTCATTGCTAATGGTTGGTGACTAAGTGTATCAGGAACTACGTTCACCTTTCCCGGATGATACTGTAGGTTGATGTCGAAGTCCGCCATGAGTTCTAGCCATTTTGAGTTCCTTCTGAGTAAATACATACTTAAGACTTTTATGGTCAGTGTATATATCCACTCGTTCTCCAAAAAGATAGTGACGCCAAATCATGAATGCGAAGACCACTGCTTCCAGTTCCAGATCATGTGTTGGATAGTTTCGTTCATGAACTTTTAATTGCCTTGATGCAAAAGCCACAACTTTTCCATGCTGATGTAGAACACATCTTAATCTTTTACCGGACGCATCACAATGTACATCGAATCCGCCAGATTGATCCGGTATAACGAGAATAGGAACAGAGGTTAACCTCGACTTGAGTTCTACAAAAGCCTTCTCACATGCTTCTGACCACACGAATACTTCGTCTTTACGTGTGAGCTTGGTCAGGGGTGCGGCGATTTTTGAGAATCCTTCAATGAATCGTCTGTAGTATTCTGCTAAGCCCAAGAAACTTCTTATATCTTTCACCTTCTTTGGTGTCGGCCATACGCTGACAGCTGACACCTTAGCTGGATCCACAGAGATTCCTTCGCCTAAAATAATATGTTCGAGAAATTCGACTTGATCTAGCCAAAATTCACACTTGTTGTACTTGGCGTAGAGCTAATGTTGTCGTAATGTCTTCAGGACAATCCGTAAGTGCTTGGCGTGCTCTTTCCGATTCTTTGAATACACCGGGATGTCGTCGATAAAAATAACAACAAACATGTCCAAGTACTCTCGGAAAACTTGGTTCATCAAGTTTATAAAGATGGCAGGTGCATTGGTCACTCCAAATGGCATTACGAGATATTCATAATGAACATAACGAGTCCTAAATGCCATCTTCGAAATGTCGGACTCCTTGACCTTCACCTGATGACATCCTGAACGAAGATCTAACAATGAAAAGACACAAGATCCACTTAACTAATCGAAAAGGCCATCGATGCAGGGTAGCGGATACTTGTTCTTAATTGTCATCTCGTTTAGAGCTCGATAATCCACGCACATCCGGTAGATACCTTCTTTCTTCTTTATCAGCAGCACCGGAGATCCCCAACATGAAGTATTGGGTCTGATCCAACCTTTCTTCAGGAGTTCGTCCAACTGAATACGGATCTCCTTCAATCTTTCCGGACTTAAACTGCACGGAGATTTTATTACTGGTTGTGCGCCGGGGTGCAAATCGATGTTGAATTCAAGAGCTCGATCGAGAGGCAAACCTAATATATCTTCCGGGAATACATTCTCGAACTCTCGAACTACCTCTGGCTTCGATCCTTCCGTTTGCAACGCTGCAACCTCTGCCTTCTTTAGTTTTTCTCTGTAGATGCTAGGCTCCAAGGTCCAGTCTCCACTTTTGACGTAGAACACTGGGTGATCTGGTATTTCAAATACTATTCTCCTTTGGCGACAGTCGATGGTAGCGAAGAAAGTTCCCAACCAATCCATTCCCAAGACTATGTCGAAATTCGGTATGTCAAGCACCTTAAAGTCCGCATAGAATTCTCGACTGCAAACCACCACTGGATACAGATCGTATCCCAAAGTTGCTTTTAGAATGTTGTTCCCTGAACTAACGTTCCATCTGGATAAGAGCGGTTTAACTGGGATCGCATGAGTTCGGACGAACCGTTGCGACATAAAGCAATCTGATACCTGAGTGTCAAAGAGCGCGAGTGCAGGTAGGGAGATTACTAAGATTGTGCCTAAGTCGCGTGGAATATGTTTAAGTATAATAGATATAAGATGACTATGAATTTGAAAGAACTTGAAAGAGAATAGGGAAGAGATTTACCAGTGATAACCTGACCATAACTTCGGCATCTTCGACCAACATAGGGAATGCTTGGCGTTTCGGTACTTTCCTCTGTGCCTGGTTAAACACTCGGTGTTAGGGTTGAATGGTCTGGCAGCGGGGAGTTGGAGCTGGTATAGCTATCTAGGTAGGAGGAGCTTGGATCGGCAGTCTAGCTGGAGGGATGTTAGGTCCTCGGTTCTGGGGGCATGCTCCGATTGCGTGAGTAGAAGACCCACAGATCAGGCACAAGTTGTTCGCCCTGTGACAGTTCTTCATAAGGAGCTCCGTTCTCTTGCAGTAGGAGCAAAAGTATGGCATGTTGTTGACGAACGAACCTACTGGCCTCCGAGATGGTCCGTTAAAAGCTGGCCCGGAAGAGCCTCCTCTTGTGATCTGGTGCACAAGGCGTTTCATACCGGTAGTCTGCGGCCTGCCCTTCTTCTTTACAACTGCCTCATAGCATCGGGCAGCCTTGTTCATATCAGATTTTTGCATTATTATATTCCCTATTCTTAATCATATTGCAAATAAATAGGTGCTTTTGATCCATGTCTGCTAAATAATTGCAGGTTACAGGTTCTCGGAACAATACAGTGAAAATGGTGAAAAAACGCTACAAAAGTGAGAACACGATTTCCCTGTGGACCGACCCGTACTCAACCGGCTAGCTACCAAGCGACACCGTCTTGATTGCGATCAATTCTTTGATTTCAAAACGCATACGCATAAGCAAAATCTCTTATCCTCAAAACAATTTTGTTCAGCCAAATAACGATAAGGTTTTCTCGCTAGAACGAAGTCTGGATGCGTTTTTAAAACAATCTACGCAATTTTCAGCCAGCATCCAATCACCCATTCAGTCTTTGGTGCAACACACTACTTCACATGATCAGAGCATCAAAACAATCGAAGCCCAAATTGCACAACTGAATGCTGCGTTAAGTGAGTGAGAGAAGGGGAAACTTCCATCTCAACCATTGCCAAATCCCGGTCACACACAAAATACTTATGTTGCTCATGAACAACAAAATCATAATGTGGGTGCCGTGACTACATTGAGATCTGGAAAGGTTTTGCACAACAACGTTGGCAATAATGATGACACCCCGGCCGCCGCTTCTTCATCTTCTTCAGAGCATGTTCTTCATTCTTCACAAGGCTCTACTTCTTCTAATTCGAACGGACCCACATCTCACTCCACGAAAACACCAACACTGGGATTCGTTCCAACTCCGCAATCTACTCCACAAATATTGGACTCAACAAATTTTCAAAATATTCCATTTCCAAACAGGTTGAGATCCAATAAACAAACTCCACAAATGGAGAAGATTGTGGAGTTATTCAAACAGGTTAGCATAAACATACCTCTCTTGGATGCAATCCAACAAGTCTCTTCTTATGCTAAAATCATGAAGGACTTATGCACCAAGAAAAGGAAATCACAGGTACCAAAGAAAGTTTTCTTGGCTAGTGCTGTAAGTGATGCTATTACCCAACCTTTACCCCAAAAATGTAAGGACCCTGCCTGTCCTACAATTTCAATAACAATTGGGGATAAGAACATCAATCGTGCACTTTTAGATCTTGGTGCCAGTGTTAATTTGCTTCCCTATTCAGTGTATGAACAATTAGGCGTTGGAGAGCTGAAACCCACACATTGTACTCTCCAAATGGCCGACCGATCCATCACTCATTCTAGGGGTGAGTTAGAGGATGTGTTGATTAAAGTGGGGGACTTCATTTTCCCCGTTGATTTCATTGTTATGGACACACAGCCTAAAGCTAACCCCGGGAGTCAAATTCCGGTGATACTCGGTCGACCATTCCTTGCGACTTCTAATGCGGTGATCAATTGTCGAAATGGTTCGAAGAACCTATCTTTTGGAAACATGACAATTGAACTCAATATTTTTAAGTTGGGGAATCATCCCTCCGAGCCTAATGCTAATATACTTGATGTTTGCTCGATCTAAGAGATCACTCAGGAGGATTGTGAGCTCGAAAAATTTCTGTTCAATCACAGCAGTTTTGACGCCACTAGTGCGTTCCTTCTTGAATCTGACACAGCTTTCACACCCGATAACGATTACGAGTGTTTCACTTTTTCGGACGATTTTGAAGAATCACCACCCGAGTTTGAGTCCTTTGAATTTTTGGATGAGTTAGTTGAACCATCCGACTCGGTTGCTTACACTCGCTTTGAACCATTGTTGGAATCCTTCGAGTTCGAGACAATTTCACCAATTTTACCTTCAATTGTTTCACCTCCAAAACGCGAACTCAAGCTATTACCGTCTCATCTTAAATACGCTTAATTAGGTGAGAATGAGACACTTCCTGTTATCATATCGGCATCTCTAGCTCTCGAGCAAAAGAAAGCCCTTTTAATGGTCTTACAAAATAATCGGCAAGCTTTTGGCTGGACTATGGCGGATATCAAGGGGATTAGTCCCCTCATAGTTGAACATCATATACATATGATGGATGATGCCAAGCCAGTTAGGGATCCACAGAGACGCCTCAACCCCATAATGAAGGAGGCTGTTAAAAAGGAGATTGTAAAATGTCTTGATAGTGGTATCATTTACCCTATCTCTGATAGCCAGTGGGTTAGCCCCATTCACGTTGTCCCAAAGAAATCGGGCATAACGGTCATAACTAATGAGGCAAATGAGTTAATACCTACTCGCACCCAAACTGGGTGGCGAGTTTGCATTGATTATAGAAAACTCAATGTCGCGACACGGAAAGACCACTTTCCATTACCTTTCATTGACTAAATGCTAGAACGATTGGATGGGCATGAATTTTACTGTTTTTTGGATGGCTACTCCGGCTATAATCAAGTTCCCATCATCGAAAAGGACCAAGACAAGACCACATTTACTTGTCCTTTCGGTACATTCGCTTACCGTCGCATGCCCTTTGGGTTATGAAATGCACCCGCTACTTTCCAGCGGTGTATGATGGGCATTTTTTCAGACATGGTGGAAAAATTCTTGGAGATTTTTATGGATGATTTCTTCATTTTCGACGACTCTTTTGATGAGTGTTTGCTACATTTAGACGCAGTTCTTACCCGGTGTATGGATAAGAACCTCACTTTAAATTGGGAGAAGTGCCACTTTATGGTATGAGAAGGTATTGTCTTAGGATATATCATCTCGCAAAATGGCATTGAGGTTGATAAAGGTAAGATTGAGGTCATTTCCAATCTTCTTCCTCCCAAATGCATCAAAGACATCCGAGCCTTCCTTGACCATGCCGGTTTCTATAGTCGGTTCATTAAGGATTTTAGCAAGATAGCTAGACCCTTGACTATTTTGTTGGCCAAGGACACCGCCTTTGATTTCGACTCAAGCTGTATGAAAGCGTTCGAGTCGTTGAAAAACTCACTCATTTCCTCTCCCATTCTTTCATCTCCTGACTGGACGCATCATTTGAAATTATGTGCGATGCATCTGATTTCTCCATTGGTGCTGTCTTTGGACAGCACATAAATAAGATGCCGCACGTAATTTATTACGCTAGCCGAACATTAAACGAGGCCCGATTAAATTACACAACAACTGAAAAAGAATTCTTAGCCGTTGTGTTTGCATTAGAAATATTCAGGCCCTATTTAATCGGCTCTCCAGTCATCGTTTACACAGACCACTCAGCTCTTCGCCATCTTTTCGCGAAGAAGGATGCTAAATCTCGGCTGATACATTGGATCCTCTTGCTACAAGAGTTTGACCTTGTCATAAGAGACAAGAAAGGATGCGAAAACGTAGTCGCCGACCACCTTTCACGACTCCCTTCTTCGCCTACACTTCAAATTCCTATTAGAGACGTTTTTCCAGATGAGCAGCTTTTAACCGTGTCATGTGAACCTTGGTTCGCGGATATCGTAAATTATTTGGCCACCGGACTGATACCAAACGGTTGGTTGAAATAGGATAAACTCAGATTCCTGTCCCAAGTAAAACATTTTTACTGGGATGAACCGTATCTCTTCAAATACTGTTCCGACCAAATCATTCGTTGGTTGTTGAAATTTTTGATGTTTGGGGGATAGACTTTATGGGACCATTTCCCAACTCTTTTGGGAACATGTATATCCTACTTGCTGTTGACTATGTTTCAAAATGGGTCGAGGCTGTGCCCAGCCGAACTAATAACAACAAGGTTGTCGTTAGATTTCTCAGAGAAAACATTTTTTCTCGATTTGGGCATCCTTGCGCGATTATCAGTGATAATAGATCTCATTTTTGTAATAGGACTTTCGAGTCCTTAATGCGAAAATACTCCATTACTCACAAGCTGTCAACGCCCTATCATCCCCAAACTTGTGGGCAAGCCAAGATCTCGAATCGGCAGATTAAACAGATATTGGATAAAACAGTTTCCAAAAACCGTAAAGATTGGTCATCAAAACTTATTGATTCACTTTGGGCATTCCATACTGCCTATAAGACCGATCTTGGCATGTCTCCATACAGGCTTGTTTATGGAAAGGCTTGCCATCTTCCAGTGGAAATAGAGCATAAGGCATTTTGGGCAATTAAAGAGTTGAACCTATCTTTGGGAGATACGGGCAGCAATAGAAAGTTGCAGTTGAACGAATTAGACGAGCTGCGGGATGAAGCCTATGAGAACGCTGTAGTTGTTAAAAACCGAACGAAGGTGTTCCACGACAAACACCTTATGCGCAAGACTTTCAAACCTGGTCAACAGGTTTTACTTTACGATACTCGGTTACATTTCCATCCCGGCAAGCTTAAATCTCGATGGAAAAGGCCATTTTTGATACGCACCGTATATCCGCATGGTACGGTCGATCAAGAAAACCCGGAGGACGGATCACTGTTTAAAGTGAACGGACATCGACTTAAACCGTTCCTCACTGCGGACCCTTCGAAGGAGCTCCTGTTTTTGCAGGAGCCGATCTATATTGACTGATTTTCCTCCATTTACCCCCAAATTTCGATTATCTAGTCAAAACAATGTTTCAAACAAATTTGGGGGTATGTATCATTTGTAATTATATAAAAATAAAAATATAAAAAAATGAAAATTTGAAAATAAAAAAAATTTGGGTACTTTTGTAAGTTCCAGTTTTAATAAAATAAAAAAAAATAAACAGGGGAGTGCCGACAATTTTAACCTTTTTGGTATAGCCTGACAGTGAGGACACTGTCAAGTTTAAGTTTGGGGGTGTGCTCAGTAAGCTTTCTTCCTTCGCATTCATATGTATAATTTTGAATTTGCATACTTATTTTAAAACCCATAAAAAGTTGAAATTTTTTTAAAAAAATTATAAAAATTGAAAAATTCAATTTTGGCCATAATTGACTTAAGTTTAACAAGACGGTTAACTAGCAAGGAAAAACTAGATCCAAAACTTAGTAAATTAAAAACCCTAAAAATAACCTTGCTTAAAATTTAACGGTGGAAAATATATGTCCTTATAGTTTACTTAGAAATAGGCAAATTTTGAGTTCACTTCCTGGGCTAAGTCAAAACAAGGAAGGAGTATTGAGATTTTTATTGAAGTGTATGTCTGAAAAATTCCGAAGCTTAAGTTTAAATTCTGAAAATATATACCCTACAACTTGCACAAACACGCACCTTGAAACTTGGAATAGTAGAGGATACCTTGAAATGCTCGTTTAAAATCCTTAGTATGAAGGAAAATAAAATTATAAGTGTGAATAAAGAGATATAAAAAAAAAATGAACACAGGTTTTGTAATTACTTAAGGCTGCGTAAAATAAAAAAATATATAGCGAGGATGCTTTATCACCTAGTGCCTTAGACCAACTGGTTTGGGAGTCACTGCTAAAGCCTTAGGTATTACAAGACGAGGAATTACTCCTTATTGTGCGAACACATTTTGTAATCGGTTGTTAGTGCCTCAAGAAATATTAACGGCCGCATAAAGAATGTGTGAGCAATTTCATCTAAAATTCACCAACTAAAAGTACTTTGGACGATGGACAAGAGTATAATAGCTTGAATTGAATTTCCAAGTGTAGGGGTGATACATACACACACGTAGGGGTATATGATTGGGGTTTGGATGAGAGATAGGAATGAAAAATAGGACTTATATCTTCAGTAGAGATAATAAAAATTCCTAAGTTGAGATGGAACCTTAGAAGGAAAATTCAAAAGATACTAAAAGCTAAATAAATTTACAGAACATATACGATCTTAAGTTAAATGATAAGTGAGTGTGAAAAATATGGGTTGATAATTTCTGAGTTGAAGATAATAGAATTTCTTGCTAGAACACCGAATTGAAAAATGAAAGTCAATAAACCAAATTGATCGGATTTTGTGGGTAGTATCCGCTGAAAACCCTCAGGAGACAACACTCCTCCTACTAGGGACACCTAGAGGTTTAACGGCTTGTTGCACGAGCTCAGTGCAATCGCGATTCCCTGCGAAAGCGAGGTTAGGTTTTTTCGAGAATAAATTGGTTTAGCTCGGGACGAGCAAACGATAAGTTTGGGGGTATTTGTTTATATCATATTTTTGTATTATTATATTCCCCATTCTTAATCATATTGCAAATAAATAGGTGCTTTTGATCCATGTCTGCTAAATAGTGTTGGAGATAGTGCCTTCAGAGTCAATTATTGGATCACAGGCACGTGATTGCAATGATTGAGGGAGGACCTATCCCGGTAGGACAATCTTACTCGAGATGATAGTATGATATCTGGTTTATCTTTATCATCGTGTACTGCTTTAGGTGACCTTACGAGTCGCTATTACACATTGATAGAGCCCCTAGGATTCTTGCTTGACTACCAGCAGTATGAGGGCGATCATATAAGTGAGAGCTGGAGTCTATAAGCACATCCTTAAAAGGTCCCTAGTCGTGGGAGTTTCGAGACAGGGCATCGATTCTCCAGAGTAGACTAGTGTATACAGTCGAGACCCCGACGAGGGGCGGTGGCCGGTCTCACAAGCCACTGGTGTCAGTTGGTTCACCTAAGATGTATACAGGTGCTCATTGGGTTATGAGTACACCGGACAGGACTCGCCGGGAACCTGCTAGTTGGGATTATACCAGACGTCAGATAGCAGTTCTCTGGTGACATGTGAACAGGTTAGTTCATCGACCTGAGATCGTCATTTGTCTCGTGTGAGTTCCCACTGTGCTTTGATTACTACCCTACCACGGCTCAAAGGAGTCGTGCAAACAGGTTAGTTCATCGACCTGAGATCGTCATTTGTCTCGTGTGAGTTCCCACTGTGCTTTGATTACTACCCTACCACGGCTCAAAGGAGTCGTGCAAACAGGTTTTAGTTGGGTACAGTCCCGAGCCACATGGAGGCGGTGAGCGGATCTGCAGGGGTTCGTCTCTCCCGGTATTGGGGGTGAGGTCGCGCTGTGTCTAGAAGAGCCAGAACATGAAAAGTCCTTGGCCAAGGCAGGAGATTTGCTGGTAGGTATTCCAATAGTATCTCAGGGTGTTCTGGGCTACACTCCGACACGACTTGTACCGCTATTGGGGGTCTGACTTTTACCAACCCCCTAGGCCCGCCATGCGATGCTCATAGACGAACGGACCGGACTGTACGGATATTGTCACTGACAGGCTCAGTAGGGTATCAGGATGAGTTCGCTCATCGACGTCCCTTTTGGTCAGTACATGGTAGCCCGTTACGTATTGGCTTATATCTCTGACGTGCTAGTGGTTAAATCCACAGCCATAGTATTGACGAGTTTTTAGAGTCCACCACACACACAGTTACTCAAGTTTCGGGCGAAACGCTGTAGAGGCCGTATGGAGATATGGCAGGGTTCGATCAGATACGTGCGGTATTGCACGGATCGTGATCGGACGGTTTTTACTAGCCGGCTTTGGTTTAAGCCGGATCTTAGTATTAAAAAGTGTAGTTTTGTCTCTTTGCATTTGTGTTCAGTGGAAATACAAATGCGGGCATGTATATGCAGTAGTGGGGTTTTCCTGTAATTTATTACGGGATCAGTTTTCTGAAGTTACCAGTTTGCATTCCGTTCCGGCCGGTTTTCCTTTGTTCTTTCGCGGCCGGACTTTCCGTTGGAGGGGGTTATTTGCAAGAGTGCAAATAACTTATTTGTGGAGGGCTTTCTTGCATATGTGTGGCTCCATGATTGTTTAGTCATCATGAGATGCTTTTTGAGTCCATTCCTTTGCTTTTCATGTGATGTTTTTGGATGTGATGAGATTTGACATGTGGTGACTATTTTTCTTGCATTATCTTCACACATTTCTCACTTGGTTAATTGATTCCATTATCTCCACCATTTTCTTAGAGAGGGGCCGGCCACTTTGGTGAGGTGAGAGGGATCATTTTTGTGGTGGCAAAAATCTCCATCTCATTTTTATTCCATTCATCATAAAATGAGAGTTTCATTTTTTTCAAAGCTCATTCTTTTTCTCACCTCCACATCCATGGCAACTTCTAAACCCCAAAAGAGACATAGCATTCTACACTATTCTATAGCATCCTTTAGACGCGTCGGCTAGCCAACTTCGCGCCCGAGTTGCCTCGGTCAAGAGGTAGGAGCCCGTAAAAGAGATCGGCTACGTGGTGCCCTTTCCGACGAGGAGGTGATGGACGGATTTTCCGCACGAGATCGGAGTGGAGACGAAGACCGAAGGACACGGATCGCTTGGTATACTTCTCTACCCGTATTTTACTTTGCTAGTTGCTAGGTTAATGGTCCGATCCGGGTGAAAAGTGCGCGGTGGTGCCGGTTCAATAGATTTTGAAAGTTTTTGTTTCCGCGTTTCCGGCGTCGGATCGACGGCCGGGGCGCCGCCGCGGACTTACATTGGTATCAGAGCCACGCCATTAATCATGCCTAGCTTGCTCTAGTATGTTTAGTACTCGATCGAACAAAATTTCCTAAAAACCGTATTTTATATGCACTTGTGTTTTCTGTCGAAATTTTTTCTTCTTCAAAATTTTTTTTAGGTCATTGCAGAAAGACAAGCATGAAATTCTAAGACTTCTGGTAAAATTTGATGCAGTGATCGCTTAGTACGGCCGCGGAAACGCGGCCAAACCCCTCGTTTGGCCGCGGTTCCGCGGTGGGAAGGTGTCTTCATTGCACAAAATTTTTCCAGTGGGCTTTTGAATAGGAAATAGGGGTTTTAGGATATTATTTTTGGGCCCAGATTTTCTGTAAGTGCTACAGTACTGCTTGGGGCCCAATTGATAGAATTTGTTCGATCGGATATTTTAAACATGCCAGTTCACAGTATTTATATTATATCTGCGACCGTGAATGTCACTTGATCGGTAAATCCCGTCTAACTGCTATAGCCCGGTTAGACGGATTTGCGAACGTGACATTCACGTTAATGTTCTGTGTGTTGCTGTGATGTTGCGGATCGGTCGTGGGGATATCCTGGATGCAATATTTGTACAGTTTTGTTTTATATGTACATTTGATATTGCGGGACGAGCGTCCGACATGTGGACTGCCGTCACTGCCTTTTTGTATTATTATTTTGGGGCACGACCAGGTTGCGGTCGATGTACCCGTTGTATGTATATTTTACTTTCTATACTAGGATTACCCTACGGAGGGGTGCACGGATAGCCGGGTTCTAGAGGGCAACAGGCCCGCATCTCATGGCATTGAGACGGGGGGGCTTTACTCTAGAATTGGTAGGGCTATTCGCCGCACTCGTAGGGGGTATAGAATTGACCCAGGAGGGGTGCCCAAGTTACCGGATTCCGTGAAGTGCTGGGTGGTCCATTCACGTTGCTGAAGGGGGCTGCCTCGCTTCAAGTTTTGGCGGGTAACTTGCCGCGCTCGTAGGGGTCTAGGTTTTCATTGCACAGGCTATCCACACGACCAGGGGAACGCCGGGTTTCAGCGGCTCTGTGAAACCCGGGGATCCCAGATATCTGTATTGTTCTGTGATGCTGTACTTTTCTGTGCTGCTGCATTTTTATCACGCCTTGAGCGAAAATTATATTATATATATATACTAGTAGATGTTGTATATGTTTTGCATCCGCACTAGTCCAATCCCCACTCTGTCGTTAGTTAAGTAACCTAACGGGTGATGACGGGACCCAGTGGCGAATGCGGATGGCATATACGTACATCAGTATATTTTCGTTCTTTGTGGTGTGATCAATTGATGTGACTGCGTTGATTCGGATCAATGCAAGATAAACAAACCTATTTGATGTTGTTGGAACACTTTTTCAAAAAGCTGTTATTGCAAGGACGTTCACTTTTGTTTTGCACAGTGGTATTCAGTTGGAATATCCTGCTCTTCAGTCGACGAGGCAAGGGCCGAGATCCCTTCACCGGGAGTGACCCCTTGGACAGAAGTTTGCGTCAGGGCAATAACTTCACTATAGCCGATTACTTTTGCTTTGCATCATGGTATTCAGTTGGAATATCCTGCACCTCATTCTACGGGGAAAGAGCCGAGATCCCTTCACCGGGAGTGACCTCTTTAGCAATGGTTTTCGTCACTATATTTTTATAAAGCTATCAGTTCCTTCAACGATATCAAGTTCATTACGTTAAAGGTTTTCGCCAGAAACCATTCGTAGCCCTCCGTCGTTTCATATGAATAGTCAATAGTATTCAAGCTGTGTATGTTGGCCAAAGTCAAGGCACGGTGTTTGGTAGCTGTTGGGTATTCATATGCAGCATAGATAGATGCGTTGGTTTGGGACAGTCGTACTGCCATTTTGGCCAAAGTCAAGGGTAGGTACGGGTGGGTTCAAATTAACCAGGATAATGACGGGTAGAACTTGACATGTGACTTATGATATGTTGGCCAAAGTCAAGGTCATAAGAGCATGGGGTAGAAATCCACATCGGGAGTTTCAAAAGAACTGAAACTTGCCAGATATGCGCATACCTTCTGGAGTGTGATAACGTGAGCGGATTCCGTCACGTTATCATGCGATGAGAGTTGGATCCCGATTCCCACTGATGAGTTGGTTTACTCCTCGGGTGATCCCGGCTAATTCTTCTTTCAGGTTTGGGGAAGAATTTGACGTTACAGTGGGAGGTTTCCAGATTAGATAAAGTGATAACCATTCTGATCTAGGTTAGAGTGCACGCTGAGTGTTTCTTTTCTCTCTCTCTCTTTGGCAGCGACCATTGACCCGACCCTAGACTATGACTCCATGACCAAGTTGACCGAACCTTCTTAACACAGGCTTTTGGATTGTCAGAGTTGCAAACCTCATTGCCACTCCTACTTTTACCCTTTTCTCCAGGACACCCCGTATTACCACGAACGTCCATTTCTATTGGACAAAACCATCGTATGGTTATATACGAACTCGAAGGAATTCGAGGATGGTTTCAGGTTCTGGAGAAAACGAATAGGACTATTCAGTTGTCTTTTCCTTTTTCCTTCTCTCGCATTGCGAGTGCTCCTAGGATTAGGACAGTACACCCATTATGCAAATTGGATAGTCTTCTTCCAAACCATAGGCAGGTGCCGAACGGTAGGGAATGAAGAAAACCAATTAGCCTAAACGGTGTACAGAAGGTATTAAGTTAAGACAAAGAAAGGGATTAGTAAGAGGGCAAAGTAAATTGCAACTGCTATTCATGACCAAACCAAGTATTTCTTCGCCAATCTTAAATCACCTTTGTATTTCTCCAGGACACTCCGTATCACTACGAAGATCCTAAGTTTATTGGATAATCCATCGTATGGTTATATACGAACTCGAAAGGAACTTGTTCCAGTTCGGGGATGGATCCTGGTTCAGGAGAAATAGGAATAAAGTTCATTCGGTTGTCTTTTATCTTCACCTTCTCTCGCATTGCGAGTGCTCCTAGGATTAGGACAATACACCCATTATGCTTATTGGATAGTCTTCTTCCAAACCATAGGCTGGTGCCGAACGGTAGGGAAGGAAGAAAACCATTTGGCCTAAAAGGGTGTGCAGAAGGTAATGACTAAAGACATAAAAAGGGATTTGGAGAAGTGACAAAGAATTATACAGTTACGGTTGTGAATTTGGATAATGGAAGAGGCATTACTAGGAATACCAGAATACCCCATCGAAACATTTCAATGTTTCAGTTTCACTGTGTACTGTTAAAAGAAAACTGATTTCCCAATTAGACACTTGCTCCAGGGTATGTATTTACCAGGTATGATTCTCACATCTGTATGGTTTTACAGATGATGAGTGGGAGTAAGTTATTGGGAATTAGGTGACCATCCTCATTATATCGGGATTCGTTGGAATTGGTGATATTTGAGGAAATCACCTGGGTTGTTTGCCGGTCGGCAAATATTTGGTTTTGAATATCCGTTGTTATGCACCAATTTCAAATTGATATATCTGTACGTCTATTTTTATAGAGTGAGATATACCTTTTTGAAATTATGTCTATGACATTTACCTATATCAGTGGATGGTTAGGTAAGGAGCATTGAACAGCGGTGTAATTCTTCTTAACCATAAGTACAGTTTTCGACCTACGACACACAGTGAATGAGCTGTAAGACTCAGCGGACTTATACAGAGTTTTGTGTATAGTCCAGTGTCCATTAGGACAGAGGGGTTGGTCCTCGTACTATATTCTGTTTACTCATGACTTCTCTAGTTCTTAGACAGGTGTTTCGTAGAAACACAGGGTCTAAGGTTTGAGGAGTTATAGGTATAAGAGTAAAGTAGAGAACCAGGTATTGCAAGTATCGGGATTCTTCAAGGTGATCGAAGATGTAGATACTTGTGAATGGTATTCAGTTGATAGTAATGGTTAAGAAAACTTGCTTCTCTTTCAGGTTACTCATAATTGGAAGTATTCCTAAGTTGAGTAACGCTGATCGGCATCTCCTTCCATTTAGTTGACATGCATTGGAGACAGCTGCATGATTTGAATCTGGTTCAATTAAATCAGTGCCTCTGTTTCTATATTGGATATAGAACAGTTCATATCTTGACGTTGTTAAGATACGGGGAGTTGTCTGGCTTATGCTTAAAACCAAACTCCGGATAACTCAAGGCACGTTTCTGTAATGGCTGTTTGTGGGTTGACCCGGGTTATGACGAGGGTTGATTTTCTACCATCTGGAAGATCAATAGTGATATTGTTCTTGACTCGCCACTTTTTTTAAAGAAATGGATTTTTTTCAGAAAACAGCAGTGGGGGTATGGTAGAACTGGAAGTGATTCCAGAACCACAAGCGATTACTGAAGATTTGATAAGAACCTAAAGATTCAATCTGGTTTGACATTCCATTGGCCACTTCGCAGATATGGTGGGTATCCTCAGGCACTCGAGAGGTACTTCGGTATGCTCAAGGACGGTGGCAGGGAGGTTCTTGTGTACCCAGACCTGCCATTGTTGTTGTTCCAGACTGTGAGACCCGGCAGGAGGATGAGTTTAGCGTCGTTCTAAACTGGCTTTAGAAGTGCACGTGTATATGACTCTGCCAGAGGGTTGTCGTAGTCAGTAGGAGCAGCGGAAGCATTGGTGGACATCAGGCTTATGTCTATTTATAGACTAGAGCAGATATTGCGGAGATAGATCATCTATTTCTGATGTGACAGTCATAGGTTTGACTTCATCAGAATAGGGGATGGATCTGTTAAGAAGGTAGTAGAGTGTGATGTCCTGGTATTTGATGACATACACAGAGTAGGAAGTGATATTCCTATACTACGATCGGTTATACTTTGGTCGTCACACAGCAGTTTCTCCACATAGGAATTGGATATTATATCAGACATTCTGGTTACTAGATCTATGGTTTTAGATCTAGATTTGGGTGTTTTCCCAATCTGGGTACTTTGACCGCATTCTATGAGTATTTAGAATGGACGACTCCTGGCACGGTAGTATACCTGCCGGAGTTGGAGTCACCATCTCTAAAGGTGTCTTACAGACTAAAGGGGAGAGGGATGTGCATGATTGGCAGATCACTTGCTTAAGCAATTGAGTCAATCATGAGATGTCAAGTACCACACCAGATGTTGTTCTTGCATAGGTGCAATAAGTTGATATTGATCCAATCCCGGGGAAACAGTCGGAAGCAGTTTTAGAACATAAGTGGATGTTCTAGGGAAATGATAACGGCAGCCTCCTTTAGGAGACGGTTATCATTCCTGGCTTCCAAGGTGACCTGGACAGCAGAGTGGTTGTCAGAGTTATAGTTTTCCCTTTCACGAGGGGCAGTATTTTGGAAAGTTGGTCCAGGTGGATACTGAGGGAAGGCATGGCGCAGGATACTGATTAAGTTCAGTTGACGATACAGTTTAAGAAGTTTGGATTTGGAGTTCATTTATGAGCTAGGTCCCATCAGACATCCAGACATCCAGACATTCTAAGACAGGTATTGCTCATTTCGGGAGATGGCTTTCTCCGCGAACTTGAGATAAAGAGAGGCATAGAAAGAAACATCAGAGCAGATCCACTCACTGAGGCTATTCCTCGAACGCAATAGTTTCGCAAACGAGTTTTGTGAGACTTACTAGTAGAGGAGTTGGGTGTTCGGTATCACACGGGCTGTGAGTATACGACATTGCAATAATTAGCCTTGAGTGCAAGTGGGAGATTGTTGGAGATAGTGCCCTCAGAGTCAATTATTGGATCACAGGCACATGATTGCAATGATTGAGGGAGGACCTATCCCGGTAGGACAATCTTACTCGAGATGATAGTATGTTATCTGGTTTATCTTTATCATCGTGTACTGCTTTAGGTGACCTTACGAGTCGCTATTACACATTGATAGAGCCCCTAGGATTCTTGCTTGACTACCAGCAGTATGAAGGCGATCATATAAATGAGAGCTGGAGTCTATAAGCACATCCTTAAAAGGTCCCTAGTCGTGGGAGTTTCGAGACAGGGCATCGATTCTCCAGAGTAGACTAGTGTATACAGTCGAGACCCCGACGAGGGCGGTGGCCGGTCTCACAAGCCACTGGTGTCAGTTGGTTCACCTAAGATGTATACAGGTGCTCATTGGGTTATGAGTACACCGGACAGGACTCGCCGGGAACCTGCTAGTTGGGATTATACCAGACGTCAGATAGCAGTTCTCTGGTGACATGTGTACAGGTTAGTTCATCGACCTGAGATCGTCATTTATCTCGTGTGAGTTCCCATTGTGCTTTGATTACTACCCTACCACGGCTCAAAGGAGTCGTGCAAACAGGTTTTAGTTGGGTACAGTCCCGAGCCACATGGAGGCGGTGAGCGGATCTGCAGGGGTTCGTCTCTCCCGGTATTGGGGGTGAGGTCGCGCTGTGTCTGGGAGAGCCAGAATATGAAAAGTCCTTGGCCAAGGCAGGAGATTTGCTAGTAGGTATTCCAGTAGTATCTCAGGGTGTTCTAGGCTACACTCCGACACGACTTGTACCGCTATTGGGGGTCTGACTTTTACCAACCCCCTAGGCCCGCCATGCGATGCTCATAGACGAACGGACCGGACTGTACGGATATTGTCACTGACAGGCTCAGTAGGGTATCAGGATGAGTTCACTCATCGACGTCCCTTTTGGTCAGTACATGGTAGCCCGTTACGTATTGGCTTATATCTCTGACGTGCTAGTGGTTAAATCCACAGCCATAGTATTGACGAGTCTTTAGAGTCCACCACACACACAGTTACTCAAGTTTCGGACGAAACGCTGTAGAGGCCGTATGGAGATATGGCAGGGTTCGATCAGATACGTGCGGTATTGCACGGATCGTGATCGGACGGTTTTTACTAGCCGGCTTTGGTTTAAGCCGGATCCTAGTATTAAATAGTGTAGTTTTGTCTCTTTGCATTTGTGTTCAGTGGAAATACAAATGCGGGCATGTATATGCAGTAGTGGGGTTTTCCTGTAATTTATTACGGGATCAGTTTTCTGAAGTTGCCAGTTTGCATTCCGTTCCGGCCGGTTTTCCTTTGTTCTTTCACGGCCGGACTTTCCGTTGGAGGGGGTTATTTGCAAGAGTGCAAATAACTTATTTGTGGAGGGCTTTCTTGCATATGTGTGGCTCCATGATTGTTTAGTCATCATGAGATGCTTTTTGAGTCCATTCCTTTGCTTTTCATGTGATGTTTTTGGATGTGATGAGATTTGAAATGTGGTGACTATTTTTCTTGCATTATCTTCACACATTTCTCACTTGGTTAATTGATTCCATTATCTCCACCATTTTCTTAGAGAGGGGCCGGCCACTTTGGTGAGGTGAGAGGGATCATTTTTGTGGTGGCAAAAATCTCCATCTCATTTTTATTCCATTCATCATAAAATGAGAGTTTCATTTTTTTCAAAGCTCATTCTTTTTCTCACCTCCACATCCATGGCAACTTCTAAACCCCAAAAGAGACATAACATTCTACACTATTCTATAGCATCCCTTGGACGCGTCGGCTAGCCAACTTCGCGCCCGAGTTGCCTCGGTCAAGAGGTAGGAGCCCGTAAAAGAGATCGGCTACGTGGTGCCCTTTCCGACGAGAAGGTGATGGACGGATTTTCTGCACGAGATCGGAGTGGAGACGAAGACCGAAGGACACGATCGCTTGGTATACTTCTCTACCCGTATTTTACTTTGCTAGTTGCTAGGTAATGGCCCGATCCGGGTGAAAAGTGCGCGGTGGTGCCGGTTCAATAGATTTTGAAAGTTTTTGTTTCCGCGTTTCCGGCGTCGGATCGACCGCCGGGGCGCCGCCGCGGACTTACAAATAGTTGCAAGTTACAGGTTCTCGGAACAATACAGTGAAAATGGTGAAAAACGCTACAAAAGTGATACTACGACCAATAAATAGAAGAATCTTTATGATGCCGCCTACAGTTGAAGGAACAAATGAAGATCAATGAACAGTTCGATTGCACAAAGTACGAGGGCTGCACAAAGATTCAAGACTTCAACGCGAAGCTAACGGTAAAAGTCCACAACATTCTGCACTGTGGAAATCTGGAAGAAAATAGAAGATATTCTGAGAAACCAAGTAAAGAAACCAGAAGAAAAAGGCAACATGAAGCAACCCTAGAAAAATGAGACAGAGAGCCCACTATATGGCCGCGGAACCGAGGCCAAACAAGGCTTATGGTCGCGGATCCGCGGCCGTGCTGTACACGTGTCGGCGCGTGTCGGTGGAGTCGGTGCATTGACCCGGTTTCTTAGGGTAGTTTTGTAATTTTAGATGCGGATCAGATGTAAAACCTAGGGTTTCTATTATCTATAAATAGGAAGCCTACAGCTCTTTTTGGAGCATGCCTCTTTTAATTTCTAGAATTTTAAATTTTCATTCCATTGTAATTGTCAAAGAGAGCATCAATAAAAAGTAAGTCTTTTTTTATCTTGAATTTCTTATCTGCAATTTTATTTCTCTGCAAATTTTTATCTGCCGTAGTTATTTTCCGCAAGTTAATTAGGCTATTAAAATCACAAAAAAAATGAATTCCATTGTTAATTCCCTAATGAGTGAGTAGTTCCTCACTTGTTAGGGTTAGCTTTGGGGAATGTTTGAGAGATGAAAATCTCTCACTCCTTTCTTGCCCGTTCAATATTTTAAAAATAGGACTTTATGCAAATCAAACGCACACCGCTCACTACGGCACCCTATCCCATGAGATAGCGGTGATTCCCTAGTTAGACCGGTTGTGATTGATTTCCATAGAGGTTAAGGCTAAGAATTAAGAAAGGACGGATAAGGGCCAAAAGGAAGAAACGAAGTTTCTTCCTGATCGAGCTAATCCCCTTTGTTAATTATTACCTTAACACCTAAGATCTTAATTAGGGCAAAGAAAGCGGTGAATAGAATTAACTTTCCAAACTAACCTAATCCTAACCCTACCAAGGTTTTAATCCAAATCAAACTCAACCTCAGTTTTTATAGAAAATCAAATCCTACCACAAATAGGAATTGACTCGTTACAATAATTAGAAAAGAACACGATTTCCCTGTGGACCGACCCGTACTCAACCGGCTAGCTACCAAGCGGCACCGTCTTGATTGCGATTAATTCTTTGATTTCAAAACGCATACGCATAAGCAAAATCTCTTATCCTCAAAACAATTTTGTTCAGCCAAATAACGATAAGGTTTTCTCGCTAGAACGAAGTCTGGATGCGTTTTTAAAACAATCTACGCAATTTTCAGCCAGCATCCAATCATCCATTCAGTCTTTGGTGCAACACACTACTTCACATGATCAGAGCATCAAAACAATCGAAGCCCAAATTGCACAACTGAATGCTGCGTTAAGTGAGCGAGAGAAGGGGAAACTTCCATCTCAACCATTGCCAAATCCCGGTCACACACAAAATACTTATGTTGCTCATGAACAACAAAATCATAATGTGGGTGCCGTGACTACATTGAGATCTGGAAAGGTTTTGCACAACAACGTTGGCAATAATGATGACACCCCGGCCGCCGCTTCTTCATCTTCTTCATCTTCTTCAGAGCATGTTCTTCATTCTTCACAAGGCTCTACTTCTTCTAATTCGAACGGACCCACATCTCACTCCACGAAAACACCAACACTGGGATTCGTTCCAACTCCGCAATCTACTCCACAAACATTGGACTCAACAAATTTTCAAAATATTCCATTTCTAAACAGGTTGAGATCCAATAAACAAACTCCACAAATGGAGAAGATTATGGAGTTATTCAAACAGGTTAGCATAAACATACCTCTCTTGGATGCAATCCAACAAGTCTCTTCTTATGCTAAAATCTTGAAGGACTTATGCACCAAGAAGAGGAAATCACAGGTACCAAAGAAAGTTTTCTTGGCTAGTGCTGTAAGTGATGCTATTACCCAACCTTTACCCCAAAAACGTAAGGACCCTGCCTGTCCTACAATTTCAATAACAATTGGGGATAAGAACATCAATCGTGCACTTTTAGATCTTGATGCCAGTGTTAATTTGCTTCCCTATTCAGTGTATGAACAATTAGGCGTTGGAGAGCTGAAACCCATACATTGTACTCTCCAAATGGCCGACCGATCCATCACTCATTCTAGGGGTGAGTTAGAGGATGTGTTGATTAAAGTAGGGGACTTCATTTTCCCCGTTGATTTCATTGTTATGGACACACAGCCTAAAGCTAACCCCGGGAGTCAAATTCCGGTGATACTCGGTCGACCATTACTTGCGACTTCTAATGCGGTGATCAATTGTCGAAATGGTTCGAAGAACCTATCTTTTGGAAACATGACAATTGAACTCAACATTTTTAAGTTGGAGAATCAGCCCTCCGAGCCTAATGCTAATATACTTGATGTTTGCTCGATCTAAGAGATCACTCAGGAGGATTGTGAGCTCGAAAAATTTCTGTTCGATCACAGCAGTTTTGACGCCACTAGTGCGTTCCTCCTTGAATCTGACACAGCTTTCACACCCGATAACGATTACGAGTGTTTCGCGAGATAGCGGTGATTCCCTAGTTAGACCGGTTGTGATTGATTTCCATAGAGGTTAGGGCTAAGAATTAAGAAAGGACGGACAAGGGCCAAAAGGAAGAAACGGAGTTTCTTCCTGATCGCGCTAATCCCCTTTGTTAATTATTACCTTAACATCTAAGATCTTAATTAGGGCAAAAGACAGCGGTGAGCAGAATTAACTTTCCAAATTAACCTAATCCTAACCCTAGCAAGGTTTTAATCCAAATCAAACTCAACCTCAGTTTTTATAGAAAATCAAATCCTACCACAAATAGGAATTGACTCGTTAGAACAACTAGAAAAGAACACGTTTTCCCTTTGGACCGACCCATACTCAAGAGGCTAGCTACCAAGCGACACCGTCTTAATTGCGGTTAATTCTTTGATTTCAAAACGCATACGCATAAGCAAAATCTCTATAATCAAGCCTTCAAAGCAAGCTCATGGGTTGGGAAATCCCTTGTAGCAAGTGCAGCTTGGATTTCAGGGTCCAACCCTTGTTGAAATCGCTGTGCCCAGATCTCGGTAGTGTGAATAAGGTGTGCGGCAAACCTGTTACGACCTTGTGTTAGCAGTGTTATGAGTGAGATAGGAAGATTGAATTTGAGACTATATCTTATCTGCTGAGTATGGTAAACTCAGTATCATATTCATCCACTAACTTGACTCACATCGAGCCTTGTTGTAAATAGATGAATTGCTGCTCTATATCAAAGCGGCCGGTCTCTGGGAAGTACTTGGCATCGAAGAGGTCTCGGAATGTTCCCCATTCTATCGGTTGCACGAGACGGCTCTCCTCAGCCATACCCTGGCGTTATCGGTCAGTTGCAACTTAGCAACTCTCACCTAGGCTATATCTGGCACTTGAGCTACTGCCAGGTCATCCTCGATCGCTTGAACCCATTCTTCTGCTTCAAGCAGGCTCTCCTTACTCGAGAAGTTCTTTGGGTGCAGTGTCCGAAACTGCTTAACTCCGAATGCCTCGGTTTCGGGACGGTTTATAAGGATAGCAGTCTGTTGCTACCGATCCTCCAATAGGCTCTTGATAGCCTCAAGGAGTACCATTTTCTTATTAATAGGAGCTTCAATGGTAGGTGGTGGTGGTAGTGTAGGTGGTGGCGTATTGCCATTGACGTTTGTGCTGGTATTGTTCGGAGAGTCTATCACCTTGATATAAAAGATAGGTTAGGATAGATTTAAGAAATTTGAGATGTAAAGAATATAAATGTTTGTTGAATTCATTAATTCTTGTGATATATTATTTACGACTTCATGCAGAATTGGCCTGCTTGGGCCACCTACAAAAACCTGTCATGCCCCGCTTTCCAGTAGACGGAAACGGTGACGTGGCAAGCCCGCTGTATATTTATCCAGAGAAGGTCATTCCCTAAATAAATATACTAAGCGTATTGAAACAATAATACACAATGTAAGAATAAATGGAGATGTAAATTTTTTTAACAAATATCTTTATTTACATTCAACTTCCAATATTTGCAAATACATGAGTTTCAGCTGGAAAGTAAATACAATAAAAGAAAATGCCTAAACATGCGGCATACATAAACTGAAGAAAAGTGAAGCTGAGCTAGTCCTGAGTAGAGAATCGGTTGTATACCTCCTTTGTGGCCTCCACTTCCTCCTTCTCGACCGTATCTGACAAACATTCCAAGAGAAAAAAAGTGGGTGGATTGCCCGTCTGTGAACCAGCGCTCGGTAAGTCCCAAGGAATAAAGTAAGAGTAAAGAAAATGACGATTGTAGAATATATATATATATATATATATATATAATGAGTAAGGATATATGTTCATGGGTAAGTATATACAATCGGTCTCTATATGGCTACTATATTAACGTTAAATTCTAAGTGTGAATGTCAACGCAGTCGTAGAAGTATACACGAGCTCAAGAGTAGGGTCCCAGGAGCAAGGAAACACGGGCCTATTTTATGTGTTAGCATCGGGGCTCTAGGCTGTGGATGAGTCGACCCGACTGATATTCGAGTAAAATAAAAAAGAGGTTAATACGGGACTCGTGAAGCTCCGTTGGATTCATACAAGAAACTATCTCAAGCACCCCGAGTATAATTTATATTATAATTTTAAGATAGCTTTAGTTGATTTGATTGGTTGATTATAACATGTCTTGTTCAAAACCATAGACCGCAAATGGTATAGAACGAAGTCGAGAGAATCGAGTAATATGCGAGTCATGAAAATTGCAATCTTGGTTCGAGTCAAGTTTGTTCCTGTAGATTGGTTCAAGTTCATATTCGAATTTAGATTCAAGTTGAGTTAGAGTTCGAGTTTGTGTTCGAGTTCGAGTTCAAATTTGAGTTCAGGTCTTTTTCATATAAATTGATTTAAACTGTTAAAAATCTTATGTTCGGGAGAAATCGGCAACTGCTGCACATGGACTGCAGAATTTGTGTCTTTTTTCAAGACAATTGCCATCGATAACTCCATTAAGTTGTCTAACCTGAATAAGCAAGCACTCACTTTTTCAGCTCTCCGAGGCTCAAGAGAAATAATACCGCTTAAACCGATATTAATTCTAGAGCCCTTAGAATATTGTTTGCATATCTCGAGGGGGTTTTATGAAAAATACTTCAATATAATTTAAAAACAAACCTCGAGGGCGATTTATAATATTTAATATTTTCATGAACATGTATTTTATTTGTTGTGGTATTTTAGTGATAAAACCTAGCTTTTTGAAAGTTTATGGTATTTTTATGAAAAATACTACTTTTGGAAACTTGTGGTATTTTATTAAAAATTCTAATCTTTCATTTTAAAAATATAGTTTCATAATATGTTTTTATTGAAAATACGAATTCATAGTTTTATATAATTTTCCAAAATTTAGTTTTGTTTAGAAAAGTCGTATTTCTTAAAACCGTATTTTTATTTCCTTTCGAGAACGAATACTCCGTGTGGAGTTCTGCATCTCGCTCTACTGTCCTAAGGATATGCGATAATCCGCACCATCAATTAGCGGATCCCCTAACGAGAGTTGTAGAGGTGTAATTGCCAAGAATTCCAAAATATCGATTAAAAGAAACCCATTTTAAAAAAATGTGGTATTTTAATGAAAGACTTCTTCTTTGGATTACCCATATACCTAGAATATCGTGCTATGAAACCATAGTGTGTGTATGGGGTAGGTCGTTACCCGTGAAGTTTTCCTAAATGTAAATAAACTAGTTATCGAAAAAGGTTATACTAAAGTTCATGGTATTTTAATGAAAAAGTTCGTTACTTGATTATTTCTCATGAAAACTTTCTTAAAATAAAATCTAAATAATTGCAAATAAGATTACGAATGGTGTGAGAAAGTTTGTTTGACCTATCTTTCTTAATGAGGGGAGTATAAATGTTAAAATCACACATATCGGAGTTAACTCCACTTTACCGATATGTTTTTAAAAAATGATTTGAGATGAAAGAAAAAGAGAGAAGAGACACTTACTCATTGTATAGCGTTAGGAAGAAATTAAAGAAGAGAGGGGGGTTCCGTGGCGTCGCGGAAACTCTGAAAACTACTTCGATCTTCAATAAAAAGAGCTTAATTGCTAACTCCACTTCACTCCACTTGCACTTAGAAACTTTGGGAGAATTTTGATAGAAATTTTCAAAATAAATGGAAGTTAGGGTATGGGGTGGTATTTATAGTGAAGAATTTAGGATTTGGGAATTAAAAATTGGATTAAAAGAATTAAAATAGGTGTTAAATGGTGAATTGAATAGTCTCTGTTTGATTGCAGAAAAATTAAACAGTGCAGGGGAGTTGAGGGGAGCTGAAGGGATGAGTGTGCAAAGCACGGAGGCGATTGGGGGTGATCCAACCATTGGCGCCGGCCAAATGAGAGGAATGGGTGGTCGGACTTTGAGGTCTCGCCTCGAGATTCGTACCACGTGTCAAGCTTAGTGTTTACTCCTCTTTGCGCCTATTTCATTTTTCTGAAACTTTTCGTTTCTCCGTGTATTACACATGCAACTCTTGGGCTTTCAAAAAATTAAAAAGAAAAATAAAAAATAATTGGGACTAATATGATTCGAACACGCGGGCCATGTCACAGCAGTGTAGAGCCTTTACCAGTGAGCTACAAGTTGTTTCTTGCTCTTATTAAACAAATTTCACTTATGACTTTACCGCAGGCTGAAATACTCTTTCTATACAATAAACAAGTAATTTTTGTACAGGGATTTCAGAGTCGTTGCATTTCGTATACATGAATACCTTCTTTATCAAACTATAAATAATCACGTTAGAATAAGCATACTTTCATATTAACATTCACTTCATGTTCACTATACCTATATTATCCAGCCATTTCTATACTTGCTTGCTGTACCCATGTTTTATTGTCATGCTTACATAGTTGCCATTATTTACCATGTTATATAGAATTATTATATTACATAGATTTGTCATGCTTATATTAAATGACCTGTTTAATCACCATATCACACTTAGTCCATTGTTTCATGATATCCTTTTCCAGCTTGTTACTATATCTTTATATTTCACATTCATGTTTTTTTGGACTTACCGAGTGCTAGTTCGCTGACGGGCATTCTACCCACTTCTTTCTATTCTTGGAATGTTCGTCAGGTAACATTGAGACAGAGAAGATAGAAGTAGTCGAAAAGGAGTACAACCAGTTCGCATCACAATCAGACATATAGTTTTGCCACGCCCTGCTTCCCAGTAAACGGAAGCAGGTACGTGACGAGACCCGCAACGTATTTATTTCGAGAAGGTCATTTCCCGGAATAAATACGCTAACGTAAAATAAGCAATATAAAATGACAAGAGAATAAACATGAAATTTAAAATTCAATAACTTTATTTACATTCAACTTGATTCATTTACAATACATGATTTTAACAGAAAGAAAATATAAGGATGGAAATGCCTATACGGGTGGCATACATAAACTGAGAAAAGGTAACTGGTCTGGGTCTGGGTCTGGGTCTGATCGTGCTCTTCCTCTGAGATTTCTACATCTTCAGTCTCCACAGTATCTGACGAACATTCTAAGAAAGCAGAGAAAGGTAGAATGCACGTCAGCGAACTTTCGCTCGGTAAGTCCCAAGGAATGAAGTGAAATATAAAGTGTAATGATAAGAAAAATGTATATCATGAACAATGGATTATGAAGTATAATGTGTCAGCATATCGTTTAATGTAAACATGGCGAGTTTATATAGCATGCAGTTTTATCATACTATATGTGAACAAGTACGGTAATGTATGACAAGTAGATAAGCATGATAGCATGAGCATGGCAAACAAAAGTAACATGGCTGTGTAGTGTAAGTATAATGAACATGCAGTGAATGTAAGTATCTTAACAGGTCTCTACTTGGGTATACTAATTTAATGTAAGTCCAAGGGTAAATGTCAACCAATCTTAAGAGTGTTCTCGAATCCAACATGCTGCAATCCAGGGGTAAGGAATCACGGTCCCGAATTAAGTGTTAGTAACGGGACTTCAACCTAGTGTTGAATTGTTCCAAACTCAACAGGTAGTAATTCAGGAGCAAGAAAATATGGGCCCTCAGATTACTTGCTTGTGTTAGTAGACATGGATTCATGATCTGGTGGGACTCCTGAGATTTTGATGGATTCACGCATGAACTACACCAGCACCCCGTATATACTAAGTTATAGCTAAAATTACCAGCCTTGCTCGAATCCATGAATACTTCAGTTTGTAAGATAGAGTTCATGTATATATCAAGTATTCATGTCAAGTATTCTTGTATTCATATCAAGTTGTATTCATGGTTAGAATCAAATCAAGTCATGTATTCAGGTTTGATATATGTGTTTGAATTCAAGTATTCAGGTTCATGTTCAAGTATTCATGGTAGATTTTGGGTTCATGTTTGAATTGGATTCTGACTTGAGTTCAGATTCAATTTCATGATCAAGTATTCATGTTCGGTTTTAGATTTAGGTTTGAGTTTTGAATTTAGACATGAGTTAGACTCAGACTTAAGTCATACACTTTAAACTGATTTAGATCTTGAATTAGGTTCAGGAGTTATCGGTAACTGCTGCACATGGACGGCAGGATTTGTGTATTTTTCCAAGACAATTACCATTGATAACACCATTAAGTTTTTTACCATAAATAGACAAGCACTCACTTTCTACGGCTCCTTGAGGCTCAAGAGAATTGATCCCGCTTAAACCTATATTTACTAAAATCCTTAAATGTAATTTTATATAACTCGAGGGGGTTTTATGAAAAATATTTTTAGTATAGTTTCAAAATAACCTCGAGAAATTAATTATATTATTTAGGGTTTCAATGAATGTGAATTTTAAGGATTTGAGGTTTTTTAGTGATAGTTACTTTAACTTGAATAGCTCATGGTATTTTACTGCAAAACTTGTATTGTATTGGTATCTTGATGGTATTTTGATGAAATTTGTGAACTTTCAACTTTTAGAAAAAAAATGTAAGTTTGTTGAATTTTGAAAATATATGGATTTGTAATATTTATATAATTATAAAAAGTAAATTTTATTAAAGTAGAAAAATGCGTTTTTCTTAAAAATCGTATTTAAAATCTTTCGAGATCGAATGCTCTGTAAGGAGGTCTGCATCTCGCTCTACTAACCTAAGGATGTGCGATAATCCGTACCATCCAATAGCGGGTCCCCTAAAAAGGGTTGTAGAGGTTTAGTTGCAAAGGAATTTTAAAATACAATTCCAAAGAAAACCGTTTTTTATAGTAGATGGTATTTTAATGAAATATTGTGTTCGTAACTAAAAATACGCTCGAAGAGTATCGTGCTATGGAAACCATGTGTGTATGTAAGAAGTAGGTCGTTACCCCGTGAAATTTTCTAAAGGTATAATTAAGCAAAACAATTAAATATGGTAGATACAAAGTTCATGATATTTTAATGTAAAATTTGATTTAAAGTTATATTTCATGTTTAGTGAAAGTTTGTTCGAAACATTAGTTTTATGTTAACAAGTAAGGTGTAGAAATATGAATGAGCAATGCTTAAGAAAAAATGTAAGTTCTAGGGTTTAGAATAAAATGTCGGTATTAACTCCACTTACTGACATGTTTTGAAAAAGAGATTTTTAAAGAGGAAGAACAGAAGTTGGAAGGGACTTACCGTTGATTATGTCAGGAAGAGGTAGAAGAAGGGTAGGAAAGCTTTGGGGTGTCGCGGAAACGCCGGGATTAGCTTCGATCTTCGCCGAAAGTTGATCTCTTGCTAATTTCACTTGTACTCTTCTTGTACTTAGAAAACTTTGAGAATTTTGGCTAGAATTTTCAGAATGAAGACGGGCTAAGGCATGTGGTAGTATTTATAGTGTGGAATTAGGGTTTTAGAATTAAAAAGATGAATTAAAATGCATTAAAAATGTGATAAATGGGGAATTGAAGGGTCTCTGTTTGATTGCAGAGTAATCAAACAGTGCATGGGAGTTAGGGGCAGGGGAAAGGGTTTTTGTGCAAAGCCCGGGGAACTTTAGCCACGGTTGAACCGTCGGCGCCGACCCAAACTAGGTTTCCGCCGGTCGATCTTAGGAATGGGGCCAGTGGATTCATGCCACGTGTTCCTCTCTGTATTAATACTCTTTTGCACATGTTTATTTCTTCAGACTTTTCATTTTTATGTACATTGCAGTGTAAACTTTTGGGCTTTCAAAAATTTTAAAAGAAAAATCAGAAAAAATATAATGTGTCTGATAGGGTTCGAACACAGGGGCTATGTCACAGCAGTGCAAGCATTTACCAGTGAGCTACAATTGCTTTCTTGCTATTCTTAAACAAGATATACTTATAACTTATACTCAGGCTTGTAAACTCCTTTCTGTACATTAAAAAGAAAAATTTTGTACAGAAAATTTAGAGTCGTTACATTCCATCCTCCTTATAAAAATTTCGTTCTCGAAATTTATAGAAGGAAGTTGTAATAGATTCAAAAAAAAATTAGATTATAGTGGTGGTGAAAGAACTACTAATATTATACTGAAAGTGCATGAAAATGTTTGAAAGAACGAAAGGATGCAAGAATTTTGAAAAGGCTGAAAAGATGGGAAGGGATTTACCAGTGTTACCTTGACCTATAGCCTCGGCTTCCACGGCCGCCAAAGTGTAAGCCTGACGTCTCAGCACATTTCTCTTTGCATGTTGGTACATCGATGGCTGACGAGATAAAGGCAGTCCGCGTGGAGGTGGTGCAGGAAGAGCTAAACGAATAAGTGGAGCTTGGATAGCTGATCTAGCTGCAGGGGCTGGGCCAGTTCGATTGTGTGGGCAAGTTCCTATGGTATGTGAGGATGATCCACATATCAGACAAAGACCGTTTGCTCGACGGCAATCCTTGACTTGGTGTCCGATCCTCTTACAATAGATGCAGAAGTTTGGTTCAGTCTTGGAAAATAATCCTCCTCGCATCATAGCTGGCGCTGGGAGAGTTGGCCTAGAAGAGGCTCCTCCGGTAATCTGATGGGCGAGACGTTTCATACCAACCGACTGTGGCCTTCCTTTCTTCTTAATGACAGCTTCATAGTGACGGGCTGACTTCAAAGCTGTGTCAGGTATTCTCCCGTTGCTAGGGCAGTCTGGATCTTCGGGTCTAATCGTTGCTAGAAGCGCCTGGCTCTGATTTCTGCAGTACGAATTAGATGGGTGGTGAATCTGCTGAGCATGGTGAATTCAGTATCGTACTCGTCCACTGACTTATCCCACATGGATCCTTATTGCAGGTGAATGAATTTCTATCCCATCTCGAAGTGCATGGTTTCTAGAAAATACTTGGCATCAAAGAGATCAAGAAAATTATTCCACTCGATTGGTTGCTCAAGGAGGCTCTCTTGGGCCTTCCACCAGATTCCGGCATTGTCAGTAAGCTAGAGTTTTGCTATTCTGACCCAAGCCATCTCTGGAACTTGAGCTGTGACTAGGTCATATTCAATACTTTGTGCCCATTCCTCGGCCTCAAGTGGTTTCTCCTTCTCCTTCCCTTAGAAGTTTTTACGATGTAACGCCCGAAACTGTTTCACTCCCAGTGCTTCTGTTTCAGAGCGGATGAAACTCTGTCGAAGGAGAGCAGTCTGCTCCTGCAAAGTCATGCTTTGAGCCTGTTGACCTTTAAGTAGGCTTTTGATAGCCTCCAGATTATCATCTGTTCTGTGAGTGGAGCGGTTACGGTAGGTAGTAGAACGGTAAAGATAGGTGGTGGTGTACTTCCATCGTTGTTGCTAGGGTTGCTGGGAGAATCCATCACCTTAGATAGAGAAGAAGGATTATGTTAGATTTAACGGAACTTGAATTATAAGGAATGTAAAGTTGTTGAATCTCATATTTCTTATTATATATTGCTTATGACTTCATGCAAAACGGGACCTGCATGGGCCGCCAACAAATCCTGTCACACCCCGCTTCCCAGTAGACGGAAGCAGGTACGTAACGAGGCCCGCGACGTATTTATTTCGCGAAGATCATTTCTCGGAATAAATACGCTAAGCGTAAAATAAGAAATATAAAATGATAAGAAAATAAACATGAGATTTAAAATTAAATAACTTTATTTACATTCAACTTGATTCATTTACAATATATGATTTTAACTGAAAGAAAATATAAGGATGGAAATGCCTAAACATGTGGCATACATAAACTGAGAAAAGGTAACTGGTCTAGGCCTGAGTCTCGGTCTGATCGTGCTCTTCCTCTGAGATGTCTACCTATTCAGTCTCTACAGTATCTGACGAACATTCTAAGAAAACAGAGAAAGGTGAAATCCCCGTCAGCGAACTTTCGCTCGGTAAGTCCCAAGGAATGAAGTGAAATATAAAGTGTAATGATAAGGAAAATATATATCATGAACAATGGATTATGAAGTATAATGTGTCAGCATGTCGTTTAATATAAACATGGCGAGTTTATATAGCATGCAGTTTTATCGTAATATATGTGAACAAGTATGGTAATGTATGACAAATAGATAAGCATGATAGAATGAGTGTAACATTTCAGAAAAATAAAATATTATTTTTGGAATTTAAATAATTAAAATAATAAATTTGATGGATATTATAAAAGTACGGAGATTAGTTTTAATGAAGTAGTATGATTATATTCTTATAGTTTGGAAAATAATTGGAAAATTAATATGAATTATTGATTTTGAAAGAATTTATGTGATTTGGACATTTTATAAATTATTATACAATTATTTGTATACAAGATTATGCTAAACTTGATTAATATTTCACTAATTATGCATAAATCTTGTTTATGTACATGGCATACAACAAAATATGTTGCGAAACACTTGTTATATTTTTGTTTTTAACCATGGCTTCTTTTCCTTTTTCTAAAATGATTTTTTTTAAAAGAAAAAGAAAAAGGAAATAAAATATGAAGAAATATTTTGTGATGTGGGGGACATGAGGTATGGCAAGGGGGGAGAGAAGGGGGGTTTCTCTACATGGTTCCCTTCACCATTCTCATCTTCATCTCATTTTCTCCTTCTCCTTCATCTCCCTCATCCTTCACCTTCTCTGCCACCCTCAAACACCCTCCAAAACACCCCAAAACACCATGCTCCCTTCATAAAAATCACTCCAAATCTCACTATAAACCCCATGGATAGATCAAGTTAGGACTTTGAGGCACTTGGGCAACCCTAGAATTTTCTTGAGTTGACACATGAGGTATATTTCCACCCTTTTATTAAGTTTCTAGTTTTCCTAATATCCTATAGTAGTTTAGAGCTAACTAATGAAGTTTAGTGATCTTGGAAAGTTCCAAGATGAGCTTTAGGAGATTTTATGAATTGAAAAGGTGTAATTGAGCTGTAATTAGTGACCACGACCCATGTAGTGTTAGAATTATGGACTAAACCTGAGAATGAACCCCAAACTAGAAACTTGGGAATCTCCGATATCGGGTTTTTTGGGAATTGTGATGTGTTATTGAGAATCTGTTATAACCCGGAGACTCTAAAAATTATTTTGCCAATACAGTGAGACGAGCAGGCACCTAGGAAGCTACACTAAAAACATGAGCCCCTATAATCTAACTCGGGCCGTAGATTTATTAGATATGGCCGCAATTTGCGGCCATATTTTGGACTTAGGGTGTGATCTTTGGTTTACAGCTCCATCATCTGATAATTTGATCTATCCTATATGCAAAATTGCCTAATTCAACCAAGGGTAAAATCTGGGAGTGTTTTTCAAAATTTTTGTTTTCGTTTTACAACTTTTAATGACTTGAGTTTTGGTATTTGGGTTTTGACTCGGTCGTTTGACGTTTTTACGTCAACGTCGAGAGTTGATTAGTTATTCTTACACGCGTAGACCATAGGTTCTAACCTATGTATGACTCATTTGCCGTATCGGTTTTCGTATGCGATTCTTGTTTACGATAAGACGTGTTTGAACTGTAGGTACCTTCGCGTGGACTTCAGGACGACAAGGAGAACAAGGCGTTCATCGACTTCGACTGAAGCGAGAATCGAAGGTGAGTAGATGTATATCAATGGAGGAAGTCGGGTGGATGGCGTATAGCACCCTCGCAACCGTAGAATAGGATATCTCTATATTATATATATATATATATATATGTTAATGAAAGACTTGGATACTTAGCAAATAGGCTTTTAGGAGACCGTAGGATTAGAATAAGCATACTCGTAGGAAGGTATAACCTTAGCCTCTTTTATCTTAGTTGCGAACCTTTAGGGTATATATTGTCACACACACGCACGCGCGCACGTGATTTATTGTGTGTATATGTATGTGTGTGTGTGTGTGTGTGTGTGTGTTTATACACACACATACATGTGAGATATGGATATTATATGTTAATGGATTGGAGTCGATATGATTGGACAAGATGTCAAGAGATTATAATATATGGTTGAGTTGAAAACATCATATATGATGATATATTAAAGGATCGCTGGACGATATATATATATATAACATGCGATAACATGTTATTTTATCAAATAATAGATTGTACGTGACCTTAGATCCATACCCATGATAATGATATTGTACGACGAATGATACCGTACGAACTATATGATATATGTTATTTGACTCGTGCCCTCGATTTTGAGGATGTCGTATGACGGATTTTACCGTACGAGATATATTTATGTGATGATTGATCCGCACTCTTGACTCGAGGATACCGTATTGTAACATTTCAGAAAGATAAAATATTATTTTTTGGAATTTAAATAATAAAATAATATATTTCATGAAAACTAGTCGATTTGCGAATTTGGGGCTTTCGTAAAATGGTATAAGTATATACCAATATTTGGAAAATAATTGGAGATTAATATGTATTATTTATTAAAAAGTCATTATTGGATTTGGACATTTTATAATTAATTATATGCAAGTTTAAATTAAAACTTGATTAGTGCACTACTAATCACGATTAAATCAAATCTGTATTTTTAATTAGCCATGGTTAGTACACCATGACATGTTGTACTTTGTTGCATGTTTGTTCATTTGCACTTTATTACTTGTGATTTATTTGAGTGAGGAAAAAGAGAAAAGAAAAAAAAAGAGACATGATTGAGGTGAGGGAGTGAAGGACAACATGATGAGTATGGGCATGAGAGAGAGAGAGAGAGCATGGCATGGAAGAGAGAGGGAGCCTTGACCAATTCTTCATCTCATTTCTTCACTTCACCGTTTCTTTAACTCCTTCTCTTCCTCCTTTACCCTCCTCTATCTTCATGAATCACCACAAAAACTTAGCAAAAACATCACACTTCCTTCACTAAAAATGACCAAAACCTCATCCTAAACCCTATGGACCAATCAAGTGGAGATTTTGAGCACTTTGGGCAACCCAAGAATTTTCTTGAGTTGCCAAATAAGGTAATCCCTACACCTTTAGTTAAGTTATTGTGTTTAATATATCCTACTGTAGTTTAGAGTTAAACTATTGTGGTTTTGTGATCTTAGAAATTTTCAAGTTGATGTTTAATGGGAGACTTGACTTGTAAGTGGTAAATTAAGCTGTAGTGAGTGTTTGTAAAACCTTGGTGATGATTTTACTGGCCAAGACCAGAAATTAGAAACCAAACCACGAACTTAGAATTTTCCGACATCGATTATTCGACAAATTGTTATGGTATTTTTAAATCTGGGATGACCCGAGAGACCCATAAATTAAGTTCCTATGACAGAAAGACATGCAAGCTACCTAGAGTTTTCCCTTGAAACCCGAGCCCCTCCCCTTCAATCTTGGCCGCGGATTAATTCCCCCAGGCCGCAATTTACGGCCTGGTCAGGGAGAAATTGGGTGGATTTTGGTGAGTGGATCCCTTATGTGATATCTAGAGCAACCCTATATGCAAAATGTCCTAGTTTGGCACAGGGTAGAATCTGGGAGTGATTTCCTTTATTGCTGATTTCGTGTTATGCGATTTCTGAAACTTGGTTTTTATATTTGAGTTTGGATTTGGCCGTTAGACGTTTGTATGTCAACGACGAGGGTTATTGGGTTGTTTTGCATGCGTAGGCTATAGGTTCTAACCTATGAGCACATCGTGTGCCGTATCAGTTTTCCGAACTTGGTTTTAATAAGATTACGATGTGTTTTGGCTGTAGGTACCTTTGTGTGGACTTCTAAGACGACGAAGCACATTGACTTCGGATAAGTAAGGAGTTTAGCAGGTGAGTAGATTTATATCTACAGAGGAAGTCGGGTGGATGGCGTATATCACCCCCGCAACCGCAGCGCTAGAGTTATATATATATATATGTATGTATGTATGTATATGTATGTATATATGTATGTATGTATATGTATATATATATAGTCTATAGGGTTATTAGAATACTATATGCGATAGTAGTAGACATGATAGAAAGATATATCTCTAGTTCCATTTTCTTAACCTTTGAGCTATATATACACATATATGGGAAAAAGGAAATTATGATATGATGATACGAGTTGTTATGATACGATATAATGATATAAGGCTGTCACGCCCCGCTTCTCAGTGTACGGGTAAGAAGACGCGACGATGCCCACTACGTATTTACTCAGAAGTAAACACGCTAAGCGTATCTAAGCAATATAATATAAATATACACAAGAAGAAATGAATGTAAATTAACAAAAACTTTTATTTATTAAACTTCTCTTTACAAGTACTACTGAAAATGTAAATACAGGAATGGAAAGCAATGCCTAAACAACGGCATGACCTGAAAAGAAAATATATACAAGTATCTAGAGCTTTATGTCAATGGCGAACTGCTCCAAGTTTTCAGTACTGGGCTCAACCTCCAAAGAGTCCGAACCACCTAACAACATTCTAAAGAAAAAGAGAAGGAATATCGTCAGCGAACAATCGCTCGGTAAGTCCCAAAGATAGGTAAGAATAGACATATATGAGAATATAACTGGTGAGTTTGTTATGTTAATGCAGTTTTTTGTAGCTTGGTACATAATATGCTAGTGTATACGAGAGGAGTCCCACTATTCCGGAGACTAAGGTATACGGAGCACAAGGAACCGTTAAGCCACGAAACAAAAGCAATGGATATTCAGGTTAGGTGTATTAAAGTGACCGTCCCATGCCATTTCTAACACATTCCGTACCAGTCTACCCCTTTAAAATCCCGTAATGTATTTTGTATTGATTGTATTGTTTTGTTTTATAAATAGAAGACTTGCCGAAACCATGATATCATGTAAACGAAATGGATATAAATGGATAGTCATGTAATCAGAGTATATCCATGGTTCGGTTCAATTGAGTCATGTTGATATAGATTGAATTCTGTTATAAATGGATTCATGTTGAAATGTAGTTATACTTGAATCATATTCAATGATAGATTGATTTCATATTAGAATGAGACTCTGTCTGAGTCAGACACTTTAAATGAAATTGAACTCCTGAATTATTTTTGATGTTATCGGTAACTGCTGCACATGGACGGCAGGATTTGTGTCTTTTTCCAAAATAATTATCGTATTGATAACACCGTTTTTAGGTTGTCTACCTTAGATAGACAATCACCCATATTCTCCAGCTCCCTGAGACTCAAAAGAACCGGTTTTGCTTAAACCTATATTTACTAGGGTCCTTATTGTAAATTAATATAACTTGAGGGGGTTTTATGAAAAATAGTTTTGATATATTTTCAAAATACACTTTAAATATTTAATTATCGTCTTTAGGTTTTTCATGGATGTATATTTTAGAATATAATGTTTTCTATTGAATAGAACCTAGATTATATTGTATATGATATTTTAATTTAATATTGGAGTTGTATTGATTTGTAATGGTAGTTTCATGAAATTTGTGTTTCCTTTGATTTAGAAAACATGAAATACATATATTGTATACTTAAAGTAGATATTTTGATAATATATATATATATATATAATAGAATTTATTTATTAAATAGAAACCACGTTTTTATTAAAATTGTAATACAAATTCCATCGAGACCCAATGCTCCTTGCGGAGGTCTGCATCTCGCTCTACTAGGCCCGAGGATGTGCGATAACCGGTACCATCCCGATCGGGGTTCCCCAAAATGGGTTGTAAAGGCGCATTGCAAGGAATTAAATAATACACTTTTAAAGAAAACGGTTTTTGAATGTTTATGGTATTTAAATGTAAACTTGTATTTTCCCACAAACTAATATTTCAAAAGTCATCGTGCTATATCAAAAATGTGTGTTGTGATGAGGTATGTCATTACCTCGTGAATTTTCTAAAGGTAATATGGGTAAAATGAATAAGCAATGCCGTATGTAAACATGATGATATTTTACCATAAAAATAAAATAGAAGTTGCAATACATATTATTTTGAATTGAAACTTGTTGTGAATGTTGTTTTATGTTTGTTAAATACTATAAGAAGAGATGGTAATTTGTTGTTTAAGAAAAATTTGAGTTTTTAAAGAAAAGAGAATCGGAAGTCGGAATAACTCTGCTTCTGACAAGTTTTGAAAAGTGGAAGTTTTAGACTAGAGATTGAGAAGGGGAGAGGGGACTTACAATTTGTAAAGAAAGGGAAGAGGTAGGGTGAACTTAGGAAGGCGTCGGGGAGTCATTTCGTCGCCGAATTCTTTCCGAAACGTCGCCGGAACTTTGACCTTTTCTAACTTCACTTGTATAACTTTGGACTTAGAATTTTTAGAGAGTTTTCATAAAGGATTTCTGAATGAGGAGGGGTAAAATGTAGTGTGGTATTTATATGGAAAATTATGGTTTATGGTAATGAATTGAGAATTAAAAATGTGCATTAAAAAATGGATTTAAGAGAGGAATTATCACTCCCTGGATGAATGCGGAGAAATCAAACAACATGGGTGTAGTGGGTTAAGCGAAGGGGTGCTAGGGTTAAATTTTAGGGGCATTCCCTATGGACTAGCCCGGCGGTGCCGATCCCCTCAACTCATCTTGCTGGTCCAATCCGGTGGGATGGGCTCTGGATCTTGGCCACGTGTCCCTTTCACTTGGTATACCTCAGTGCTCGTGTTTGATTTTTTTATGACTTTTCATTTTACGCGTTTTGCGCGTGTAAACTTTTGAGCTTCTAAAGGTTTAAAAGAAAATCAACAAAAAAATGTGGCTGGTGGGATTCAAACACAGGGACTACGTCACAGCAGTGCAAGACTTTACCAATGAGCTACAAGTGTTTTCTTGCTGTTCAAAAGCAATTTAAATACTTATAGCATACACAGGTTTGCAAATATTCCATTTGTACATTAATTTTTAAACAAATTTTCTATACACTGAAACAGAGTTGTTACATTCTACCCTCCTTACAAAAATTTCGTCCTCAAAATTTACAATTAATTTAAGGACTAATTTACAAACAATTGAGGGTGTCTTGCATGCATATCATCCTCACGTTCCCATGTTGATTCTCATGGTGAGTATTTTCTCCACATCACTCGAACCAAATTTACTTCCTTGTTCCGAAGTGACTTTACCTATCTATCCAGGATTTTAACAGGTTGCTGCTCACAGGATAAGTCTGGCTGTACAGCGAGCTCGGAGTGATCAAGAATATGACTGGGGTCACTAACATGCCTTCTGAGTTAGGATATGTGGAATACGTTGTGCACTTCTTCTAATGAAGGTGGAAGTGCCAAGCGATAAGACGCTTCTCCGACTCGTTCGAGTATGTCGAACGGTCAAATATACCTCTGTCACTCCCCACTTCCCAAAAGAAGGTGAAGAGTGGCGTGGCATGGTCCGCAACCTAACTGTATTGAAGATGGTCTATTCAATACAGTTACGTTAAGCGTAAGAATAAATCATAGTATGCAGGGTTGTGTACAAAAATAAAAAAATAAAGCGAAAGGCATTTATTTCCATTAACCAAACTTTATTACATCTCAAAAGAAAGAGTAAAATAAACTAAGTAGTTTAATTACATCGAGGAGAAACAAAACCCCTAAACATGTGGGCAACAATAAAAATTAAATCTAGCTAATCTTCGATCGTCCAGTCTGCATAATCTTCATAAGCTGGCTTCACACCTAGATCCTCGCCATAATGCTCATTCTTATCTGACGGACATTCCAAGGATAGAGGAAGAAAAGGAAGGTCCGTCAGCGAGTTATACTCGGGTAGGATTGCCTCATAAGAAAGTAAAGGTATAGAAACGAACAGGTATATATAATGAATATGATGTACATGTGTATAAATGTATGAGGTTATATACAAATTAGATATGTGAATATGAGTAGGTTGTGTGAGGTATATGTTTGGTAAAGGTTCAAGTCACATATTCAGTCTAAGAGTTAGATCAGGTTAAACAAGGTGTGTATGGATGGAATTGACGGGTGAACATACTCGTATCCTTGAGGTATCCCATGACTAGCTGGAAGCAGTATGAGCTGGTGCTCGTGCCTGGGATGGCAATCAATATGGTAGCGCGAACATCCCCGAAAGGTGTCTCATGACTACGATGGAGTTTTATCTAGCGTGAATATCACTCAAGTGCACAGGTATTACCATCCTTCAGTTCCATAATAAACAACAAGTCTAAACTGGTAAAATATCCACATCCAAGATACTGAATAACACGTGTCTCATGAAGAAAGGTAGATAAGGTAACAGGTAGGTATATCATATGATGTGGGTTTAGTGTTGAGTATCAATAGGTATTGTAAAAATTTTAGTTTGTTAAACAAGGGTCCGGATACTCGCGATTATTCCGTTGTGGCCATGGAACAACAACTGGGGAAGTGAGATATACCATTTCACTTCCCGGGATCTTGATTGAGTAGTAGGGGAATCCGAGTTCCGAATTTCCTTGCCTAATCAAACTACCCATCCCCGTGGTTTAGTATAAAGGTTTTGACGAATTAGAGTTAGCGCGTATACCTCTAGGCATGGAATTTCCACATTGTATAGTCGTCCATATTTTGGACTGTTCACCCAGAATATCGGGATCTTCATATTTTTATAGCCGTCCACACTTTGGACTGTTCACCCGGAATATCGGGATCTTCATATTTGTATAGTCGTCCACACTTTGGACTGTTCACCCGAAATATCGGGACCTTCATATTAAGTATTCCATACCTAGGTCCGCGCATTCTAACCCTAACCGTATCATGTTTTGTATATGTCAGGTATGTCATAAACTGAAAATTTATTTTTAAAAGTATTGATCTCGTTTAATATAGCCTTCCACAACCACTCGTTTTATTTTCTAAAGTTCGTAAAATACGTCGTGTCATCTTAGGGAAAAGCTTAGTAAAAAAGAATAATAGTGTTTAATTATCTTTTATTACTTCTAAGAAAAACCAGGAGATTTGGGATATTTATCATTTTGGAAAAACATAATATTTTACGGAAAATATCCTTTCGATAAAAGGTTGTGGTGTTTATTTGAAAATCTTTTGCAAGAGGTTTTTATTTGAAAATCTAGACTGCTCCTAATGTTCCAAAAGGATAAGTTGTGAGGTCCTCAAATCGCCTCTTCACCGCCAATTGTGGCCAGGTAAGCACAAGTGAGGAAAGGAGGGATCCGCTCACGAATCACCGTGAGACGGGCCTTTTAAAGTTACCTTTCTCACTTGTCTAACCTAGGCACCACAAAATCTGGTTTAGATAAACGACCGATGCCTACAACCTTCCTTTGTCCTAAATTGGTGTTATTTTAAAATTACCTTTTAATAAGATACTAAAAATTCTTTTTGAAAAGATATCGTTATTTAAATTTAGTATTTCCTTCTTTAAAAAGGTTAAAGGGGGTTTAACAGTATTATAGTAGTTGATGAAAAAGTGTAAGTAAAATATACGTATGTCGTATCTAAAATATTTATTTCACATATCTTATCTCTTATGGATATTTTAAACAAATATAATATTTTAATTAACGAGGGTATTTTGTGGAAGTAACCTATTTCGAGATCATTTTAATAGTATGGGTAAGTGTGGATATATCAGAGGTGAAATGACAATTCATGGGTTATGACATTAAGTATATCAGATTCCAGGTATTATGGGTGTGCAATATATTTTTGTGTGCAGAGGAAATTAAACACCGTTTTAAAACATGGGCTAACATTATCATTATTGAGGGTACAAGGAAAAGGTATGCACAAATATTATAACAACTTTTTAAATAGGGGTTGATGATTATAAGTTGGAACTAGGTTATTTAGAAAGAAGGTGACAGGAAAAGGGGAGAGAGACGGATCCTACCTTTGATTAGGGTTTAGACGTAGACAGTTGAAAACGTAGGCTTATGCAAAACTCCTCAAAATCTCCGCGCCCCGATTTTTCCTCTGCAATTGGATGGAGCCGTTGCATCGGCGTCGTCGATACGAAGACACCGGTATTTTTTTCTGAATTTTTGGAGTTCTGAGGTGTGAGAAATTTAGGTTTGAAGGTGTCTATTTATAGGGTTCAAAAGGCAACAAGAAAATCCAAAAATTTGTTAAATCGCACGGAAAATCATGCCGGCCAATGATTGCGAATCATTTGTTAATGATTGCGCCCGCCGCCATGTTTCGTGGCCGTTGGATCTTGATCCAACGGCCGAGATCGCGCCGCCGAGCCCCCGTCGCCGGCCACGTGTCGACACGCGATATGCGTGCGCCTGCGAGTGGAGACCACGCGTTTTCGCGTGGTCCCCACCACGTGGGTGCCGCCGCGTGGGTCTGGGCCGTTGGATCTTATGATCCAACGGTCCAGGTTAAAGGGGTTTTAAATATATATATATATATATATATATATATATATATATATATATATATATATATATATATATATATATATATTATTTTAAATGTCGAATTTGGTTTTAAAAAATTGTTAAAAATTGTTTAAAATACGGGAAAATTATGGAAAAAATTCAGAAAATATATTTTGTTGTTATCTTTAGTATAAAAATAATTTTGGGCTAAAACTAAATAATTTAACCATTCCTATGGTTTTTAACTAGTTATTAAAATTATATAATATTTAGTTTATCCTTTAAAATATTTTTAATTACGAATTAATTACTTTAATTGATAATAAAAATATGTAGATTATTTTAAGGCATTATAAAATTTTATTAAAACATTTTAAGCCTATAGAAACAATAAATAGATTTTAGAAATTTCCTTTAATCATATTTAATGCTTTGAAAATTATTAACATTACTTTAAAAATTATTCTTCTATAAAAGAAATACGTAAATAATTATTTGATAGTAGAAATTTAAATAAAATGTATTTTATTAGGTATTAGAAAATATGGTCGTTACAATCTACCCTCCTTACAATAATTTCGTCCTCGAAATTTCAGAAGGTAGGTCAAGAAAAGAAAAAGATCGCCAAGAAGGGTTTATCTTGGTTGAAAATTTTGGGGTGCCGCTCTCTCGTCCCATTTATTCGCTTCCGTATATGTCTGCCTAGTAGTTCTTTCTTCATATAGCTCTAGCCAGCTGGATTGTCTTGTTACTCAAGGTTTCCTCCTTCTAGTATTCCGACCGGTTGCTGCTCGTAGGTTATGCTAACCTTTTCGTGATCTCGGAACGATCAAAAGTATGGCTAGGGGTGCCAGCATACCCTCTTAGCTGTGAGATATAAAAGTATTATGCACGCCCTCCATAGAAAATAGCAAAGCTAGTCTATGCACAAACCCACCGTCTCCTTCCAAGATGTTAAACGGCCGATGAGTCGTGGGCTCGCTGCATTGTATCACCATCTCCATTTTTTTTTTGCAATCATGTCAATCTTACAAATTCTCCATCTTCGGGGTCGTCCCAATCAATCGGCACTTCTCCCATATAAAACTTGACCCCTCTCATCCGCTTCATGTGTTTCAACCATCAGTGTTCCCATGTTCTGCTTAGAGTAGTGTTTCTATATCTTCAAGATAAAAATTACCATCGCCAGTTCTAAATCTGAACATGATAGTTGCATGCACAAGTCGTTAGTTGTCTTGACGCATATGCAACTATATCGCCGTGCAGATACATCACATCACCAAGTCCCTTCTCCGAAAAAAAAACGTTGTGAATGTTTAAAACTTCTGGGTTTGCTAAGAATTGCAAGAATGGTTGTGATAGTTACGATCTACCCTCCTTAGAATAATTTCATTTTTGAAATTTTCAAAGGAGTGGCCACTACTAGGCACGGAAATCAGTAACGCTGTCAGGAATCCTCTTTGCTGCATGTGTCGCTCCCGCGAGTTGGTGTATCACTTGACGCATGGAAAGTCTCTCTGTTGTCTTGCCACATGGTATCAGCCTTCTCGGCTGTCATGGTGAAAGTCTGGCGTTTGGGTCCATTCCTCTGCGCTTGCTGAAAAACACGCTTCTGTGATGGCAAGGGTGGTCCTTTTAGTGATGCCCATTGACAGGCTGGTTTAGTGGCGGAAGGTGGCTGGTTTCCCTGTGTTGGTGACACATAGTCAGCCGGCTTGTTGACGGGGTCTGATTGTCTCCCCCTCTGAGGACAGTCCCCAATAGCATGATCCAGAAACCCACAAACTATGCAAAGTTTATTCACAATGCAACAGTCTCTCATGAAGTGTCCGGCTCTACCGCAATGGTTGCATATAACGGCTGGTTTTCCGAAGATAGTTGGTCTGGCTGGTCTCTTTGGGTTGTTGTCTCCCGTTGGATCTGGAAGATGACCCCTCAAGAATTTGATTGGCTGGTCGCTTAATGCCAGTCAATCGGTCATCCTTCCTCATCCATCTCTGAAGGTCTTCAAAGTTTCGTACCGCCTCTAAGATTTCATCATAAGTTGATAAGGTAGCAGAAGACATGGAGGACTGCGTCTTCAGGTCCAATCCTTGTCGGAATCTCTTAGCATAAAGTTCTGGGGTTGCCACAAGATGATGCACGAACCGACTTAACCTTGCGAATTCCGAAGCGCACTCGTCCACCGAATTATCCCACATGCTCCCTTGTTGAATGTTCCCCTCCGAACGGCGGCCGAGACGCGGGGACGTCTATGCCTGAGGTTTGGGGCAGATGCTAATTGGTGCTATCCGTCCACCTCTCCGAAGATGCCAAGTTGATTTATGGCACCGTGTATCGAAGGTTTGAGCGGATGCGTCCGATGTAGCAGACTTCGTCAGATTCCCCCTCACTTGAGAGGTTTTTTGATTGTGGGGACGCTCTTCCCTGCAGGCGCAAGCCCCTGCAGTTAATTATGCTACCGCGTTGCGGTAACAACTTTCTCCTTCTCCAGATGGTCACTTTGTGTCGTGTGTGTTTGTTTTATTTGTGGTTGCCCGTGGATTGTTTACGGAGACCTGGTTATGTCGTCGCCCGTAGGGCGTGGACTAGTCCAAATCCGTATTTATCTTAGATTTGGGTTTGGGGGTTTGGTTTGAGGATACGTTAGCCATATTTGAGGCTAAGATCAACTCAAACGTTTGTTAAGGATACGTTAGTCTAAGTTGAGACTAAGATCAACTTAACGGGATCGTTTAGATCCGACAAAAAAGCATTTAGGGGCTCTATTGTTCCAGTTTAGGGACATGGTGGTCCATTGAATGTATGGCCGTCGGGACCCGTCACCTCTCTGATGACGTTGAAGGATTACAACGACAAATATCAGAGGAGTTCAGAGATGTACCCTTGAACCGAAGTTGATTGGGGGGATTCATAGTCCAGTCTGTTTGAAGGTTTAAGGATACGTTAGCCATATTTGAGGCTAAGATCAACTTAAACGGGATCGTTTAGATCCGACAAAAGAGCGTTTGGGCTCTATTGTTCCAGTTTAAGGACATAGTGGTCCATTGCTAGTTTAAGGACATTGCGGTCCGTAGGTAGTTTAAGGACATTGCGGTCCATGGGTAGTTTAAGGACATTGCGGTCCATTGTTAGTTTTAAGACATCTCGGTCAAGGTTAAGGACGTCGTAGTCCATGGGTTTAAGGACCCCACAGTCCATTATTAGTTTTAAGACATCTCGGTCAAGGTTAAGGACGTCGTAGTCCATGGGTTTAAGGACCCCACAGTCCATTGTTAGTTTTAAGACATCTCGGTCAAGGTTAAGGACGTCGTAGTCCATAGGTTTAAGGACCCCACAGTCCATATCTTGATTTAAGGACGCATTAGTCCATGAGTTTAAGGACCCCACAGTCCGTATTAATGTGTGGTTGTCGGGACCCGTTACCTCTCTGAAGACGTTGAAGGATTACAACGAAAAATATCAGAGGAGTTCCGAGATGTACCCTTGAACCAATGAGTTGGTTGAAAGAGCAGATGTGCTCAGTTCAAGATGATTTGAGGACTTATGGCCAATTTGGGCTAAGTCCAATTGTGTTTGAGATATTGGCTCTCTGCTGGTCCATTGAAGGAGAGGCTTTGCCTTTGAAACTTAGCCGATTGGGCTAAAGCTAGTGTTAAACACTAGAAACCAACAGTGTTGAACACTGGGAATAAAATTAGCAAGTTAGTGTTAAGCACTAAAAGATAATCAGTGTTAAACACTGGGAGCAGAGTTTTCGCATTAGTGTTAAACACTGCCAATAGAGTTTTCCAAATTAGTGTTAAACGCTAAGAAAATCAGTGTTAAACACTGAGGACAAAGTCTTCAGATTAGTGTTAAACACTAAGGAGAGAGGGGTCACGTGTGGACACGTGAGAGCGCCCTGATTTCCCTTATTTTATTCTGTAAATCGATGTTTAACTCTTTAGTTCTGGTGGCCATCACGTGCGAGCACGTGATGAAAGCCCATGCTCTGTGCGTTATAATGCTCACTAGGGGTCACGTGGTGACACGTGAGGGCGCCCTAGAGCTCTTTTCTATTCCTTGTGCTTCAGAGGTCACGTGGATCACGTGAGGCACTGCCTCAAAGGGCTTTATGTAGATCTTTGGGGGGGGAGGGTCACGTGGCGGCACGTGACCCTGCCTCTATGTATGTTGTTTAGAAGATCTGTTAATCTTTTTCCTCGTAGGGTTCAACCCTAATAAAAGCTTTAAATTACAGAGGAATTAAATTCCTACTTCCTTTTTGGAGATTTATATTCTGGAATAGAGTTTAACTCTGAATTTTCTGTAGGAATTAAATTCCTTCTATACATGAAGAACCGAATAGGGTTAAACCCTAATGAAGGCTTTAAGGAACTAAACTCCCATTCTCTGTTAAAGAATTATGATTAAGGGAATTAAACTCCCGTTGTTTCAACAGAACCAAGTTCTTAATCAGGGTTAAACCCTGTTTCTTTTTGTTCTGAAGGAATTAAATTCCCATAGCACAGGGTCAAGCCCTAATTTTATTTTAAAGGAATTGAATTCCTATAGTTCTGTGAGAATTAAATTCCCGTGCTTCCATTCCCTCTCTATGCTTTGAATCTGCATGGCAGGATCTCAACCCATTGAGAATTAAATTCTCAACTCAAGGGGAGATGTGCACTTTACAGATCCTCCACCAAGAAGAGAAGAAATATGTCCTTCTGTTTTACATCAGAGTTAAACTCTGTTGAGAATTAAATTCTCTTTCTCAATGAAACCTTCCCTTTCTTACCTAGGGTTTTCTTTTGCAGAAGATCCAAATTCCTCTCAAGTATCAAGGCTCTCTCTCTTTTCTTCCTTCTGCGTGTATATTCTTTTTTTTTGTCTCTTGGCTCCTATTTATAGGAGAAGCAAACGAGTCAATTAGTTTTTTGACGAATCTTCATTGAGAGATTTGATTTGCATCCATCATTCGTTTTGGACCTTTGGATTATTAGGTGAATTTTATTCACCATTGGATTTCAAATCCAGGGATTCTCCTTTGTTATTTCTGTTAGATTTAAAGGGGAAATCTTTCCAAATTCGAGATTTTTCCATAGATAGATGATATTTAATCACCTCTAAATCTTTAATTTAATCGATTGCTTTTGGAAAGATTTGAGAGGTCTTTTCTCAGAATTTAATTCTGTTGACAAATGGGCTTCGAAGTTGGTCACGTATGGCCACGTGACCCTTGGTCACGTGTGGCCACATGACCCCCTTGGAACAAGCCTTATTCCTTCTTTTTGCGCTTTGTTTTCTGGTTGCTGCTCAGCTATCACGTGCCACCACGTGACAACTGGTCACGTGTGAGCACGTGACCCTGACATGGAGCCTTCTTCTCGATTTAACTGGAGAATGAGTCTGATGTTTTGAGTGTCACGTGCCAACACGTGACCCTGGTCACGTGGAAGCACGTGATCTCTTCTGAAGCCTTTTTCTTGATTTGCTCAGGGAGTTGTTGGGTTTTGAAGCCGCTTTTGATTGTCACGTGCCAACACGTGACCCAGGTCACGTGGGAGCACGTGACCCTTTCTGAAGCCCCTTTTCTTTGATGTATTTGGGAAACTGAATTTGCCTTGCCGATACTTTTAGGTGTCACATGCCAACACATGATTGCTGGTCACGTGTAAGCACGTGACCCTCTTCTGAAGCTTTTTCCATAAGCTTTTCTGATTTTAAATCAGGAAACAAATGCCCCCACAGCGTTGTTCTCACGTGTCCGCACGTGAGTGCAACGCTGTCACCTTTTGTGACCGTTGGATTCTTTTAGGGATTTGGGGAGATGAATCGTTTCCATCGCCTTCTATAAATATAGGGGTCATCTCAGGGACGCCTCCACTTTGCTTGTCTTCCTCCTTGCAACTTTCTCTGAGAATTTAATTCTCTTCTTTCAGAGCTTAGTTCTCTGCCTTGAAACAATTTTCAGAGTTTAACTCTGTTTGAAAGGACTTCTTTCCCTCAGGTAATGTTCTTGGGCAAACGATGGACTTTCACATTCTTCTGCATTTTAAATTCAAAACAAGAGTTTTACTCTTTTAATATGAACCCATTTCCTTCAAATTCATCAACAGGAACAGAAAGCCATTTAATCTTCTAACTGTAGCTCTCTTAGGGCTTAAGCGGTCTTTAGGGAAATGATGATGACAATCTATGGATTTTAATTCCTTCCCAAAAATGTCTTATGGGAATTTAATTCCCTTTTCTAAAAGGAATTTAATTCCTGTGAAGAACTCAGTTTCTTCACATGGAGCCTTCTTGGGGCCTCTTGGCCCGAGGTTGTCCTTCTGCAATTGATGGAACAGGAGTTTTGTAATGATATCTTCTGTGGGAATTTAATTCCTTTGATCCTGTTGGATCTGTTGCGGGGCCCGAGACAGATTTGTCTTCTAGGGGGGATGTGTAGGGTCACCTGAATCTCAGTCTTTATTTAATGAGGATATTCCTTTTGTTTTATTATATCTATTTGGTCTCATTATTAATGAGCCGTCATCCGGATTCTGTGGGGCCCATGTGTTTTGTAGCCAATAGTCCCAGAAAACTCTGCTGTTGCTTTCTTTAACTAGTCTTCATGTTCATGCCTGGATATATATCGCTGACTTTGCTTTTAACGGTCTCCTTTTATTGGATTTCAGGTGCGATGGCTTCTGTTCCCTGCTTTCCCTTTTCTCGCTCGGAGGCTGCTTTTCCTCAGTCGCCATCTGATGAGGAAGCGATGGCGATGATCCGGGCCCATGACCCGAACTGTACCAACCTTCTTCAATGGGGATCTTGGTACAGTCAGATTATTCAGGGTCGCCGGAGTTTTCTTTGCGCGGTACCGACGGAGCCCACTTTCCCATTCTTACCGATGGATCCTCCGAGGATGGTTTTTGCTGTGGAAATGCCTAACTGGACTCCAACGGGGAGGCTCGAGCCTTCGACGACCGGTATTCCGAACCATCCGATCCCGGCCATAGACATCTTGGGGCGGCGTATCTGCCAGGGTGAGGCCCACCCGTGGGGGCAGATCTATAAGATAGGGCTCACTCCCCGACACCCTACGGGCTATCTTCTCTAGGCTCGCTACATCCTTGCCACCCATCGTGCGCGGCTGCAGAAGGTCGGGCTTTATCAGGCAATATACGCGTCACTCTTCCATTATAAGTCCCCGCATGTCTGGTGGGTTAAAGCGTTTTTGAACCAATGGAATCTTCCCACCAACACTTTCATCCTAGGAGATCGCGAGGTCTCGATCTCTCTTGCAGAATTTTATGAAATCTCGGGATTGCCAATCAGGGGTGCACTGTATGAGGAGTTATTGCCTCCTGACGAGTATGTCTTTGAGCCCGAGTCTGCACCGGCTGACGGCTTGTCTGTTGAGAACGCCGTTCGCCACAAGCGCCCCAGCTTGATCAAGGCGCTGGGTATTTTTGATCGATTGTTCACTGAGTCTGAGGAGCAGGGTGTTACTTTTAAAAGCTTCATTTCCCGCTTCCTTCGTGAGGACGTCATATCGAAGACTGCTCCGAAGTTTGCTAACATCAAAGACCCCTTTGGGTTCGGTCCGAAGAAGCTACCGACCGCTGAATCGGACCTGCCACAATACTATATTCCCATCGTGTCGCCGATGTCTTTTGAGTCCATTGCAGCACCCGGTATGGATGAGGAAACATTCTTCGTGGGGTTTGTCAGTGTTTGGCTCAGTTGGTTCGTTATCCCCATGCATCGCCGCTTCATGAGAGCCTCGGTTATCTACTCGGCTCATCGTATTGCTGAGGGGACGCGATTGGCTATCGGCATCCCGGCGTTGGCGCATCTTTATCATGGGTTGGGCACCGCAGCTAATACCTCTACTCCTGGTGTGGATGCGGTAAACTTTTCGCTTCATTATTTCACGTCCTGGATCGAAATGCACGTGTTGGGGGCTTTTGCCATGCATCAGAGGCCCTCATTTTACGATGCCTACCCCTTTCCACGACTTATGCGATTAGTGGATGCTTCTGCCGCCGACCCGACTCAGTTCGGGGCTATTCGGGTGCTGATTTCTCCTTACGCTGCCGCTGGCGGGATGGTTTTTAATGATCGGGTCTTGTCTACTCCCTCAGGTCCAGTTCAACAACTCTGGGATCTGTCAAAAGACAACGCACCTTCTTTGAAGCCCCGGGAGGCTGCGCACTTATATACAATTAGACCGGGCTACTTAGTGTTTCGCCAGGACAGTGCAGCTTTTTTCATGCGGTACAATCCGCATCGATTTGCCCGACAACTTGGATACGACCAGGGTTTTCCCTTCGAGGCTTTTATAGTCGCCCCAATCCCTTCGCTCGATGTCGTTCGCGATGCAGCTCATCATTTCATGAGGCTAAACACCGGCTCCCACTTCATTGTACCTGAAGCTGAATACCTGCCCCGGTGCGTGGGCGCATTTACGGGTTGGTATCTTCATCGGGTCAGCCCAATCATTCTTGAGGAAAGGAGGGTGCTTCTTGGCCATGATGCCCCTCCTCTGGTTCCAGGAGCTAAGCTGCGACCGAGGGCTCCGGTCCGCTTCCCTCTAAGGGATACCGGCACTGCGCTCATCCCAGGAGAATCGGAGGTGAACCTTACTCCAACGGCCGGTATGCCCCTGGGTTCCCGCTCGCGAGGTGGAAGGGCCCCGGTAGTAGCACCACCGCCTGTGGCAACACCGCCCCCCATGGCATTGACAATGACAGTGTCATCCTCGGTCGTGGCACCAGGCGAGGGTAATAGAGATGAGGGCGTCGTAGGCGATGTGGGTCAGCGTCGCCCTAAGGCTTCGCGGGGGAGGAAACGGTCATCCTCGGCGACCGGCTCTGGGTCTAAGCGTCGAAGGAAGGTGGCCACCAATTCGCTCGATTCTTTGGCGGAGTCTGAGCCTACTCTTGAAGACGAGCCGTTGGCCCTGCAAGAGTCAGACGCTGGACTTCCTTTCCCGAGTTCGGTCGATGAGGAGGCCGCACAGTTGGCTGAGGCCATACGACGTTCCAAAGATGTGTCTCATAATGCTAGGGTTCCGAAGAAGTCCTATCCCGCTGTAATCTTTTACGAAGACCCTTCGTGGATTCGGCGGCGATTTATCGGTCCTTTGGAGGAATGGGGGGAGAGGGCTTTGAAGCAGGCCGCTTCAGAAGATGCAGCTGACGCACTTTCATTATGGACCGGCGGCCATGAGTCCACTCTCGAACCCCGGCGAGCCCACCTCTTTGAGAAGGAGCAGCGGCTTGAAGAAGCCATATTGAGGGCTTCTTTGCGCATCGGTACGTTGTGGTTCTTTTCGTAGTTCTTCAGATTGTTTATGCCCGTGCATATGTATCATTATTCTTATTTGAATCGTGCAGAATCTTCGACGCTGGGGGAGCTCCCTACGGGCCCATTAAAGATAAAGCCCGCCGAAATTCTCAATGAAGCCTTGCTTGGTGTGGAGGGGGCTGATGAGGCTGCTCTTCTCATGGTAGAACCTCCAGCGGCGGTTCTTGATCAGGGAGCGTTTGCCCCTTTGGGGGAGGCTCCTTTGGAGGTCGCCGCCCCAACGACTCTTACTGAGGGCGGCCCAGAGGCCGGAAGAGAGGTAGTCGGGACTACTCTTCCTTTGTTAGAGCCTGAGGTCGCGGCGGAGACCGTCGAAGCTGCTATCCCCTCGGCTCAGAATGGGAGGAGTGTTGAAGGTATCCCTCTGCGTTTTAATTTAGCAACCCCTTCATAGTCTGAACTCTTTTATCTTTCCCAGAATTGCGCGGTTTGGCGGCCACGATCGCGGATCTGTCGCCTCGATAGTCATTTCAGCGTTTATTGGAGATGGCAGCTCCGCAGGCGATCTTCCCTCAGCGTATTGTCCTTTCCTCTGGGCAAGGTTAGTGTCATTCACCATTTTTTCTTTTACCATAGCATTGTTACTATCTTGCGAAATGACGTTGATGTCTCTTATAGTTTTGGAAGCTGACGATGAGGTCGAGGTCGTTGAAGGGCCAGGGGAACCTTCAGCTCCTGCTTGCATGACTGTCGGTGGGTGACATTTTATTATAGTCCCGTTTGTTCTGCATTTAAAAGCTTTACTAACATTTGTTCTGCATTTAAAAGCTTTACTAACATTTCCCAAATTTGAGCAACTCTGCCAGTCTCCATGGCTTTGGAATCGCGCATCGTGATGCCGCCCAGCCCTTATGCTTTGCGGGCTTCAGAACGCTTGGCCCAATTGAGCCTTGTCTCCCTATCATCTTTCGTCGAGGAGCTCCGTGCTGGTAGCGCGACCACGGCCGAAGCGTTTGCCGCTGAAGCTAACGGCTCTCTTCCTTTTCTCGCCACCTATCATAGCGAGGAGGTGGTGCGGGTCTGGGTGGAGTTCTGTAGGAAGGTGGAGGCTTGTTTGCATGCTCTTGAGTGTTCTCGCCTTTCCTCGGAAGCCGTGGCTGCAAAAGCAGAGTTGCGGGGTCTGATAGCACGATGTGCGGCTAACATGACGTCATGCGAGAAGAGGCTTGGCCGCAAGTTCTCGGAGAGGGAATTGGCTTCTAAGGCGCTGAGCGAGCTTCAGGCCAGCCTCACAGCCAAGGCCAACAAAGCATACGAACTCTGGCGAGTGCTCCAGGAGTCCATAAAAGAGGTGGTGGCTCTCGATAAAGCTGCCACGTTTACTCGTGAGAGGGTCGAGGCTCATAAAGCCACCGAGAAAGAGCTCGAAGTTCGGCTTGCTTCGTATCAAGCTCAGCAAGCTCAGGCGGAGGCTCGTCTTCTGGAGATCTTGCGTCGTGAAGCCGTGGCTCAGCAACAGAACGATGAGCTGGTGAAATTACTGCACCGCCCGGCGGCTTGAGGACTTGTATCTTTTCCCCTTTTTTGTACGTACTCATGGATAAGAGTATCTTTCTTTTTTGTTTCTTTCATGAATTGTACTTTGTATCCATTTTGGTTTATGAATAAAAGATACATTTTTCTTCTTAACGATGTGTCCCCTTTCATTGAATGCGTTTGTGGACAATTTATCTTGATCTCCTCGTAGGGCAGCGATAGCTTAAGACTCAGGGTTAAGATCTGCTTCCTAAGACTTTTGCATTTTAAGAGACACAAGGGTCTCATAAAGAGCTTTTCTCCCTACAGGTCGAGAGGATCCCATAGGTGTAAGTCCTTCTTAAGAATCGTGAAGGCTCTTAAGTGGGTTTTCCCTTGAAAGTCGTAAGGATCTCACAAGAAAGTTTTTCTTCCTCGCAGGTCGTGAGGACCTGCAAGTGTTGGATGTGGTCGCCCTTGTTCGTGTTTTACGGAGTTAGGGTTTTTCCAGGTATCGTAGTTTAAAGACGTCACGGTCAAGGTTAAGGACCTCATAGTCCGTGGATTTAAGGACTCCACAGTCCGATGTTAGTTTTAAGACATCACGGTCAAGGTTAAGGACCTCATAGTCCGTGGATTTAAGGACTCCACCGTCCGCTGTTAGTTTTAAGACATCACGATCAAGGTTAAGGACCTCATAGTCCGTGGATTTAGGGACTCCACAGTCCGATGTTTGGTCGCAGGGACCCGTCACCTCTTTGAAGACGTTGAGGAATTACAACGCCGAGTATCAAAAGAGTGAAGAAATGTACCCTTTAACCAAGGGAGAATCCGTAGGGAATCGGGGTGGTTGATCGTTAGTTTTAAGACATTGCGGTCGAGGTTAAGGACGTCATAGTCCGTGGATTTTAAGGACTCCACAATCCGGTATTTGCTCTGGATGCTTCACACGGGTTCACTGCCGTGCTCGGCGAGGACCAGGCTCCGCTCTGGGCGTTTTCCGCAGGGTCAAAGAGTGACGTTATCCGCGTTCCACGTAACCAGGAATTTTGCACTAGATGCTTCACACGGGTTCACTGCCGTGTTCGGCGAGGACTAGGCTCCGCTCTGGATGCTTCACATGGGTTCACTGCCGTGCTCTGTGAGGACCAGGATCCGCTCTGGACGTTTTCCACGGGGTCAAAAAGTGACATTATCCGCGTTCTACGTAACCAGGAATTTTGCACTAGATACTTCACACGGGTTCACTGCCGTGCTCGGCGAGGACTAGGCTCCGCTCTGGATGCTTCACACGGGGTCAAAGAGTGACATTATCCGCGTTACACGTAACCAGGAATTTTGCACTAGATGCTTCACACGGGTTTAATGCCGTGCTCAGCGAGGACTAGGCTCCGCTCTGGATGCTTCACACGGGGTCAAAGAGTGACATTATCCGCGTTCCACGTAACCAGGAATTTTGCACTAGATGCTTCACACGGGTTCACTGCCGCGCTCGGCGAGGACTAGGCTCCGCTCTGGATGCTTCACACGTGTTCACTGCCGTGCTCTGCGAGGACCAGGATCCGCTCTGGACGTTTTCCACGGGGTCAAAGAGTGACATTATCCGCGTTCCACGTAACCAGGAATTTTGCACTAGATGCTTCACACGGGTTCAATGCCGTGCTCGGCGAGGACTAGGCTCCGCTCTGGATGCTTCACACGGGTTCACTGCCGTGCTCTGCGAGGACCAGGATCCGCTCTGGATGTTTTCCACAGGGTCAAAGAATGACATTATCCGCGTTCCACGTAACCAGGAATTTTGTCGATTGTATCCGCATTTCACGGGATGGAGGTTTGACTGTTAGCGATATGTATACCGCCGAGCCATGGAACTGGGAGTTGCCGCTGTTCCATTTAGCTTGAAGTTGTGTCCGTCGTTACGAGACGTGTGCTGGGATGATCTCTAGGTCGCTTGCGGCCCGTCGAGATTTTGCTTCTTCTTATGATGAAACCTGGGGGGAGGTATATTCCCTTTCTTTTTTTTTTTGTTCGTGCCCCTGGATTGTATACAGGGGTTGATGTAACATCACCTGTAGGGCATAAATTTTATTCTTATTTTATTTTTTTGTCCGCGATGCTCTATCATTTCAGCTTTTATATCGCGAAGGTCGCGATTGCCCTATCATTTCGGCTATGTTTTCGCGGTGCCCAATCATTTCGGCTATTTATTTCATTTTTACTCGCTGCTTTTTATTGCGAGTTGCCCCATCATTTCGGCTATTTTTCATGCATACATTTTTACTTGCTGTTTTTTTTTATTGCAAGCTGCCCCATCATTTCGGCTATTTCATATGCATTTTTGGCTCGCTGATTTTATATATATCGCGAGTGTGGAACTTGGGATCTGATACCAATCTTAGCATCAGTATCGCTGCGACTGGAATATTGCCAGGAGCGAATCATCATTTGCCATGAAAAAACTTGGGATTTGATACCGGTTTAGGCATCAGTATCGCTGCAACTGGAATATTTCCAGGAGCGAATCATCATTTGCCATGAAAGAACTTGGGATTTGATACCGGTTTAGGCATCAGCATCGCTGCAACTGGAATATTGCCAGGAGCGAATCATCATTTGCCTCTGTCGATGTTGAACAAAGGTGGCTTAGCAAACAGGGTTAAGGTCCTGTCAACTAAGGCTTTTGACTTCATGAGCCGTAAGGGTCCCACAAAGGTATTTCTCCCTACAAGTCGTGAGGATCTTATAGGTGTATTTTCTCCTTAGGAATCGTGAGGGTTCCTAAGTGTATTGTTCCTCTGTAAGTCGTAAGGATCCTACGGGAGGGTTTTCTCCTTGTAAGTCGAGAGGATTTACAAGGGTTGTTTACCATGCAAACATATCCCTAGTCTCGGATGGGACTTAGTTAGGGAAATGTTTATTCGCGCCCGTGGATTGTATACAATGGTCAATATTGGACTACTTGTAGGGCATTATCGAAGGTTGTGGGGGATTGCATAAGCACAGGTTTAGGTCTCTGTAACTTAAGACTTTCAAATCTTACGAGCCGTGAGGGTCCCATAAGAGAGTTCTCCTTACGAGTCCTGAGGATCTCGTAAGTGTATTTTCTCCTTAGGAATCGTGAGGATCCCTAAGTGTGTTGCTCCTTTGTGAGTCGTAAGGATCTCACGCAGGTGGTTGCTCCTTACAAGGTCGAGAGGACCCTATAAGTGTCTTTTAACGAGGTTGCGCCCTTTCGGGTTTTCACAAACACTCGCCGGTAGTCCTGCTGTTTTTACTCACGGAGCCCTTTTGGGTTTTCATCCGTGCCCATTTTGCTTATGGACATACCGTTTTTTTTCTTTTTTTTTTTTACAAGGTCGCGCCCTTTCGGGTTTTCACGAACACTCGCCGGTAGCCCTGCTGTTTTTACTCACGGAGCCCTTTTGGGTTTTCATCCGTGCCCATTTTGCTCATGGACATACCGTTTTTTCATCATTTTTTTTATATTTTTCTTTTTCTCCTTTTTTTTTACTTCGTCAGCCTAAGGATGCTGCGGTAGTAGTTTAGGGACGTTTCGGTCCGTCGTTAGTTTAAGGACATTTCGGTCCGTCGTTAGTTTAAGGACGTTTCGGTCCATCGTTAGTTTAAGGACATATCGGTCCGTCGATAGTTTAAGGACGTTTCGGTCCGTCGTTAGTTTAAGGACGCTTCGGTCCATCGTTAGTTTAAGGATGCTTCGGTCCATCGTTAGTTTAAGGACATTTCGGTCCGTCGTTCAGGGGAGGGCCGGCTACTGCTTGTAAAGTCTGAGCTTAGGAAGATAGCGAGCGGACATAGTCGTCGTCATCTATCATTGACCCAGGCTGTGGCTCATTAAGCATAGTACTTCTTTAAGAAGCGGCCGTTTATTGGCCTGAAAGGCCTTTCACCGTGCATGTCCATGAGTAGATAGGCTCCACCCTGGTAGACCTTGTCTATGATGTACGGGCCTTCATAGTTTGGCTCAAATTTTCCCCGCTTGGCACGATTGGGGATCATAGGTCTTTTGACCACTAGTACGAGTTCGCCTTGGCGGAATGTCCTCGGCCTGGTCAATCTTTCATACGAGCGCGTCATCTTTGCTTTGTAGGCTTCTAGATGTTGTTGCGCTATGAGCCGGGTTTCATCGAGGGCATCAAGCTCCTCAAGCCGAAGGTGAGCATTTTCTTCGTCCGTCAGCTCGTAGTGGACTGCCACTCGTAGAGAGGGTAACTCTATCTCGAGGGGGAGCACTGCTTCCGTCCCAAATACCAACGTGTACGGCGTTGTGTTTGTGGCCGTCTTGCATGTAGTTCGATAAGCCCAAAAGGCTTCTTGCAGCTTCTCGTGCCAGTCTCTCTTATTCCGGGAAACGGTCTTTTTTATGATCTTTGTCAAGGTCTTATTGAAGGCCTCGGCCAGACCGTTAGCTCGTGGGTTGTAAACTGAAGAATATCTCCAGTCTATATTGTGCTGCTGCGCGAAGCGGCTAATCTTATGGCTTCTGTAGGCTGGCCCATTATCGGATATAATCCGCTGTGGGGTTCCAAACCGATAGATGACGTGCGTCTTGAAGAAGTGGAGGATATTCTCTGTCTTCACTTCCCTCAGTGGTACTGCTTCTGCCCATTTGAAGAAGTAATCAGTTGTCGCCAGGATGAAACGATGTCCCCGGGACGATGCTGGCTCGATGGGGCCAACTATGTCAGTCCCCCACATTTCGAATGGCCAGCTAGCCACCGTTGGGTGTAGTGGGTTCGGATGTTGGTGGATAAAGTCTCCATGAATCTGGCACGAGTGGCACTGCTTTGCATACTCGAGGCAGTCCTGGGTCATCGTGGGCCAATAGTAACCCATCCGTTTAATTTTTAACTTCATCTTTGGGCCTGCTTGGTGAGAACCGCAGAGTCCGTCGTGAACTTCCTGAACGACTCTTTCTGCTTCGTCAGGTCCTAGGCATCTCAGCCATAGAGAATCAAACGATCTTTTGTATAGAGTGTCATTAACAAAAGCAAAAAATAGAGCTCGTTTGATGAGCTGATGTCTTGAAGACGCTTCTTCGGGTATTCGGTGGGACTTAAAGTAGTCTATGAAGACTTCCCTCCAGTCCTCAGCCTTCTCGCGGTCTTTTATTTGTAGGGTCGCCTGCTCAGTCGCTCCCTTCTCTTTATATAATTCCGGAGGTATTTCTGCCGGGGCGAGCACTCGACGGCTTTGTACCACGATTCTGACGTCATCAAGGTTCTCATCAACCAGTTCTTTAGCAAGTTTGGCCAACGCGTCTGCTTTGCTGTTTTCCGCACGCGGTATGTTCTCCAAAGTATAGGAGGGAATTTGGGTCAATAGTTGTTGCACCTTTTCGCCGTACTTCACCAATTCTGGTTTGCACGTTTGGTAGTCACCATTTACTTGTCTAACGACCAATTGGGAATCCCCGTATATAAGGAGATTTTCGATTCCCATGTCGAGGGCGATCTCGAGGCCTGCTATCAGAGCTTCGTATTCAGCTTCATTGTTTGTCCTTGGCTCTGTTAAGGAGAAGGCGAAGCGCATTATCCCTCCTTGTGGAGTTGCGAAGATGAGGCCTATCCCCGATTTGATCATTGGGATACCTTGTTTCTGTTTCTTTACGGAGGATGCCCCATCGAAATAGAGTTCCCATCGGGTACTACCGCCGCTAATCGCATCAAATGCATGCTCGTCTGGCAACTCGCAGTTCAGAGGAGAACCAGCAGGTACTGGATGTTCAGCGAGGAAGTCGGCAATGGCCTGGCCTTTCACTGCCTTAAGAGGTCGATACGTTATTGAGAACTCCATCAGGAGTAGAGCCCATTTAGCGAGTCGACCTGTCAATATAGCCTTTGACATCAGATATTTAAGAGGGTCCACCTTCGAGATTAGACGGACTTCATGTGCCAACGCATTGTGCCTGAGCTTTGTTATCGCGAAGATTAACGCCAAGCAATATTTTTCAATGGGAGAGTAGTTGCTTTCTGCCCCCAGCAGAACTCGACTTAAGTAGTAGAGTGCTCTTTCTTTCCCTTGGTCGTCCTCTTGTGCCCATAATGCGCCTAAAGAACCTTCGAGGGTGGTTGTATAAAGAATGAGAGGTTTTTCCTTAACCGGAGCAGCCAACACCGGTGGGTTCTGCAGGTATTGCTTGATCTCGTCTAGCGCGCTTTAGCATTTTTGATCCCAGACGAATGGGGTTCCCTTCTTCATCAGGTGACTGTAAGGACGGCATTTGCCTGAAAGATTAGCGATAAACCGCCGGATGTATGCGAGCTTCCCTTGGAGAGACCGCAACTGTTTGAGGGTTCTTGGCGGAGGCATTTCCATGATCGCCTTGATCTTAGATGGATCTATTTCGATACCTCGATGTCGGATGATGAATCCCAGGAATTTACCCGAGGAGACTCCAAACGCGCATTTGAGGGGATTCATCTTCAGATTATATTGACGAAGGCGTTGAAAGACAGTCTCCAGATGCTTTAAATGCTCTTCGTATGACATGCTCTTCACTACAAGGTCATCGATATAGCACTCGACGATGTCATGTATGAGATCGTCGAAGATCTTTGTCATGGCCCTTTGATAGGTAGCACCGGCGTTCCTTAGACCAAAGGGCATAACCCTGTAGCAGAATATACCCAAAGGGGTCCGGAAAGCGGTGTGCTTCTGGTCTTCGGGATGCATCTTTATCTGATTGTATCCTGATGAACCGTCCATAAAGGAGAAAACCTCATAAGTGGACGTGTTATCTATCATTAGCTCGGTTACTGGTACTGGGAAATCGTCCTTTGGACAGGCTTTATTGAGATCCCTGAAATCCACGCATATGCGTACCGTCCCATTTTTCTTCATTACCAGGACGATATTGGCGATCCAGTCGGGATATTGGACTTCTTGGATAAATCCAGAATCGATCAGCTTCTTGACTTCGGCGTTGATGCTCATTTCAAGCTCGAGTCGCATCCTTCTTGGCGCCTGCTTGACTGGCTTGATATCCGGGGATATTGCTAACTTATGCACAGCAATCTCCGGATCTAATCCTGGCATCTCGGAGTAGTTCCACGCAAAGCAGTCTTTATGTCGTAGAAGCACGTTCTTTAAAGCAGCCACCCTTTCTTCAGATAGCAGCTCGCTGACAAATGTCGGTCGCGGGTCATCTGCCGATCCCAACTCAATCTTCTTGAGGTTATCTGCAGTAGTATGTATACCGTCTTCCAGTTCTTTTGGAGCTGGCGGAAATTCTGAGACCACCTCATCATCGCTGTTCTCAAAGCACCAGGGAAGGTCATCCATATTCTCGGGCTCTTCTTTTAATATCGTAATCGTGTAACAGGTGCGAATCCGCTTCCAGGACTGAGGTGGATCTGGTTTTGCTTTTGCGGCTTTGGGTTCGTGCTTTTGTGGCGGCGTTACCCTCCAGCCGTCGGATAAGGCGAATCTGCCCTGTTGGTACTGGTCCTCGACCCAGTTCTTGAAGGTGAAGCAGTCTTCGGTAGGATGTCCTATGGCTTGGTGATAAGAGCAATAGCTCAAATGAGAAGCCTTGTCAGCTTGCTCAGGGTGTCTAGACCCTGGAAGCGCGATCATTTGATGTTTTAAAGCGAGCTTGAGTAACCTCTCCGTCTTGTCTCGGGGGAAGGAGTACGCTCGACTCATCTTCTTCATGAGGGACAAATCCGAGCTGCGCAATACCCGATCACGTAACTTTGTAATCCTGCGTCGTTGTTGTCGGCTCCTTTTTCCGCTTCTTGATTTATTTCTGTCTCTGCGTCGGGCCTTTCGTACAACGGGTTGACAAAGACGAACATCTTTATCTTTTGTAGCCTGTTGAAATAGACGTCGCTTCCTGGCCTTCTCGTGGATGGCCATCTCGCGGTTGTGGTCTTCCCGAGCTTTCTGACCCACTTTCCTGATAGGGTTGTCCACTCGTTGTTCAAACGACGGACTCGGCACTTCAGTCGCGGGGTCTAGTTTTGATGAGGGGTTGGTACTTTCTGACAGGGCGTCCTCTTCTTCATCAAAGGTGTATATAGCGTAGCTGCTGTGGGCCCGTCCCCGTTTTCCGGTTCTCACGTATCCAAGCCCAAGTGTTTCCATTTTCCCGTTGGGCAATTTGCGTTGAGTCCCAGGGACATCCCAGATCCTGTTGTAGAACCCAGCTTGTCGAACAGTCTGTTTTAAGGGTACTCCTTGGCGCTTCAATAGCCTCTTTAATCCATTTGTATAGTATCTGGGCAGACGGATGGGTTGGAGCCTGTCAAGTGTAGCATCCGCGCCATGCCAGATCTCTTTCTCTACTTTCGACTCTGAGGATCGGTAGAATAGGATCGCCTTCTCACCCCTTTGCCTGGGAAGGACGTAAAATGTTCGCAGGTCCTGCACATTGTGAGCTTGAAGTGTGTCGAGATCCTTATAGTGTTCTCACGGTACCATGGTGATTTGCAAACTATGGTCATCGCCAGGGGGTGCTTGTATTGACAGCCGATTGGAGAACACGGCATTAACTTCGTCTTCTGAATCACTTCCGAAGACCAACATGGGGGCGGGCGTCCCCAGGTTGTCGCGTTGAGATGGCCCTGCATAAACTGTCTCTTCCTCTTCTTCGGTATCGCTCCCGAAGACAGGGATGGCGGCAGCAGCTTTGTTCTCCGGCTTGCGACACCTTTCTGTATCCTCGAAATCTGGCAAAAAGTACTTCGCATCTTCGTATTTGCGGACTTCGTTCACGGAAAATGGGTTCAGCTCACCTGTTACGGTATACTCGAAACCATCCTTAAAGTACTTCATACACTGATGTTGTGTAGAAGGGATGATGTTGTACTCGTGTAGCCAAGGACGACCGAGCAAGGCGTTGTAGCAGGTCTTGGCATCAATGACATGGAATTTGATGTCTGTGACAAGTAGCCCAAAGCGTAATGTTAGTATCACGGATCCGAGAGTCCGCGACGATTGTGAATCGAAACCGGAGATGGTAATTTTTGTCACGAGCGAGGTGTTGCACACTCATGCAAATTTCCTTTAACACCCGAACGTTAAGGAGATTGACGGAGGATCCATTATCCACTAGGATCTTGCCTATCTTGATATCATGGCAGTATCCAGAGACATATAGGGGACGGTTGTGGTCGCACGTCCCGAGAAGGAGGTCTTCGTCACTGAAAGTGATATCGGCCGTATGCACTTCCTCCAGTTCATCCTTCATCCTTTCAGTGGCGAGGAAGGCTTGGAATTGCTCAGGTTGTTGTAACGCCTTAATCAGTGACTCTCGCGCTTCTTTTGATAATAGGAGGGCATCGAGAATGCTAAGCTGAGAAGGTAGCTTCCTTAGGTGTGCCAGGATATTGTAGTCCACCTTACCCTTCCTGGGAGGGTCTTTGGTAGTCAGCTCTTTCATGACTTGGTCATCTAAAGTGATATCCTCAGTGACCTTTTCCTTTCCCTTGTCTTTTCTATTTGCGGGCCCGAGATTCTTTTCCGGGAGCGTGCGGTTGCGCAGCTGAATGTTTTCGCAGGCCTCTGGTTCCTCCTCTTTCCCTAAAACGGATTCTTTAAAGAGAGGGCCCGGAGCTATTTCTTCATCAGAGTCGCTTCCAAAAGTGAGAACTTGTGACCCCCTGGCGTTAACCATGTAACAGTTGCCAGTAGTTCTGTTGTACCCATCGACAGTACTTCTTCGCTCCCGACGGATCTTGCATTTCATGCGCTTAAAATGTTGCCGATGAGCAACATATCCTTGCCACCATATCCTAAAAGCGTCGCACTCATCCGTGGGGTGTGAAACTTTCCGATGATATGCGCAATAATCAGGGTACCTCTCCACCCCATCGTGCGTGTTTCCTTCCGAGGGTGGTAGCTTCATTCCCACTGACATGGCTTTGGCAAACCTTTTCCTCGTCTTGAATATCTTCTTGTCTACTTCGGATGCCTTTCGATCTGGCGGGAGTACTTCAACTCTTTCATTTAGTCACCTGCGTTCGGCTCCTTCCGATGCGGCCATCTCACGCTCCTGATCCGCTTTACTTTTTAGACGAATCTCGTCTAGAAAAGCGTCGATCATTTCATCTGTTGGCCATGCACGCTCTGGTTCAGGCTCTGCCTCCAGCTTCTTAGTGCCAGGAGTTTTCCCATCATCGGTAAACGAGTGGGAGATTACGTTACAACTCGCCACATATCCTTCGGATTCATCCGACGAGCTCTCTCCACCATCTTCCTCTTGAAAGATGTGGTTAAGGAACTCTTGCAGTGTGACAGGAGTTCGCGCCTTTTGATTGTATTCTTCCAGCGCGTCGATTTGCTTCTGCAAGTTCGTGTGCTCGTTTCCAAGCTTCACGGACTTCTTGGATTTCTTCTTCTTTTTCTTCGAAGATTTTGACGGTTGGGCGTGAGTATTTGGGCCCTTATCGCGAGTCTTCGTAGTTGGGCGGGGCTTCAACATTCCTTCGATAATTTGAGGTTCAAGAGGGTCCTTCCATTCGATCGTAGGGCACGCATGAAGGTATCCCAGCATTCTTTTGGTTTTAGTTGATAGCACGACCTCCCACGGAGCTTCTTCAATAAAGGAGCAGGTTGCCCCCGGTGTATCCGCTTTCTTAGGAGGATGCGGCTGTGGTGGGTTCACCTTCCACTTTTCTGACAGTATAAACTTCCCCTGGAGGTATTGATCTTCGATCCATCCTTTGAAGACGAAGTAATCTTCAATCGGATGACTTACCGTTTGATGGTAAGGACAATAGTTAGGGTTATTCACCTCCGTGGGTTGCGGCGGTCGCCTTGGATTTAGTAGGTTTATAAGTCTGTTGCGTATTGCCAGCTCGAAAAACCGTTTCGTCTTGTCTCGTGGGAACGAGTAAGGACGTTTCATCTTTTCATTATAATACCGGTGTCTCTCATCCAGTTGATCTGCCGGTTTCAGGGCGTTAGGTTGCTGTTGGGCATTCGCGACAAAGGTTGCCCTTCCTTTACCCTTGTCATTCCGAGGTTCCGACTTCGGGGGAGGTGGTCTATGACCCATCTGGTCCATCTGAGCCAACTTGTCGATTAAATCCTGGAATGTGGTTGGCTTAAAGAACATCATAAACTGGGAGATAGTTGCGTGGGGGTCTAGAGTTCCCACGAACATGCCCACTGCGGGTGCCTCCTCAATGCGTTGTTCGCATCTCGACCACAAATTCCGCTAGCGTATAGCATACTGGACCGAGGTTTCGTCTGGTTTTACCCTGGCGTTAATCAGTGCTGTTATTGGAGTGCGTTCGCTGGCACTTGCGAATCGCTGAGTGAATAACAACTCCATTTCAGCGAACGTCTTGATAGAATCGTTCGGGAGTTCCGAATACCATTCGAACTGTTTCTGATAAGCTGCCCACGAACTGGCGAAGCAACAGTTTATCATCACCGCCGGTGTTACCGCAGAAGGCCCGGAACTGGGCAACATGTTGATGGGGATTGCCGGTCCCCTTATACACGTGGAATTTCGGTATCGTATAGCCTGGCGGGTATTTGATTTGGTCGTACCAGCTTGGATACGGCCGTCCCGTTTTTACGACTTGACCAGCTGCCTCAGCCGCATGATGAACCCGGATTTGCTGGGCTATATAGTCAACCAAGTCAGCTTTAGAGATCGTCTCCTCCTTGGCCGTTGAGGGGGCTGGCGGTGGATTTGACGTTTCTCCTCGGTCGTCTTCAAGAACGATTGGGGGATCCTCGGCGGGTAGGTCCTGCTGGATCATCATTCCTATCATATCTTGGAAGAGAAGGCCCATACCCTGTATATTGGCTGCTTGTTCAGCAGCCTCTTTGTCCTTTTTCTCCAGTATCCGGCGAAGGAATTCAGCGTCGGTTTCTTCCTCCTGGCGTGCGTCTGAGGATGTTTCTGGGCTTTCTTTTGGCCCGGTAAGTGCGGCCATAGCATTCATCATTTCTTGGAGCTTTTGCTGCTGCTCCTGCGCTTTGGTCACCGACCGTGTAAGCGGTCTATGACCCGTGGACGCGCGGCTGTCTTCTTTTCCTGACGCCATGTATACGGTGTGGACCATCATGCCTCCAGACTTAGGGCGTCTGGGCTTAGTGCTATTAGCTGTCGTTGCAGGCTGGGGGATCTTCTCTGGCTTCCTCCTTTTATGAGCCATGGAGGTTGAGGGGGCCGTTGAGGTGGGCGTCCAGACAGCCTTTCGGGGTTTAGCCTAGTGACCAGCTTCTGGTTGGATTTTCAGCTTCTTGTGCTGGCGGGAGAAGTTTGGATCGATGATCGAGTCTCGGGCCTGTCGCCAAACCTTATAGATTTTAGAAGACAGCCGTTGAGGGGATCGGGGCTGTTCTGATTTTATTTCCACAACCTTTTTTAATGGGGGGGAGACCTCTTTAGCACTGCAGTAGGAGAATTCCTTCGCACCTTATTTAGCATCTCGAAGCTGTTCCCAGTTGGAACAGCAGCATTAACCTCTGCCATCGGGGCTGATGGAGTTAACCCGGAGGGGGAGTTGCCCCCAGCCTTCCTTACTCGGCGCCAATGGCGACGTCGAGCGTGTCGAGCGGACGGCATTGGGTCAGCGGTAAGAATGGTTTCGTCTTGCCCACTGTGTAGGTGGGGGGTTGCTGTGGGTGTTAGCCTGTCAAAGACCGACGTCTTTTGGGTAGCAGGGGCGGGAGCTGAAGCCGTCAATCTTGTAAAGACCGACTTTTTAGCCAGAGAAGCCGCCTTGGCGATTTCGGGAGCAGGAGCAGCCACTTTCTTAGAAGCAGCCTTCTCTGGGATTGTAGACCTCATGATGGGTCTACCGGATTTCTGGCCCAATCTAGAGAAGACCGAGGCGCTGATGTTGGGCGACCCGTTGAGATAAGCCACGGCAGGGGTAAGACGATCAAAGACCGACTTCTTGGGAGCTTCCTTTGTCAGCACCGGCGCCGTGAAGCTTGTTGGTGGGAGTATAGTCCTGAAGAACAATCCGGTAGTGGCCTGAGTCACCTGGTCCACCGGCATTGTGAATAACGAAGCAGCTTGGGGTCCGTAGGCTATACCTCCTGGCGAGGCAAAGCGTTGGTCGCAATTGCAGTCTGAGCAGTTGGAGAATTTCACGGAAGTAGAAGCCATCAATCCTTTGCTTTCTGCAATAAGCGAGACGCCGATTCTTAGTATCTTGAAACCCAAGGGCCACCATTAGCGAACCGCGATTGGTTCGCGAATCACGACACACGAAGAGTGGAGTGGAAAGAGGAAAAGGTCCCACCGGGCGTGCCAGAATCTGTTCCCCTCCGAACGGCGGCCGAGACGCGGGGACGTCTATGCCTGAGGTTCGGGGCAGATGCTAATTGGTGCTATCCGTCCACCTCTCCGAAGATGCCAAGTTGATTTATGGCACCGTGTATCGAAGGTTTGAGCGGATGCGTCCGATGTAGCAGACTTCGTCAGATTCCCACTCACTTGAGGGGTTTTTTTATTGTGGGGACGCTCTTCCCTGTAGGCGCAAGCCCCTGCAGTTAATTACGCTACCGCGTTGCGGTAACAATTTTCTCCTTCTCCAGATGGTCACTTAGTGCCGTGTGTGTTTGTTTTATTTGTGGTTGCCCGTGGATTGTTTACGGAGACCTAGTTATGTCGTCGCCCGTAGGGCGTGGACTAGTCCAAATCCGTATTTATCTTAGATTTGGGTTTGGGGGTTTGGTTTGAGGATACGTTAGCCATATTTGAGGCTAAGATCAACTCAAACGTTTGTTAAGGATACGTTAGTCTAACTTGAGACTAAGATCAACTTAACGGGATCGTTTAGATCCGACAAAAAAGCATTTAGGGGCTCTATTGTTCCAGTTTAGGGACATGGTGGTCCATTGAATGTATGGCCGTCGGGACCCGTCACCTCTCTGACGACGTTGAAGGATTACAACGACAAATATCAGAGGAGTTCAGAGATGTACCCTTGAACCGAAGTTGATTGGAGGGATTCATAGTCCAGTCTGTTTGAAGGTTTAAGGATATGTTAGCCATATTTGAGGCTAAGATCAACTTAAACGGGATCGTTTAGATCCGACAAAAGAGCGTTTGGGCTCTATTGTTCCAGTTTAAGGACATAGTGGTCCATTGCTAGTTTAAGGACATTGCGGTCCGTAGGTAGTTTAAGGACATTGCGGTCCATGGGTAGTTTAAGGACATTGCGGTCCATTGTTAGTTTTAAGACATCTCGGTCAAGATTAAGAACGTCGTAGTCCATGGGTTTAAGGACCCCACAGTCCATTGTTAGTTTTAAGACATCTCGGTCAAGGTTAAGGACGTCGTAGTCCATGGGTTTAAGGACCCCACAGTCCATTGTTAGTTTTAAGACATCTCGGTCAAGATTAAGGACGTCGTAGTCCATGGGTTTAAGGACCCCACAGTCCGTATCTTGATTTAAGGACGCATTAGTCCATGAGTTTAAGGACCCCACAGTCCGTATTAATGTGTGGTTGTCGGGACCCGTTACCTCTCTGAAGACGTTGAAGGATTACAACGAAAAATATCAGAGGAGTTCCGAGATGTACCCTTGAACCAATGAGTTGGTTGAAAGAGCAGATGTGCTCAGTTCAAGATGATTTGAGGACTTATGGCCAATTTGGGCTAAGTCCAATTGTGTTTGAGATATTGGCTCTCTGCTGGTCCATTGAAGGAGAGGCTTTGCCTTTGAAACTTAGCCGATTGGGCTAAAGCTAGTGTTAAACACTAGAAACCAACAGTGTTGAACACTGGGAATAAGATTAGCAAGTTAGTGTTAAACACTAAAAGATAATCAGTGTTAAACACTGGGAGCAGAGTTTTCGCATTAGTGTTAAACACTAAGCAAATCAATGTTAAACACTGCCAATAGAGTTTTCCAAATTAGTGTTAAATGCTAAGAAAATCAGTGTTAAACACTGAGGACAAAGTCTTCAGATTAGTGTTAAACACTAAGGAGAGAGGGGTCACGTGTGGACACGTGAGAGCGCCCTGATTTCCCTTATTTTATTCTGTAGATCGATGTTTAACTCTTTAGTTCTGGTGGCCATCACGTGCGAGCACGTGATGAAAGCCCATGCTCTGTGCGTTATAATGCTCACTAGGGGTCACGTGGTGACACGTGAGGGCGCCCTAGAGCTCTTTTCTATTCCTTGTGCTTCAGAGGTCACGTGGATCACGTGAGGCACTGCCTCAAAGGGCTTTATGTAGATCTTTGGGGGGAGGGTCACGTGGCGGCACGTGACCCTGCCTCTATGTATGTTGTTTAGAAGATCTGTTAATCTTTTTCCTCGTAGGGTTCAACCCTAATAAAAGCTTTAAATTCCAGAGGAATTAAATTCCTACTTCCTTTTTGGAGATTTATATTCTGGAATAGAGTTGAACTCTGAATTTTCTGTAGGAATTAAATTCCTCCTTGATGGGTTCCTAGGCACTCTCAAGAGATCTCACAAGGCATCAACCATGCCAATTTCAAATTTTATATGTGCCGAGAAACCCTAACAAGATCGTTGGCTAGAAATTTAGGCGACAAAGCAACTAGTTAACTAATTTAACTAAGAGTAGGGATATACAACCTTTGTAGATCCGGTCCTCCACCTCCATAGCTCCGCAATGAAGTCCTCTCCGCTGTACAAAACGGATCTTGGACTCTAGTGTCGGCTTCATCGGAGAAATGGACGGGCTAGGTCGTCGACTACGATACCGAAGATGATCTACGTCGAGGCATCGCTAGATCAAGCTCCAACTTCACCAAGTCATGAAACTTGTGAAGAAAACACACTCTACTACTTGGCAAGAGGTAGAGGATGAAGAAATAGGAAGTGGGTAGACTTTAGAATTGGATTTCTCACTCTTTTTCATCAATCACCATTGATGGTCCAAGGTTTTCTTCTTTTAAGAAGATGAAGAAGAAGAAGATGATATTATGATAAGATCTTAAAATGAAAAGGAAAAACAATACTTATCATAATACTAACCCTAGTTTAGTGTAGAGAATAGACCATGGTTAGATATGATGGTTAGGGTTAAGCAAGAGACAAGAATGGTGGACTAGGTCAAAGTTTCATGAAGTTTCAACTAAACTACAAATAAAGCCACCATTCTTTTCTTATCATTTCCAAAATGAATAAACAAGTAAATAAATGAATAAGAAAATGAAAAGCAAAACCCTAACCATTATCATGTAACCATGGTTTGATCTTTACACAAAAACCCTAGGAAACATGTATCATCAAACATGATACATTCAAGTGCACAAAAGTATATCACATATACAACTTGTGAACTACAAGTGAGAAAATCCATTTAAAGTGAACCAATACTAGTTAATGCAAAGTAATATATCAAATATATAATTATACATTAAATCATTAAATCAACACTTGATTCAATGATCCGGTCATATCGCATATAACTAGTATTCAATGTATCGATTTATCGAATCAATCCTTGATTCGATAACTAGGTTATATCGCATACAACCAATCGACACATTCTTCGCAAGAATGAAATACGGTATCACATACACGCATTATTCTCGGTCCCGTACATATCTCATATGCGCTCCTATTTCGTTTCGCTTGAGCCAGGAAACCTCTGTGTAGGACTCTAAAGACTCGTCAATACGCCGGCAGCAGATGATGATCATATCAAACACCCACAAGCCGCAAGCGGTCTGCTAAACGTAACGGCCACCCGGGTATTGAGCGATCAGAAGATCGACGAGCAAGCCCGCTCACACTCTAGTGAATCCAACCAGTAACACTACCGTACAGTCCGGTCTGATCGTCTGATATGTCGCATATCTCGCCTAGGGGTGGTAAACGTCAGACCCCAATAGCTCGATAAGTCGTGTCGATATGAGGTCTATAACATTTCGAGAAACTACTGGTAACACTTACCAGTAAATCTCAGCAACCCTGGCCAGGGATTTCCGGTTATAGCCAATCGAACACAGCGCAACATCAACTCCCTATACCGGGAGAGACGAATCCCCTCCTATCGCTCATTGCCTCCATGTGATTCGGGACTGTACCCAAAAACCACCGTTTTGCACGCCCTGTTGGATGTGGTAAGATGGAAATCAAAGCACAGTGGGAACCACACAAGACTCTATGACGATCTCGGGTCAACAGACTACTATGTACCAGTGTCACCAGAGAACTGCCATCTGACGTAAGGTATAATACCATCTGGGAGTTCTCGGCGAGTCCGTCCAGTGTACCCAGTCTCCACTGAGCACCCGTATATCATCTCTGATGTCAAACACCAATGGATATGGGATCATCCATCGCCCATCTGTATGGGTCGAGAAGCTATACGCTAGTCTACTCTGGTATATCGATGCCCCGTCTCGATACACCCACGACTAGGGACTTTGAAGGATGTACTTATGGACTACCATGTCCCCACTAGTATGATCCGCATCATAGTCCAGGTAGTCAAGTACACATCCTAAGGGCTTTACCAACATGCAACAGAGAGACTATCAGTGTACATGTTAAGGTAAAGAGTAACCAGATAGCATACTATCATGTCGAGCAAGAAAGTCCTCCCTATATATGTCCAAGCATCCACTACAATATACATCCTATGTATAGTAATGGCCTCTAGGGCATACATATAACTAACAATCTTCCACTTGCACTAGGGCCATCTGATAGCAGTGGTTGCAGTATCTCATACTCAACCATCCCATAAAAATCCCTCTCTGGGAATAGGCCTTCGTGAGTGGGTCCGCCGTGTTGTCCTCTGAGTCTACTCTCCTAACCTCGATCACCTTGGAGATCAACCATCTCCATGATCAGGTGATACTGCCTTAGAATATGTCTGGATCACTGATGGGACGGGCGTTCCTTGGCATAAGCCACAACTCCATTGTCACACAATGGAAGGAACTAAGTTCATCTTATGAACAAATATACATCCAGACTGTCTCTTTGGTAGCATCTTAAGTAGCGATGTATCGAGCCTTTATCGTCTAGTATGCCACGGTATCTATCTTGGAACTCTTCCAACATACCGTCCCTTTACTGAGGGTAAAGACAATGCCTGTGACTGACTTTCAGTCGTCCTTATCACCCTGGAACCCTTCCAGTGATTCTCCCCAGGATCGGTTGATACCATCTCACTACAACTAGTGAGAATCCTAACATCCAATTAGATCTATCTCATAGATCCAAAACCCAGGATTTAAGAGGTATCACTTTGATCAAATATAGAGAATCATTGTGATAAGCGGAGATTGATCGAGCGTAGCATAGGAAACTCTTTCCCTATCAAGAGTATGTCATCCACGTACTCTACGAGAATCGCCACCATACTCCCTACTACCTTTTTGTTTATACAAGGTTCATCTACCATTTTGATGATGTCAAACTTTTTGACTATCTCATCAAAACAGATGTTCCAACTCCGCGATGCCTGCTATATCTTATAAAGCATCTTGTACACGTTTCCGCTGCTCCCACTGTCTACGAGGCCCTCTGGCTGTGTACTTACAGACGTTCTCTTCTAAAATATCATTTAGAAAAGCTGTCATGACACCCAACCACCAGATATCGTAGTCATGGTATGTAGCCGTGGCAAGTAGGATCTGGATGGACTTAAGCATAGCCACTTGAAAAGGTTTCATCATTGTCCACGCCTGGTCGATGACGAAAACCTTTAACCAGTCTAGCTTTTGAAAGTCTCAACTTTTCCATCTACACCAAGTAATCTTCTCAAGATATACTTGCTCCTGATGGGGATTTAACCCTTCAGATATAGCACCCAAAGTCCATACTTTGTTGGTGTACATGGATTCCATCTCAGATCACTAAGCATCCAGCCATTCTTACAGAGTCTTACTCCTGATGGCCAGCTCGAAGCTAGTTGGGTCATCATCTCATGATGCAATCCTCGCTCCCACTGTCATAGAGTAACCGAAGTATCTCTCAGGCGGGTGAGGAACCTTACTAGATCGGCGGAGAGGCTGAGGTTCATTGGAATCTACTGAATCCTTTGATTCTATCAAATCATCAGCTGCAGTTTGTATAGCTGGAACATTTCCAGTTCTACATAACAGATCTTGCCTTAGGCTTGTCCGGATTATGCTTTTAGACATAGCCCGGACAACCCAAATCTTAACCAACTTAAGATATGGGCTCTTCCCTTATCATATCACATATGAAATGGTAGGCAACTGTTTGATTGGAACCCTATTCAATAGGTATGCAGCTTCTCAAGCGCATAACTCCCAAAAGGAAACAGGAAACTCAGTAGTACTCATCATAGAGCACACCTTATCATATAGGGTGTGATTGCTCCGCCCCGATATACCATCGTGCCATAGTGTATACGGAGGAGTAATGCTGAGAGAGAATCTCATTCTCCTTTAGAATAGTCCAAGAATTTCGTGCTCAAGTATTCTCCTCCTCGATCTCATCAAAGGACATAATACTTTTACCCGTATTTGGTTCTCTACTTCTAACTTATATTCTGTGAATATCTCAAAAGGTTCGGACTTGTGTTTCAACAAGAACATAGGTCTGAATCTCGAAAGATCATCAGAGAATGTAATGAAGTATAAAGAACCGGTCATGGCATGTGTAGACAGGAGACCTTACATACATCAACATGTATCATCCCAAGAGTTCATTAACTCTTTCTCTGTTTTCAATAAACAGGGTTATGGTCATTTTATCTTTGTGACATGACTGGCAAGTTTCATAAGATGTAAATTCAAACTGATTTAAATATGCATCTATATGTAACTTCAGCTAGTCGGGTCGCATTGATATGACCTAGTCTACAATACCTCAAGAAGGAATCGTTCAATTCTGAACTCTTCCTTTTGTGTGTGATCCGTATACTAAGAACTGTAGTTTGATTTAGAACATCAATGCTTTTAGATAACGTGCCTGAACCGATCAACTTTTGATATAGGAAATGTTCAAAACATTATCCAACAATACAAAATTATATCCTTTCTTTACTAATAAAGAGACTGATATGATTTTGTATATCAGGTTCGGTATCTAATAGTATTTGTTCAGAATCAATGTATTGGTAATACAGGGTGACAGTGACCGACAGACTTGGCTGCAACACTTGCCCCGTTTTCTGCCTCATGAAACTTATCACCCGTTCTCAGTTCTCTACCTTTTTGCAGCCCTATGTAACAAATTACATATCTGGGATCCTGATCCGGTATCATATACCCAGGATGCGAAGGATACTGAGAAACAGTTCTTTGTAATGAACATACCCGAAGATGATGCATCAGCATGCACTCTCTTCGTTTGGGCGGCACGGGAATTCTGGTAATCCCCAATTTCCTGCTCTATCTTATAACATTTATAAGTTGGAGCGGGACCAACGTTCCCCAGCTCAGTATAACAAGCGGGTTCGATCAATACTTCCGTATTATTATCTTGATTAAGACGTAATATGGTCGCTACCAGGAGAGAGAGAGAAGAAAACACTCAGCGTGCGCTCTTGCAAGAATAGATTGGTTATTATTTTATCTAATCAGGATGGCTCCCACTGCTTTTTATCAAATCTTCCTTCAAACCCTAAAAGGAAAGACTAGCCGGGATTAATTACACACTACAAGTTCGCCAATCTTTCAGCCAGGCCAATGTCGGTATTTTGAGGGAGGTCCCCCGTGCTTTCGCACGAACCTAATTAATGTAAACCTCGTTTTCCCAGAGGCGTAACCCCGTTGACACCTTTCTAGACACCTACTTGATCGGCTAATTGTAATGTGTAAAACTCTCCCAGGAGTAACTCTTACTCGCAGTGGGTATCGGGATCCAACTATCTCATAGAAGGTATGCAATCTCATTGCAAATTTCAACATTTGAAATTCCCGATAATATTTTGCCCCTAGCAGCTATATGACCTTAACATAGTCAACAAATCATAAGTGCTAGTCAAGTTCAACCCGTCATTTCCCGATTGAATTAAACCCACCCGCACGACCCTTAACATAGTCAACAAAGTCGCACGACTACCCTAATCCAATCGCATCATATGCTTATGCAGATAAGCACTAATTAGCTACCGCACACTACGCCTTAACATAGTCAACAAACGTAGCACGAATACTAACTAGTACTTATCTGAAATGACGGAGGGCTACGATAGGTTTTTCTAAAAACCTATTGCGCAATGAACTTGATATCGTTGTAGAATCAAATGATTTTTGAAAATGGAGTGTTTTTTAGGCTTTTCTAGTTTTGCTAAAGGAGTCACTCCCGGTGAAGGGATCGTCGGTCCTTTCCTCGTCGAATGAGGTGCGGGATATATCATATATATCACTGTGTAAAGCAAAAACTCTTAAAAGCAATCAAAAGACAAACCGAGTGTGTAGCATCTGCCAGTTATTGCTAAAGGAGTCACTCCCGGTGAAGGGATCTCGGTCCTTTCCTCATCGAATAAGGTGCAGGATATATCACATATACCTCTGTGCAAAGCAAGAACTGTAGCTACCTGTTTTAATTTTGAAATTCAATTCTACAACATCTTAGGTTTCTTTTATTTCATTAATCTCATTAATGAAGTCTCATCATTTAAGTACCTAAACATCACAGATAAATACGACGTACACTTATGCCATCCGCATTCGCCTCGATGTCCCTTCGTGTACCGTTAGGTTAGGTAACTAACGACAGAGCGGGGCAGGGCTAGCGCGGGTGTAAAACATAAGTAACGCCTATATAATATATCAAATATACTATATACAGTATCTATCACAGAACATCACATGATCACATCACAGATATAACAGCATAAGAATCATATGAAATATTGGATATACTAGGACGTCCGTGTTTTCAATACGAGCCAGTATAAAACACGGATTCCACGGTCGTGATGAATAGCCAAACCCACACCCCTAGACCCCTACGAGAGCGGCAAACAACCCTACCAATTCTAAAGTTAGAAGACCCGGACTCGACTCCTCGAGTTGGTCTCCCACTGGACTCCAGAACCCGGTTACTTGTGCCCTCCTCCTTGGGTCTATCCTAGTGCGGAAAAGTAAATAATATACAAAAGGTGACATCTTCCGCAACCTGGAAGTGCCCCAATAAAAGAATATTACATACAAGTTTTTACATGAATGAAAATGAAAAACACTCATCTCACATAAAAAACCCCGGCTATTCAAACACGACGATCCAATATAACATATCCAGCAACACATAACATCACATGTCATCAACGTAAGTAAATATGCCCATCCCAATTGTCGTTGACATATAGCAACGAAACCGGCGATATCACATATTACACTTACGGTCACAGAAAAGAAAGTGTAAAACTACAACAGTTGGAATCCGCAACCTGCATAGACATCGCATGCCTAATCAAATGAATTCCTTAGACATCGCATGCCTAACAATTATAAACCCCGCATTTTAGTCTCAAAATCGAAAACACTTTTCAATATCAAGTCGGGCAATTCAACAAGATTCCCGACATCCTGATCGAATGCTCGTCGCAAACTTTAGTAGGCGGCCGTGCCCCCGATACCGTCGACGAAGTGCACCAAGGCGGAACACCGCTACCGCGAGCACCCGGACGGATGCCTTCGGCGACGGGGTTCTCCTACAGTCACTTGGTCGGGGCTATGGGGTGAGACTGTCTATTAAGTTTACCCGGCGAGTATCCGCGTACGCTACGTGATTGCGACGGACTTTTGAACACATCAAAATTCCGTGGCAACCGATCAAGTGAGACTAAACTGCTATGTTTATAACATTCATTCAGTTATCTCATAACTTCTTGTGAATTCCAATTATTGTATCATATTCCGGATAAGATAGAAAATGTTAAACTTTCCGATCGAACAATCGAACACCCAAGTTTTCCCGATACAGCTCAACCCATGAAATAAGTTCAAAGACATTCACTTCGTGCCTTAGTACCAACGGTCCAGCCGTAGAAGGGTCAAGCCAACGCCTCACATGTGGCACGCCGTACTGCCCCAAACCCTAAGGTTCAAAGGGCAGTTCAAGACGGTCACATAATCGAGTTAAGGTTTGTTGTCTTCTAGAGGGTCCATCGCGTTACTTGCACTACTTAGAACATCTTTAAACCACGGAAAAATCCAACACTTGGAAATTTCCCGACAGGGGAAAAGGTGGGTATTTATATCCGGTCGAACTTTTTAACATATTCAATATATCCGGAAAGCCACATAGACAAAATCTAATAATCCGATCGAATCTACGAACTCCCAAAATAACCCCAGAAAATTCAACTCTTGAATAAAATATTAAAATTATCCAGAAAACACAGGAGTCAAATATAACAATTACTGTGCAAACAAAAGTCAAAGATTCAACATAACGGCCGCGGAACCGCCGCGACATGTGGGGTAAGGCCGCGGTTCCGCGGCGGGTTGATGGAGTTAGAGCTCCATTTTGCACAGTAATTCATAAAAAACCCTGCTTAATTTTCTGCATATTTTTAATATGGAAAACTCCAGATTTTTAAAAAATGGACAGAGAGCATATTGGAAATGGGTTTCGGGTTCGTTCGGATTTCAAACGTCGTCTAGACTTCGCCTAAGGCTCTAGCTAGGCTCTGATACCACTGATGGATTCCTAGGCACTCTCAAGAGATCTCACAAGGCATCAACCATGCCAATTTCAAATTTTATATGTGCCGAGAAACCCTAACAAGATCGTTGGCTAGAAATTTAGGCGACAAAGCAACTAGTTAACTACTTTAACTAAGAGTACGGATATACAACCTTTGTAGATCCGGTCCTCCACCTCCATAGCTCCGCAATGAAGTCCTCTCCGCTGTACAAAACGGATCTTGGACTCTAGTGTCGGCTTCATCGGAGAAATGGACGGGCTAGGTCGTCGACTACGATGCCGAAGATGATCTACGTCGAGGCATCGCTAGATCAAGCTCCAACTTCACCAAGTCATGAAACTTGTGAAGAAAACACACTCTACTACTTGGCAAGAGGTAGAGGATGAAGAAATAGGAAGTGGGTAGACTTTAGAATTGGATTTCTCACTCTTTTTCATCAATCACCATTGATGGTCCAAGGTTTTCTTCTTTTAAGAAGATGAAGAAGAAGAAGATGATATTATGATAAGATCTTAAAATGAAAAGGAAAAACAATACTTATCATAATACTAACCCTAGTTTAGTGTAGAGAATAGACCATGGTTGGATATGATGGTTAGGGTTAAGCAAGAGACAAGAATGGTGGACTAGGTCAAAGTTTCATGAAGCTTCAACTAAACTACAAATAAAGCCACAATTCTTTTCTTATCATTTCCAAAATGAATAAACAAGTAAATAAATGAATAAGAAAATGAAAAGCAAAACCCTAACCATTATCATGTAACCATGGTTTGATCTTTACACAAAAACCCTAGGAAACATGTATCATCAAACATGATACATTCAAGTGCACAAAAGTATATCACATATACAACTTGTGAACTACAAGTGAGAAAATCCATTTAAAGTGAACCAATACTAGTTAATGCAAAGTAATATATCAAATATATAATTATACATTAAATCATTAAATCAACACTTGATTCAATGATCCGGTCATATCGCATATAACCGACTAGTATTCAATGTATCGATTTATCGAATCAATCCTTGATTCGATAACTAGGTTATATCGCATACAACCAATCGACACATTCTTCGCGAGAATGAAATACGGTATCACATACACGCATTATTCTCGGTCCCGCACATATCTCATATGCGCTCCTATTTCGTTTCGCTTGAGCCAGGAAACCTCTGTGTAGGACTCTAAAGACTCGTCAATACGCCGGCAGCAGATGATGATCATATCAAACACCCACAAGCCGCAAGCGGTCTGCTAAACGTAACGGCCACCCGGGTATTGAGCGATCAGAAGATCGACGAGCAAGCCCGCTCACACTCCAGTGAATCCAACCAGTAACACTACCGTACAGTCCGGTCTGATCGTCTGATATGTCGCATATCTCGCCTAGGGATGGTAAACGTCAGACCCCAATAGCTCGATAAGTCGTGTCGATATGAGGTCTATAACATTTCAAGAAACTACTGGTAACACTTACCAGTAAATCTCAGCAACCCTGGCCAGGGATTTCCGGTTATAGCCAATCGAACACAGCGCAACATCAACTCCCTATACCGGGAGAGACGAATCCCCTCCTATCGCTCATTGCCTCTATGTGATTCGGGACTGTACCCAAAAACCACCGTTTTGCACGCCCTCTTGGACGTGGTAAGATGGAAATCAAAGCACAGTGGGAACCACACAAGACTCTATGACGATCTCGGGTCAACAGACTACTCTGTACCAGTGTCACCAGAGAACTGCCATCTGACGTAAGGTATAATACCATCTGGGAGTTCTCGGCGAGTCCGTCCAGTGTACCCAGTCTCCACTGAGCACCCGTATATCATCTCTGATGTCAAACACCAATGGATATGGGATCATCCATCGCCCATCTGTATGGGTCGAGAAGGTATACGCTAGTCTACTCTGGTATATCGATGCCCCGTCTCGATACACCCACGACTAGGGACTTTGAAGGATGTACTTATGGACTACCATGTCCCCACTAGTATGATCCGCATCATAGTCCAGGTAGTCAAGTACACATCCTAAGGGCTTTACCAACATGCAACAGAGAGACTATCAGTGTACATGTTAAGGTAAAGAGTAACCAGATAGCATACTATCATGTCGAGCAAGAAATTCCTCCCTATATATGTCCAAGCATCCACTACAATATACATCATATGTATAGTAATGGCCTCTAGGGCATACATATAACTAACACTCCTATACATAAAGAACCGAATAGGGTTAAACCCTAATGAAGGCTTTAAGGAACTAAACTCCCATTCTCTGTTAAAGAATTATGATTAAGGGAATTAAACTCCCGTTGTTTCAACAGAACCAAGTTCTTAATCAGGGTTAAACCCTGTTTCTTTTTGTTCTGAAGGAATTAAATTCCCATAGCACAGGGTCAAGCCCTAATTTTATTTTAAAGGAATTGAATTCCTATAGTTCTGTGAGAATTAAATTCTCGTGCTTCCATTCCCTCTCTATGCTTTGAATCTGCATGGCAGGATCTCAACCCATTGAGAATTAAATTCTCAACTCAAGGGGAGATGTGCACTTTACAGATCCTCCACCAAGGAGAGAAGAAATATGTCCTTCTGTTTTACATCAGAGTTAAACTCTGTTGAGAATTAAATTCCTCTCAACCTTTCTCAATGAAACCTTCCCTTTCTTACCTAGGGTTTTCTTTTGCAGAAGATCCAAATTCCTCTCAAGTATCAAGGCTCTCTCTCTTTTCTTCCTTCTGCGTGTATATTCTTTTTTTTTGTCTCTTGGCTCCTATTTATAGGAGAAGCTGTTGGAGATAGTGCCCTCAGAGTCAATTATTGGATCACAGGCACGTGATTGCAATGGTTGAGGGAGGACCTATCCCGGTACGACAGTCTTACTCGAGATGATAGTATGCTATCTGGTTTACCTTTATCATCGTGTACTGCTTTAGGTGACCTGACAGGTCGCTATTACACGTTGATAGAGCCCCTAGGATTCTTGCTTGACTGCCAGCAGTATGAGGGCGATCATATAAGTGAGAGCTGGAGTCTATAAGCACATCCTTAAAAGGTCCCTAGTCGTGGGAGTTTCGAGACAGGGCATCGATTCTCCAGAGTAGACTAGTGTATACAGTAGAGACCCCGACGAGGGACGGTGGCCGGTCTCACAAGCCACTGGTGTCTGTTGGTTCACCTAAGATGTATACAGGTGCTCATTGGGTTATGAGTACACCGGACAGGACTCGCCGGGAACATGCTAGTTGGTCTTATACCTGACGTCAGATAGCAGTTCCCAGGTGACATGTGTACAGGTTAGTTCATCGACCTGGGGATCGTCATTTGTCTCGTGTGAGTTCCCACTGTACTTTGATTACTACCCTACCACGGCTCAAAGGAGTCGTGCAAACAGGTTTTAGTTGGGTACAGTCCCGAGCCACATGGAGGCAGTGAGTGGATCTTCGGGGGTTCGTCTCTCCCGGTATTTGGGGTGAGGTCGCGCTGTGTCTAGGAGAGCCATTACACAAAGTCCTTGGCCAAGGCAGGAGATTCACTGGTAGGTATTCCAGTAGTATCTCAGGGTGTTCTGGGCTACACTCCGACACGACTTGTACCGCTTTTGGGGGTCTGACTTTTACCCACCCACTAGGCCCGACATGCGATGCTCATAGACGAACGGACCGGACTGTACGGATATTGTCACTGACAGGCTCAGTAGGGTGTCAGGATGAGTTCGCTCATCGACGTCCCTTTTGGTCAATAGCTGGTGGCCCGTCACGTATTGGCTTATACCTCTGACGTGCTAGTGGTTAAATCCACAGCCATAGTATTGACGAGTCTTTAGAGTCCACCACACATTCAGTTACTCAGCTTTCGGGCGAAACGCTGTAGAGGCCGTATGGAGATATGGCAGGGTCCGATCAGATACGTGCGGTATTGCACGGATCAGGATCGGACGGTTTGTACTAGAGGCCGTATAGATATATGGCAGGGTTCGATCAGATACGTGCGGTATTGCACGGATCAGGATCGGACGGATATTACTAGCCGGCTTTGGTTTAAGCCGGATCCTAGTATAGTACAGTGTAGATTTTGTCTCTTTGCATTTGTATCCGGACGGAATACAGATGCGGGTGTGTATGCACAGTATCGGGGTTTTCCTGTAATTTATTACGGGACCAGTTTTCTGGAGTTGCCAGTTTGCATTCCGTTCCGGCCGGTTTTCGTTTGTTCTTTCCCGGCCGGACTTTTCCGATGGAGGGGGTTATTTGCAAGTTTGCAAATAACATTTTGTGGAGGGGTTTATTGCAAAAGGATTTATTATGAGAGCATCTTTTCTTTTGTTGCACCATTCTTGCATTGAATGAGATTAGAAAGGGTATGGTTTGGATGTTCTTTTGTAATCATGATGTTTGTTTATGGTCACCATTTTCTCATCTCCTACACTCACCTCCCTCTTGTGATATATGTTGTTTCCCTCCACCATTTCCTTGAGAGAATTTTGGCCGGCCACAATTTCATGAGGAGAGGAAAAATAAGAGTGGATCATATCATTTGGATGAAGGAAAATTTCATTATCTCATGCTACAAAATTCTATCTCTACTTTGAAGTTCTTTTCACAACCTCATTCCTCCATCAAGGCAACATAACCCCAAAGAGACAAAGCCCTACACTTCCTACAGCACATCTTGGGCATGTCGACTTGCCAGCTTCATGCCCGAGTTGCCTCGGTATTGAGGTGGGAGCCCGTAAAAGTACCCGGCTTCGTAGTGCCCTTTTCCGACGAGGAGGAGACGGACGGAGATCCCGCGAGGAGATCGGAGTGGAGATGAAGACCGGAGGACTCGGATCACTCGGTATATCTCTTCCCATCTTGTAGTTAGCTAGGACAAGTTTAATGGTCCGATTCGGGTGTTTAGTGCGCGGTGGTGCCGGTTTGCAAAGTTCGCAAAATTAAAGTTTATCACCGTTTCCGCATTTGGCCGTCGGATTGACGACCGGGGCGCCGCCGTGCACTTACAGTGGTATCAGAGCCTCGCCATTAACTTCGTCTAGCTTCGTTTGATGTGTTTTGCATTTCCGATCGACCAAAATTCCAAAACTTGCATTTTTGTTCACAACAGTTTTCTGTTGAAATTTTTTGGTCTCCAAAAATTTTTCAGGTTGTCTCAGAATCATGTGCAGGGAGTTCTAAGAACAGTGTAAAAATTCGACAACACGATCCATAAGTAAGAGCGCGGATCCGCGGCCATTAACCTTTACTAGGCCGCGGATCCGCCGCAGTAATAAGAGATCATGTGATCTTTTTTTTGCAGTGGGCTTGTGGGATAAAAATAGGGGTTTTGGAATATTAAAATTGGGCCCAGAATTTCTGTGAGTGCTACAGTATTGCTTGGGGGCCCACTTGTTAATTTTTTATTGATCGGATATTTTAAACACATTTTTCACAGTATTTACATTATATCTGCGACCGTGAATGTCACTTGATCGGTAAATCCGGTCTAACTACTATAGCCCGGTTAGACGGATTTGCGAACGTGACTTTCACGTTGATGTTCTGTGTTTTGCTGTGATGTTGCGGATCGGTCGTGGGGGATAGCCTGGATGCAATGCTAGTACAGTTTCTGTTGTATTATGTACATTTGATATTGCGGGGCGAGCGTCCGACATGTGGACTGCCGTCACTGCCTGTTTGTATTATTCTTTTAAGGCACGACCTGGTTGCGGTCGATGTACCCGTTGTATGTATATTTTACTTTCTGTACTAGGATTGCCCCGCGGTGGGGTGCACGGATAGCCGGGTTCTGGAGGGCAACAAGCCCGCATCTCAGGGCATTGAGACGGAGGGGCTTCAGTCTGGAATTGGCGGGCTATTCGCCGCACTCGTAGGGGGTACAGGTTGACCCAGGAGGGGTGCCCAAGTTACCGGATTCCGTGAAGTGCTGGGAGGTCCATTCACGGCGCTGAAGGGGGCTGCCTCGCTTCAGGTTTTGGCGGGTGACTTGCCGCGCCCGTAGGGGTCTAGGATTTCATTGCACAGGCTATCCACACGACCAGGGGAACGTCGGGTTTCAGCAGTGGCTCTGTGAAACCCGGGGATCCCAGATATCTGTATTGTTCTGTGATGCTGTACATTTCTGTGATGTTGCATTTTATTCACGCCTTGAGCGAAATACTATATATTGGTATATATATTAGTAGATGTTGTATATGTTTTTCATCCGCGCTAGTCCAGTCCCCGCTCTGCCGTTAGTTAGCTAACCTAACGGGTGATGACGGGACCCAGTGGCGAATGCGGATGGCATATACGTACGTCAGTATATTTTCGTTCTTTGTGGTGTGATCAATTGATGGGACTGCATTGATTCGGATCAATGCAAGATAAACAAACCTAATCTGATGTTGTTGGAACACTTTTCAAAAAGCTGTTATTGCAAGGACGTTCACTTTTGTTTTGCATCGTGGTATTCATTTGGAATATCCTGCTCCTCAGTCGACGAGGCAAGGGCCGAGATCCCTTCACCGGGAGTGACCCCTTGGACAGAAGTTTGCGTCAGGGCATTAACTTCACTGTAGCCGATTACTTTTGCTTTGCACAGTGATATTCGGTTATGAATATCCAGCACCCCATTCTACGGGGAAAGAGCCAAGATCCCTTCACCGGGAGTGACCTCTTTAGTAAAGGTTTTCGTCACTATATTTTCTAAAAAGCTATCCATTCCTTCAACGATATCAAGTTCATTACGTTAAAGGTTTTCGCCAGAAACCATTCGTAGCCCTCCGTCGTTTCATATGGATAGTCAATAGTATTCAAGCTGTGTATGTTGGCCAAAGTCAAGGCACAGTGTTTGGTAGCTGTTGGGTATTCATATGTAGTATAGATAGATGCGTTGGTTTGGGACAGCCGTACTGCCATTTTGGCCAAAGTCAAGGGTATGTACGGGTGGACTCAAATTAACCTGGAGAATGACGGGTTGAACTTGACATGTGACTTATGATATGTTGGCCAAAGTCAAGGTCATAAGAGCATGGGGTAGAAATCACATCGGGAGTTTCAAAAGAACTGAAACTTGCCAGATATGCGCATACCTTCTGGAGTGTGATACCGTGAGCGGATTCCGTCACGTTATCATGCGATGATAGTTGGATCCCGATTCCCACTGATGAGTTAGTTTACTCCTCGGGTGACCCCGACTAATTCTTCTTTCAGGTTTGGAGGAGAATTTGAGGTACAGTGGGAGGTTTCCAGATTAGATAAATTGGTAACCATTCTGATCTAGCTTAGAGTGCACGCTGAGTGTTTCTTTTCTCTCTCTCTCTGGCAGCGACCATTGACCCGACCCTAAGACTATGAATCAGTGACCAAGTTGACCGAACCTTCTTAACACAGGCTTTTTGGATTGTCAGAGTTGCAGACCTCATTGCCACTCCTACTTTTACCCTTTTCTCCAGGACACCCCGTATTACTGCGAACGTCCACTTCCATTGGACAAAACCATCGTATGGTTAGATACGAACTCGAAGGAATTATTCGAGGATGGTTTCTGGTTCTGGAGAAAGCGGATAGGATTATTCAGTTTTCTTTTCCTTTTACCTTCTCTCAGGTTGCGAGTACTCCTTGGTTTAGGGGATAGTACACCTATTACGCAAATTGGATAGTCTTCTTCCAAACCTTAGGCTGGTGCCGACCGGTAGGGAATGAAGAAAACCAATTAGCATAACGATGGTGTGCAGAAGGTATCAAGATTAAGACAAAGCAAGGGATTAGTAAGAGGGCAAAGTAAATTGCAACTGATATTCACGACCAAACCAAGTATTTCTTCGCCAATCCTAAATCACCTTTGTATTTCTCCAGGACACTCCGTATCACTACGAAGATCCACAGTTTACTGGATACTCCATCGTATGGTTATATACGAACTCGAAAGGAACTTGTTCCAGTTCGGGAATGGATTCTGGTCCAGGAGAAATAGGAATAAGGTTTATTCGGTTGTCTTTTATCCTCACCTTCTCTCGCATTGCGAGTGCTCCTAGGATTAGGACAGTACACCCGTTATGCTTATTGGATAGTCTTCTTCCAAACCATAGGCTGGTGCCGAACGGTAGGGAAGGAAGAAAACCAATTAGCCTAAAGGGGTGTGCAGAAGGTAATGACTAAAGACATATAAAGGGATTTGGAGAGGTGGCAAAGAATTATACGGTTATAGTTGTGAATCTGGATGATGGTGGAGGCATTACTAGGAATACCAGGATACCCCTACGGAACATTTCTATGTTTCAGTTCAACTGTGTACTGTTAAAAGAAAACTGATTTCCCGATTAGATACTTACTCCAGGGTATGTATTTACCAGGTATGATTCTCACATCTGTATGGTTTTACAGATGATGAGTGGGAGTAGGTTATTGGGAATAGGGTGATCATCCTCATTATATCGGGATTCGTTGTAATCAGTGATATTTGAGGAGATCATCTGGGCTGTTTGCCGGTCGGCAAATATTTGGTTTTGAATATCCGCTGTTGTGCACCAATTTCAAATTGATATATCTGTACGTCTATTTTCATAGAGTGAGATATACCTTTTGATATTATGTCGATGACATTTACCTATATCAGTGGATGGTTAGGTAAGGAGTATTAAACAGCGGTGTAATTCTTCTTAACCATAAGTACAGTTTTCAACCTACGACACACAGTGAAAGAGTTGTTAGACTCAGCGGACTTATACAGAGTATTGTATGTTGTCCAGTGTCCATAAGGACAGAGGGGTCGGTCCTCATACTATATTCTGTTTACTTTTAACTTCTCTAGTTCTTAGACATGTGTTTCGTAGAAACACAGGGTCTAAAATTTGAGGAGTTATAGGTATTTGAATAGAGTAGAGAACCAGGTGTAGCAAGTATCGGGATTCTTCAAAGTGATCGAAGATGTAGATACTTGTGTATGGTATTCAGTTGATAGTAATGATAAAGAGAAATTGCTTCTCTTTCAGGTTACTCATAATTGGAAGCATTCCTAAGTTGAGTAACGCTGATCGGCCTCTCTCCATTTAGTTGACATGCACTGGAGATAGCTGCATGATTTGAATCTGGTTCAATTAAATCAGTGCCTCTGGTTCTATATTGGATATAGTACAGTTCATATCTTAACATTGTTAAGGTACGGGGAGTTGTCCGGCTTATGATTAAAACCAGACTCTGGATAACTCAAGGCACGTTTCTGTAATGGTTGTTTGTGGGTTGACCCAGGCTATGACGAGGGTTGATTTTCTACCATCTGGGAGATCAATAGTAATATTGTTCTAGACTCGCCACAGTTTTAATAAAAATGGATTTTTTCAAAAAACAGTAGTGGTAGTATGGTAGAACTGGAAGTGATTCCAGAACCGCAAACGATTACTGAAGATTTGATAAGGAACCTAAGGATTCAATCTGATTTGACATTCCATTGGCCACTCCGCAGATAAGGTGGGTAACTTCAGGCACCCGAGAGGTACTCCGGTAGCCTCAAGGACGGTGACAGGGAAGTTCTTGTTTACCCACACTTGCCATTGTTGTTGTTCCAGACTGCGAGACCCGGCAGGAGGATGAGTATAGCGTCGTTCTAAACTAGCTTTAGAAGTGCACGTCTATATGACTCTGCCAGAGGGTTGTCGTAGTGAGTGGGAGCAGCGGAAGCATTGGTGGACATCAGGCTTATGTCTATTTATAGACTAAAGTAGATATAGCGGAGATGGATCATCTATTTCTGATGTGACAGTCATGGGTTTGACGTCATCAGAATAGGGGATGGATCTGTTGAGAAGGTAGTAGGGTGTGATGTCATGGTATTTGGATGACATACACAAAGTAGGAAAGGAAACTCCTATACTACGATCGGTTATTCTTTGGTTGTCACACAGTGGTTTCTCCACAAGGGACTTGGACATTATATCAGACATACTGGTTACTAGATCTATGGTTTTAGATCTAGATTTGGGTGGTTTCCCAATCAGGGTACTTCGACAACATTCTAAGAGTATTTAGAATGGACGACTCCTGGCACGGTAGTGTACCTGCAGGTGATGGAGTCACCCTCTCTAAAGGTGTCTTATAGACTAAAGTAGAGAGGGATGTGCATGATTGGCAGATCACTTGCTTAGGCAATTGAGTCAATCATGAGATGTCAAGTACCACACCAGATGTTGTTCTTGCACTAGATGCAATAAGTTGATATTGATCCAATCCTGGAGAAACAGTCGGAAGCAGTTTTAGAACATAAGTGGATGTTCTAGGGATATGATAACGACTGCCTCCTTTAGGAGACGGTTATCACTCCAGGCTTCCAAGGTGACATGGACGACAAGGAAGTTGTCAGAGTTATAGTTTTCCTTCTGACGAGGGGCAGTATTTTGGACAGGTGGTCCAAGGAAATACTGAGGGTGGCATGGCGCAGGATACTGATTAAGTTCAGTTGACGATACAGTCTAAGAAGTTTGGATTTGGGGTTCATTTATGAGCTCGGTCCCATCAGATATCCAGACACTCTAAGACAGGTATTGCTCATTTCGGGAGATGGCTTTCTCCGCGAACTTGAGATTTAGAGAGACATAGAAAGAAACATCAGAGCGGATCCACTCGCTGAGGCTATTCCTCGAACGCAATAGTCTCGCAAACGAGCTTTGTGAGACTGACTAGTAGAGGAGTTGGGTGTTCGGTATCACACGGGCTGTGAGTATACGACATCGCAATAATTAGCCTTGAGTGCAAGTGGGAGATTGTTGGAGATAGTGCCCTCAGAGTCAATTATTGGATCACAGGCACGTGATTGCAATGATTGAGGGAGGACCTATCCCGGTACGACAGTCTTACTCGAGATGATAGTATGCTATCTGGTTTACCTTTATCATCGTGTACTGCTTTAGGTGACCTGACAGGTCGCTATTACACGTTGATAGAGCCCCTAGGATTCTTGCTTGACTGCCAGCAGTATGAGGGCGATCATATAAGTGAAAGCTGGAGTCTATAAGCACATCCTTAAAAGGTCCCTAGTCGTGGGAGTTTCGAGACTGGGCATCGATTCTCCAGAGTAGACTAGTGTATACAGTCGAGACCCCGACGAGGGGCGGTGGCCGGTCTCACAAGCCACTGGTGTCTGTTGGTTCACCTAAGATGTATACAGGTGCTCATTGGGTTATGAGTACACCGGACAGGACTCGCCGGGAACATGCTAGTTGGTCTTATACCTGACGTCAGATAGCAGTTCCCAGATGACATGTGTACAGGTTAGTTCATCGACCTGGGGATCGTCATTTGTCTCGTGTGAGTTCCCACTGTACTTTGATTACTACCCTACCACGGCTCAAAGGAGTCGTGCAAACAGGTTTTAGTTGGGTACAGTCCCGAGCCACATGGAGGCAGTGAGCGGATCTTCGGGGGTTCGTCTCTCCCGGTATTGGGGGTGAGGTCACGCTGTGTCTAGGAGAGCCATTACAAAAAGTCCTTGGCCAAGGCAGGAGATTCACTGGTAGGTATTCCAGTAGTATCTCAGGGTGTTCTGGGCTACACTCCGACACGACTTGTACCGCTTTTGGGGGTCTGACTTTTACCCACCCCCTAGGCCCGACATGCGATGCTCATAGACGAACGGACCGGACTGTACGGATATTGTCACTGACAGGCTCAGTAGGGTATCAGGATGAGTTCGCTCATCGACGTCCCTTTTGGTCAATAGCTGGTGGCCCGTCACGTATTGGCTTATACCTCTGACGTGCTAGTGGTTAAATCCACAGCCATAGTATTGACGAGTCTTTAGAGTCCACCACACATTCAGTTACTCAGCTTTCGGGCGAAACGCTGTAGAGGCCGTATGGAGATATGGCAGGGTCCGATCAGATACGTGCGGTATTGCACGGATCAGGATCGGACGGTTTGTACTAGAGGCCGTATAGATATATGGCAGGGTTCGATCAGATACGTGCGGTATTGCACGGATCAGGATCGGACGGATATTACTAGCCGGCTTTGGTTTAAGCCGGATCCTAGTATAGTACAGTGTAGATTTTGTCTCTTTGCATTTGTATCCGGACGGAATACAGATGCGGGTGTGTATGCACAGTATCGGGGTTTTCCTGTAATTTATTACGGGACCAGTTTTCTGGAGTTGCCAGTTTGCATTCCGTTCCGGCCGGTTTTCGTTTGTTCTTTCCCGGCCGGACTTTTCCGATGGAGGGGGTTATTTGCAAGTTTGCAAATAACATTTTGTGGAGGGGTTTATTGCAAAAGGATTTATTATGAGAGCATCTTTTCTTTTGTTGCACCATTCTTGCATTGAATGAGATTAGAAAGGGTATGGTTTGGATGTTCTTTTGTAATCATGATGTTTGTTTATGGTCACCCTTTTCTCATCTCCTACACTCACCTCCCTCTTGTGATATATGTTGTTTCCCTCCACCATTTCCTTGAGAGAATTTTGGCCGGCCACAATTTCATGAAGAGAGGAAAAATGAGAGTGGATCATATCATTTGGATGAGGGAAAATTTCATTATCTCATGCTACAAAATTCTATCTCTACTTTGAAGTTCTTTTCACAACCTCATTCCTCCATCAAGGCAACATAACCCCAAAGAGACAAAGCCCTACACTTCCTACAGCACATCTTGGGCATGTCGACTTGCCAGCTTCATGCCCAAGTTGCCTCGGTATTGAGGTGGGAGCCCATAAAAGTACCCGGCTTCGTGGTGCCCTTTTCCGACGAGGAGGAGACGGACGAAGATCCCGCGAGGAGATCGGAGTGGAGATGAAGACCGGAGGACTCGGATCACTCGGTATATCTCTTCCCATCTTGTAGTTAGCTAGGACAAGTTTAATGGTCCGATTCGGGTGTTTAGTGCGCGGTGGTGCCGGTTTGCAAAGTTCGCAAAATTAAAGTTTATCACCGTTTCCGCATTTGGCCGTCGGATTGACGACCGGGGCGCCGCCGTGCACTTACAGAAGCAACCGAGTCAATTAGTTTTTTGACGAATCTTCATTGAGAGATTTGATTTGCATCCATCATTCGTTTTGGACCTTTGGATTATTAGGTGAATTTTATTCACCATTGGATTTCAAATCTAGGGATTCTCCTTTGTTATTTCTGTTAGATTTAAAGGGGAAATCTTTCCAAATTCGAGATTTTCCCATAGATAGATGATATTTAATCACCTCTAAATCTTTAATTTAATCGATTGCTTTTGGAAAGATTTGAGAGGTCTTTTCTCAGAATTTAATTCTGTTGACAAATGGGCTTCGAAGTTGGTCACGTGTGGCCACGTGACCCCCTTGGAACAAGCCTTCTTCCTTCTTTTTGCGCTTCGTTTTCTGGTTGCTGCTCAGCTATCACGTGCCACCAAGTGACAACTGGTCACGTGTGAGCACGTGACCCTGACATGGAGCCTTCTTCTCGATTTAACTGGAGAATGAGTCTGATGTTTTGAGTGTCACGTGCCAACACGTGACCCTGGTCACGTGGAAGCACGTGACCTCTTCTGAAGCATTTTTCTTGATTTGCTCAGGGAGCTGTTGGGTTTTGAAGCCGCTTTTGATTGTCACGTGCCAACACGTGACCCAGGTCACGTGGGAGCAAGTGAACCTTTCTGAAGCCCCTTTTCTTTGATGTATTTTGGAAACTGAATTTGCCTTGCCGATACTTTTAGGTGTCACGTGCCAACACGTGACTGCTAGTCACGTGTAAGCACGTGACCCTCTTCTGAAGCTTTTTCCATAAGCTTTTCTGATTTTAAATCAGGAAACATTGAAACTGTATAAACTCCCGTTCCATTTTTAAGTGTGCCATGACTGGAATGTACTGCGTATCAAAACGTTGTTTGAACCTTTCCCAGTCGATGGGCTCCTTCGATCTACTTTCCTCTGCCTCCCACCATATCCTGGTATTATCCGTAAGTTGTAGCTTAGCGATGTTCACCCACGCGTCCTTCGGAATTTGAGCGGCACTGAGATCATTGACTGTTCCCTTGAGCCATTCCTCAGCTTCTAAAGGAGTTTCCTTCCCCGAAAAAGTCTTAGGGTGGAGTGATCTGAACTGTTTCACTCCCGCCGAACCTTGAGGAACTGGGGTTGGTGCCTTACTTAAAATCTCTGCTTGTTGCTGCCTACTTTCTCGTAGCTCCTGATGAAGGGCAGCTGTCTGCTGCTGCTGTTGCTCCAATAGTCCTTGCATCATTTGTAGCATAGCTGCTTGCTGAGCAGCGGATTCATTGACTCCATTTCCCCTTCGGTTGTGGTGACGGTGTCATCCATCCATTGATGATCTGAATCAGAATAGATTAGGTTACAATCAGGCTGAGGGATGAGACAGGATAATAACTTGCATGGAAGAACAACAATTAATGCAAGAGAGAGACTAATAAGAAGAGCAAGAGACACAAGAGAGATTTTTGCTCGAAACTAAGATTTTATTATCCAACTTCAATATGGAGAGTACAACCGGAAGTAAGGACATGACCATACTATTCTTACATCATTTTATTCGGCCAAAGAAAGGAAAAAATACTTATTATTCTCGATTACGGGAGTTCAACAAGTGGTGATAGGTCCTCGCACTAAGAAAGATACGACCATTCCCACGGTGCCTTGTGGGGACAACTTCCTAAGTTTCTTCGGCCTCGAGTTCCTCTTCACTCGAAGCTTCGTCCTTCGACTCATCCTTCGGCAGGAGCCTCGCTCTCTGATTCCACCTTTATAGGGTTTTGTTCCTTTGCAGGAACATCCTCATCCGGATCATATTCCATAGGATTCTCTTCCGCCGCAATAGCCTCTTTTTCTAGCCCCTCCTGTATATGCTCCTCTTCTATAGGATCTTCTTCTTCATCTTCGGAGTCATTAGCCATCACAGGCTCCGGAGTTGCAGCATCGACTTCTTCGTCTTCTGAGTCGCTGTCGGAAATAACCGCCTGAGAGTCTACGACTTCGTCGTCTGAAGATGTAGATTCAAAAGTAATATCGGACATGTCATCCTTGTCGGAAAGATTTGCCATGACTTGAACCGAAGATCATGGACAGGGTACAGAATGTCAAGGAAGGGACAAGGGACATAGGAAAACTATGATATCGTTATAGATGGATGAGATTCACAAATATAATAAGCCAGTTAACGGTTTCATTTTAGTACACAAGAGGACCTGCATAGGCCACCACAAAAACATGTCATGCCCCACTTCCCAAAAGAAGGTGAAGAGTGGCGTGGCACGGTCCGCAACCTAACTGTATTGAAGGTGGTCTATTCAATACAGTTACGTTAAGCGTAAGAATAAATCATAGTATGCAGGGTTGTGTACAAAAATAAAACAATAAAGCGAAAGGCATTTATTTCCATTAACCAAACTTTATTACATCCTAAAAGAAAGAGTAAAATAAACTAAGTAGTTTAATTATATCGAGGAGAAACAAAAGCCCTAAACATGTGGGCAACAATAAAAATTAAATCTAGCTATTCTTCCATCATCCAGTCTGCATAATCTTCATAAGCTGGCTTCACACCTTGATCCTCGCCATAATGCTCATTCTTATCTGACAGACATTCCAAGGATAGAGGAAGAAAAGGAAGATCCGTCAGCGAGTTATACTCAGGTAGGATTGCCTCATAAGAAAGTAAAGGTCTAGAAATGAACAGGTGTATATAATGAATATGATGTACATGTGTATAAAGGTATGAGGTTATATACAAATTAGATATGTGAATAAGAGTAGGTTGTGTGAGGTATATGTTTGGTAAAGGTTAAAGTCAAGTCAAACGGATATTCATTCTAAAAGTTAGATCAGGTTAAACAAGGTGTGTATGGATGGAATTGACGGGTGAACATACTCGTATCCTTGAGGTATCCTATGACTAACTGGAAGCAGTATGAGCTGGTGCTCGTGCCTGGGATGGCAATCAATGTGGTAGCGTGAACATCCCCGAAAGGTGTCCCATGACTACGATGGAGCTTTATTTAGCATGAATATCACTCAAGTGCACAGGTATTACCACACTTCAGTTCCATAATAAACAACAAGTCTAAACTGGTAAAATATCTACATCCAAGATACTGAATAATTCGTGTCTCATGAAGAAAGGTAGATAAGGTAACAGGTAGGTATATCACATGATGTGGGTTTAGTGTTGAGTATCAATAGGTATTGTAAACGTTTTAGTTTGTTAAATAAGGGTCCGGATACTCGCGATTATTCCGTTGTGGCCACGGAACAACAACTGGGGAAGTGAGATGTACCGTTTCACTTCCCGGGATCATGATCGAGTAGTAGGGGAATCCGAGTTCCGAATTTCCTTGCCTAATCAAACTACCCATCCCCGTGGTTTAGTATAAAGGTTTTGACGAATTAGAGTTAGTGCGTATACCTCTAGGTATGGAATTTCCACATTGTATAGGCGTCCATATTTTGGACTGTTCACCCGGAATATCGGGATCTTCATATTTTTATAATCGTCCACACTTTGGACTGTTCATCCGGAATATCGGGATCTTCATATTTGTATAGTCGTCCACACTTTAGATTGTTCACCTGAAATATCGGGACCTTCATATTAAGTATTCCATACCTAGGTCCGCGCATTCTAACCCAAACCGTATCATGTTTTGTATATGTCAGGTATGTCATAAACTGAAAATTTATTTTTAAAAGTATTGATCTCGTTTAATATGGCCTTCCATAACCACTCGTTTTATTTTCTAAAGTTCGTAAAATACGTCGGGTCATCTTAAGGAAAAGCTTAGTAAAAAAGAATAATAGTATTTAGTTATCTTTTATTACTTCTAAGAAAAACCAGGAGATTTGGGATATTTATCATTTTGGAAAAACATAATATTTTACGGAAAATATCCTTTCGATAAAAGGTTGTGGTGTTTATTTGAAAATCTTTTGCAAGAGGTTTTTATTTGAAAATCTAGACTGCTCCCAATGTTCCAAAAGGACAAGTTGTGAGGTCCTCAAATCGCCTCTTCACCGTCAATTGTGGCCAAATAAGCACAAGTAAGGAAAGGAGGGATCCGCTCACGAATCACCGTGAGACGGGCCTTTTAAAGTTACCTTTCTCACTTGTCTAGCCTAGGCACCACAAAGTCTGGTTTAGATAAACGACCAATGCCTACAACCTTCCTTTGTCCTAAATTGGTGTTATTTTAAAATTACCTTTTAATAAGATACTAAAAATTCCTTTTGAAAAGATATCGTTATTTAAATTTAGTATTTCCTTCTTTAAAAAGATTAAAGGGGGTTTAACAATATTATAGTAGTTGATGAAAAAGTGTAAGTAAATATACGTATGTCGTATCTAAAATATTTATTTCACATATCTTATCTCTTATGGATATTTTAAACAAATATAATATTTTAATTAACGAGGGTATTTTGTGGAAGCAACCTATTTCGAGATCATTTTGATAGTATGGGTAAGTGTGGGTATATCAGAGGTGAAATGACAATTCATGGGTTATGACATTAAGTATATCAGATTCCAGGTATTATGGGTGTGCAATATATTTTTGTGTGCAGAGGAAATTAAACACCGTTTTAAAACATGGGTTAACATTATCATTATTGAGGGTACAAGGAAAAGGTATGCACAAATATTATAACAACTTTTTAAATAGGGGTTGATGATTATAAGTTGGAACTAGGTTATTGAGAAAGAAGGTGACAGAAAAAGGGGAGAGAGGCGGATCCTACCTTTGATTAGGGTTTAGACGTAGACGGTTGAAAACGTAGGCTTGTGAAAAACTCCTCAAAATCTCCGCGCCCCGATTTTTCCTCAGCGATTGGATGGATCCGTAGCGTCGGCGTCGTCGATACGAAGGCACCGGTATTTTTTTCAGAATTTTTAGAGTTCTGAGGTATGAGAAATTTAGGTTTGAAGGTGTCTATTTATAGGGTTCAAAAGGCAACAAGAAAATCCAAAAATTTGTTAAATCACACGGAAAATCACGCCGGCCAATGATTGTGAATCATTTGTTATTGATTGCGCCCGCCGCCATGTTTCGTGGCCGTTGGATCTTGATCCAACGGCCGAGATCGCGCCGCCGAGCCCCCTTCGCCTGCCACGTGTCGCCACGCGATACGCGTGCGCCTGCGAGTGGAAACCACGCGTTTTCGCGTGGTCCCCACCACGTGGGTGCCGCCGCGTGGGTCTGGGCCGTTGGATCTTGTGATCCAACGGTCCAGGTTAAAGGGGTTATATATATATATATATATTTATTTATTTATTTTAAATACCGAATTTGGTTTAAAAAAATTGTTAAAAATAGTTTAAAATACGGGAAAATTATGGAAAAAATTCAGAAAATATATTTTATTGTTATCTTTAGTATAAAAATAATTTTGGGCTAAAACTAAATAATATAACCATTCCTATGGTTTTTAGCTAGTTATTAAAATTATATAATATCTAGTTTATCTTTTAAAATATTTTTAATTACGAATTAATTACTTTAATTGATAATAAAAATATGTAGATTATTTTACGGCATTATAAAATTTTATTAAAATATTTTAAGCCTATAAAAACAATAAATAGATTTTAGAAATTTCCTATAATCATATTTAATGCTTTGAAAATTATTAACATTACTTTAAAAATTATTCTTCTATAAAAGAAATACGTAAATAATTATTTGATAGTAGAAATTTAAATAAAATATATTTTATTAGGTATTAGTAAACATGGTCGTTACAACCTCGGACTGAGCTTGCCCTGTCTTCCAAAGCGAATCACTCCACGGTTTGGAGAAATCTTCAAAATGACATGATCTCCCAGTTGGAACTCCAAGTGATGGCGTTTTGTATCAGCCCAGTGTTTCTGTCCTTTCCTTGATAGTGCGAATCACATCGACAGTTGCCACTATCATCTCAGGTCTAAGGAGTTCTCTATCTCCGATGCCGTCCCTACTTAATGGTGATCGACACTTCCTTCCATAAAGAGCTGCAAAGGGTGTCATTCCTATACTTGTTTGGTAGCTGTTGTTGTATGAAAACTCTACAAGATATAGGTGATCTTCACATGATCCTCCGAATTCTAGCATACAAGCTCTTAGCATATCTTCCAGTATCTGAATCGTTTGCTCAGACTGTCCATCTGTTTGTAGATGGTAAACTGTGCTGAATTTCAGACTTGTTCCCAAGCTAGCTTGCAGACTCTCCCAAAATTGCGATCGAAATCTTGTGTCACGGTCGAAGACAATGCAAACCGATACTCCATATAATCTCACGATTTCCTGCATGAGTTTATGGGTATCAGAGATAGTACATATTGAAGATTTAAATCTTACTTAGATTCATACTTACTTTCATGTACTTCTTTGCCAGCGTCTCAGTAGATTGGCAACTCGAAATGGGATGAAGTGAGCCGATTTTGTAAGTCGATCCACAATAACTCATACCGCATCGTTACCTTTCGTGCTGCGAGGAAGTGCAGTTATGAAATCTATAGTGATGTGTTGCCACTTCCATTCTGGAATAGGTAACGGTTGAAGTAAACCAGCTGTCCTGTGATGTTCAGCATTTACTTGCTAACACAACAAGTATTTAGCGACGCTTCTGGCTACTTCACGCTTCATTCCATGCCACCAGTAATGTTGCCGTAAATCTTTGTACATCTTTGTGCCTCCAGGGTGTACTGAATAAGGAGAGCTATGAGCTTCTTTCATCAACTCTTCCCATACAGAACCTTTTAGTACACACAACCTACTTCTGTATCTCAAAGACATGTCGTCGTGTATGATGAATTCTGTTCAAAGTCCACTTTCTACTTGTTCTCTGATCTTTTGTAACTTGGCATCACTTGATTGAGTTGCTTTGGTCTGATTGACAATAGTAGACTGAACTTGTAAGTTCATCAAACTTGAAGTATTACCTGGCATAACCACTTCTATCTCCATCTGATGCAAATCTTTTTGAAGCTTCTACTGTGTGGTGAGATTCATTGATAGAGGTTGGCGACTAAGTGCATCAGATACTACATTCACCTTTCCTGGATGATATTGTAGATTAATGTCAAAGTCTGCCATAAGTTCTAACCATCTTCTCTGCCTCATATTCAACTCTTTCTGAGTAAATACATACTTCAGACTCTTATGATCCGTGTATATTCCACTTGTTCTCCAAGAAGATAATGGCGCCAAATCTTGAGTGCAAATGTCACGCCCCGCTTCCCGGTGTACGGGAAGGGGACGCGGCGAGGCCCGCTACGTATTTACTCAGAAGTAAACACGCTAAACGTATCTAAGCAATATAAAGTAAAATGTACACAAAAGATATGAATATAAATGAACAACAACTTTTATTTATTTAACAATTATTTACAAGTACAACTGGAAATGTAAATACAAGGATGGAAAGCAATGCCTAAACAATGGCATGAACTGAATGAAAAGTAAGTTCAAGTAAAGTCAATACTCAGGGTCTTCTGTGAACTACTCCAAGTGTTTCTGGCTGGTCTCTAACTCCTCGGAGTTGGGTCCTCCTGACAACATTCCAAAGAAGAAGAGAAATAGGAATGTCGTCAGCGAACAATCGCTCGGTAAGTCCCAAAAAAAGGAGAGAATAGACAGAGAATAGAACAGGTGAAGTAGACAATGTTATATTTGTTATAATAACGTAATTGTTGTAGCTTGGTACAGAATATGCCAGTGTATACGAGTGGTGTCCAACTTACACCATGAACTTTGGTAACCCGCAGTGCAAGGCTCCGTCGATAATACCACGGAACAACGGCATGGATATAATTACGTCTTTTAGTGACCACCTCGTGCCACTTTTAACATGTTCCGTACCAGTCTACCCCTTTATAAACCCCGTAATGTTTATTGTATTGATTGTACTGATTGTATTGTCTTGTCTTGTAGTAAATGGAAGACTTGCTGAAACCATGATATCAGTAAACGGAGTGGATATAAATGGATAGTCATGTAATCAGAGTATATCCATGGTTTGGTTCGGTCATGTTCATGTTGTTATAGATTGTATTCTGGCATTCATAGATTCATGTTGTATTGCAGTTATACTTGAATTGAATTCAAGTCCGATTGTATTCAGATTTGACCTTGACTCGAACTGATTCAGACTTTTAAACAGAATTGAAGTCCTAATTGTTTTGGAGTTATCGGTAACTGCTGCATATGGACGGCAGGATTTGTGTCTTTTTCCAAGACAATTACCGTATGATAACACTGTTATTAGATTATCTACCTCAGATAGGCAAGCACCTATATTCTCCGGATCCCCGAGGCTTAAGAGAACTGGTCCCGCTTAAACCTATATTTATTAGGGCCCTTATTGTAAATTAATATATTTGAGGGGGTTTTATGTAAAAATAGTTTTGATATAATTTCAAAATACACCTCAAGTATTTAATTATCGTCTTTAGGGTTTTCATAGATGTATATTTTATAAAAATAAAATTTTCTAGTGAGTAGAACTTAGATTTCATTGTATGTGGTATTTTAATGTAAACTTGGAATGATATTGAGTTGTAAAGGTAGTTTTATGAACTTATGATTCTTTTGCTTTAGAAAACATGGAATATTCACATATTATATTTAAAAAGGATATTTTGATAATAGTTATTTATATATATATATATATATATATAATAAAAATAAAGTTTATTTGTTTTGTAGAAATCTCATTTTCTTAAAAGTTACATCAAAATTCCATCTAGATCGAATGCTCCTTGCGGAGGTCTGCATCTTGCTCTACTAGGCTCGAGGATGTGCGATAACCCACACCACCCCAATCGGAGTTCCCCAAAATGGGTTGTAGAGGCGCAATTGCACGGAATTAAATAACATACTTTTTAAAGAAAACGGTTTTTTGAATGTTTAAGGTATTTATTCGTAAAATCGTATTTTCCCATAAACTAGAGTCCCAAAATTCATCGTGCTATGTCAAAAATGTGTGTTGTGATAAGGTAGGTCATTACCTCGTGAGTTATATAAATGTAATACGATTAAATTGAACGATTATAAGTTGTATGTATCATGATGGTATTTTACTGTAAAAGTGAAATAAAATTTGCAACATGAATTCTTTTGAGATGAAACTTGTTCTAATATGTTTATTTATGTTTGTTAAACATTATGAGAGAATAAGGTATTTTATTATTTAAGAAAAATGGAGTTTTTAAAGAAAAACGAATCGGGAGTTGGAATAACTCCGCTTCCGACGAGTTTTGAAAAAGAGAAGTTTTAGAATAGAGATGGGGAATGGGGACTTACTGGCTATAAAGAAATAGGGGAGAAGGAAGAAGCTTTCGAAACTGTCAGGGCGTCGTTTCGTCGCCGGATTCTCCTCGAAATGTCGTCAGAACTTCGTCTCTTGCTAACTCCACTTGTACAACTTGGGACTTGGAAATTTTAGAGAGCTTTTGTAATGAAATTCTGAATGAGGAGGGGTGAAATGTGGTGCGGTATTTATAAGGAAAATTAGGGTTTAGGATAATGAAGAATGGAATTAAAATGTGCATTAAAAATGAAATAAAGAGGGAAATTACCACTCTCTGGATGTTTTCAGAGTAAACAAACAATATAGGGTTAGTGGGGGTAGGTGAAGAGGTGTCGAGGAAAAAATCCAAGGCAGTACCTACAGTCCTACCCGACGGTGTCGGTCTTCCCTTTAAATCTCGCCGGTCCAATACAAGTGAGGGGGCTTGGGATTTTGGCCACGTGTTGGTGTCGTTTGGTATAACTCAGTGCACGTGTTTGTTTAATCTGTGACTTTTCATTTTATGTGTAGTGCACATGCAAACTGTTGGGCTTCTAAAAGATTAAAAGAAAAATCAATTAAAAATATATGTGGCTAGGTGGATTCGACCACTGGGGCTACGTCACAGCAGTGCAAGGCTTTACCAATGAGTTACAAGTGCTATCTTGCTATTTAAAAGCAAATCAAATTTATAACTTGTGCTCAGGCTAAGGTAGCCCTTTCTGTAATTTGAAAAAATTCTGTACAGAAAGTTTAGGGTTGTTACAGTAAAGATTACGGCCGCCAACTCCAAATCATGCTTCAGATAGTTGCGCTCATGAATCTTCTGCTGTCTTGATGCATAAGCTACAACATTACCGTGCTGATGTAGAACACATCATAATTCCTTACCGGATGCATTGCAATGCACTTAAAATCCTCCAGATTAGTCTGGTATGACAAGGATAGGTACTGATATCAATTTTGACTTGAGTTCTATGAAAGCTCGTTCGCATGCTTCTGACCACACGAATTCTTGATCTTTACGTGTGAACTTGATCAGGGGTGTTGCAATCTTCGAGAATCCTTCAATAAACCTTCTGTAATACCCTGCTAAACCCAAGAAACTTCGAATGTCCTTCACTGACTTTGGTGTCGGCCATTCCCTTACTGCTGATACTTTAGCGAGATCTACAGAGATTCCATCACCTGAAATGATATGTCCGAGAAATCCGACCTGATCTAGCCAAAACTCGCACTTGCTGTACTTGGCATAGAGTAGATGATGTCGTAAAGTTTTCATGACAATTTGTAGGTGTTCGACATGTTCTTTCCGACTCTTAGAATACATCAGGACGTCGTCGATGAAGATGAAAACAAACCTGTTTAGGTACTCTCGGAAAACTTGATTCATTAGGTTCATGAATATAGCGAGTGCGTTGGTCACTCCAAATGGCATCACAAGAAACTCATAATGGCCATAGCGTGTCCTGAATGTCGTCTTCGGAATATCAAACTCTTTGACCTTCACCTGATGATAACCCGAACGAAGATCTAACTTGGAGAAAACGCAAAACCTACTTAGCTGATCGAACAGATCGTCGATGCGCGGAAGTGGATACTTGTTCTTTATAGTTACTTCGTTCAGAGCTCTATAATCAATGCACATTCGATATGAACCTTCTTTCTTCTTCACAAGTAGAACTGGTGATCCCCAACTTGAAGTGTTGGACGAATCCATCATTTCTTCAATAATTCGTCCAACAAAGTGCGGACCTCCTTCAAACCTTCAGGGCTTAACCGATATGGTGCTTTGATCACCGGTTATGCTCCAGGTACTAAATCAATGCTGAATTCAAGAGCTCGATCGGGAGGCAGACCTGATATGTCTTCAGGAAATACATCATCGAACTCTCGAACTACCTCTGGCTTCGATCCTTCCTCTGTTTAAAGTGTTGCAATTGCTGCCTTCTTCGGCTTTGCCTTGTATGTGCTTGGCTCCAGTGTACGATCTCCACTTTTGAAATAAAAGACCGGATGGTCTGAAATCTCGAACACTACCTTCCTTTAACGACAGCCAATGGTAGCATAGAATGTTCCTAGCCAATCCATACCCAAAACGACATCAAAATTCGGTATGTCCAGCACCTTGAAGTCAGCATAGAATTCTCTGCTGCAGACGACCACTGGACAGGTCGTATCCCATTGTTGCCTTTAGAACGTCATTCCCTGAACTGACATTCCAGCTGGATACGAGATGTTTGACTGGAATCGCATGAATTCGGAGGAACCGTTGCGACATAAAGCAATAAGATGCTCCAGTATCAAAGAGTGCTAGTGCAGGAAGTGAAGCTACTAAGATTGTACCTAAGTTATGTTGGATAGGTATAGGAAAAAGATATATGGGTATGTATAAAGACTGAAAGAAAGCTTGAAAGGAAAGAGTTATCAGTAATGATTTGGCCAGTGGCTTCAGCTTCTTCCACAGTCATTGTGAAAGCCTGTCGCCTCGGTACATTCCTCCTTGCTGGAGGAGCATTCCTCTGTCTGTTCCTTGGTCCTTGAGGTGGCTTCCTTTGAGCTTGGTGTAACTGACGAGAAGGAGGTGCAGCTGGTCCATAAGGTGGTGGAGCTGGGAGAGCGAGTCGTGGAGCAGGTGCCTGGATCGCTGGCCGCTGCGGATAAGTGATTGCTGGTCTGGGTGCAGCATTTGGATTGAGTCTATGAGGACAAGACCCAATATCATGTGTGAGTAAACCACAGACCAAACAAAGGCGATTTCCACGCCGGCAGTCCTTCGCTAGGTGTCCATCCCTCCTACAGTAGGTGCAAAAGGCTGGGCTAGGCCGGTTGATTGGTACTCCCGATCTCCTAGGAACAAAAGGTGGCCTTGAAGAGGCTCCTCCTTCCATCTGGGTGGTAGGACGCTTCACCCCGGCAGATTGGAGTCTGCCCTTCATCTTTACCACTGCCTCACATCGACGGGCAGCTTTCAGAACCAGGTCGTGGGTTGGGAAATCCCCTGTAGCTAAGGCAGCTTGGATTTCCGGATCTAACCCTTGCCGAAATCGTCTGGACCTGATCTCAGCAGTCGGTATCAAGTGTGCCACAAACCTGTTAAGGTCTTGTGTTAGCTGTGTAGTATGTGATATAAGTAAATCGAATATTGAGACATATCTTACTTACTGAGCATGGTAAACTCAGCATCATACTCATCCACGTATTTGGCCCACATCGAACCCTGTTCTAGGTGGATGAATTGCCGCTCCATGTCAAATCGGACAGTCTGTAGAAAATACTTCGCGTCGAACATGTCGCGAAAAGTCCTCCATTCGATCAGCTGGTCAAGACGGCTTTCTTCCGCCTACCACTAAATTCGGGCGTTGTCAGTGAGTTGCAGCTTCGCAATCCGTACCCAAGCGATCTCTGGCACTTGTGCTGCTTCCAGATCATCCTCAATGTTATGAGCCCATTATTCAGCTTCTAGAGGACTCTCTTTCCCTGAAAATTGCTTTGGGTGCAATGCCCGGAATTGCTTTACTCGTGGTGCTTCTGCTTCTGGACGGTTCGGTAATATAGCAGTTTGTTGCTGTTGTCCTTCTAAAAGGATTCGGATTATCTTAAGCAGTACCGTCTGCTCGTTGATCAGAGCAGCAGTGTTAGGTGTAAGCGATAGAGGTGGTGGTATGTTGTTGAAGTTGGTACTGGTATTGTTTGGAGAATCCATAACCCTGAAAGAAAAAATAGGGTCAGAATAAATTCAAAGTATATGAAATTGAAAAATTCAAGGAATATGAAATGTAAAGAATATTTTTAGTTGTTGATTCTTGTGTTATATTGCTTAGGACTTCATACAGAATTAACCTGCATGTCCATGTAGAACTGACCTGCATGGGCAGCCAACAAAACCTGTCACGCTCCGCTTCCCAGTGTACGGGTAAGAAGACGCGATGAGGCCCGCTACGTATTCACTCAGAAGTAAACACGCTAAGCGTATCTAAGCAATATAATGTAAATATACACAAGAAGACATGAATGTAAATTAACAGCAACTTTTATTTATTAAATATCTCTTTACAAGTATAACTGAATATGTAAATACAGGAATGGAAAGCAATGCCTAAACAATGGTATGAACTGAAAAGAAAATATATACAAGTATCTAGAGCTCTGGGTCAATGGCGAACTGCTCCAACTCTTCATTACTGGGCTCAACCTCTAAAGAGTCCGAACCACCTGACAACATTCCAAAGAAAAAGAGAAGGAATGTCGCCAGTGAACAATCGCTCGGCAAGTCCCAAAGATAGGTAAGAATAGACAGATGAGAATAGACATATATGAGAATATAACTGGTGAGTTTGTTATGTTAACGCAGTTGTTTGTAATTTGGTACAGAATATGCTAGTGTATACGAGAAGAGTCCCGCTATTCCAGAGACTAAGGTATAAGAACACAAGGAACCGTTAAGCCACGGAACAACAGCAATGGAGATTCAAGTTAGGTGTATTAAACTGACCGTCTCGTGCCACTTCTAACACATTCCGTACCAGTCTACCCCTTTAAAACCCCGTAATATATTTTGTATTGATTGTATTGTTTTGTTTTATAAATGGAAGACTTGCCGAAACCATGATATCATGTAAACGGAATGGATATAAATAGATAGTCATGTAATCAGAGTATATCCAGGGTTCGGTTCGGTCGAGTCATGTTGATATAGATTGAATTCTTGTATAAATGGATTCATATTAAAATGGAGTTATACTTGAATCATATTCAAGGATAGATTGATTTAATATTAGACCGAGACTCTGTCTGAGTCAGACACTTTAAAAGAAATTGAAGTCCTGAATTAGTTTTGATGTTATCGGTAACTGCTGCACATGGACGGCAGAATTTGTGTCTTTTTCCAAGACAATTACCGTATTGATAACACCGTTTTTAGGTTGTCTACCTTAAATAAGTAAGCACCCATATTCTCTGGCTCCCTGAGGCTTAAGAGAACTAGTCCCGTTTAAATCTATATTTACTAGGGTCCTTATTGTAAATTAATATAACTTGAGAGGGGTTTATGAAAAATAGTATTGATATATTTTCAAAATACACCTCAAGTATTTAAGTATCATTTTTAGGGTTTTCATGGATGTATATTTTAAAATATAATGTTTTCTAGTGAATAGAACCTAGATTACATTGTATATGGTATTTTAATGTAATATTGGAGCTGTATTGATTTGTAATGGTAGCTTCATGAAATTTGTGATTCCTTTGATTTAGAAAACTTGGAATACATATATTGTATACTTAAAGTGGATATTTTGATAATATATATATATAATAGAATTTATTTATTAAATAGAAACCACGTTTTTCTTAAAATTGTAATACAAATTCCATCGAGACCGAATGCTCCTTACGGAGGTCTGCATCTTGCTCTACTAGGCCCGAGAATATACGATAACCCGCACCATCCTGATCGGGGTTCCCCAAAATGGGTTGTAGAGGCGCATTGCAAGGAATTAAATAATACACTTTTAAAAAAAACGATTTTTTAATGTTTATAGTATTTAAATGTAACTCGTATTTTCCCTGTAACACCTTAAGATTTCGTTTAGTGTTAATTAAGCGATAATGCGGGTTTTCTGTAAAAAGTTTACCAATTTGGGTTCCCCACATTTTATAACATTTAATTAATAAATTTTTGTTATTTGTTATGGCTTGCACGCATGTGTGCATGTTAGTGTGAGGGTTGTTAGTGTTAATCTTGTTAGTGACCATGAAACTTTAACCTATTCCTTACTTGTTTAAACATTAACCTAAACCCTAGATATTTTTTGTGTGAGAAGAGATATTTCCATTTGTGTTTTGGAAATGAGAGGTGGCGGAAAGGTGAATCATAGAGGGCATTAACGTGCATTAATGATGAAGTGAGGGAGAGAGAGTAAGTGTAAGATACACTTACCCTACACTCACCTCTCATGCTTTTCACCTCACACACACTCTCATTCTCTCTCACTTCATCTCTTTCTCATTATCTTCATCTCTCTTCATCTGAACTGAACACTTACTCATTCACCACAAAACCTATACTAATCTTCTTCAAAACATCACCCAAATCACTTCATAAACCTTGTTTTACCTCTTGGATGCCTTGGAGCTTGGAAAGCTAGGATCTTTGAGCTTGTGTGGTTAGGTAATGATCTCTATCTGTTAAGTAGGTCTTTTTAGTGTTGCGTAGCTTATTCGTTTCAGTTTAAAACGCTTAAAGTAAAGTTTCGTGCACATATCGTATTTTTAGCGTCATATTGTGATATCTGTGATCTGCTACGGTTTCAAAGAGAAGGTAGTTTGAACTCGTTACGACCCAGAGTGTGTACTAGAAAATCTAGCAGTGTAGTTTTGTTGTACTAGAGACCCTAAGCCTTCACCTGAAGCACGAACCCCTGGAGCTCGGATTTGGCCGGAGACAAGAAGGAAAATTCCGGCGACCCCAGTTTTTGTGTGGAGTTTGGGTTTGGGTTTTTCAGGGTAGCTGTCTGCAATTGTTTTAGTATGTTTGGTCCTGCTTGATTTTTATGTTTTGTCTATATACAAAATCTGGGATCATTTTGCTAGTTTCTAGTGTTACGTATACGTGTGTTACGTTATCCGACACGGTACGTGTACTTTGTGTAGTTTTTGCTCTTGGGTTGGTTTTGTAGTGTCGCTATGCATATTAGCCACTAGACGAACACTTGAGAGTATATTTGGAGTTGGTGCGTCGGTCAAACGTAGTTTGTACGTATTATTAGTTGATTGCTAATATTCACTCGTTATATTGTTGTTTTATTATCTTAGGGACGCAGGCGAGGACTTCGGACGCTGCGAAGAAGGGAAAGCGAGCGGTTGGTTTTACTTAGCCCAAGATCATTTGTGAGTAGATTTAACATCTACAGGGGAATCGCCCGCATGGCGTTATGCGTCTGGGCTAGATATGATATGATATTAGTCGCATGTTTATATTGCACATATAGAGTTTGTGCATAAACTTCATTGCATATTATTACTTGTTGTGCTTGGACTTGTACCCATTGGACACTGCACTATTATTGACGGCTCATGTTGCACGAGCACTGATTGTATACCACACACACCGTCGATAATTGCCATGACACGCACAACACACATACATATATGATATTGTTTGGTTAGGGACATTGTGACATTGATTCCTATTCCATTATGCATATGACATATAGCATACCTGTATACCTACATACTTACACATATGCCTTGCTATGCCTACATGAATACACATATACCTGGAGGGTATTGTATCATTATTGACATGTACATACACAGACCTAGCTTGATATAGCTACACACATATCTGGAGGGTATTACATCATTATTGATAGGTAGATGCACATATCTTGCTATACCGACATGGTTACGCATACCTGGCTATAGCTACATGTTCACCTTTATATGATGTTGTATGGATTTTGGAGAAATTAGGAACCGCATGATATATTTAATAACTTGTTGCAGTTAAATAGCGGTCCTTTATATGCTCATATTACTGTTTCATGTTGCATATATTATATTTCATGGATTTCGCATTGATATATGGATTTCATATGATGTTTTCTGGATGTTTTACTCCTGGGTATATATATCAGTGGTATAGGACGCTGATATATATACATGTATGTATATATATATATATATATATATATTAGTGGTATGGGACGTTGTTATATATGTATACCTATAATATAAATATATATATATATATATATCAGTGGTATGGGACGCTGTTATATATGTATACCTATAATATATATATCATCATAATGATCTGTAAAAGTATTCTTATTCATTACTTGATATGAGGGGCCTATGTGCCCGATGGGAGGGGCCTATGTGCCCGATACAAGGGGGATATATGCCCGATGTGAGGGGCCTATGTGCCCGATATGAGGGGCCTATGTGCCTAATGTGAGGGCCGTTATGGGGGCCGATCTGAGGAATTTGGGATTTAGATTGTCTTGATGGACACTGGTCCTGCCACGATGAGGATTCCATGAGGATGACATGTTTTATTCCATACTCCGCATTTATTTGATATGCATTGCTTCATGTATTAGTAGTACCTGATAGAGTACCTTTCATGACTGTTGCATATACATATTGCTATTTATTGCTATCAGCTTGCATGTGATAAATTAGCGCAGTACGTGCATACTTCCGATTACCTGCATATGTTATTTACTTTTCACGAGTTGGCAACTCACCTCCGTTGTGCCACAGGGTTGTACAGGTTATCCCTCAGAGCGGTCAGAGGCAGGGCTTTCATCTATCGTATCATCTTTTGCAGCGGATACCGCTACGGCTGACTGGGTGTAGTTTTGCTATAGGTGGGTTTTGCAGTTATCTGATGATGCTCATTTGTATATTCATTGTATCCAGTACTCTCCATCTACCATTTTCACGTATTGACTTAGAGACGAGTTGTGAGGACGATATTGTATATTATTTGTGACTTGGAGATTTTCATGTTGTTCAATTTATATCGTCTTTTTCTTCACTACGGCGTCGTATATCAGTTGTGGTGGTTGTTTTCCGCCTTTAGGCTTGGATTTGCTCCCGTTTGGGGATGCTTTACTTATATCTTTATATTGTACCATTTTTGGGGGCTTGTTTTACTAGGGAGGTGCTGCCAAATTTTTAAAGGAAATAAATTTGGACCTTAAAGAATTTGATTATGATTTCAAAAGTTTTTAACAATATTATTATCACTTACTAGTTTTGATGGTTTAGATTGCTGGGTTTTTGGCTTACTTGAATTACATTACGCCTGGAGACGTTACGTAGTTTAAGGGCCGTCACGTGTCAAATTTCGGGTCGTGACATTCCCACAAACTAATGTTCCAAAAGTCATCATGCTATATCAAAAATGTGTGTTGTGATGAGGTAGGTCATTACCTCGTGACTTTTCTAAAGGTAAAATGAGTAAAATGAATAAGCAATGTCGTATGTAAACATGATGGTATTTTACCGTAAAAATGAAATAGAAGTTGCAATACATATTATTTTGAATTGAAACTTGTTGTGGATGTTGTTTTATATTTGTTAAACAATATAAGAAGAGATGGTAATTTGTTATTTAAGAAAAATTTGAGTTTTTAAAGAAAAGAGAATTGGAAGTCGGAATAACTCCACTTCCGATGAGTTTTGAAAAGTGGAAGTTTTAGACTAGAGATTGAGAAGGGGAGAGGGGACTTATAGGTTGAAAAGAAAGGGATGAGGTAGGGTGAACTTAGGAAGGTATCGGGGAGTTGTTTCGTCGCCGGATTCTTCCCGAAATGTCGCCGGAACTTTGACCTTTGCTAACTCCACTTGTATAACTTTGGACTTAGAATTTTTATAGAGTTCTGGTATGGGATTTCTGAATGAGGAGGGGTAAAATGTAGTGCGGTATTTATAGGAAAATTTAGGGTTTAGGGCAATGAATTGAGAATTAAAAATGTGCATTAAAAATTGGATTTAAGAGAGGAATTATCACTCTCTGGATGAATGCAGAGAAATCAAACATGGGGGCAGTGGGGTAGGCGAAGGGGTGCTAGGGTTAAATTTTGGGGGCATTCCATATGGACTAGCCCGGCGGTGCTGGTCCCCACAACTCATCTCGCCGGTCCAATCCGGTGGGATGGGCTCTAGATCTTGGCCACGTATCCCTGTCGCTTGGTATACCTCAGTGCTCGTGTTTGATTTTGTTGTGACTTTTCATTTTACGTGTTTTGCACGTGTAAACTTTTGAGCTTCTAAAAGTTTAAAAGAAAATCAATAAAAAAAATATAGCTGATGGGATTCGAACACAAGGGCTACGTCACAGCAATGCAAGGCTTTACCAATGAGCTACAAGTGCTTTCTTGTTGTTCAAAAGCAATTTAAATACTTATAGCATACATAGGTTTGCAAATACTCCATTTGTACATTAATTTTTTAATAAATTTTCTGTACACTGAAACAGAGCTATTACAAAGGCGATGCGATATGATATGAATACGAGATGACATGAGATGATTTATGATGATATGAGATGAGATGATGTACGTGACTATAGATCCGTACTATTGATTGGATGATATCGTACGATGGATATTCCGTACGTGATTAGTAAGAATGAATCGCCGATATTTATTTCGACTTGAGAACATTTTATTGTATATCACGAAGTGGATATTGTGATATGTTTGGAGTCATATCTGTTTCAAAACTAACGAATCGTTACACACTTTTAAATGATGATTTCAAGGAGACATTACAAACATTTCAAATGGTATCTTTTCCAAACAATATCATAGTCCCCTATTTTTTAAAACAACGATTCGTACTATTTTAGACTATAAATTTATGACTCATACATAGTTGTATTTATATTGTTCACGCTTACGATTCATTTATTCTGTTTACGCTCATGTTACGATTTCTTATTTCTGTATACGCTCATATTTCTTTCATTACGATATATATACGACGTTTCATACCCTTTTATTTACATGACTTCGTCTGCTAGTACACCTGCACTATTACCGATGATGTGCATGTTACACTTACACAGATTTGCCGGCGCATACATTCATCATTGGTAATTGTTATACCACTTACACAGTAGAATTGCTATATCGTGATATTATTCTTATTGTAAAGTACATTCATTATTCAGTACTATTTACACGTTTGCATGATATACTTGATATGCTCACATTATTGTTCTATGTTTGCATATATCGTACTTTATGGTTATATGCATTGAGATGTTATTTTCATGAGATTTCTGGATTTGAAAACCGTGGGTATATTTCAAAGGAAATTATAAATTGTTTTAAAACACGGTTTCTCATGACGTGATTTCGAGGCGTCCACTATGAGTTTTCTTGGTTCTGAGCTTGTTTTCGAGACCCGATTTGAAAAGTTAAATGAGCCGTCTGCAGGTACATGGTGGACCCGGTAAGGTACCCCGGGGCAAGAAGCTCGAGATATAGATGATGAGCCTGGCAGGAGGGAATACTACCTACCGGTGATAGTTTGGACCCGCCGGTTATCCGGAGGATACCAACCGGAGTCATGAGATGGATATGAGGCCGATCAGAGGATGCAGCGCCTGAGGGCCGATCAGAGGATGCGGCGCCTGAGATATGAGGATTTACGTGTCGATACTGGACATGGGTTTTCATGATGTTTCGAGTTTCGGCGTTGGACACTCAGGTTCCATGATATTGATGTGTCGTTGATGGACACACGTTGGTTGATATCTTCATACATGCAGGCATATGTTTTCATGATGATTCGAGTGTCGATATTAGACACTCAGGTTCCATAGTATTGATTATGTCGTTGATGGACACACGCGGATGATATCCTCATCCATACATGCATATGATTTCAGAAATTTATTTGTATATGTCATTTGCATTGACTCTATTGTTGACATATATGCATACATGGTCACCTTAGATACCATAGTATTACCTTCATGATACAGTATGGCCTAGGAATCATTATTTATTCGATTTCTACCTGCTGATATTTTCTACTCACGAGTTGGCAACTCACCCCGTTGTGCCACAGTTTTCTTACAGGTTTGACCGCTTGGATCATTAGCGACATTGCTAGCACACAGTTCCTTCAGGATATTTTGCTTTGGTAGGTGGGACACACGCTGGATTATGACCACTCTAGTACCTTTTATTCCTATTGTATCTAGTTAAACTCCATCAATCAGAAACTAGAATTTGTATATTTGTAGACCTAAACAGACTTGTGTATTTGCGAGACTTAGAGCGATGAGTGTATGTTCGCTTCTTTGAGATGATGATCTCTTGCTTCATTTATTCTTTCTATGTTTGATCTTCGCTGTAGGGCATCGTATATATGTTTTTTGCATGGTTGTGATTCTGCCAATTGGCGAAGAGCTAGCTCCCGCTTGGAGATGCCTATATATTGTTATGTATATGGTTTTGGATCAAAATATACAAGGGAGGTGCTGCCCAAAATTTCAAGGACAAAAATGTTTTCAATGATAGTGTACATTCATTGCCTTTTCATATTATATGACTTATACTTTCAAAAATGAAGCCTTGAATTTCTTATGGCGATGTTTCAAGACTGCACCTCCCACTATTTTCCGCAAAAAGGTTTAAATTTAATGGGATTCGGCTTACTTGAATTACGTTTCACCTTTAGACGTGGCGTGATTTAAGTGCTGATCACGTGCTAAATTACGGGTCGTGACACGTATGATGTTACCGTACGTAATGCTATGAGGCTGGATTGTCGACTACTAGATATATCGACTCGGAATATGTTATAGATTACTTATCACTTTCGACTCGGTCCTTAGTTTAGTCTTTTAATTACTTAAGTAAATGTTAGAATAGACTCGAGGTATACCTATTTTCAAAACTAACGAATCGTAGATATTTTCAAAGGGCAACCCGAGGGACGCTACGGATTTTTCAGAAGATATCTCTTTCCTTAAAAACATGTAGCCCTATTTTTCTAAAAATGACGATTCGTGCTATTTTTAAATACGGTAACCGTATGATTCATATATAGATATATATTATGTAATATCGCGTTTACTGTTTACCTTATGCTATGCTCATGTTATTCTCATTGCATTGTAGATATATACATGTGTTTTCATTAGCTGTTATGATCTCGGCTGCTAGGACACCTGCACCATTACCGATGATGCGTATATTGCACGTACACTTGCTTGGCGGCTTACACACATCAGCATCGGTAATTGCCATGTCACTTATACTTTAGTAACCGTTACTTCTTTCGTATACCCCGATAAATTATAGCTAAGTAGTATTGTTTAGCATTCATGATATCATATGCTAGTTTAGACATTGTATTTCTTACTTAGATGCCACATGCATTCACATACATACATTCTAGTTATGTATTAATCATTTGGCTTTATGCCGATATTCATTATCTCATTATATACTCATGATTATGAGATTTCGGGTTTTCATGAGATTTCTGGATTTAGGAAACCGCATGCGAATTTGAAAACTTATGCTGAATTTAAAAGAAAATTATGGTTTCTCATGATATGATGTGTGGCGTCCACCATGAGATTTCTCGGTTCTGAGCATGTATGTATACCCGATTCAAGAAGCAAGAAGACACCATCTACGGGTACATGGTGGACCCGGTGCGGTACCCCGGGGCAAGAAGATCGTATAGAGAGACGTTGAGCCCGGCAGGGGAGCACTACCAACCGGTGATAGTTGGCGCGGCGGATATCCGGAGGATACCGGCAGGGGAGCACTAGCGATCAAGACAGACGGAGCCCGAGATATGATGATGATGTGTCATTGATGGACACGGTTTTCATGACGTTTTCGAGTGTCAATGCTGTACACTCGGGTTTTTATCATGATTTTGTATGTCGTTGCTGGACATACCCATCTGATGATGCATTTTTGCATGATACACATGGCTTATAGTTACTTTGTGACACGGACACGAGTACTTGATATTTCACATATGTTTATATTATTACCTTTGCTACTACTCAATGTTATCATGTTGTTGTTATTATTGTCACGCCCCGCTTCCCGGTGTACGGTAAAGAGACGTGACGGTCACGCGACGGGTCACGCGACGTATTTACTCAGAAGTAAATGCGCTAAGCGTAACTAAGCAATATAAAGTAAAATGTACACAAAAGACATGAATATAAATGAACATCAACTTTTATTTATTTAACAATTCTTTACAAGTACAACTGGAAATGTAAATACAGGAATAGAAAGCAATGCCTAAACAACGGCATAACTGAAATGAAAAGTATATACAAGTGCCTACAACTTTGGGTCGATGGCAAACTGCTCCAAGTCCTCAGTACTGGACTCGATCTCTAGTAAGTCGGATCCACCTGACAACATTCCAAACAAAGAAGAAAAGGAATGTCGTAAGCGAATAATCGCTCAGTAAGTCCCCAAGAAAGAGAAGTAGAATAGACAGAAAAGAGAATATAACTGTATAATGTTATCTTTTGTTCTGTTATCACAGTTGTTTGTGGTTGGTACAGAATATGCCAGTGTATACGAGAGGAGTCCCACTATTCCGGAAACTAAGGTATACGGAGCACAAGGAACCGTTAAGCCACGGTACAATATCAATGGATATTCAGGTTAGGTGTATTAAAGTGACCGTCTCATGCCATTTCTAACACATTCCGTACCAGTTTACGCCTTTGAAAACCCCGTAAAGTATTTTGTATTGATTGTATGGTTTTTTTTGTAAATGGAAGACTTGCTGAAACCATGATATCATGTAAATGGAATGGATATAAATGGATAGTCATGTAATCAGAGTGTATCCATGGTTCGGTTCAAATCATGTTCATATTGATATGGATTGTATTCTGGTATTCATGGATTCATGTTGTATTGTAGTTATACTTGAATTGAATTCAAGTCAGATTGATATTAGACAGAGATTCTGTCTGAGTCAGACACTTTAAAAGATGTTGAAGTCCCGAATTAGTTTTGATATTATCGGTAACTGCTGCACATAGACGGCAGGATATGTGTCCTTTTCCAAGACAATTAACGTGTTGATAACACCGTTGTTAGGTTGTCTAACTTAGATAGGAAAGCACCCATATTCTCCGGCTCCCTGAGGCTCAAGAGAATTGGTCCCGCTTAAACCTATGTTTACTAGGGTCCTTATTGTAAATTCATATAACTTGAGGGGGTTTTATGATATATAGTTTTGATATATTTTCAAAATACACCTCAAGTATTTAATTATCTTCTTTAGGGTTTTCATAATTGTAATTTTTTATAAAGTGAAATATTATAGTGGATATAACCTAGATTTCATGGTATATGGTATTTTAGTGTAATATTGGAATTGTATTGAGTTGTAATGGTAGTTTCATGAAATTGGTGATTCGTTTGATTTAGAAAACATGGAATATATATATTGTATACTTAAAGTAGATATTTTGATAGTATTTAAATATATATATACATACATACATACATACATATATATACTTATTTATAAAAATAGTACTTATTTATTAAATAGAAATCACATTTTTCTTAAAAATTGGATTGAAAATTCCATCGAGATCGAAAGCTCCTTGCGGAGGTCTGCATCTCGCTCTACTAGGTCCGAGGATGTGCGATAACCCGCACCATCCCGATCAGGGTTCCCCAAAATTAGTTGTAGAGGCGTATTTGTAAGGAATTAAGTAATACACTTTTAAAGAAAACGGTTTCTGAATGTTTATGGTATTTAAATGCAAACTCGTACTTTCCCACAAACTAATAGTCCACAAATCATCGTGCTATGTCAAGAATGTGTGTTGTGATGAGGTAAGTCTTTACCTCGTGAGTTTTCTATTATGGGTAAAATAAATAAACAATGTCGTTTGTAAATATGATGGTATTTTACTGTAAAAGTGAAATAGAAATTGCAATATGAATTATTTTAAGATAAAACTTGTTCTATGGTGTTTATTTATGATTTCTAAACAACATATGTATGATTGGTAGGTTGTTATTAAGAAAATTTTGGATTTATAAAGAAAAGGAAATCGGAAGTCGGAATAAGTCCGCTTCCGACAAGTTTTGAAATTAGACTTTGTTTTAATAAAAGTAGAAAAGGGAAAATAGGACTTACAGGTTAGAATTAGAGAGAAGAGGTAGGGGGAGATTTGGGATCGTCGGGGAGTCGTTTCGTCGCCGGAATCTTCCCGAAACGTCGTCGGAACTTCGACCTTTGTTAACTCCACTTGTACAACTTTTGAACTTAGAATTTTAGAGAGTTTTGGCACTAGATTTCTGAATGTGGAGGGGTGAAATGTAGTGTGGTATTTATAGGGACAATTAGGGTTTAAGGTAATGAATTTGAGAATTAAAATGTGCATTAAAACATGGATTAATACCCATTTTTAATTCTCTGAAAATGTGCAGAGAAATCAAACAACATGGGGGTAGTGGGATAGGCCAAATGGTTCTGGAGTTAAAAATTGAGGGCATCCCCTACGGATTAGCCCGGCAGTGCCGGTACCCCCCAACTCGCCGGTCCAAACCGGTGGGATGGGGTTGGGATTTGTGACACGTGTCCTTGTCGCTTGGTATACTTTAGTGCACGTGTTTGATTACTTTGTGGCTTTTTATTTTACGTGTAGTGCACGTGCAAACCTTTGAGCTTCTAAAAGTTTAAAAGAAAAATCAACAAAAAATAATGTGGCTAGGGGATTCGATCTGTAACAACCTAGTTCATTTATACCATTTTCAGTTCCCGTATTTACTTATCTGTGGTATTTTCTTGATTTATCGTGTTTGGGTGCAAATAGTATTTTACATTTTACATTGCATTCGACCCGACCCGCTTGCTTGAACCTGTTTGATTCATATTTATGAATTACCTTGACTTGTTACATAGACACGTGCATCTCATGTATACTGCATACTGACATTTTATCTGGCATTGCATCTTTTACCATATAACATTTTAGGTCTCGTAAAATATTTTAAAATTACATAACATGTCTTGCATGATACCCCTAACCCCGTGGTAGCATCCGCGCATCTTGTTCTCGTCCCGTTCAGTGAAACGGACGTGTTTGGATGGCTACGCGCACGTACGTACATCCGTTCTTGGGGGTATGCATTTTCGTTACCTGAGCATTCGTTTTAAATTTTTAAAGTCGTATATATTTTTCGTATTTTAAATCTGAAATTTTAGACCCGACCCAGGGACGTTTTGAAATATTTTTGTATCCCGCCAAAATTCAATTTATTTAAATTTTAAATTTTAGTTTAAATATTTTCATACGATTTCTTGAACAACCTGAAATCTTTTATCTAAAATTTTAAATCTAAAAATCTTTTTAAATTTTAAAAATCTAATCCTAACAACCCAGCTCACCCCCTCCAGCTCTCTCTTTGGCTGTCTTGTGGCCCCCACTCCTTTTCTTTTTCTCTTTCCTTTCTCTTTCTCTCTCTATCCCTCTTCCCCGCGCTCAGTCTCTCTCTCCCCTCATAAAAAAACAACCTTATATCTCCTCACTATTCACTTCTCTCTCTCTCTCTCCTCTCGATCTCGCCTTCTCTCTATCTCTCTCCTCTCGCAGATTCTCTCTCTCTCTCCTCTCGCTTTCTCCGTCTCTCTCCTCTCTCTCTCAGATTCTCTCTCTCTCTCCTCTCTTTCTTTATCTCTCTCTCTATATATATTATATCCTTCTTTCTTCTTCTTTTCATTTTTTTCTCTGTGCGAACCCTTACCCCGCCTGCCTCCACCTCGCCGTTGACCAAGCCTCCGACGACGCCACTCCCGACCTCATCTTCATCCTCCCCTTGTCCTCACCTTCCTCTCTCATCTCCTTGAGCCCTGCACACACCAAGAAACCCAAACCCGAGCCATCCCTGCACGCGCGCTACACTGCCAATGAAGATCGCCGGAGTTGATCTCGTCGTCGCCCCTCGTTCCCCAACTCCAGTACACCACAGTGAGCCACTCCCTCCTCCTTTCTCCTCTTCTTTCCTCCTTCTTTCCTTTCTTCCTTTCTTCTGTTTTTTCTAAAGATAAATGTTCTCTGTCTTCTGTAGATCGCCTCGCCGGAGTTCCGTCGACCTCGTCGACACCCTCACGACTCCTCTCTGCAACCCAGTGAGCTTCCTCTTCTTCTCAATCTCTTCTTCCTCTTTCCTTTCTTCTCTTTCTTTCTTCTGTTCTTTCTTTCTTCTTTAAACTGTTTTCTGTCTACAGTAATTCGCCGGAGCCGGACGTGACGTCGATGATCCCGACGATCCAGACGTCGTACCCGACTTGTGTGGTCACCTTTGTGCGTTGTTTAGAACCGTTCAGTGTACCGTGCGCGCGTCGCGACATTTTGCCGACGTGAGACGTTCCGTACACACCCGTTTCTTGATCCGTCTAGACAAGTTAATCTTGCTACATGCTATATAATTCATTTTATACCTATTTAAATATATATCATACCTGTAGTTTAAAGCTAGTACCCCATGTTTCATTTTATACTGTTTCGATGTTCCGTTTGCATCCGTTTAAATCATTTTAGATCTAGATCATGAAAACTAACCTTGTTATATAGTAGATTACATTATAATGAATCCATACCAATATTTATATCGCATATTGCTTAGTTGTACACCCCACATTACCATTTTATAGTTTTATAACTTTTCGGATACCCGTTTGCATCCATCTCATTTAGAATATATATGTCTGCATCCATAGATCATATTAATACATATTACTGTGAAATTAACACTTCATGTTTAATAAAGTGCATCCTATTTAGTATTGGAACTATAAATGTAACCCTAATCGATAACTGTGCATCCATATGTTTGAATCTATACCTATTTGCATACCACATCACATTATTCCATTTTATTGTTATATTGGTAGCCCATACTTGTTTTTGTGTACCCATGCTTATTACAGTTTGATTATGAGCACCCATGTGATACTTGTGCACCCCTGACATGACTTGATACGCTACTACTTGACACGACTCGATACATGTACACTATTTGACATGATTGGATCCATGTACACTACCTGACATGACCTGATGTACCACAGCTTGACACATTACCTGATCTTGATACTAATGCCGACAATCTTGACCTGTTGTCCCTACGGACATATCCTGTTATCTATACAGACAAACCTGTACCTTCTTAATCATGTGTTGGCATTAGCTCCAGATTTATCAATACCTGACTTGAACACATAACTTGGGGGTATGGGGAAATCAATGATGAAAAATGACTTGTAACTCGACAGTTCGATGCCTTTACTGATCAGTTTTACGGGCTAGGCCAGCCTCGGGATGCTGCTGCTGACATCATTCATCGTTACATACTACCTTTTACTGCCTAGCGGCACATCTCGGATTCAGCCCGAGAATCATGTCCGTGGTCCCGGGCATGCACGGGATACTATTGAATTACATCGATGATTCATCAAATTGATTTCAAAGACTTGAGAGTAATTAACCCAGCAGACCAGTTTAGATTACTCACTGCACATCCTCTATGCCTTACCCTTCACTGTCCTTATTTATGTTACTGTTATACCTGTTTTACCGTTCATACTCATACATGTATGTCTTGCTACCCCTTGTTTATATTATTGCTTGATATTATGACGCACTGACGTCTGGGTTTTGCATGGCCCAGATTCTTTACCTTTGCTGCAGGCCGAGCATGAGTATTTCAGTCAGCAGGCCGAGCAGTGAGGACCTGTTAGTATTTTGGTTTTATTTATGCATTTTCATTCCTGATGTGAGCCCGCATTATGGGACGTACATTCCAGTTTATTCTTGTATTGGATCTTTTTGCTTCCGCTTTATTTTATTCTTGACTCGTTTATTCTGGCTTATGGACATGTGTTAGATAGTTTATTACTGTTCTTGATATCTCTACAGCCGTAATGTGACTGTGGAGGGATATTTCATATCCACAGGTAGCATGTTTGGCTCTGTCACGTGCCTATCTTAGCGCACTCTGGGAAGCGGGGCGTGACAGGGTTTGTTTGGTATCAGAGCCATAGGATCTAGGTTAATCGGGTTTTATTCTTTTGTAGTTGGGTATTGGACCCAATACACGAATCAGAATACTCGTGATTAGGAACATGTCCTGCCACTTTGCCATCTTGCCATTTTTTGAATCTTAACTTCTTCCTGATTTCACCTTGACGATATGCAAACCTCTTTTGCATCTCGACTTGAAACTTGGTTTCCTATTGTTTATCTATAGAACTTAGGCGACTTGGGTGGAGTTATGTGATTGTAGCTATGTACCGCGGCATGGTTACAATGCGGTACTCTATTTGAGTAACTTAGAGTTCTAGCCTTGATTCATATCCTTGATCTATATTTTGAATCTGTTATCATACTAATGCTTTCGGTGTTTTGATTTCAGGAACATGGCAGGCAAGAATCTGAAAACGTACCAGAGGCGTGTTGACGAAGCTGTTTTGCTTGGAGTAATCCATGGGATGCTGGAGAACCAGAAACGGCAGACCGAGATGAACCAGCAGCAAGCCGAAGATTTTCAGGAAGGTTTGTGGACCGTACAGCAGTCCGTAAACAATGTTGTGGCCAGACCAGTTAATCGTGTGGGTACCGTGGCGGATTTCAGGAGACTTGGTCCGTCCGTCTTTACTGGCCTGGAAGAGCCGTTGCCAGCGGAGCAGTGGCTGGTTGATACGGAGAATTTGCTCGTTGCAGCACAGATTCCAGAAGACAAGAGAGTGGATGTGGTACGCATCCAGTTGGTGGACTATGCCCGTGAATGGTGGCTTGTGGAAGAGACCCGCTTGCCCAAGCCTATCAGTTGGGCGGATTTTTCGAAGAGTTTCTTGGAGAAGTTCTTCCCGCGGACTGCACGGGAGGAAATAGAAGAAAAGTTTATCAGTTTGAAGCAGAACGGCGCACCTGTGAATGTGCATGCAGCTGAGTGGACATGGCTCAGTAGATTCGCTGGACCATTGGTTGCCAACGATGCTGATATGGCAAGGAGTTTCATGCACAGTTTGGATGTGGACATCAAGAGGCAGATTATATCCCTGGGTTTGACCACTTTCTCACATGTACTCACAGCGGCCCGAGAGCAGCAGAGCCTATCTATGAAGACTGGGGGTACGCATCAGCAAGAAGTTACAGTGCGGAAGCCGGCATTTGCACCGAACCGAGCGCATGTACGCAGAGGTACTCCGGTGAACCGACGTGGTGTAACACCTATGAAGAAGCATGTTGTCATTGATCAAAGAAGAAGCGTGATTTATGACTACTGCCATTTACCCGGACATGTGCAAAGAGATTGCCGAAGGATGCGGGGACTCTGTTTGGTTTGTGGATCGGCGGATCATACTATCAACGCTTGTCCGTCAAAGCTTCGCATGAAGGATGATGTTCAGAGGCCACCGCAGAAGCAGTTTCAGGTACAGAAGCAGCTGACTCAGGGACCCAATCAAGCTCGAGCATTTACCCTGACGGCTGAGGAAGCTAAGGCTTCAGGAGAAGTTGTTTCAGGTATTCTACTTGTTCATGGTTTTCCCGCATTAGCGTTATTCGATTCTGGTGCATCCCATTGTTTTATGTCGTCCAAGTTTATTTCTACACACTCGATTGCTTGCACGACCCTATCTAGTTGCTGGGACATACACACTAGGAATAGGAAGATCATATCTAGTAGAGAATGTAAGGCTTGTTCTGTTGTTGTTTGCGGATGGGAGCTGTTTGCAGATTTCTTGGTGATTGATACCGGCAGCTATGAAGTCGTCTTGGGAATGGATTTTCTCGGCACTTTCCACGCTCACATTGATTGTAGGGCAAAGAAAGTAATTTTCCAGATTCTCGGACATCCAGAGTTTATCTTTAATGGAGGAAGCAGTTCTGTCGGGCCAGTCGAGTTTCGGGCTAGGCCGACAAATAATGTTCTTTCGTCTATGGAAGTGGATAAGGAAGAAGCACCAGCGGTAGTTCGAGATTTCATGGACGTGTTTGAAGACATATCAGGTTTACCGCCGAAATGAGACGTGGAGTTCGCGATCGATCTTATTCCTGGTGCAGCGCCAATCTCTAAAGCGTACTATCCAATGGCACCAGTGGAGTTGGAAGAAGTCAAGAAGCAGGTTGCTGAATTACTTGAGAAGGCTTGGATTCGCAGCAGTAATTCACCTTGGGGAGATTTAGTTTTTCTAGTCAAGAAGAAAGATGGCACAAGGAGGATGTGCATCGATTATCGAGAATTAAACCGGGTGACTATTAAGAACAAGTACCCGATCCCTCGCATTGGCGAATTGTTCGAGCAGTTTAGTGGCGCAAGGGTATTCTCGAAGTTGAATTTGCGATCCAGATATCATCAGGTCCGAGTTAAATCAGAAGATATTTGCAAAACGGCGTTCAGAACTCGGTATGGACATTACAAGTATTTAGCGATGCCATTCGGAGTAACGAATGCACCGGCGATATTTATGGACTTGATGAACCGAATCTTTTCACCATTCTTGGATCAGTTTATAGTGATGTTCATTGATGATATTCTGGTTTACTCGAGGAGTATTGAAGAGCATGCAGAACACTTGAAGATCGCACTGCAGACATTAAGGCAAGAGAGATTGTATGCAAAGATGAGCAAGTGCGAGTTTTGGCTTGAAAAAGTGAAGTTTTTAGGGCATGTCGTGTCCGGAGATGGAATCGTCGTTGATCCCGAAAAGATTGCAACAGTTCGAGATTGGCTGATTCCGAAGAACGTTGCTGAGATCAGAAGCTTTCTTGGACTTGCCGGATATTACAAAAGGTTCGTGGAGAATTTTGCTCATTTGGCTGAGCCTTTGACCAAGCTTACGCGCAAGGAGGTACCATTTGTGTGGACGGATAAGTGTGCGTCAGCTTTGGAGGCATTGAAGCAGAGACTGATAACCGCTCCTATTTTAACCGTGCCAGACAGTTCCGGAGGGTTGGTGATTCACAGCGACGCATCTGGAAAAGGATTAGGATGTGTTTTGATGCAGCATGGGAAGGTTATAGCTTACGCATCTAGACAGTTGAAGACCCATGAGAAGAATTACCCAACTCATGATTTGGAGCTAGCGGCTGTGATTTTCGCTTTGAAGATTTGGAGACACTACTTATTAGACGAAAGGGTCGAAGTATTCACTGATCGCAAAAACCTGAAGTATGTGTTCACACAGAAGGAGCTTAATATGAGGCAGCGTAGATGGTAGGAGCTGATGGCTGGCTACGATCTTGATCTTAAGTACCATCCGGGGAAAGTTAATGTTATACCGGATGAGCTTAGTCGGTTGCCAGCAATTCAGATGTTGACTGCACAAAAGGAACTTATTGAAGACTTTCGGAGATTTGATTTGGAGATTGTGCTACCGCATTCTTCGGGACGGTTGATGCAGCTGCAAGTACAGTCGTCGTTGATCGAGAATATTAAAGCAGCGCAGTTACAGAACCCTAGATTGCAAAATTTCGAGAACAGGTTGAAGCTGGACTTCGAACGGACTTGTTGATTCATGAAGATGGTTCGTTGCGATATAGTAGTCGTTTGTGTGTGCCAAAAAGAGATATTCGCGAAGAAGTTATGAAGGAGGCGCACAGTTCCGCATATTCCGTACATCCAGGAGGCACGAAAATGTACAGAGATCTACGACAGCATTTCTGGTGGGAAGGCATGAAACGGGAGATTGCCCGCTTTGTAGCGAAGTGCTTGGTGTGTCAGCAAGTTAAGGTAGAACATCAACCAGTTGCTGGTTTATTGCAACCACTTCCGATTCCTCAATGGAAGTGGGAACATATAACCATGGATTTCGTGACGGCTTTACCGCGGAGTCCAAAAGGCAACAATGCAGTTTGGGTGATTGTTGATCGATTGACCAAGGCAGCTCATTTCATCCCATTTCGAGTTGGTCAATCAATAGAAGCTTTGGCAGAACGGTACAAGCAGAAGATTGTAAGATTGCATGGAGTACTGGTGAGCATCGTGTCCGACCGTGACACCCGTTTCTTATCACACTTCTGGAGGAGCTTACAGGAAAGTTTGGGGACTCGATTGAAGTTTAGCACAGCTTATCATCCTCAGACAGATGGCCAGTCGGAAAGAACGATCCAAACTCTTGAAGACATGTTGAGAGCTTGCATGTTAGACTTCAAGGGTTCATGGGAGGATCATCTACACTTAGTGGAGTTTTCTTACAATAACAGTTTTCAGGCGACTATTCAGATGGCTGCATTCGAAGCGTTGTATGGTCGCAATTGTCGCTCACCCGTTTGTTGGGACGATGTTGGAGAACGGAGATTATTGGGACCGGATTTGATCGTGCAAACAGTGGAAAAGGTTAACATTATCCGGAATCATATGAAGGCAGCACAAGATCGGCAAAAGAGTTGGGCTGATACATCAAGAAGAACTCTAGAGTTCGTTGTTGGTGATTTGGTATTCTTGAAGATATCACCGACTAGAGGAGTGATTCTCTTTGGGAGTCGAGGAAAGCTTAGTCCTTGATTCGTTGGACCTTTCGAGATTTTGGAGCGTGTTGGAGAAGTAGCGTATCGATTGGCGTTACTGCAATCTTTGGCGAATGTTCATGACGTGTTTCATGTATCTCAACTCCGTAAGTATGTTCGAGATGAAATACACGTGCTGGATCATTCGGAGCTGACTGTACGTGAAGATTTAACCTTTGAGGAACGACCAGTGTCGATTGTGGATCGAAAGGAAAAGGTTCTTAAGAGCAAGATTATCCCTCTTGTACTTGATTCTTGGGGAAATCGCTCACAAGAGAATCGACTTGGGAACGAGAAGATGAAATCCGACAGAAGTTTCCATATCTATTCTTGCAGTTTCTTGATTGTTTATCTTTTCTTGTTCTTGGAATTTCGAGGACGAAATTCCTTTTGTAGTTGGGTATAATGTAACAACCTAGTTCATTTATACCATTTCCAGTTCCCGTATTTACTTATCTGTGGTATTTTCTTGATTTATCGTGTTTGGGTGCAAATAGTATTTTACATTTTACATTGCATTCGACCCGACCCGCTTGCTTGAACCTGTTTGATTCATATTTATTAATTATCTTGACTTGTTATATAGACACGTGCATCTCATGTATACTGCATACTGGCATTTTATCTGGCATTGCATCTTTAACCATATAACATTTTAGGTCTCATAAAATATTTTAAAATTACATAACATGGCTTGCATGATACCCCTAACCCCGTGGTAGCATCCGCGCATCTTGTTCTCGTCCCGTTCAGTGAAACGGACGTGTTTGAATGGCTACGCGCACGTACATGCATCCGTTCTTGGGGGTATGCATTTTCGTTACCTGAGCATTCGTTTTAAATTTTGAAAGTCGTATATATTTTTCGTATTTTAAATCTGAAATTTTAGGCCCGACCCGGACGCGTTTTGAAATATTTTTGTATCCCGCCAAAATTCAATTTATTTAAATTTTAAAATTTAGTTTAAATATTTTCATACGATTTCTTCAACAAACTGAAATCTTTTATCTAAAATTTTAAATCTAAAAATCTTTTTAAATTTTAAAAATCTAATCCTAACAACCCAGCTCACCCCCTCCAGCTCTCTCTTTGGCTATCTTGTGGCCCCCACTCCTTTTCTTTTTCTCTTTCCTTTCTCTTTCTCTCTCTCTCTTCCCCGCGCTCAGTCTCTCTCTCTCCTCACAAACAAACAACCTTATATCTCCTCACTATTCACTTCTCTCTCTCTCTCCTCTCGATCTCGCCTTCTCTCTATCTCTCTCCTCTCGCAGATTCTCTCTCTCTCTCCTCTCGCTTTCTTTGTCTCCCTCCTCTCTCTCAGATTCTCTATCTCACTCCTCTCTTGCTTTATCTCTATATATATATCATATCCTTCTTTCTTCCTCTTCTCATTTTTTTTCTCTGTGCGAACCCTAACACCGCCTGCCTCCACCTCGCCGTCGCCCAAGCCTCCGACAACGCCACTCCCGACCTCGTCTTCATCCTCCCCTTGTCCTCACCTTCCTCTCTCATCTCCCCGAGCCCTGAACACACCAAGAAACCCAAACCTGAGCCATCCCTACACGCGCGCTAAACCGCCGACGAAGATCACCGGAGTTGATCTCGTCGTCGCCCCTCGTTCCCCGACTCCAAAACACCACATTGAGCCACTCCTTCCTCCTTTCTCCTCTTCTTTCCTCCTTCTTTCCTTTCTTCCTTTCTTCTGTTTTTTCTAAAGATAAATGTTCTCTGTTTTCTGTAGATCGCCTCGCCGGAGCTCCGTCGCCCTCGTCGACACCCTCATGACTCCTCTCTGCAACCCAGTGAGCTTCCTCTTCTTCTCAATCTCTTCTTCCTCTTTCCTTTCTTCTCTTTCTTTCTTCTGTTCTTTCTTTCTTCTTTAAACTGTTTTCTGTCTACAGTAATTCGCCGGAGCCGGACGTGACGTCGACGATCCCGACGATCCAGACGTCGTACCCGACTTGTGTGGTCACCTTTGTGCGTTGTTTGGAACCGTTCCGTGTACCGTGTGCGCGTCGCGACATTTCGCCGACGTGAGACGTTCCGTACACACCCGTTTCTTGATCCGTCTAGGCAAGTTAATCTTGCTACATGCTATATAATTCATTTTATACCTATTTAAATATATATCATACCTGTAGTTTAAAGCTAGTACCCCATGTTTCATTTTATAATGTTTCGATATTCCGTTTGCATCCGTTTACATCATTTTAGATCTAGATGATGAAAACTAACCTTGTTACATAGTAGATTACATTATAATGCATCCATACCAATATTTATATCACATATTGCTTAGTTGTACACCCCACATTACCATTTTATAGTTTTATAACTTTTCGGATACCCGTTTGCATCCATCTCATTTAGAATATATATGTCTGCATCCATAGATCATATTAATACATATTACTGTGAAATTAACACTCCATATTTAATAAAGTGCATCCTATTTAGTATTGGAACTATAAATGTAACCCTAATCGATAACTGTGCATCCATATGTTTGAATCTATACCTATTTGCATACCACATCACATTATTCCATTTTATTGTTATATTGGTAGCCCATACTTGTTTTTTTGTACCCATGCTTATTAAAGTTTGATTATGAGCACCCATGTGATACTTGTGCACCCCTGACATGTAAGTCGATGTACAACACCCCACAACTTGCGGGGAGGCGGAAATATGAAAAACGATCTTGTTCTTTGCTTAAACATCGACTAACCGCACGAATCGAAGCTAAACGATAACTAACAAGAAACATAGAAGTTCTATACTACTATGTTTAGGGATTATACCTAACGAAACGTGTCCTTCGTCTTTGCGAACTCCTCCTCCTCCTCGGCCTTCTCGAAGTAGTAGACGATCCACCCGAGAGCTTTACTCCAAGCTTAGCCTCTAAACTTGAGGCAACTAACCTTCTTTAAGTGCTAATCAAAGAAGCTAGGTGATATAGAGTGAGGGTTATGGTTTAATTAGTCTAACTAATCCTTGTACTCAACACATGAGAGGGGAGGATTAGGGTTTGAAGAGGGAGAGCTTGAGGAGAGAGAAGGTGAAGATAATAATGAAGTGAGAAGAATGAGTTATCATAATATATATCAAGCATTTCTTTTATCAAGAAAAGAAAAGAAAATGAATTTAACAACCATGCTTGATAATATCTAGTGATGATTCACATCCATGAGTCATTAAGCATTTATGATACATTAATGACATGGATGAATCATCCATATGACTCACTAATCACATTCATTGTATATGCCACCTAAACCTCCTTAGTCACCATCTTCTAGAAGCTTCTCGCGCAATTACGAGAACGCCCCTTCTTTCCGCAAAAATACGGAAAAACTTTAGATTGTATAAATCCAATAACCGGATACCAGTAACTGGCTTAAACCAAAGTCGACTGGTAAAAACTGTCCGAAAAGTCGTACGTGTGTAAACACACGTATGCGTCCGAACCCTTGTCGTAAAACCATACGACATCTATATCGTTTCGCCTGGAGTAGGGAAACTCTCTGTGTGGGACTCTAGAGACTCGACTACTACGCTGGCAGTGGGTTTAACCACAGACCGCAAGCGGCACTAGCTGTACGTTACGGTCCCCAGGTAAATGTCGATAAGAAGGCCGATGAGGAAACCCATCCGAACTCCTACTGAGCCTGATGTGACAATCTCCGTACAGTCCGGTCCGTTCGTCTAAGACTATCGCATATCGGGCCTAGGGGGCGGCAAGCGTCAGTCCCCTAATAGCGGTATAAGTCGTGTCGGAGCGAAGCCCATTACACCCTGAGAAACTACTGGAACCTGCCAGCAAATCTCGCTTGCCCTGGCCAGGGACTTTGCGTAATGGCTCTCTGACACAGCGCGATATCAACCCCCAATACCGGGAGAGACGAATCCTGTCTAACCGCCACTGCCTCCAAGTGCTCGGGACTGCACCCAACTGCTACCTGTTTGCACGACTCCATTGAGCCGTGGTAGGGTAGCAATCTAAGAGCAGTGGGACACACTCAAGGCGAAGTAGCAGTGTCAAGTCTGCGGACTATGCTGTACTCATGTCACCTGGGAACTGTTCACTGACGACTGGTATAAAACCAACCAACAGTTCCCTGTGAGTCCTGTCCGGTGTACCCGTAACCCAACGAGCACCTGCATACTATCTCCAGTACGACGTACTGACGGCTGTGGGACAGACCATCTCCCCAACTGGGATGAGAAGCGTACACACTAGTCTACTCCGGAGTATCGATGCCCTGTCTCGATAATCCAACGACTAGGGACCTGAAAAAGGATGTGCTTGTAGACTACCCAGCCCCCACTAGTGTGACTGCCATCACAACGCCGGTAGTCAAGCAAGATCCTAAGAGCTCTATCAATACGTATACTCACATATTAAGATAGAAAAACCAAGTAGCATACTACCATGTTTAGCAAGACTGTTATATACATGTGAATATCCCAAGCTTCCATTAAGTAATATACAAACTAGTATGATACAGTAATGGCCTTCTAGGGCATAAACACTAACAATCTCCCACTTGCACTAGGGCCATGTACTGGCGTATCGTAGACCGATGATCTCGAGTAGCCTCTCGAACTGAATCTGAGGTAGGGCCTTCGTGAATGGATCAGCAATGTTCTCTTCAGAAGCAACTCTCCGAACCTCGATCTCCTGACGATCAATGATCTCCCTGATCAGGTGATACCGCCTTAAGATGTGTCTGGACTTCTGATGGGACCTTGGTTCCTTTGCTAAAGCTATAGCTCCGTTGTTGTCGCAATACAGAGGTATTGGATCAACTATGGTAGGAACCACCTGAAGTTCTGTTAGGAACTTCTTCATCCAGACTGCTTCTTTTGCGGCATCGCAAGCAGCTATATACTCCGCTTCCATCGTTGAGTCAGCAACGGTGTCCTGCTTGGAGCTCTTCCAGCACACCGCCCCTCCATTGAGGGTAAAGACATAACCCGACATGGACTTAGAATCGTCCTTATCACTCTGGAAGCCGGAATCAGCAAAGTCCTCCAACCTGAGGTCTTTTCCGCCGTAAACCAAGAACATCTCCTTAGTCCTTCTCAGGTACTTGAGAATGTTCTTTACTGCTATCAAGTGCTTCTCCCCTGGGTCTGACTGATACCGGCTTACCACGCTCAGTGCGTAAGCTACATCTGGTCTGGTGCACAACATCGCATACATTATAGAGCCTACCGCAGAAGCGTAGGGTATAATAGACATGCGTTCCCTTTCCAAATCAGTCTTGGGAGATATCTCTTTGGAGAGGGTGATTCCGTGACAAGCCGGTAGATTACCGCGCTTAGAATCTTCCATACTGAATCTTTTCAGTACAGTGTCGATATACCTGGACTGCGAAAGTCCCAACATCCTCTTGGATCTATCACGATAGATCCGGATCCCCAGAATGTAAGAGGCATCACCCAGGTCTTTCATGGAGAACCTGTGTGACAAGAATCCTTTGACAGATTGTAGCATAGGAATGTCATTTCCTATCAATAGAATGTCATCCGCGTACAAGACGAGGAATACGACACTTCTGGCTACAACTTTACTATATATGCATGGTTCATCTGGATTTTTGATAAAGTCATATTCTTTGACTGTTTCATCAAAACAGATGTTCCAACTCCGCGATGCCTGCTTTAGTCCATAAATGGACTTAAGCAGCTTGCATACTTTCCCGCTGCTCCCACTCTGATTGAAACCCTCTGGCTGATCCATATAGACGCACTCTTCTAAATTTCCATTCAGAAAAGCCGTCTTTACGTCCATCTGCCAGATTTCATAATCATGGAAGGCAGCAATAGCAAGAAGGACCCGAATGGATTTGAGCATAGCCACTGGAGAAAAAGTTTCGTCATAGTCCAAACCAGGTCTTTGACGAAAACCCTTTGCAACAAGTCTAGCCTTATAGGTTTCCACCTGTCCATCTACACCAATCTTTTTCTTGAAGATCCATTTGCATCATATGGGTTTTACCCCATCTGGAGCAAAGTCCAAAGTCCATATTTTGTTGGTGTACATGGACTCCATTTCGGTCCGCATTGCATCTAGCCATCGTACCGAGTCGTCGCTCTGGATGGCCTGCTGGAAGTCAGTAAGTTCATCATCATCTATGATGCAATCCTCTCTATCCCCATCTATGAGAAAACCGTAGTATCTCTCAGGCGGATGAGACGGCCTACTACTCCTGCGGAGGGGTGCGGGAATGTCCTGTTCTTCTTGAACTACTAGTTCTACCAAACTTTCAGTAGCAGTTTATGGTTCTGGAATTTCTTCCAGTTCTATTTCGCTCCCACTTATTTCCTTTTCTAAAAACTGATGTTCTAGAAAATGGGCATTACGAGAAACAAAAACCTTTTGTTCCTCTGCGTAATAGAAATAATATCCCTTGGAGTTCTTTGGATATCCCACAAACATACATTTTACTGATCGTGCCTCGAGCTTGTCCACATGCTGCTTTTTAACAAAAGCTGGACATCCCCAAATCTTCATATGCTGAAGATGGGGTTTCTTCCCAGTCCACATCTGATATGGAGTGGTAGGCACAGTCTTGGTAGGAGCCCTGTTTAAAAGATATGCCGCTGATTCTAGCGCATAACCCCAGAAAGATCGCGGTAACTCAGCATTACTCATCATGGATCGTACCATATCCAATAGGGTTCGATTCCGTCTCTCCGATACACCGTTATGCTGTGGAGTGTATGGAGGAGTAAGCTGAGAGAGAATTCCTTTCTCTTTTAGGTAACCTAGGAACTCGGCACTCAAGTATTCACCACCTCGATCAGATCTAAGTGTCTTGATACTTTTGCCGGTTTGTTTTTCTACGTCATTCTTATACTCTTGGAATTTCTCAAAAGCCTCGGATTTATGTTTCATCAGATAAATGAATCCGTACCTTGAGTAATCATCCGTGAAAGTAATGAAATAGGAAAAACCACCTCTTGCATGTGTAGATATTGGACCGCATACATCGTTGTGTATGAGTCCTAAGAGCTCGCTCGCTCTTACTTCTTGTCCAGTAAATGGAGTCTTTGTCATCTTTCCTTTGAGACAAGATTGACAAGTGTCATAAGTTTGATATTCGAACGAGTCCAAATATCCTTCTCTATGCAACTTAGTCAACCTTCTCTCATTGATGTGACCCAGTCTACAATGCCATAAGAAAGCTTTATTTAAATCTGGAGACTTTCTTTTAAGTGTGTTCTGGATATTGAAAATTTGGAGTTGGTTTAAAACATATATACCGTTATTTAGTGTACCTGACCCAATCAAACCATGATTAAGGTGGATGTTAACAACATCTCTTACAAACGTGAAATCATAACCTTTATTTGATAACAAGGAAACTGATATGATATTACACGTTAAGCTTGGTACAAAAAAACAGTTATGTAAAACCAAAATGTGTCCACTCGTCAATCCTAGGTGATAATCCCCGACGGACGCAGCTCCCACGCTAGCTCCGTTAGCAACCTTTAGGGTCATATCACCTTCCTTCAGCACTCTACAGTTTCTCAGTGCCTGCAATGAATTGCAAATATGAGATCCTGATCCGGTATCCAATACCCAGGAAGTAGATTTGATCGACAGACAATTCTCAATTACAAACACACCTGAAGTCGAAGCCACAGCTTGCTTCGGTTCCTGGTTCTTGGCGTTCCACGCCTTGCAATCCTTCTTCCAGTGCCCTTTCCTGTGACAATGGAAGCACTCATCCTGGCCAACTACCGGTACCGCAAACTTTTTCTTTCCCTTCCCTCCCACCTTACTAACACCTCCTCTAGGTTTGGTGGCGGCCTTCTTCTTCCTTCCTTTGGCCTTAGCCTTGGACCCGGAAGAAGATGCACCGCTAACAAACATAGCGGGTGTTTCCCTTGCTTTCTGCAAGGTGCCCTCTGCACTCCTTAACATGTTCAGGAGTTCCGGAAGTTCAACTTCTTTTCTTTGAAGGTTGAAATTCAGGATAAACTGGGCGTAGGTGTGAGGAAGGGACTGGAGAATAAGGTCTGTATAGAGCTCATTATCCAAAGTCGTCCCAAGGTCTGCGAGCTCTTCAATATAGCCGATCATCTTTAGGACATGTTCTCCTGCCGATGACCCGACAGCCAACCTCGCTCGAAACAAGTTCTTAGAGGTCTCGTATCTTTCTATACGAGATTGCTCTCCATAAAGTTCCTTTGTATGGAGAAATATGCCATCTAGGTTCATATCCTCGTGCCTCCTCTGATGTTCATTGTTCATTGAGGCAAGCACGATGCACTTGGCTTTCGCGCAATCTAAATCCCAGGTTTTGCGGATTTCCTTATCCGCATTGCTGGATTTGGGACCAGGGACAGCAGGTGCCGTAGCGGTGAGGACGTACCCCAATTTGTCATAGGTCAAAGCCATTTTGACATTCCGCAGCCAATCTTTATAGTTTGGCCCTGTCAGTATATTTTTCTCTAAAAGTAACTTAACTCCAGTCATTTTCAGGGTCGCTGCAATTAGGAGAGAGAGAAGAAAACTCTTTAGCATGATGCTCTTGCAAGTTTAGAGTGGTTTTTAGTTTATCTAAACTGGATGGCTCCCACTATTTCTCGAATCCTTCCTCAAACCATAAAAGAAGAATTAGCCAGGACTATTCTCACTGTACAATACTTGCTTAACCGTTCAGCCAGGCTAGTGTCGATACTTCGAGGGAGGTTTTCCAACGCTTTCGCGAAGTTCCTTAATTAAATAACCTCTTTTCTCTGGGGGCGTAACCCCGCTGACACCTTTCTTGACACCTACTTGGTTTATAGCATTGATCTTTAAGTGACGAATCTCCTGATAAGTAGCATATACTCACAGTAGGATCGGGATCCAAATATCATCGTATGATAATGTTGAAGGAATCCTACCAACATTCATCAAACTCCAAATGGTATGCAACTCTTTGCAAATTTCAGTTTCTTTAAAAATTCCCGATATATATTTTTGCCCCATGCTCTTATGACCTTGGCTTTGGTCAAAATGTCATAAGTCACATGTCAAGTTCTACCCGTCATTATCTTGTCAATTTGAACCCATCCGTATATACCCCTGACTTTGGTCAAATGATAATACGACTGTCCCAAACTAACTCATCTATCTTATGCAACAAATGAAAACCCAGCAGCTACCAAACACTATGCCTTGACTTTGGCCAAAATGCATAGCTTGAATACTACTGAATACCCAAATGAAATGACGGAGGGCTACGAATGGTTTTGGCGAAACCGTGAACGTAGTGAACTTGATATAACCGAAGGAACCTGATAGCTTTTAAAAGGAGTGGTTAAAGCTCCGCATTTAAAAATATCTGTTTTTAAAATTAACCGAGTGGTTTCTTTTAAATTGTTCCAACGATTAACTTTTGGTTTATTTTCTTTGCATTATAAATAATGCGTCCCATCATTAACCTATCATTGCAGAAAACAACGAAAATACAACGTCCTCTTATGCCATCCGCATTCGCCACGGGGTCCCGTCATCACCCGTTAGGTTACTTAACTAACGACAGAGCGGGGGCTGGGCTAGCGCGGGTGTAAAACATAAGTGACGTCTAAATAGCTATCATATATAGATATTGTACATTCGTCAGACGCAATAATAGGCATTCCAGATCACAGATGAACTTTATTGGATTTGCAAGCAATCCGTGTTTGTTTTGAGCCTGCAACAAAAGACGGATTACACAGTTGTGATGAATAGCCATTACCCCACCCAAGACCCCAACGGGTACGGCAAACTACCCGCCCGGCAGTTTGTGCACCCCACCTTGGGTCTGTCCTAGGAGCAAAAACAGTAAAATGAAATAATACAACGGTGGCTACAACCGCAACCTGGATGTGCCCCGCAAAATAATATTACAACAAATTACATTTACATCAAATGAATTAAATAATAACCCATCACATAACCCCGGCTATACATCATAACAGTCCAACACAGTTCATATACACAAACAGATAAAATCCATTACAGAAATGTGCAACCCCCTGCCAACCGACATACTAGCAGTTAGGAGAGGTTTACGAACACATTATACAAACACAGATATAATCCAACAAGCAAATACTGTATAATTTCGATCGATTAAACACTTTTAATTTTGCTCCAATACTTCTCTGTAAATCTGAAACCTGAGCAAAAATAAAAACTTCCAAAAAATACCAAATATCACAGAGAAGCAACACAGGAAATTTGGGTTCCTGAATCGCCAACTCGGCGGCGGAAGCACGGCGGATCGGTGCGATCCGCCGCGGTTCCACGGCGCTTTAGGCGATTCAGGGGCCCAAATTTCTTGGGTGTTCTTATACTGTCTTTTTAAGCTTTCTGAACCTCCCTGAAAAATTTTTGGACTTCATTTAAAAATCGACAGAAACTTGTGATTTCGGGTTTTTCCGGTTTCGTTTTTTCCTTTCGAAATTCATACAAATTTGCAAATAAGTTATTTATTGTTTAGCGAGGCTCTGATACCACTGTAAGTCGATGTACAACACCCCACAACTTGCGGGGAGGCGGAAATATGAAAAACGATCTTGTTCTTTGCTTAAACATCGACTAACCGCACGAATCGAAGTTAAACGATAACTAACAAGAAACATAGAAGTTCTATACTACTATGTTTAGGGATTATACCTAACGAAACGTGTCCTTCGTCTTTGCGAACTCCTCCTCCTCCTCGGCCTTCTCGAAGTAGTAGACGATCCACCCGAGAGCTTTACTCCAAGCTTAGCCTCTAAACTTGAGGCAACTAACCTTCTTTAAGTGCTAATCAAAGAAGCTAGGTGATATAGAGTGAGGGTTATGGTTTAATTAGTCTAACTAATCCTTGTACTCAACACATGAGAGGGGAGGATTAGGGTTTGAAGAGGGAGAGCTTGAGGAGAGAGAAGGTGAAGATAATAATGAAGTGAGAAGAATGAGTTATCATAATATATATCAAGCATTTCTTTTATCAAGAAAAGAAAAGAAAATGAATTTAACAACCATGCTTGATAATATCTAGTGATGATTCACATCCATGAGTCATTAAGCATTTATGATGCATTAATGACATGGATGAATCATCCATATGACTCACTAATCACATTCATTGTATATGCCACCTAAACCTCCTTAGTCACCATCTTCTAGAAGCTTCTCGCGCAATTACGAGAACGCCCCTTCTTTCCGCAAAAATACGGAAAAACTTTAGACTGTATAAATCCAATAACCGGATACCAATAACTGGCTTAAACCAAAGTCGACTGGTAAAAACTGTCCGAAAAGTCGTACGTGTGTAAACACACGTATGCGTCCGAACCCTTGTCGTAAAACCATACGACCTCTATATCGTTTCGCCTGGAGTAGGGAAACTCTCTGTGTGGGACTCTAGAGACTCGACTACTACGCTGGCAGTGGGTTTAACCACAGACCGCAAGCGGCACTAGCTGTACGTAACGGTCCCCAGGTAGATGTCGATAAGAAGGCCGATGAGGAAACCCATCCGAACTCCTACTGAGCCTGATGTGACAATCTCCGTACAGTCCGGTCCGTTCGTCTAAGACTATCGCATATCGGGCCTAGGGGGCGGCAAGCGTCAGTCCCCTAATAGCGGTATAAGTCGTGTCGGAGCGAAGCCCATTACACCCTGAGAAACTACTGGAACCTACCAGCAAATCTCGCTTGCCCTGGCCAGGGACTTTGCGTAATGGCTCTCTGACACAGCGCGATATCAACCCCCAATACCGGGAGAGACGAATCCTGTCTAACCGCTACTGCCTCCAAGTGCTCGGGATTGCACCCAACTGCTACCTGTTTGCACGACTCCTTTGAGCCGTGGTAGGGTAGCAATCTAAGAACAGTGGGACACACTCGAGGCAAAGTAGCAGTGTCAAGTCTGCGGACTATGCTGTACTCATGTCACCTGGGAACTGTTCACTGACGACTGGTATAAAACCAACCAACAGTTCCCTATGAGTCCTGTCCGGTGTACCCGTAACCCAACGAGCACCTGCATACTATCTCCAGTACGACGTACTGACGGCTGTGGGACAGACCATCTCCCCAACTGGGATGAGAAGCGTACACACTAGTCTACTCCGGAGTATCGATGCCCTGTCTCGATAATCCAACGACTAGGGACCTGAAAAAGGATGTGCTTGTAGACTATCCAGCCCCCACTAGTGTGACTGCCATCACAACGCCGGTAGTCAAGCAAGATCCTAAGAGCTCTATCAATACGTATACTCACATATTAAGATAGAAAAACCAAGTAGCATACTACCATGTTTAGCAAGACTGTTATATACATGTGAATATCCCAAGCTTACATTAAGTAATATACAAACTAGTATGATACAGTAATGGCCTTCTAGATTATAAACACTAACATGACATGACTTGATACACTACTAGTTGACACGACTCGATACATTTGCACTATTTGACATGATTGGATCTATGTACACTACCTGACATGACCTGATATACCACAGCTTGACACATTACCTGATCTTGTTAAAAGAGGACGGACTATTGGCATTGTTACACCCTCCCCTAAGTCTGTTAATGCCGACAATCTTGACATGTTGTCCCTACGGACATATCCTGTTGTCTATACAGACAAACATGTACCTGCTTGATCCTGTGTTGGCATTAGCTCCAGATTTATCAATACCTGACTTAAACACATAACTTAGGGGTATGGGGAAATCAATGATGAAAACTGACTTGTAACTCGACAGTTCGATACTTTTACTGATCAGTTTTACGGGCTAAGCCAGCCCCGGGATGATGCTGTTGACATCATTCATCGTTACATACTACCTTTTACTACCTAGCGACACGTTGTAGGGTGTTTTTCGTCACCCCATTGAGATGGAAATACGCGCGCGCTTGTCAGGCGTACTACAGATTCCCCCTGCCTAGGGTAGGCCGGGGTTTAATGATTGTGGGGATCCGAATCTCCGGCAGCCGCGGACTAAGCTGCCGTTAATTACCCCTCGCCTTTGGGGCGAGGGAACCTCCGATTAACGGGTTAAACTGGTCATGCGAACTCAATGTGCGGTGTACGTGTGTTGTATTTTGAAAGGGGGGTTTTGCATATATCGGGAGCCACGCAGAGTTTTTACGGGGGTCCCGCTACCCGGATAGCGGGCTGGGGGTCAAGGGGGCTAGCAGCCCCCTTGCGAGGTGCGGGGCAGCACCCCGTTAGAAATTTTTTCTAACAGGGACAGTGTCGTGGGGTACATGTGTGTGTAAATATGTATACATATGTGTATATATATATATGTATGTACATAAAAAGAGGGGGAAAAGGCATCCAAAGGATGTGGGGGGGCAGCACCTTGGGCGCTGTACGCCTAGGTGCTGTGCGCTCAGGCGCTAGAGTGCCACGTGTCGGCACGTGGGCGCTCTGCGCTTGAGCGCTGGGCGCTTGAGCGCTGGGCGCTTGAGCGCTGGGCGCTTGAGCGCAAGCGCGCCACGTGTCGGCACGTAGGCGCTTTGCTCTTGAGCGCAAGCGCGCCACGTGTCGGCACGGGGGAGACTTGCGCTCGAGCACTTGCGCTTGAGCGCAAGCGCGCCACGTGTCGGCATGGGGAAGACTTGCGCTCGAGCGCTTGCACTGGGGCGCAAGCGCGCCACGTGTCGACACCGGGACGACATGCGCTCGGGCGCTTGCGCTTGAGCGCAAGCGCGCCACGTGTCGGCACGTGGGCGACTTGCGCTTGAACGCAAGCGCGCCACGTGTCGACACGCGGGCGCTCTATGCTTGAGCGCCGGCGAGAAAAAGTGGCTTTTAGCCTAAGAAACAGAAGCTATGCTTCAGAAAGGAAATATTTGTTATGTATATATGTATGGAGTTAAACTCCTGGGATGTTTTGAAGCTGATGAAAGGGGTTCTTCTTCTTCCTTCTGTTGTTTGGCCGGATCTTGAAGATCAAGAAGTAGGAGATTTTTAAAAACACTCTTTTTTGAGATCTGATGGGAGATCTGAATTCCCCTTTGTGGGTTTTGTGGTGGAAAACTACTTAGTTTTGGAAAAGAAGGAGTAAAACTCTTGATTTAATTCAAAAGAATTGAGAAGGTTTAGAACCTTGGAGAAGGAGCAGGAGGCACAAAGAACCCTAGTTTTTGGGGGAATGAAAGAGTATTTTTTTTTATTCATCATGTTGCCTTTTATAGGCTTACATATTTACATATAGCCCCTTGGGCTTTACAAAAATGGCATTTTAGCCATCCCATGGCTCATGTGCCATTTCATTTTTGCACATAAGCCACGGGCTTACAAAATATTGGCTTTATGCCCATTTTGCATACATTCATGTATAAAAAATTACATAAAAATTATTTATTACATGATTTTGTTGTTGGCATGGGGAGGCTGGCCGCGGGCTTGACTTGGGCATGGGCCCGCTTGACCTGAGCTTGGGCCACCTAGCTTGGGGGTTGACCTTGACTTTGACTCGGTCAACCGGGGTGCAAATTTTGACCCCAACACACGTCTCAGATTCAGCCCGAGAATCTTGACCGTCTTCCCGGGCATGCACGGGATACTATTGAGTTACATCGATGATTCATCAAATTGATTTCAAAGACTTGAGAGTAATTAACCCAGTATACCAGTTTAGATTACTCACTGCACATCACTTATGCCTTACCCTTGTCCTTATTTATGTTACTGTTATACATGTTTTACCGTTCATACTCATACATGTATGTCTTGCTGCCCCTTGTTTATATTATTGCTTGATATTATGATGCACTGACATCTGGGTTTTGCATGGCCCAGATTCTTTACCTTTGCTGCAGGCCGAGAAGGAGTATTTCAGTCAGCAGGCCGAGCAGTGAGGACCTGTTAGTATTTTGGTTTTATTTATGCATTTTCATTCCTGATGTGAGCCCGCATTATGGGACGTACATTCCAGTTTATTCTTGTATTGGATCTTTTTGCTTCCGCTTTATTTTATTCTTGACTCGTTTATTCTGGCTTATGGACATGTTTTGATAGTTTATTATTGTTCTTGATATCTCTACAGCCGTAATGTGACTGTGGAGGGATATTTCCCATCCACAGGTAGCATGGTTGGCTCTGTCACGTGCCTATCTTAGCGCACTCTGGGAAGCGGGGCGTGACACGGTCACAGGGGCTACGTCACAGCAGTGCAAGGTTTTACCAATGAGCTAATTGCTTTCTTGTTGTACAAAAGCAATTCAAATACTTATAGTGTACACAGGATTGCAAATACTCCATTTGTACATTAACTTTTAATCAAATTTTCTGTACACTGAAACATAGTTGTTACAATTATTGTATTATACTGTATGACCTAGGAGATCGTCATAAATTCGGTTTCTGCTTGGTGATGTCTTCTACTCACGAGTTGGCAATCCACCCCCGTTGTTCCACAGTTTTCTTGCAGGTTCGACCGCACAGGTACCGTAGCGGCTTTGTTGGCACATCGCTTTCTTCCGGGTGATTGCTTCGGTAGGTGGGATACAATTGCATCGTGACCACCATTGTACTTTTATATCCATTCTGTTGTATCTAGTTAAAATCTCCATCAACCAGGCTTTGTATATTTGTAGACGTAGAAACGCTGCTATATATTCTTTTGGCTTTAGAGTCACGCTTTTGTACTTATTCATTATTGTTTTGGTTTCTTGATGATGCTTTAGTTTCTTTTCTTTCTTTTGTGTTTTGATCCTCGCCCTCGGCGTTGTATATTTATATCTTTATGTGGTTATTTCTGTCAATTGGCGAAGAGCTAGCTCCCGCTTAGGGATGCCTATTAGTATTTTGTTGTATTGTTTTCGGGTTAAAATTTATAAAGGAGGTGCTGCTGAAATTTCAAACGTCGAAATCTGTTTTCAAGATAGATATAAACATTACATTTTCATATGATTTTTACTTATACTTGTAAAAGAAGAACTTGATTTTATTATACCGTTATTTCAAAACTTCACCTCCACTATTTTCCCTAAAAAGGTTTGGATTTCTGGGCTTTTGGCTTACATGAGTTAGGTGTGGTCCTATAGACTTCACATGATTCAAATTCCAATCACGTACCTTTTCCGGGTCGTGACAATAAGCATGGAAAACAAAAGTAACATGGTCGTGTAGTGTAAGTATAGTGAACATGCAGTGAATGTAAGTGTCTTAACAAGTCTCTACTTGGGTATACTAATTTAACGTAAGTTCAATGGTGAATGTCAACCAAACTCAAGAGTGTTTTCGAACCCAACATGCTGTAATCTAGGAATAAGGAACCACGGGCCCGAATCAAGTATTTGCAACGGGACTTCAACCTGGTGTTGAAGTATTCCAAACTCAACAGGCTGTAATTCAGGAGTAAGGAAACACGGGCCCTCATGATAGCTTACTTGTGTTAGTAGACATAGATTTATGATCTAGTGGGACTCTTGAGATTTCGTTGGATTCATGCATGAACTACCCCAGCACCCCGTATATGCTAAGTTACAGCTAAAATTATCAGCATTGCTCGAATCCATGAATACATCGGTTTGTAAGATAGAGTTCATGTATATATCAAGTTTTCATGTCAAGTATTCTTGTATTCATGTCAAGTTGTATTCACGGTTTGAGTCAAGTCAAGTCATGTATTCAGGTTTGATATATGTGTTTGCATTCAGGTATTCATATTCATGTTCAAGTATTCATGCTAGACTTTAGGTTCATGTTTGAATTGAATTCTGACTTGAGTTTGGATTCAAGTTCATGATCAAGTTTTCATGTTTGGTTTTAAATTCAAGTTTGAGTTTTGGATTTAGACATGAGTTAGACTCAGACTTGAGTCAGACACTTTAAATTGATTTAGATCTTGAATTAGGTTCAGGAGTTATCGGTAACTGCTGCACATGGACGGCATGAATTGTGTCTTTTTTCAAGACAATTAACATTGATAACACCGTTAAGTTTTCTATCTTAAATATGCAAGCACTCACTTTCTCCGGCTCCCTGAAGCTCAAGAGAATTGATCCCGCTTAAACCTATATTTACTAAACTCCTTAAATGTAATTTTTATATAACTCGATGGGTTTTATGAAAAATATTTTTAGTATAGCTTAAAAATAACCTCGAGAAATTAATTATATTATTTAGGGTTTACATGAATGTGAATTTTAGGGATTTGAGATATTTTAGTGATAATTACCTTAACTTGAATAGCTCATGGTATTTTACTGTAAAACTTGCATTATATTGGTACCTTGATGGTATTTTGATGAAACTTGTGAACTTTCAACTTTTAGAAAAAATGTAAGTTTGTTGAATTTTGAAAATATATGGATTTGTAATATTTATATAATTATAAAAAGTAAATTTTATTAAAGTAGAAAATGCGTTTTTCTTAAAAACCGTATTTAAAATCTTTTTCGAGATCGAATGTTTCGTGAGGAGGTCTGCATCTCGCTCTGCTAGCCCAAAGTTGTGCGATAATGCGCACCATCCAATAGCGAGTCCCCTAAAAAGGGTTGTAGAGGCTTATTTGCAAAAGAATTTTAAAATACAATTCTAAAGAAAACCTTTTTTTTATAGTAGATGGTGTTTTAATGAAATATTGTGATCGTAACTAAAAATACGCTCGAAAAGTATCGTGCTATGGAAACCATGTGTGTATGTGAGAGATAGGTCGTTACCCCGTGAAGTTTTCTAAAGGTATAATTAAGTACAACAATTAAATATAGTAGATACAAAGTTCATGCTATTTTAATGTAAAAGTTGATTTAAATTTATGTTTCATGATATTTTTTAGTGAAAATTTGTTCTAAACATTATTTTTATGTTAACAAGTAAGGTGTAGAAATAAGAATGAGCAATGCTTAACAAAAAGTGTAATTTGTAGTGTTTAGAATAAAATGTCGGTATTAACTCAACTTACCGACATATTTTGAAAAAGAGATTTTTAAAGAGAAAGAATAGATGTTGGAAGGGATTTACCGTTTGATTATGTAAGGAAGAGATAGAAGAAGGGTAGGAAAACTTTGGGATGTCGCGAAAACGCCGGGATTAGTTTCGATTTTCGCCGGAAGTTGATCTCTTACTAACTCCACTTGTACTCTTCTTGTACTTAGAAAACTTTAAGAATTATGGTTAGAATTTTTAGAATGAGGATGGGCTAAGACATGGGGTAGTATTTATAGTGTGGAATTAGGGTTTTGGAATTAAAAAGATAAAAAAAATGCATTAAAAAGATGATCAATGGAGAATTGAGGGGTCTCTGTTTGATTGCAGAGTAATTAAACATTGCAGGGGAGTTAAGGGTAGGGGAAAGGGTTTGTGTGCAAAGCCCGGGGCACTTTAGCCACGGTTGAACCGTCGGTGTTGGCCCAAACTAGGTTTCCGCCGATCAATCTTGGGAATGGGGCCGGTAGATTCATGCCACGTGTATCTCTCTGTATTAATACTCTTTTGCACATGTTTATTTTTTCTGACTTTTCATTTTTATGTGCATTGCACGTGTAAACTTTTGGGCTTCAAAAAATTTTAAAAGAAAAATCAGAAAAAATATAATGTGTCTGATGGGGTTTGAACTACGTCACAGTAGTGCAATGCTTTACCACTGAGCTACAAGTGTTTTCTTATTATTCTGAAACAATATATACTTATAACTTATACTCAGACTTGTAAACTCCTTTTTGTATATTAAAAAGAAAAATTTTGTCCAGAAAATTCAGAGTCGTTACAAGTTTCATTCAACTTTTCATTTCATTTCATTTCAGTTTATTTATGTATGCCTCCTTATTAACGCTTATCATGTTATCGTATCTTATATTCAGATATTTTGTTAACTGTGAATAATGAATGTAATAAATTACAGTTGGATTTCTTTTTTTTGTTTATTCTTGTTATTTTATGTTGTTTATAGACGTTTAGCGTATTTATTTCGAGAAACGATTTTATCATAATAAATACGTTGCGGGCTTACCACGTCACCGTTTTCATCTGCTGAGAAGCGGGGCATGATAATAATAATAGTTAATTAATTGAAATAAAATAATATAAGAATACATAGAACACTGATGCATGTATAAATTGCAAAGATATTGAAACATGAATAAAATGTAAAAAAAAAACTGTTATAAAACAGTCCCTGATCTTAATATGCAATTTCAGAAGAAGAAAAATTGCATTTAAAAAAAATTTATTATTTGAGGATCTATGGGCAATTTTTTTTAAGTAATGATACACGTTTTGCGAATTGATTTGTTTCCTCCCAGGTTGTATTATTGCATCAGTAATTAATCATCCTCATATACTTCAATGTTTAGTCCATCATACGAAATTTCCAGTGCTTTAATTCATTGTGAAGGTTCTAAAAAGATTAAATTAAAACTATCCTTCATTAATTAAATCAGATTATGAAAGCCATTGATTCATTAAAAAAAAATCAGCCCTCTGTTTCCCTCAATCAATATAAATACCAAATATGTAATAAGAAACCTAATTAAATTAATAAAAATTCTATTTCTCCGATCATGAAAAAAAACCAGAACTTTCAATACTGATTATGCATGGTTGAGACTTGAATTTTTTTTTTCCAAAACTAGAAAAAAAATTGTATTATAGATCATGGCTTTAGAAAAAAAAAACATAGGTTTGACTCTAATACCAACTGTAATATTTTATAATTAAATGCATCTCTATGTTTCATCTAAAACACATATCAACAATTCTAAAAGTAAGATTTAGACATATCTCTGACCATAACCATAAGAGCACGCGGAAATTACGACCGAGATAGATCTTCCTTTCCTTAAGGCGGCTCTCAATAGGAAAAGCCAATTATTAGGGTCAAGAGCATGCTAGGGATCTAGTATGTATATATAATGAATCTAATTGGGTCCTCCCATAAAAGATCCAATAAGATAAAGGCCTATACTGACCATCCGATTAAATCATATCCGATAAGAGGTGTGCTAAAGTCCATCAACCCAATAAGATCATATAACTTTATTGGGTCTACCAGCCTGTCCCAAAACTACATAATACTGACACAACCCATTTTAATAAATCATAATTAATGATAGCCTATAATTAGATAAATCTAACAAATTTATCATGTTAGGTGTTTAATCGGCAAGGTTGTTAGTTGATTGATAGAATAATCTTCTTTCAAGTCTGAACATTTGTTCAGAACAGAATATCCGGCGCAAATATTTTAAGCATTTATTTTTACAACTAGACATTTTCAAATTTTTATTGATATATCAGAAAACGATATAAATGTAAATTTTAACAAGAGAAATAAGCGATCGAAATCTGGTGTCACGATCGAAAACAATGCAAACCGATACTCCATATAATCTCACGATTTCCTGCATGAGTTCATGAGTATCAGAGATAGTACATATTGAAGATTTAAATCTTACTTAGATTCATACTTACTTCCATGTACTTATTTGCTAGCGTCTCAATAGATTGGCAACTCGAAATGGGATGAAGTGAACCGACTTTGTGAGTCGATCCACAATAACCCATACTGCATCGTTACCTTTCATGCTGCGAGGAAGTGCAATCACGAAATCCATAGTGATGTGTTGCTACTTCCACTCTGGAATAGGTAATGGTTGAAGTAAACCAGTTGTCCTGTGATGTTCAGCATTTACTTGCTGACACACCAAGCATTTAGCGACGCTTATGGCTACTTCACGCTTCATTTCATGCCACCATTAATATTGTCGTAGATCTTTGTACATCTTTGTGCCTCCATGGTGTACTGAATAAGGAGAGCCATGAGCTTCTTTCATCAACTCTTCCCATACAGAACCTTTTGGTACACACAACCTACTTCCGTATCTCAAAGACCTGTCGTCGTGTATGATGAAGTCTGTTCGAAGTCCACTTTCTACTTGTTCTCTGATCTTTTGTAATTTGGCATCACTTGATTGAGTTGCTTTAATCTGATTGACAATAGTAGACTGAACTTGTAACTTCATCAAACTTGAAGTGTTACCTGGCATGACCACTTCTATCTCCATCTGATGCAAATCTTATTGAAGCTTTCACTGTACAGTGAGATTCATTGATAGAGGTTGGCGGCTAAGTGCATCAGGTACTACATTCATGTTCCCTGGATGATATTGTAGATTGATGTCGAAGTCCGCCATAAGTTCTAACCATCTTCTCTGCCGCATATTCAACTCTTTCTGAGTAAATACATACTTCAGACTCTTACGATCCGTGTATATGTCCACTTGTTCTCCAAGAAGATAATGGCGCCAAATCAAAAGTGCAAATGTCACGCCCCGCTTCCCGGTGTACGGGAAGGGGACGCGGCGAGGCCCGCTACGTATTTACTCAGAAGTAAACACGCTAAGCGTATCTAAGCAATATAAAGTAAAATGTACACAAGAGATATGAATATAAATGAACAACAACTTTTATTTATTTAACAATTCTTTACAAGTACAACTGGAAATGTAAATACAAGGATGGAAAGCAATGCCTAAACAATGACATGAACTGAATGAAAAGTATGTAGGGTTGGCTTAGCACCTTAGCAAGGTTTTGGCAAGTATCAATCGTGCTACTTTAAACGTTTTGGGGTGCTAAACAAACCCTAACCCAGATCTTAACTAGAGACTTAGGGTAAAACAAGATATGTAAACTCTTTACATCTAAGTGAACAAGGAATACAACCTTTATAGACCGGTCCTTCACTTCAATAGCTCCGTATAGTAGTCCCTTGTAGAGAGTTAACCATTTTGTATGGTTAATGGTTGAGTTGATAAATATCTTAAGGAAAACAAAAGAGTGGACTAAGTCAATGGTTATCTTAAAGCTTCTCCAAGCTTCCAACCATAAAAATATCTCCACTAATTTGTAATTACTTAAGAATAAATATTAACCCTAACATGGTGTTAGTCTCATACATGTTGCATGTGTAACCTAGCATGACACAACAATATATATCATATATATATTTTGTGCAAAAAGAATACAATTAATATATATCACATATATATCAATGTATCAGAAAATGAGAAAAGAAATCTTAAGCGAGCTAATATTAGTTAATGTAATTTAATATATCAAATATATAATTATACATTAAACTATTAAATCAACTCTTGATTTAATAATCCGGCTATAGTACATATAACCGACTAATATCAGATGAATCAACTTATCGAATCAACACTTGATCCGATAACCTGGCTATATCACATATACCCGACCGATATCATATATCGCGAGAATATAATACGGTATCACATACTCGTATTAATCTCGGTCCCGCACATATCACATATGTGCTCCTACTCCGTTTCGCATGAACCAGGAAACCTCTGTATAGGACTCTAAAGACTTGTCAATACGCCGGCAGTAGGTGATGATCATATCGAACACCACAAGCCGCAAGCGGTCTGCTAAACGTAACGGCTACCCGGGTATTGAGTGATTAGAAGATCAACAAGCAAGCCTGCTATAACTCCTGCGAATCCAATCAGTAACACCACCGTACAGTCCGGTCTCTTCGTCTTATATGTCGCATATCATAGCCTGGGGGGTATAACGTCAGACCCCAATAGCCTGATAAGTCATACCGATGCAAGGTCCATAACGGTTCGAGAAACTACTGGTAACACTTACCAGTAAATCTCAGCAATCCTGGCCAGGGATTTCCTGTTATGGCCAATCGAGCACAGCGCAACATCAACCCCCAATACCGGGAGAGATGAAACCCCTCATATTGCTCATTGCCTCCATGTGATTCGGGACTGTACCTAAAAGCCACCGTTTTGCACGATCTCTTGACCGTGTTAAGGTGTAAATCAAAGCTCAGTGGGAATCACACAAGACTCTATGACGATCTCGGGTCTACAGACTAACCTGTACCAGTGTCACCAGAGAACTGCTATCCGACGATAGGTATAATACCATCTAGGAGTTCTCGGCGAGTCCGTCCAGTGTACCCAGTCTCCACTGAGCACCCATATACCTTCTCTGATGTCAAACACCAATGGATAAGGGATCATCCATCGCCCATCATATGGGTCAAGAAGCGCATACGCTAGTCTACTCTGGAGTACCGATGCCCTGTCTCGATACTCACGCGACTGGGAACATTTGAAGGATGTACTTATCGACTACCCAGCCCCCACTAGTATGATCTACATCATAGTCCTGATAGTCAAATACTCATCCTATCATGTCGAGCAAGAACAGTATTTGTTTACATGTTAAGATAAAGTGCAACCAGATAGCATACTATCATGTCGAGCAAGAAAGTCCTTCCTATATATGTCCAAGCATCCACTACAATATACATCGTATGTACAGTAATGGTCTCTAGGGCATACATATAACTAACAATCTCCCACTTGCACTAAGGTCATCTGTTGTAGTATCCAATACCCAAAAATATAGCAGAGGTTGTTGTATCCCATACTCAACCATTGTAGAGAAGTCTCTCTAGGGGTAAGGCCTTTGTGAGTGGATCCGCTGTATCAACCTTCTGGTCTACTCTCCTAACCTCGATCCCTTGGAGATCAACCATCTCCCTGATCAGGTGATACTTGCCTCAGAATATGTCTGGAACGCTGATGGGACCTGCGTTCCTAAGCATAAGCCACAACTCCATTGTTGTCACAATAATAGTTATTGGACGCTCAATGGTAGGAACCTTGTTCATCTTATGAACAAGAAATGTCCAGACAACCACTTTGGTAGTATCGTTGGTAGCAATGTATTCAGCCTTTATCGTCTAGTATGTCACGGTATCTAGCTTGGAACTCTTCCAACATACCGTCCCTTCACTGAGGGTAAAGACAATGCCTGTGACCGACCCTCAGTCGACCTTATCACTCTGGAAGCTCGAACCAAGAACTTTCTTTTGGTGCTTCTCAAGTACTTAAGAATTTCCTCCACAGCTATCTAGTGATTCTCTCAAGATCCGATTGATTCCTGATCACTACACCTAGTGAGTCATCTACATCTGGTCTGGTACATAACATCGCACACTCTGATAGAGCCTACTACCGAAGCATAGGGTATCCTTTGCATGCGAACTCTCTCCAAATCAGTATTAGAGAGAGTGATCCATGAGTAAGTGGACGAACCACCACGCTTAGAATCTTCCATACTAAACCCCTTTAGTATGGTGTTAATGTGCCTGGATTTGGGACACTCCCAACATCCATATAGATCTATCACCATAGATCATAATCCATAAGATGTAGCAAGCATCATCCAGATCTTCTATCGAGAATCTTTGTGATAAGAGGAGCTTGACCGAGTGTAGCATAGGAAACCATTTCCTATCAAGAGTATGTCATTTACGTACAATACGTGGAAGACAACCTTACTCTCTACAACCTTCTTGCATATACAAGGTTCATCTACCATTTTGATAAAGTCAAACTCTTTGACCATCATATCAAAACAGACGTTCCAACTGCCTGAACCCAGTTAGGCCATCATCTCATGATGCAATCCTTGCTCCCACTGTCACCGAGAAGATCGTAGTATTTCTCGAGTGGATGAGGAACCCTACCAGATTTGCGGAGAGGCTGAGGTTCGTCGGAAACTATTGAATCCTTTGGTTTTACCAAATCATCAGCTGTTAGTTTGTCTAGCTGGAACTCCTTCCAGTTCTACCTTATGACCACTAATTTCTTCACAAGATTTTCCTTTTCTAAAAAGGTGGCATGCTGAGAAACAAAACACCCTTGGCTCCTCAGTTAGGTAGAAGATATTCCCTTACCAATGTTTGGGATATCCTCACAAACTTACACAACTGACTTTGTCTCGAGCTTGTCCGGATTTTGCTTTTCAACATAGGCCGGACAACCCTATATCTTAACTTGTTTAAGACATGGTCTCTTCCCATACCATATCTCATATGTAGTGGTAGGCCCTGATTTGGATGGAACCCCATTCAATAGGTATGCAGCTTCTCAAGCGCATAACACCCAAAAGAAAACAGGTAACTCAGCAGTACTCATCATAGAGCACACCATATCTCATAGGGTGCGATACCTCCATCCCGATACACTGTTGTACTGTGGTGTATACGAAGGAGTAAGCTGAGAGAGAATCACATTCTCTTTTTAGAAACTCCAGGAACTCCATACGCAAGTATTCGCTTCCTCGATCACATCATAGAACTTTAATACTTCTACCCATTTGGTTCTCAAAAGAACCAACCTTGGTATTTGTAGACATAAGACCGTATACATCACCATGCATCTGTCCCAAGAGTTCACTAACTCTTTCTCTGTTTCCAGTAAACGGAGTATTGGTCATTTTATTTTTGAGACAAGACTAGCAAGTAGCATAAGATGAAAATTCGAATAGATTCTCATATTCATCCTTATGTAACTTAGCTGGTCGTGTCTCATTGATATGACCTAGTCTACAATGCCTCAAGAAGGATTCGTTCATCCCTGAACTGCTCCTCTTGTCTGTGTTCTATATACTTTGAACTGTGGTTTGATTTAGAACGTATATGCTATTATATAACGTGCCTGATCGAATCAACTCTTGATTCAGGAAAATGTTCGCAACATTATCCTCCAATACAGAATTATATCCTTCTTTAACTCAGTAAATAACATGATGTAATATTGTATATCAGGTTCGGTATGTAATAGCATTCGTTCAGAATCAATGTATCTAATACAAGGTGATATTTGCTAACTGACTTGGCTGCAACAATTGCACCATTCTTTAACACTTAGAGACATATCACCCATTCTCAGTTCTCTACCTATCGTAGCCCATGCAACATATTACATGCACAGGATCCTGATTCGGTATCACATACCCAGGACGTAGAGGATACTGAGAAACAGTTCTTGGTAATAAGGACACCTGAAGAATATGCATCAACATGCACTTTCTTCGAATTGGGTGGCATGGGAATCCGGATATTCCCCTATTTCCTGCTCGGACTTATAACAGTTATAAGATAGAGCGGAACCAACGTTCCCTAGCTCAGTATAATAAGGAGGTTTGGTCAATGTATCCATATTATTATCTTGATTAAGGCATGACATAGTCGCAACTAGGAGAGAGAGAAGAAAACACTCTACGTGCGCTTTTGTAAGATTAGATTTGGTTATCATTTTATCTAATCAGGATGGCTCCCACTGTTTTAGTCAAATCTTCCTTCAAACCCTAAAAGGTAAGACTAGCCAGGATTAATTACACCCTACAAGTTCGCCAATCTTTCGGCCAGGTCAGTGTCGGTACTTTAATAGAAGTTCCCCGTGCTTTCGCACGGACCTAATTAAAATAAACCTCGTTTTCCCAGGAGTATAACCCCGTTAACACCTTTCTAGACACCTACTTTGATCGACTAATTGTAATGTGTAAAACTCTCCCAGGAGTAACTCTTACTCGCAGTGGGTATCGGGATCCAACTATCTCATAGAAGGTATGCAATCTCATTGCAAATTTCAACACTTGAAATTCCCGATAATATTTTGCCCCAAGCCTCCTATGACCTTGACAAAGGCCAACAAATCATAGGATACTAGTCAAGTTCAACCCGTCATTTCCTGATTGAATTAAACCCACCCGTACGACCCTTGACAAAGGCCAACAAGGTCGCACGACTATCCTAAATCAATCACATCATATGCTTAACCAGATAAGCACTAGTCAGCTACCGCACACTACTCCTTGACAAAGGACAACAAATGTAGCACGAATACTAAGTAGTACTTATCTGAAATGTCGGAGGGCTACGACAGGTTTTAAGAAAACCTTTTACGTAATGAACTTGATATCATCTTAGAATCGAGTGATTTTGTAAAGGAGTGTTTTTGAGACTTTTACTAGTTTCGCTAAAGAGGTCACTCCCGGTGAAGGGATCTCGGCTCTTTCCTCATCAAATGAGGTGCAGGATATTTCACAAATACCACTATGCAAAGCAAAAAATATATAAGCAATCAAAAGATAAACCGAGTTTGTAGCATCTGCTAGTTTCGCTAAAGAGATCACTCTCGGTGAAGGGGTCTCGGCTCTTTCCTTATCGAATAAGGTGCTGGATATTCTACAAGGAATACCGCTATGCAAAGCAAGAACTAGAGCTACCAATTTTTAAACAAGTTTCTACAATATCTTTAGGTTTCTTTTATTTCATTAATCTCATTAATGAAGTCCCATTTATTTATGCTTCCCAAGCATCACAAAAGAAACGAAAGCAATAATATTTATATATCATATATATATAGTATAAGCATTCGTCTCAGAATATATCAAATGATCGCATCACAGAAAAACAGCAGCAGAAGAATCATATATGAAATATTGGATATACTAGGAATTCCGAGTTTTAAGTTAAGCCAGTATAAAACACGGATTCCACGGTCATGATGAATAGCCAAACCCATATCCCTAGACCCCTACAAGAGCGACAAGCAACCCTACCAATTCTAAAGTTAGGATACCCGGTCTCGACTCCTCGAGATGGTCTCTCACTGGACCCTAAAACCCGGATACTTGTGCTCCCCGCCTTGGGTCTATCCTAATGCGGAAAAGTAAATAATATACAATGGTGACATCATCCTCAACCCGGAAGTGCCCCAATAAAAGAATATTACATACAATGAATTTTACATGAATGAAAAAGAAAAAATCTCATCTCACATAAAAACCCCGGCTATTCAAAACACGACGATCCAATATAACATATCAAAGCAACACATAGCATCACATGTCATCAACGTAAGTAAATATGCATATCCCAGTTGTCGTTGACATATAGCACCAAAGCCGGCGATACACCACATATTACACTTACGGTCGCAGAAAAGAAAGTGAAAAACTACAACATTTGGAATCCACAATCACTTTAGACATCTTAATTCTGAAATATCACATACTTCGCATTTCATGCCTAACTATATGAATTCCACATATTGTATCACATTCCAGATAAATAGACAATGTTAAACTTTCCGATTGAATAAACAAACACTCAAGATTTCTCAAATAGCTCAACACTTGAGCGGAGTTCAAATATCCCAGAACATGTCACAGCCGCTATGAACCATCCGTAGAAGGGTCAAACCAACACCTCACGTGTGGCAACGCTAAACTACCACAAACCATATGGTTCAGTGGCGGTTTTGACGGTCACATAATCGAGTTAAGGTTACATTCTTCTAAAGGGTCCACAGATTCGCTTGCATGATTTTCTGAAAGTTTTAAACTCAGGAAAAATCCAACACTTGAAAGTTTTCCGACAGGGGAACAAGTGAGTTATTGATATCCGTTCGAACCTTTTAACACGTTCTAAATTACCCGGAAAAACTAAAACGAAGTTAAACTTTCCAATCGATTCAACTAGTTCCCAATATTTCCCAGAATGCTCAACACTTGAGTAGAATTAAAAATTCCCAGAAGCATGAAAAAGTATCCAGGAATAAACCCCTGAAGTATTAGCCCCTAACTCCCAAAGTTGGCCGCGGAACCGCCGCCAAACGCATGGTTTGGCCGCGGTTCCGCGTTCCCTTGAGCGAGTTATGGCTTCGTACTTCACAGTAATCCTTAGAATTCCCTACATGATTTTCTGAGTATTTTTAATATGAAAAATTTCAACTTTTGAAAAAATTTCCAGAAAGTGGGATTTTTCGGGGTTTCGGAGTTCAATCGGAATTTAAACTTCGCCTACACGACGCCTAATGCTCTAGCTTGGCTCTGATACCACTGTAGGGTTGGCTTAGCACCTTAGCAAGGTTTTGGCAAGTATCAATCATGCTACTTTAAACTTTTTGGGGTGCTAAACAAACCCTAATCAAGATCTTAACTAGAGACTTAGGGTAAAACAAGATATGTAAACTCTTTACATAATACAACCTTTGTAGACCGGTCCTTCACTTCAATAGCTCCGTGTAGTAGTCCCTTCGCTGCGATCACGATCCCCGGACTCTAAAATGGCTCCCATGAAGAAACAAACAAGCTTGCTTCGAAGTCTTCGAGGCCGAAGATGATCTACGTCGAGGAGACACTAGCTCATGCTATCTCTTCACTAATTGTGTAGATTAGTGAAGCAAACACCCTAAACTAAATGGCTAATAGTATAGGATGATAAAGTAGGAAGTGGGCTCACTTTAGATATATTTTTCTCACAAGTTTCCATCACTTTTGAAAAAGCTAGCAAGCTTTTCTCACTTGATGAAGAAGAAGAAGATGAATGAACTCATGAGGTTTAAAATGCAACCATGGGTGAGTATATCATATATCTAACCCTTGTAGAGAGTTAACCATTGTGTATGGTTAATGGTTGAGTTGATAAATATCTTAAGGAAAACAAAAGAGTGGACTAAGTCAATGGTTATCTTAAAGCTTCTCCAAGCTTCCAACCATAAAAATATCTCCACTAATTTGTAATTACTTAAGAATAAATATTAACCCTAACATTAACCCTAACATGGTGTTAGTCTCATACATGTTGCATGTGTAACCTAGCATGACACAACAATATATATCATATATATATTTTGTGCAAAAAGAATACAATTAATATATATCACATATATATATATCAATGTATCAGAAAATGAGAAAAGAAATCTTAAGTGGGCTAAAATTAGTTAATGTAATTTAATATATCAAATATATAATTATACATTAAACTATTAAATCAACTCTTGATTTAATAATCCGGCTATAGTACATATAACCGACTAATATCAGATGAATCAACTTATCGAATCAACACTTGATCCGATAACCCGACTATATCACATATACCCGACCGATATCACATATTGCGAGAATAGAATACGGTATCACATACTCGTATTAATCTCGGTCCCGCACATATCACATATGTGCTCCTACTCCGTTTCGCATGAACCAGGAAACCTTTGTGTAGGACTCTAAAGACTCGTCAATACGCCGGCATTAGGTGATGATCATATCGAACACCCACAAGCCGCAAGCGGTCTGCTAAACATAACGGCCACCCGGGTATTGAGCGATCAGAAGATCAACAAGCAAGCCTGCTATAACTCATGCGAATCTAATCAGTAACACTACCGTACAGTCCGCTCTCTTCGTCTTATATGTCGCATATCACAGCCTGGGGTGGTATAACGTCAGACCCCAATAGCCTAATAAGTCATGCCGATGCAAGGTCAATAACGGTTCGAGAAACTACTGGTAACACTTACCAGTAAATCTCAGCAACCCTGGCAAGGTATTTCCTGTTATGGCCAATCGAGCACAGCGCAACATCAACCCCTAATACCGGGAGAGACGAAACCCCTCCTATCGCTTATTGCCTCAATGTGATTCGGGACTGTACCCAAAAGCCACCGTTTTGCATGATCTCTTGACCGTGGTAAGGTGGAAATCAAAGCACAGTGGGAATCACACAAGACTCTATGACGATCTCGGGTCTACAGACTAACCTGTACCAGTGTCACCAGAGAACTGCTATCCGACGATAGGTATAATACCATCTAAGAGTTCTCGGCGAGTCCGTCCAGTATACCCAGTCTCCACTGAGCACCCATATACCTTCTCTGATGTTAAACACCAATGGATATGGGATCATCCATCGCCCATCATATGGGTCAAGAAGCGCATACGGTAATCTACTCTGGAGTACCGATTCCCTATCTCGATACTCCCACGACTAGGAATATTTGAAGGATGTACTTATCGACTACCCAGCCCCCGCTAGTATGATCTACATCATAGTCCTGGTAGTCAAGTACTCATCTTAAGGGCTTTATCAACATGTGATCACAAAACAGTATTTGTTTACATGTTAAGATAAAGTGCAACCAGATAGCATATTATCATGTCGAGCAAGAAAGTCCTTCTTATATATGTCCAAACATCCACTACAATATACATCGCATGTACAGTAATGGCCTCTAGGGCATACATATAACTAACAAAGTAAGTACAAGTAAAGTCAATACTCAGGATTTTCTGTGAACTGCTCCAAGTGCTTCTGGCTGGTCTCTAACTCCTCAGAGTTGGGTCCTCCTGACAACATTCCAAAGAAGAAAAGAAATAGGAATGTTGTCAGCGAACAATCGCTCGGTAAGTCCCAAAGAAAGAAAGAGAGAATAGACAGAGAATCGAACATATGAAGTAGATAATGTTATATTTGTTATTATAATGTAATTGTTGTAGCTTGGTACAGAATATGCCAGTGTATACGAGAGGTGTCCAACTTACACCATAGACTTTGGTAACCCGTAGTGCAAGGCTCCGTCGATAATACCACGGAACAACGGCATGGATATAATTACGTCTTTTAGTGACCACCTCGTACCACTTTTAACATGTTCTGTACTAGTCTATCCCTTTATAAATCCCGTAATGTTTGTTGTATTGATTGTACTGAGTGTATTGTCTTGTCTTGTAGTAAATGGAAGACTTGCCGAAACCATGATATCAGTAAATGGAGTGGATATAAATGGATAGTCATGTAATCAGAGTATATCCATGGTTCGGTTCGGTCATGTTCATGTTATTATAGATTGTATTCTGGCATTCATAGATTCATGTTGTATTGCAGTTATACTTGAATTGAATTCAAGTCCGATTGTATTCAGATTTGACCTTAACTCGAACTGAGTCAGACTTTTAAATAGAATTGAAGTTCTGATTGTTTTGGAGTTATCGGTAACTGCTGCACATGGACGGCAGGATTTGTGTCTTTTTCTAAGACAATTACCGTATGATAACACCGTTATTTGATTATCTACCTTAGATAGGCAAGCACCCATATTCTCCGGCTCCCCGAGGCTCAAGAGAACTGGTCCCGTTTAAATCTATATTTACTAGGGCCATTATTGTAAATTAATATATTTGAGGGGGTTTTATGTAAAAATAGTTTTGATATAATTTCAAAATACACCTCAAGTATTTAATTATTGTCTTTAGGGTTTTCATAGATGTATATTTTATAAAAATAAAATTTTCTAGTGAGTAGAACCTAAATTTCATTGTATGTGGTATTTTAATGTAAACTTGGAATGATATTGAGTTGTAAAGGTAGTTTTATGAACTTGTGATTCTTTTGCTTTAGAAAACATGGAATATTCATATATTATATTTAAAATAGATATTTTGATAACAGCATATATGCATTGCAAATTTAGTAACCAGAGAAGTCAAAACAATATTGGTATAACATTGGAAGGGCAAGAGATATCACCGAGCGACCAGTTTAGATTTCTAGGTTCCATCATCCAAAAGAATGGGGAGATCGATAGTGATGTTAATCAAAGGATCCAAGCTGGTTGGTTGAAATGGAGGAGTGCAACAGGGATTTTGTGTGATCGTAACTTTCCGTTAAAATTGAAAGGGAAGTTTTATCGGAGCGCTATTCGGCCTGCCTTATTATATGGTACAGAATGCTGGGCTCCTAAGAAGCATCATACACAGAAGATGTATGTAGCAGAGATGCGAATGCTTCGTTGGATATGTGGTAACACTAGAAAAGATAAGGTGCGAAATGAGGATATTCGTGCAAAATTTGGTGCAGCACCTGTGGAGGAGAAGATGCGGAAAAACCGGCTAAGATGGTTTTATCATGTGCGACGCAGACCTATGGAAGTACCCGTTCGACGAATAGATACTCTCGATATGGGCAATGGCAAAAGGGCAAAAGGGAAACCGAAGAAAACATGGATGGAGGTGATACGAAACGATATGGTTGCCAAAGGACTCGATGAAAGTATATTGTTCGATAGGAGTGGGTGGAGGCGGAGGATTCATGTGCTGGACCCGGCGTGATTCTCATGTTGGTTAATGTAGACTACCCCATATGCTTGGGATAAAAGGCTCAGTTGTTGTTGTTGTTGTTGTATATATATTTAATAAAAATAAAGTTTATTTATTTTGTAGAAATCTCATTTTCTTAAAAGTTACATCAAAATTCCATCGAGATCGAATTCTCCTTGCGGAGGTCTGCATCTCGCTCTACTAGACCCGAGGATGTGTGATAACCCGCACTATCTCGATCGGGGTTCCCCAAAATGGGTTGTAGAGACACAATTGCACGGAATTAAATAACATACTTTTTAAAGAAAACAGTTTCTTGAATGTTTAAGATATTTATTCGTAAAATCGTATTTTCCTATAAACTAGAGTCCCAAAATTCATCGTGCTATGTCAAAAATGTGTGTTGTGATGAGGTAGCTCATTACCTCGTGAGTTATATAAATGTAATACGGGTAAATTGAACGATTATTAGTTGTATGTAACATGATGGTATTTTACTGTAAAAGTGAAATAAAATTTGCAACATGAATTCTTTTGAGATGAAACTTGTTCTAATATGTTTATTTATATTTGTTAAATATTATGAGAGAATATGGTATTTTATTATTTAAGAAAAATGGAGTTTTTAAAGAAAAACGAATCGGGAGTTGGAATAACTCCGCTTCCGACGAGTTTTGAAAAAGAGAAGTTTTAGAATAGAGTTGGAGGAGGGGAATGGGGACTTACTGGCTATAAAGAAAGAGGGAAGAAGGAAGAAGCTTTCGAAACCATCAAGGTGTCGTTTCGTTGCCGGATTCTCCTCGAAACATCGTCGGAACTTCGCTTCTTGCTAACTCCACTTGTACAACTTGGGACTTGAAAATTTTAGAGAGGTTTTGTAATGAAATTCTGAATGAGGAGGGGTGAAATGTGGTGTGGTATTTATAGGAAAAATTAGGGTTTAGGGTAATGAAGAATGGAATTAAAATGTGCATTAAAAATGAAATAAAGAGGGGAATTACCACTATCTGGATGTTTTCAGAGTAAACAAACAATATGGGGGTAGGCGAAGAGGTGCAAGGGGAAAAATCCAAGGCAGTACCTGCAGTCCTACCCGACGGTGCCGGTCTTCCCTTTAAATCTAGCTGGGCCAATACAGGTGAGGGGGCTTGGGATTTTGGCCACGTATTGGTGTCGTTTGGTATAACTCAGTGCATGTGTTTGTTTAATCAGTGACTTTTCATTTTACGTGTAGTGCACATGCAAACTGTTGGGCTTCTAAAAGATTAAAAGAAAAATCAATTAAAAATATATGTTGTTGGGTGGATTTGACCATTGGGGCTACGTCACAGCAGTGCAAGAATTTACCAATGAGCTACAGGTGCTTTCTTGCTGTCAAAAGCAAATCAAATTTATAACTTGTGCTCAGGCTAAGGTACTCCTTTCTGTATTTTGAAAAAATTCTGCACAGAAAGTTTAGGATTGTTACAGTAAAGATTACGGCCGCCAACTCCAAATCATGTTTCGGATAGTTGCGCTCGTGAACTCCTGCTGTCGTGATGCATAAGCTACAACATTACCGTGCTGATGTGGAACACATCATAATCCCTTACCGGATGCATTGCAATGCACTTCAAAACCTCTAGATTGGTCCGGTATGACAAGAATAGGTGTTGATATCAATTTTGACTTGAGTTCTACGAAATCTCGTTCGCATGCTTCTGACCACACGAATTCTTCATCTTTACGTGTGAGCTTGTTCAGGGGTGTTGCAATCTTCGAGAATCCTTCAATAAACCTTCTATAATACCCCGCTAAACCCAAGAAACTTCGAATGTCCTTCACCGACTTCGGTGTTGGCCATTCGCTTACTGCTGATACTTTAGCGAGATCTACAGAGATTCCATCGCCTGAAACGATATGTCCGAGAAATCCGACCTGATCTAGCCAAAACCCGCACTTGCTGTACTTAGCATAGAGTTGATGCTGTCGTAAAGTTTTCAAGACAATTCTTAGGTGTTCGGCATATTCTTTCCGACTCTTAGCATACATCAGGATATCATCGATGAAGATGACAACAAACCTGTCTAGGTACTCTCGGAAAACTTGATTCATTAGGTTAATGAATATAGCTAGTGCGTTGGTCACTCCAAATGGCATCACAAGAAACTCATAATGGCCATAGCGAGTCCTGAATGCCGTCTTCGGAATATCAGACTCTTTGACTTTCACCTGATGATAACCCGGACGAAGATCTAACTTGGAGAAAACGCAAGACCCACTTAGCTGATCGAACAGATTGTCGATGCGCGGAAGTGGATACTTTTTCTTTATAGTTACTTCATTCAGAGCTCTATAATCAATGCACATTCGATATGAACCTTCTTTCTTCTTCACAAGTAGAACTGGTGATCCCCAACTTGAAATGCTGGACGAATCCATCATTTCTTCAATAATTCATCCAACTGAGTACGAACTTCGTTCAAATTTTCAGGGCTTAACCGATACGGTGCTTTGATTACCGGTTGTGCTCTAGGTACTAAATCAGTGCTGAATTCAAGAGCTCAATCGGGAGGCAAACCTGATATGTCTTCAGGAAATACATCATCGAACTTTCGAACTACCTCTGGCTTCGATCCTTCCTCTGCTTAAAGTGTTGCAATTGCTGCCTTCTTTGGCTTTGCCTTATATGTGCTTGGCTCCAGGGTATAGTCTCCACTTTTGAAATAAAAGACCGGATGGTCTGAAATCTCGAACACTGCCTTCCTTTAACGACAGTCAATGGTAGCATAGAATGTTCCTAGCCAATCCATACCCAAAACGATATTGAAATTCGATATGTCCAGCACCTTGAAGTCAGCATAGAATTCTCTGTTGCAGATGAGCACTGGACAGGTCGTATCCCATTGTTGCCTTTAGAACGCCATTCCCTGAACTGATATTCCAGCTGGATACGAGAGGTTTGACTGGAATTGCATGAGTTCGGATGAACCGTTGCGACATAAAGCAATAAGATGCTCCAGTATCGAAGAGTGCTAGTGCAGGAAGTGAAGCTACTAAGATTGTACCTAAGTTATGTGGGATAGGTTTTAGGTATAGGAAAAAGATATATGGGTATGTATAAAGACTGAAAGAAAGCATGAAAGGAAAAAGTTACCAATAATGATTTGGCCAGTGGCTTCAGCTTCTTCCACGGTCATTGTGAAAGCCTGTCGCCTCGGTACATTCCTCATTACTGGAGGAGCATTCCTCTGTCCGTTCCTTGGTCCTTGAGGTGGGTTCCTTTGAGCTTGGTGTAACTGACGAGGAGGAGGTGTAGTCGGTCCACAAGGTGGTGGAGCTGGGAGAGCGAGTCGTGGAGAAGGTGCCTGGATTGTTGGCCGCTGCGGATAAGTGATTGCTGGTCTGGGTGCAGCATTTGGATTGAATCTACGAGGATAAGACCTAGTATCATGTGTGAGTGAACCACAGACCAAACAAAGGCGATTTGCACGCCGGCAGTCCTTCGCTAGGTGTCCATCTCTCTCCTGCAGTAGGTGCAAAAGGCTGGGCTAGGCCGGTTGATTGGTTTACCAGGTCTCCTAAGAACAAAAGGTGGCCTTGAAGAGGCTCCTTCTGCCATCTGGGTGGCAGGACGCTTCACCCCGGTAGATTGGAGTCTGCCCTTCATCTTTACCATTGCCTCATATCGACGGGAAGCTTTCAGAGCCAGGTCGTGGGTTGGGAAATCCCCTGTAGCTAAGGCAGCTTGGATTTCCGGATCTAACCCTTTCCGAAATCGTCTGGATCTGATCTCGGCAGTCGGTATCAAGTGTGCCGCAAACCTGTTAAGGTCTTGTGTTAGCTGTGTAGTATGTGATATAAGAAAATCAAATATTGAGACATATCTTACATACTGAGCATGGTAAACTCAGCATCGTACTCATCCACAGATTTGGTCCACATCGAACCCTGTTCTAGGTGGATGAATTGCTGCTCTATGTCAAATCGGACAGTCTGTGGAAAGTACTTCGCGTCGAACATGTCGCGAAAAGTCCTCCATTCTATCAGCTGGTCAAGACGGCTTTCTTCCGCCTTCCACCAAATTCGGGCGTTGTCGGTGAGTTGCAGCTTCGCAATCCGTACCCAAGCGATTTCTGGCACTTGTGCTGCTGCCAGATCATCCTCAATGCTCTGAGCCCATTATTCAGCTTCTAGAGGACTCCCTTTCTGCGAAAATTGCTTTGGGTGCAATGCTCGGAATTGCTTTACTCCGGGTGCTTCCGCTTCTGGACGGTTCAGTAATATAGCTGTTTGTTGTTGCTGTCTTTCTAGGAGGATTCAGATTGTCTTAAGCAGTACCGTCTGCTCATTGATCGGAGCATCAATGGTAGGCATAAGAGATAGAGGTGGTGGTGTGTTGTTGAAGTTGGTGCTGGTATTGTTTGGAGAATCCATAACCCTGAAAGAAAAAATAGGGTCAGGATAGATTCAAAGTATATGAAATTGAAAAATTCAAGGAATATGAAATGTAAAGAATGTTTTTAGTTGCTGATTCTTGTGTTATATTGCTTAGGACTACATGCAGAATTAACCTGCATGTCTATGCAGAACTAAATTGCAAGGGCCGCCAACAAAACCTGTCACGCTCCGCTTCCCTGTGTACGGGTAAGAGGACGCGACGAGGCCCGCTGCGTATTTACTCAGAAGTAAACACGCTAAGCGTATCTAAGCAATATAATGTAAATATACACAAGAAGACATGAATGTAAATTAACAGCAAATTTTATTTATTAAATATCTCTTTACAAGTATAACTGAATATGTAAATACAGGAATGGAAAGCAATGCCTAAACAATGGTATGAACTGAAAAGAAAATATATACAAGTATCTAGAGCTCTAGGTCAATGGCGAACTGCTTCAAGTCTTCAGTACTGGGCTCAAACTCTAAAGAGTCCGAACTACATGACAACATTCCAAAAAAAGAGAAGGAATGTCGTCAGTGAACAATCGCTCGGTAAGTCCCAAAGATCGGTAAGAATAGACAGATGAGAATAGACAGATATGAGAATATAACTGGTGAGTTTGTTATGCTAACACAGTTGTTTGTAGCTTAGTACAGAATATGCCAGTGTATACGAGAAGATTCCCACTATTCCGGAGACTAAGGTATAGGAGCACAAGGAACCGTTAAGCCACGGAACAACAGCAATGGATATTCAAGTTAGATGTATTAAAGTGACCGTCTCGTGCCACTTCTAACACATTCTGTACCAGTCTACCCCTTTAAACCCCGTAATGTATTTTTTATTGATTGTATTGTTTTGTTTTATAAATGGAAGACTTGCCGAAACTATGATATCATGTACGGAATGGATATAAATAGATAGTCATGTAATCAGAGTATATCTATGGTTCGGTTCGGTCGAGTCATGTTGATTTAGATTGAATTCTTGTATAAATGGATTCATGTTGAAATGGAGTTATACTTGAATCATATTCAAGGATAAATTGATTTAATATTAGACCGAGACTCTGTCTGAGTCAGACACTTTAAAAGAAATTGAAGTCCTGAATTAGTTTTGATGTTATCGGTAACTGCTACACATGGACGGAAGGATTTATGTCCTTTTCCAAGACAATTACCGTATTGATAACACCGTTTTTAGGTTGTCTACCTTAGATAGGCAAGCACCCATATTCTCTGACTCCCTGAGGCTCAAGAGAACTGGTCCCGTTTAAACCTATATTTATTAGGGTCCTTATTGTAAATTAATATAACTTGAGGGGGTTTATGAAAAATAGTTTTGATATATTTTCAAAATACACCTTAAGTTTTTAGGGTTTTCATGGATGTATATTTTAAAATATAATGTTTTCTAGTGAATAGAACCTAGATTACATTGTATATGGTATTTTAATGTAATATTGGAGTTGTATTGATTTGTAATGGTAGTTTCATGAAATTTGTGATTCCTTTGATTTAGAAAACATGGAATACATATATTGTATACTTAAAGTAGATATTTTGATAATATATATATAATAGAATTTATTTATTAAATAGAAACCACGTTTTTATTAAAATTATAATACAAATTCCATCGAGACCGAATGCTCCTTACGGAGGTCTGCATCTCGCTCTACTAGGCCCGAGGATATGCGATAACCCGCACCATCCTGATCGGGGTTCCCCAAAATGGGTTGTAGAGACGCATTGCAAGGAATTAAATAATACAAATTTTTTTAAAAACGGTTTTTGAATGTTTATAGTATTTAAATGTAAACTCGTATTTTCCCACAAACTAATGTTCCAAAAGTCATCGTGCTATGTCAAAAATGTGTGTTGTGATGAGGTAGGTCATTACCTCGTGAGTTTTCTAAAGGTAATATGAGTAAAATGAATAAGCAATATCGTATGTAAATATGATGATATTTTACCGTAAAAATGAAATAGAAGTTGCAATACATATTATTTTGAATTGAAACTTGTTGTGAATGTTGTTTTATATTTGTTAAACAATATAAGAAGAGATGGTAATTTGTTATTTAAGAAAAATTTGAGTTTTTAAAGAAAAGAGAATTGGAAGTCCAAATAACTCCACTTCCGACGAGTTTTGAAAAGTGAAAGTTTTAGACTAGAGATTGAGAAGGGGAGAGGGGACTTATAGGTTGAAAAGAAAGGGAAGAGGTAGGGTGAACTTAGGAAGGTATCGGGGAGTTGTTTCGTCGCCGGATTCTTCCCGAAATGTCGCCGGAACTTTGACCTTTGCTAACTCCACTTGTATAATTTTGGACTTAGAATTTTTATAGAGTTTTGGTATGGGATTTCTGAATGAGGAGGGGTAAAATGTAGTGCGGTATTTATAGGAAAATTTAGAGATTAGGGTAATGAATTGAGAATTAAAAATGTGCATTAAAAATTGGATTTAAAAGAGGAATTATCACTCTCTGGATGAATGCAGAGAAATCAAACATGGGGGCAGTGGGATAGGCGAAGGGGTGCTAGGGTTAAATTTTGGGGGCATTCCCTATGGACTAGCCCGGCGGTGCCGGTCCCCACAACTTATCTCGTCGGTCCAATCCGGTGGGATGGGCTCTAGATCTTGGCCACATGTCCCTGTCACTTGGTATACCTCAGTGCTCATGTTTGATTTTTTGGTGACTTTTCATTTTACGTGTTTTGCACATGTAAACTTTTGAGCTTCTAAAAGTTTAAAAGAAGATCAATAAAAAAATATGGCTGATGGGATTCGAACACAAGGGCTACGTCACAGTAGTGCAAGGCTTTAACAATGTGCTACAAGCGCTTTCTTGCTATTCAAAAGCAATTTAAATACTTATAGCATACACAGGTTTGCAAATACTCCATATGTACATTAATTTTTAAACAAATTTTCTGTATACTGAAACAGAGCTGTTACAAAGGCGATGCGATATTATATGAATACGAGATGACATGAGATGATTTATGATGATATGAGATGAGATGATGTACGTGACTATAGATCCGTACTATTGATTGGATGATATCGTACAATGGATATTCCGTACGTGATATAGTAAGAATGAATCGCCAATATTTATTTCGACTTGAGAATATTTTATTGTATATCACGAAGTGGATATTGTGATATGTTTGGAGTCATATCTATTTCAAAACTAACGAATCGTTACACACTTTTAAATGATGATTTCAAGGAGACGTTACAAACATTTCAAATTGTATCTTTTCCAAACAATATCATAGTCCCCTATTTTTTAAAACAACGATTCGTACTATTTTAGACTATAAATTTATGACTCATACATAGTTGTATATTTTTATACTGTTCACGCTTACGATTCCTTTATTCTGTTTACGCTCGAGTTACGATTTCTTATTTCTGTATACGCTCGTATTTCTTTCATTACGATATATATACGACATTTCATACCCTTTTATTTACATAACTTCGTCTGCTAGTTGTAGGGTTCCTAGGCACTCTAGTGAGGTCTCACAAGTGATCAAACATGCCAATTTATAAAAATTACGGTGCCGAGGAAATCTAGAACGGATCGTTGGCTAGAAGTATAGGCAAAGCAAGCAAGCTAGTTTACAACTAAACTATAAGATAACGGAAATACAACATTTGTAGATCCGTTTGTCCACCTCCATAGCTCCGCAACGAAGTGCCTCCGCTGTCCAAGTGAACTCCCGGGCTCTAGCGTCGGCTTCGTCGAAGAATAAGCGAGCTAGGTCGTCGATGTCCATGCCGAAGATGATCTACGTCGAGGCATCGCTAGATCAAGCTCCACCTTCACCAAACCTTAAAAATTTGTGAAGGAAACACACTCTACTACTTGGCAAGAGGTAGAGGATGAAGAAATAGGAAGTGGGTAGACTTTAGTTTTGGATTTCTCACTTGATTTGGCTAGTTGCCATTGAAGTAGAAAGCTTTTCTTCATGTTGAAGAAGATGAAGAAGAAGAAGAAGACATGATAAGATTAATTAAAAATGAGATAATTAAATCAATACTTATCATGACTTCAACTATAGTTAAGTGTAGAGAATTAACTTGGGTTAGTTAAATGGTTAGGGTTAAGTATAAGACAAGAAAGAAGACTAAGTCAAAGCTTCAAGAAACTTCAACTAAAAACAAAATAAGCAACCATTCATTTATCTTTTTCATTTTCCAAAATGGATATAAATAAATAAGATAAATGAATAAGTAATCAAAACCCTAATCATTAACTTAAACCATGGTTTGATTCTTTACACTTAACCAAGTAAGCATGTATCATCAAACATGATACAAACATGTGCACAAAACTATATCGCATATACAATGTGCACAATTCAAGTGAGAAAATCCATTTAAAGTGGACCAATACTAGTTAATGCAAAGCAATATATCAAATATATATAATTATACATTAAATCATTAAATCAACACTTGATTCAATGATCCGGTCATATCGGATATAACCGACTAGTATCATATGTATCGGCTTATCGAATCAATCCTTGATTCGATAACTAGGTTAGATCGCATATAACCATTCGACACATTCATCGCGAGAATGAAATACGGTATCACATACACGCATCATTCTCGGTCCCGCACATATCTCATATGCGCTCCTATTTCGTTTCGCTTGAGCCAGGAAACCTCTGTGTAGGACTCTAAAGACTCGTCAATACGCCGGCAGCGGATGATGATCATATCAAACACCCACAAGCCGCAAGCGGTCTGCTAAACGTAACGGCCACCCGGGTATTGAGCGATCAGAAGATCGACAAGCAAGCCCGCTCACACTCCTGCGAATCCAACCAGTAACACTTACCGTACGGTCCGGTCTGTTCGTCTGATATGTCGCATATCTCGCCTAGGGGTGGTAAACGTCAGACCCCAATAGCTCGATAAGTCATGCCGACTTGAGGTCCATAACATTCGTGAAACTACTGATAACTCTTACCAGTATATCACTGCAACCCTGGCCAGGGATTTCCTGTTATGGCCAGTCGAGCATGGCACAACATCAACCCCCAATACCGGGAGAGACGAATCCCCTCCTATCGCTCATTGCCTCCATGTGAATCGGGACTGTACCCAAAAACCACCTGTTTGCACAACTCAGTAGAGCCGTGGTAGGGTGGAAATCAAAGCACAGTGGGAGACACACAAGACTCTATGACGATCTCGGGTCAACAGACTAAGCTGTACCAGTGTCACCAGAGAACTGCCATCTGACGTGAGGTATAATACCATCTGGGAGTTCTCGGCGAGTCCGTTCAGTGTACCCAGTCTCCACTGAGCACCCGCATACCATCTTCGATGTCAAACACCAATGGATATGGGATCATCCATCGCCCATCACATGGGTCGAGAAGATATACGCTAGTCTACTCTGGAATATCGATGCCCCGTCTCGATATTCCCTCGACTAGGAACATTTCAAGGATGTACTCATGGACTACCCAGGCCCCACTAGTATGATCTACATCATAGTCCTGGAAGTCGAGTACACATCCTATGGGCTTTATCAACATGTAATCAGAGAGACAGAAAGTATACATGTTAAGATAAAGAGCAACCAGATAGCGTACTATCATGTCGAGCAAGAAAGTCCTTCCTATATATGTCCCAGCATCCACTACAATATACATCCAATGTACAGTAATGGCCTCTAGGGCATACATATAACTAACACTAGTACACCTGCACTATTACCGATGATGTGCATGTTACACTTACACAGATTTGCCGGCTCACACATTCATCATTGGTAATTGCTATACCACTTACACAGTAGAATTGCTATATCGTGATATTATTCTTATTGTAAAGTACATTCATTATTCAGTACTATCATATGACACGTTTGCATGATATACTTGATATGCTCACATTACTGTTCTATGTTTGCATATATCGTACTTTATGGTTATATGCATTGAGATGCTGTTTTCATGAGATTTCTGGATTTGAGAACCGCGGATATATTTCAAAGAAAATTATAAATTGTTTTAAAACGCGGTTTCTCATGACGTGATTTCGAGGCGTCCACTATGAGTTTTCTCGGTTCTGAGTTTTCGAAACCCAATTCGAAAAGTTGGATGAGCCGTCTGCAGGTACATGGTGGACCCGGCAAGGTACCCCGGGGTAAGAAGCTCGAGATGTAGACGATGAGCCTGGCAGGAGGGAACACTACCTACCGGTGATATTTTGGACCCGGCAGTTATCCGGAGGATACCAACCGGAGTCATGAGATAGATATGAGGGCCGATTAGAGGATGCGGCGCCTGAGGGCCGATCAGAGGATGCGGCGCCTGAGATATGAGGATTTACATGTCGATACTGGACACGGGTTTGTTTCGCCCAATCAGAGCAAAGCTCTGTTGAAATTCAAAATTCAAAAATTCTGAAGCAACGCTTCAAGTCTCGGGCGCAACGCGCCACATGTCAGGCGCTGATACGTCAGCGCAGCGCCCAAGAAGGCGCACCCAATCAGAGCAAAGCTCTATTAAAGGAAGCAACGCTTCAGTTGCGCAGGCGCTGCGCTGCGCGACACGTGTCAGCGCAGATGCGCTAGCGCAAGTTGCGCTGCGTTGTGCGACACGTGTCAGCACAGATGCGCTAGCGCAGTTGCGCTGAGCTGTGCGCTGCGCGACACGTGTCACGCGCTGGGGCATCTGCGCCAAACGGAATTAAAATTTTAAGAAATCTTTTCTGTTCTTGTTAAAACAAGAAGATTTTCTTCTGCAAAGCAGAAGCCCTTGGATCAAAGATCCAACGGTGGGGAAAATTCCCCAAATCACTCAGAGAAAGATCTCTTTAGCAAATTTAACTAATTTATGGACACTATAAAAAGGACCCTAGGCCTCAATTAAAAGGCATCAACATCTTTCTAAAAAAAAAGGGAGAGAAGAGAACTCTGAGAAACTCCTCAAGAATAAAAAAGGTAAAAACCTTTAGAAAAAAGAGAAAGTTCTCTTATGAACAGATCATAGATCTAAAAACAAGATCAATGATCTTTAATAAAAATAAAATAAAAATAGTGCTTTGTACTTTTCATGAACCTTTGGTTCTCTGAGATAAGAAAAACAAGAAAAAACTTATTTTTCTTTGATTTAAATTAGATCAAGAAATCAAATAGTGCTTTGCACTTCTGTTCTTGAATCTAAAAGATTCTTGGTGCTTTGCACTTGCAAACTGCGCTGTTGCGCTCTTGGGAGAGCGCCACGTGTCAGCATCTAAACCACTTGCGCTATGCGCTCTTGAAATAAGAGCTTTGCTCTCTGGAGTTGGCGCAACTCACCAGAGCGCACCACGTGTCAGCAGCGCAACAGCGCAGCGCACTAGCGCTGTTGCGCTTGCGCTCACCAGAGCGCGCCACGTGTCAGCAGCGCAACAGCGCAGCGCACTGCACTGTTGCGCTTGCGCTCACCAGAGCATGAAACGTGTCTTCACCACAAGCGCTTGCGCTCAGTGAGTGGCGCAAAGCGCCTAACAAATGCAATGCAGGGCCAAGCCCAATTAAAAGACCAAACAGGCCTAATTAAATTGATGCTCTGCATCATTTATAAATTGGCAAAGCCCAAACAAAAATAATAAAATGCTATGCAGATGCCTTGCAAAGCCCAAAATAAATCGATGCTCTGCATCTTTTATGGGCAGAGCCCAAACAAGAAAATAGAAGTAATGCAATGCATTATTTAAGTGTGGGCAAAGCCCTAGCACAGGTCTAATGGACTAAAAATAAATAAAATGTTGAACATTTTCAACTGGACTTAGCCCAATTCTGGCCGTAAGTCCTTAAATTAAATTGAACTGAGCACAAATGCTCTCTCAAATCAATTTATATCCGGTTCGAGGGTACATCTCCGAACTCATTTGACATCCATCGTTGTAATTCCTCAACGACGTCAAAGAGGTGACGGGTCCCAACGACTACACATCAATACGGACTGCGGGGTCCTTAAACTCGTGGACCGAAACGTCCCTAAACTAATATTGGACCGAACCGTCCCTAAACTAATATTGGACCAAAACGTCCCTAAACTAATGTTGGACCGAAATGTCCCTAAACTAATGGTGGACCACCACGTCCCTAAACTGGAACATGGACCACTACGTCTCTAAACTGAAACAATAGAGCTCCCAAATGCTCTTTTGCCGGATCTAAACGGCCCCGTTTAAGTTGATCTTAGCCCCAAATACGGCTAACGTATCCTTAAACATTTAAATGGACTATAAAACTCCAAATCGAATTTGGTTCAAGGGTACATCTCTGAACTCCTCTGACATCTGCCGTTGTAATCCTTCAACGACGTTAGAGAGGTGACGAGTCCCGATGGCCAGATATTAATGGATTATCACGTTAAGTTGATCTTAGTCTCAAACAGGACTATCGTATCCTTAACGAACGTTTAAGTTGATCTTAGCCGCAACGCGACTAATGCATCCTTAAACTAAAAACACCAAACCCAAATCTAAGTAGATACGGATTTGGACTAGTCCACGTTCTACGGGCGACGGCATTACTCAGTCTCCGTATACAATCCACGGGCAACCACAAACAAAACAAACACACACGACACGAAGTGAAATTCTGGAGAAGGAGAAAGTGGCTACCGCGATGCGGTAGCGTAATTAACTGCAGGGGCTTGCGCCTGCAGGGAAGAGCGTCCCCACAATCAAAAACCCCTCAAGCGAGGGGGAATCTGACGAAGTCTGCTACATCGGCCGCATCCGTCTAAACCTCCGATACACGGTGCCATAAATCAACTTGGCATCTTCGGAGAGGTAGACGGATAAAACCAAATAGCATCTGCCCCGAATCTCAGCGTCAGGACATCGCGGTCCTGTGCGCCGTCCTTTGGAGGGGAACAGATTCTGGCACGCCCGGTGGGACCTTTTCCTCTTTCCACTCCACACTTCGTGTGTCGTCTTCGGGAACCAATCGCGGTTTGTTAAATGGTTGCCTTTGGATCTCAAGTTACTAAGATTTGGTCTTTTGCCTGACGCAGAACTCAAGCATCAATGGCCTCTAACTGCACCAACTGCTCGAAGTGCCACTGCAATGGACGCTCCACCTCCCCCGGAGGTGTAGCATATGGTCCCCAAGCGGCTTCCTTCCTCACTCTGCCAGTAGACCAAGTGACCCAGGCCACCACCGGCCTGTTTTTCGGGACCATGATCCCTCTTACAAGCTTCTCTATGCCAATACCTGCACCGGAAGTGAACAAGAAGTCGGTCTTCGACCGGCTCACTGCTACGACGACCCCTGTCAGCGGGTCGCTCACTGCCAAACCAACAGCCTCGGTTTTCGCCAAGCTGGATCAGAACTCTAAATTGGCTGTCCCGAGGAAGGCAATAATTACTGCTCCAGAAGTCATCAAGGCGGCTTCCCCTGTCAAAGAATCAGTCTTCTCAAGACTGACGATTCCTGCTCCTGCCCCTGCTCAAGGATCCGTCTTCGGCAGGTTGAATATCACCCCTCGAAAGACAACCTCAGTCTTTAAGAGGTTAACACCGGCGGCGCCTCATTCAGACAGGGGGCAAAAAGAAACTATCTCAATCTCTGAGCCATTCCCAACGGCTCGCCGTGCTCGACGTCGCCATTGGCAACGAGTGAGGAAGGCAGGGGGCAACTCTCCCTCAGGGCTAACTCCACCGGCTCCAGTGGTGGAAGTCAATGCTGCTGTTCCAACTGGGAACAGCTTTGAACTGCTGAGGAGGGTACGGAAGAATTCTCCAACCGCTACACTGAAAAGATCTCCTCCGCCTGCGAAGAAAGTCCCAGAAACAAAGCAAGAACAGCCCCCTCAACGACTGTCCTCAAGAATTTATAAAGTTTGGCGGAGGGTTCAAGACTCCGTAATCGACCCAGGTCACTCTCGTCACCAGAAAAGGGCGAGGGTGAAAAAAGACAAGGGTCGTCCCATTAAACAGCAGGGGACAGCAGCTGCTAGGATGCCCACTTCAATGGTTCCTTCAACCTCAATGGCCCACAAAAGAAGGAGGCCAGAGAAAACTCCCGCGTCAGCGGCAAAAGTTAAAAATAGTGAACCTAAACGCCCCAACCCTGGGGGCATAACAGTTCATACGGTTTACATGGCATCGGGAAAAGAAGATAGCCGCATATCAACAGGTCACAGACCTCACACGAGGTCAGTGACCAAGGCTCAGGAGCAGCAGCAGAAGCTCCAAGAAATGATGAACGCTATGGCCGCACTTACAGGGCCAAAAGAAACCCCTGAAACGTCCTCGGACGAGCGTCAAGAACAAGAAACGGACGCTGAATTCCTTCGTCGCGTACTGGAGAAGAAGGATAAAGAAGCTGCGGAGCAGGCGGCCAACATAAAGAAAATGGCCCTCCTGTTCCAGGATATGGTGGGTATGATGATTCAACAAGATCCACCTGCTGAAGATCCCCCGATCATCCTTAAAGACGATAGGGGAGAGACGTCGAATCCTCCACCAGCTCTGTCCACAGCTAAAGAGGATACAATCTCCAAAGCTGATTTGGATGAGTACATCGCCCAACAAATACGGGTTCATCATGCAACCGAAACAGCCAGCCAGGTCGTGAAAACGGGGAGGCCATATCCGAGTTGGTACGATCAAATCAAGTACCCGCCAGGTTATACGATTCCCAAGTTCCATGTCTACAAGGGGACGGGCAATCCTCACCAGCATGTCGCCCAGTTCAGGGCACTCTGCGGCAATACCGGTGGTGATGACAAGCTTTTACTTCGCCAGTTCATTGGGAGCTTATCGGATACGGCGTTCGAGTGGTACTCTGAGCTCCCGAACGACTCTATTAAAACCTTCGCAGAGATGGAGCTGCTGTTTACTCAACGTTTTGCAAGCGCCAGTGAACGTACCCCGATGACGGCACTGATTAACGCTAGGGTAAAACCCGGCGAGACGTGGGTTCAGTACGCTATACGGTGACGGAACTTGTGGTCAAAGTGTGAGCAGCGCATTGAAGAAGCTCCCGCAGTGGGTATGTTTGTGGGAACCCTCGATCCACAAGCAACCATCTCGCAGTTTTTGATGTTTTTCAAGCCGACTACCTTCCAAGCCTTGATCGACAAACTAGCACAGATGGATCAGATGGGCCACAAACCTCCTCTTCCAAAGCTGGACTCCCGAAGTGATAAAGGGAAGGGAAAAGCGATTGTCGTCGCTAATGCTCAACAACAACCGAGCGACTCGAAGCCGGTTGCTCGTCAATATAATATGTGACCGTACGTGCCCCTTGAGGATAGGATGGGACGTCCTTATTCCTTTCCCAGCGATAAAACGAGGAGGTTGTTCGAGCTGGCGTTGCGCAACAGACTCATAAATTTGCCGGATCCAAAATGTCCGTTACAACCAAGTGACGTCAACGAACCCAACTACTGTCCTTACCATCGAGTACTAGGCCATCCGATCGAAGACTGCTGCGTTTTCAAAAATTGGCTTGAAAACCAGTACCGATAGGGCAAGTTCGCGTTATCCGACAAATGGAAGGTGAATCCCCCGCAGCCACACACCTCTAAGGGGACGAATACGCCGGGGGCAACATGCTCTGTCATTGAAGAAGCTCCTTGGGAGGTTGTATTATCAGCCAAGACAAAGAGGATGCTAAACGATCTTCAGACATGTCCAGCGATCGAGTGGAAGAACCCGTTGGAACCGCAAGTCATTGAAGGGATGTTGAAGCCACGTCCAACTCCAAAGACCGATGGTGGTGGTTCAAGCACTTGCAGCCAGCCGTCAAAATCTTCGAAGAAGAAGAAGAAGAAATCTAAGAAGCCCGTGAAGCCTGGCGACAAGCGCACGGACTTACAAAAGCAAATTGACGCGCTGGATGAATACAACCAAAAGGCACGGACTCCCATTACGCTCCAAGAGTTCCTCAACCACGTCTTTCAAGAGGAAGGAGAGGGAGAAAGTTCGTCAGATGAAGCTGAAGAATGCGTGGCGAGCTGTCATATGATTTCCCATTCGAACGATGAGGAGACCCCTTGTACTGAAACGCTGGGGGCAGATTCTGAACCAAAAGTTCTGGGGCCATCAGATGAAGTAATTGACGCATTCCTTAATGAAGTTCGGTTGAAAAGTAAAGCTGATCGGGAGTGCGAGGCGGTTATATTCGAAAGGGCCAAATGCCAACGACTTGATAAAGGAGCTGAAACGATCCCGTTGGAGCTAAACACCTCCGCTACCGACAAAAGCCAATTCAAGATGAGAAAGAAGTTTGCTAAGGCCATATCAATGGGCATGAAGCTACCATCCTCTGAAGGAAACGTCACTGGTGAAAGGGAAACGCACCCCTCCTATTGCTTATATCATCAAAAGATTTCGCATCCCACTCAAGAGTGCAAAGCTTTCGATAGATGGTGGCAAGGATATGTTGCTCATCGACAACGCTTTAAGCGGGGAAAGCGTAAAACTCGTCGGGAGCAAAGAAATACAACCGAAGGGCTTAAAAGAACTGCTGGCAATTGTTACATGATTAACACCGGTAAACCGCAAGTGCCTACATTTGGGAGTGATTCTGATGAAGAGCTAGAACTTGCCCCCCTCTTTAAAGAGTCCGATTTGAGAAAAGAAGAAGAACCGAAGGTTTGCGAAAATATCCGGCTACGTAATCGCACGCTACCCGAAAAGAACCTCGGACCCTCGAACAGGAAAGATAAAGGGAAAGAAAAGGCCTCTGAAGATATCGTCTTAGATGACCAAGTGGTGGAAGAGCTAGCTGCCAAAGCCCCACCAAAGAAGAATAAGGTGGACTACAACGTCTTAGCACATCTGAGGAAGCTGCCCTCACAGCTCAGCATTCTTGACGCCCTTTTGCTATCAAAAGAGGTGAGAGATTCGTTGATTAAGGCGCTCCAAGACCCAGAATAATTCCAAGCATGCCTGGCCGAGAAAAAGATGAAAGATGAATTGGAGGAAGTGCACACGGCCGATGTTACTTTTGGCGATGAAGACCTTCTACTTGGGACGTGCGAACACAATCGCCCTCTCTATGTCTCAGGATACTGCCATGATATAAAGATAGGCAAAATCCTGATCGATAACGGGTCATCTGTTAACCTACTCAACATACGGGTGTTGAAGGAAATCTGCATGAGCGTCCAGCACCTTGCTCGGGACAAGATCACCATCTCCGGGTTCGACTCCCAATCGTCAAAGACTCTTGGATCTGTGATACTGACGCTACGCTTCGGGCTACTCGTCACGGACATTAAGTTCCACGTCATAGACGCCAAGACATGTTACAACGCTTTGCTCGGTCGACCATGGTTACACGAGTACAACATCATCCCTTCTACACAACATCAGTGTATGAAGTATTTTAAGGATGGTTTCGAGTATACCGTGACGGGAGAACTGAACCCGTTCTCTGTGAACGAGGTCCGCAAATATGAAGATGCCAAATACTTCTTACCGAGTTTCGAAGACACAGAGAAGTGTCACAAGCCGGAGAATAAAACTAACGCTACCATCCCTGTCTTCGGCAGTGATACTGAAGAAGAAGAGGAGATGGTTTATTCGGATCCGCCCCAACACAACAAGCCGGGACCATCGACTCCTACATTGATCTTTGGAAGCAACTCGGAAGATGAAGTCCATGCCGTATTCTCAGCTCGACCTTTAATACAAATGTCCGCTGACGAAGAGCAAAGTCTACAAGTCGCCATGGTGCCGCCTGAGCATCATAAAGAATTGGATGCACTGAATATCTACAGTGTAGAAGAGCTGCGGACATTCTATATCCCTCCCAAACGAGAAATCGAAAAATCAATTCTATTTTACCGCTCTGAAGAAACCAAGGTGAAAAAAGAAATCTGGCATGGCGCGGATCCTGCGCTCGACAGGCTTCAGCCTATCCGTCTTCCCAAATATTATACAGAGGGTTTGAAGGAGCTGCTGAAACGCCAGGGGATATCCTTCAAACAGACCGTTAGAGAGGCCAAGTTCTATGACAGGGTCTGGAGCGTACCCGGGACTCAACGCAAACTGCCTAATGGGAGAATGGAAACAAAAGGGCTTGGATACATCCGGTCAAAGAAGCGAGAGTTACTACCCAGCTGTTACGTCGTGTATGACCTCGACGAAGAAGCGGATGCTCAATGGGAGGACGCTAATCCTAAGCCAGTAAAAGTTCCAGATGCAAAAGAGCCCAGTCCGTCGTTCGAAGAACAAATGGACAAACTTATAAAGAAAGCTGGTCAAAAAGTCCGAGATGATCACCACCGTGAGACGGCCAACTATGAGAAAGCCAAGATGCAACGCCTTCTCCAACAGGCCGTAAAGGATGAAAATACCGCTCCTTGTCAACCTGTTATAAAGAAAGCTCAGCGTAAAAGCAGAAATAAGTCGAAAGGCCAAAAAGGCGCTCAACAGCAACAAAGCAGGGCTAAGAAGTCACGCAAACGGGAGGCGAGCGTTATTGATCTATCCCTCATGAAGAAAATGAGTCGAGCATACTCTTTTCCTCAGGATAAGACGAGGAGGATATTTGAGCTTGCTCTAAAACATTAGATGCTCACACTGCCAGAGTCCAAGCACCCCGAACAAGCAAGCGAAGTCTCTGACCCAAACTATTGCTCTTACCATCGAATAATAGGGCACCCGCTCGAAGACTGCTTCACCTTTAAGAATTGGGTCGAAGATCAGTACCAGCTCGGCAAGTTCGCTCTGTCTGACAACTGGAAGATAACGCCGCCACAGAAGCACGAGCCCAAGGCCACGAAAGAAGAGCCAGTTCCGCATTGGGATTGGAAGCGAATTCGTACTTGTCACGTGATAACGATATCAAAAGAAGAGCCCGAGAACATGGATGACCTTCCCTGGTGCTTCAAAAACAACAACGATGAGGTAATCTCAGATTTCTCACCAGCGCCGAAAGAACTGGAAGATGGAATACATACCACTGCAGATAACCTTAAGAAAATTGAGTTGGGATTAGCAGACGATCCGCGACCGACATTCATCAGCGAGCTACTATCTGAAGAAAGGGTAGTTGCGTTAAAAGACGTGCTTCTACAGCATAGAGATTGCTTCGCGTGGAATTATTCCGAAATGCCGGGACTAAATCCAGAAATTGTCGTGCATAAATTGGCGATATCCTCGGACGTCAAGCCAGTCAAACAGGCGCCGAGGAGAATGCGACTCGAGCTTGAGATGAGCATCAATGCCGAGGTCAAGAAGCTGATCGACTCTGGCTTCATCCAGGAGGTTCAATACCCTGAATGGATCGCCAACATCGTCCCGGTGATGAAGAAAAACGGGACAGTGCGTATATGCGTAGACTTCCGCGATCTTAATAAAGCTTGCCCGAAGGATGATTTTCCAGTGCCAGTCACCGAACTGATGATAAACAATACGTCCACTCATGAGGTTTTCTCCTTCATGGACGGCTCGTTAGGATATAATCAAATAAAGATGCATCCCGAAGACCAGAAGCACACCGCCTTCAGGACTCCTTTGGGTATATTCTGCTACAAGGTGATGCCCTTCGGTTTAAAGAACGCCGGTGCTACTTACCAGAGAGCCATGACGCAGATATTTGGTGACCTTATACACGAAATCGTCGAATGCTATATCGACGATCTCGTGGTTAAAAGTAAATCATACGAAGAACATCTCGAGCATTTGAAGACCGTATTTCAACGCCTTCGGCAATACAACTTGAAGATGAACCCTCTTAAGTGTGCATTCGGAGTTTCCTCGGGCAAATTTTTAGGATTCATCGTCCGACACCGGGGTATCGAAATAGATCCGTCCAAGATCAAGGCGATCATGGAAATGCCTCCGCCGAGGACTCTTAAACAGTTGCGGTCTCTCCAAGGGAAACTCGCATACATACGGCGATTTATAGCCGATCTTTCAGGTAAGTGCCGTCCTTACAGCCACCTGATGAAGAAGGGAACCCCGTTCGTCTGGGATCAAAAGTGCCAAAGCGCACTAGACGAGATCAAACAGTACCTGCAAAACCCTCCAGTGTTGGCTGCCCGGTTAAGGGAAAGCCTCTCATTCTTTATACAGCCGCCCTCGAAGGTTCTTTAGGCGCATTATGGGCACAAGAGAACGATCAAGGGAAAGAAAGAGCACTCTACTACTTAAGTCGAGTTCTACTGGGGGCAGAAAGCAACTACTCCCCCATCGAAAAACATTGCCTGGCATTGATCTTCGCGATAACAAAGCTCAGGCACTACGCGTTGGCGCATGAGGTCTGTCTCATTTCAAAGGTGGACCCCCTTAAATACTTGATGTCAAAGGCCATATTGACGGGACGACTCACTAAATGGGCCCTACTCTTGATGGAGTTCTCGATCACGTACCAACCTCTCAAGGCAGTGAAAGGCCAGGCCATCGCCGACTTCCTCGCTGAGCATCCCATACCCGCCGATTCTCCTCTAAATTGCGATCTTCCAGAAGAACATGCGTTTGATGCGATCGACGGTGGTGATACCCGATGGGAGCTCTATTTCGATGGAGCATCTTCCGTAAAGAAGCGCAAACAAAGTACCCCTATAATCAAATCGGGGGTAGGACTCATCTTTGTGACTCCACAAGGAGGGATAATGCGCTTTGCTTTCTCCCTAACAGAACCGAGAACAAATAATGAAGCCGAATACGAAGCTCTGATAACAGGCCTCGAGATCGCCATTGACATGGGAATTGAAAACCTCCTCATATACGGGGATTCTCAACTGGTCGTTAATCAAATAAACGGCGACTACCAAACATGCAAACCAGAATTGGTAAAGTACGGCGAAAAATTGCAACAACTGTTGACTCAAATTCCCTCCTATACTTTGGAAAACATACCGCGCGCAGAAAACAGCAAAGCAGACGCATTGGCCAAACTTGCTAAAGAACTGGCTGACGAGAACCTCGATGACGTTAGAATCGTGGTGCAAAGCCGTCGGGTGCTTGCCCCAATAGAAATATCTCCGGAATCATCCGAAGAAAAAGGAGCGAGCGAGCAGATGGCTCTACAAATAAAAGACCGGAAAAAGGCCGAGGATTGGAGGGAAGTCTTCATAGACTACTTTAAGTCCCACCGAATGCCCGAAGAAGCGTCCACAAGACATCAGCTTATGAAACGAGCTCTGTCTTTCGCCTTTGTCAATGATACTCTGTACAAGAGGTCGTTTGATTCTCTGTGGCTGAGATGTTTAGGACCTGACGAGGCGAAAAGAGTCGTTCAGGAAGTTCACGATGGACTCTGCAGTTTTCACCAAGCGGGCCCAAAGATGAAGTTGAAGATCAAACGGATGGGCTACTATTGGCCTACAATGATCCAGGACTGTCTCGAATATGCGAAGCAATGCCATTCATGCCAAATCCATGGGGATTTCATCCATCAACATCCAAACCCACTACATCCAACGGTGGCTAGCTGGCCGTTCGAAATGTGGGGGACTGACATAGTCGGCCCAATCGAACCAGCATCGTCCAGAGGACATCGTTTCATCCTGGCGACGACCGACTACTTCTCTAAATGGGCAGAAGCAGTACCGTTAAGAGAAGTGAAGATGGAAAATATCCTCCACTTCTTCAAGACGCACATCATATATCGGTTTGGAACGCCAAGACGGATCATCTCCGATAACGGGCCAGCGTACAGAAGCCACAAGATCAATCGCTTTGCGCAGCAACACAATATAGATTGGAGATATTCCTCGGTTTATAATCCGCGAGCTAACGGTCTAGCTGAGGCCTTCAACAAGACCTTGACGAAGATCATGAAGAAAACAGTGTCGCGAAATAAGAAAGACTGGCACGAAAGACTGCAAGAAGCTCTCTGGGCGTATCGAACCACGTTTAAAACGGCCACGAACGCAACACCATATGCGTTGGTATTCGGGACAGAAGCAGTACTCCCCCTCGAGATAGAATTACCCTCTCTACGAGTGGCAGTCCATTACGAGCTGACGGACGAAGAAAATGCTCACCTTCGGCTTGAGGAGCTTGACGCCCTTGAAGAAACACGACTCATGGCGCAACAAAATCTGGAGGCCTATAAAGCAAAGATGACGCGCTCATATGAAAGACTGACCCGACCGAGGACATTGCGCCAAGGCGAGCTTGTGCTAGTGGTCAAAAGGCCTATGATCCCCAATCGCGCCAAGCGGGGAAAATTCGAGCCAAACTATGAAGGCCCGTACGTCATAGATAAGGTCTACCAGGGTGGGGCCTACCTGCTTATGGATATGCATAGTGAAAGGCCTTTCAGGCCGATAAACGGTCGCTTCCTGAAGAAATACTATGCCTAATGAGTTACGGCCTAGGTCAATGATAGATGACGACGACTATGTCCGCTCTCTGTCTTCCTAAGCCCAAAACTCTATAAGTAGTAGCTGGTCAACGGACCGAAACGTCCTTAAACTAATAGCGGACCGAAACGTCCTTAAACTAATAGCAGACCGAAACGTCTTTAAACTAATACCGCAGCATCCTTAGGCTGACGAGATGAATAAAAAAAATAATAAAATAAAAAATATATAATAAATAAATACGGTATGTCCATAAGCAAAAAGGGCACGGATGAAAACCTGAAAGGGCTCCGTGAGTAAAAACAGCAGGGCTACCGGCGAGTGTTCGTAAAAATCCGAAAGGGCGCGACCTCGTAAAAAAAAAGAGAAAAAATATATATATAAAAATAAAAAGAATAAAAAAAAACGGTATGTCCATAAGCAAAATGGGCGCGGATGAAAAACCCGAAAGGGCTCCGTGAGTAAAAACAGCAGGACTACCGGCGAGTGTTTGTGAAAACCTGAAAGGGCGCAACCTCGTTAAAGAACACTTATAGGGTCCTCTCGACCTTGTAAAGAGAAACCACCCACGTGAGATCCTTACGACTCACAAGGGAGTAACACACTTAGGGATCCCCACGATCCCTAAGGAGAAAATACACTTGCGAGATCCTCACGACTCGTAAGGAGAACTCTCTTATGGGACCCTCACGGCTCATAAGATTTGAAAGTCTTAAGTTACAGAGACCTAAACCTGTGCTTAAACAATCCCCACAATTTTCGATATTGCCCTACAGGTGATTCAATACTGGCCCTTGTATACAATCCACGGGCGCGAATAAACATTTCCCTAATCAAGTCTCAACCGAGACTGGGGATATGTTCGCATGATGAACAACCCTTATAAGCCCTCTCGACTTACAAGAAGAAAACCCTCTTGTAGGATCCTTACGACTTACAGAGGAACATACACTTAGGAATCCTCGCGATTCCTAAGGAGAAAAGACACCTACAAGATCCTCACGACTTGTAGGGAGAAATACCTTTGTGAGACCCTTACGGCTCATGAAGTTAAAAGCCTTAGACGACAGGACCCTAACCCTGGTCGCTAAGCCACCTTTGTTCAACAGCGACAGAGGCAGATGATGATTCGCTCCTGGCAATATCCCAGTTGTAGCGGTGCTGATGCCGAAATTGGTTTACAGCGAAAAGCCAATAGGTCGCACATGCATACGAAATAGCCGAAATGATAGGGCAACTTGCAATAAAAAGCAGCAAGTAAAAATGTATGCATGTAAAATAGCCGAAATGATTGGTCAACTCGCAATAAAAAGCAGCGAGTAAAAATAAAATAAATAGCCGAAATGATTGGGCACCGCGACAAATAGCCGAAATGATTGGGCAATCGCGACCTTCGCGATATAAAAGCAGAAATGATAGAGCATCGCGGAGATAAAACAAAAAGAATAATGACAAAACTTTGGCCCTACAGTTAAGATCACATCGATCCCTGTATACAATCCAAGGGCATAAACAAAGAGGGAACCATACTTTCCCAACAGGCTCCGCCAGAAGACGAAGCCAAATCTTGACGGTTCAGTCCAACTCTGAAGAAACCAGTGTCTTCAGTAAACTCCTCGACTCATGGATACAAACACTCCTTGACGAGAGCCTCCTGATCCGCGTCGACTCGCAGAGCAACCAGTGCCTCCGTGGGAAATTCTCGACTCGTTTCAAACCCCAAAGAAACAAATAATCCTTGGCGCTTGAGAAACAAATAATCCCTAGCAAACTCCTCGACTCACGGATACAAACACTCCTTGACGAGAGCCTCCTGATCCGCGTCGACTCGCAGAGCCACCAGTGCCTCCATGGGAAATCCTCGACTCGTTTCAAACCCCAAGGAAACAAATAATCCTTGGCGCTTGGGAAACAAGTAATCCCTAGCAAACTCCTCGACTCACGGATACAAACACTCCTTGACGAGAGCCTCCTGATCCGCGTCGACTCGCAGAGCCACCAGTGCCTCCGTGGGAAATTCTCGACTCGTTTCAAACCCCAAGGAAACAAATAATCCTTGGCGCTTGGGAAACAAATAATCCCTAGCAAACTCCTCGACTCACGGATACAAACACTCCTTGACGAGAGCCTCCTGATCCGCGTCGACTCGCAGAGCAATCAGTGCCTCCGTGGGAAATTCTCGACTCGTTTCAAACCCCAAGGAAACAAATAATCCTTGGCGCTTGGGAAACAAATAATCCCTAGCAAACTCCTCGACTCACGGATACAAACACTCCTTGACGAGAGCCTCCTAATTCGCGTCGGCTCGCAGAGAAACGGTGTCTCCGCGGGAAATTCCCGATTCGTCTCAACATGCAAATGAAGCCTTAGGCAGCAAGGACTAAAAAACTTGCTTCCTTAACAATGGGACCCTGCAAGTCAATCCGAAATGGTCTCTTGCATACTATTCACGGGTCTCACTCTCCAAAGTCGAATTTCGACGAGGAGGGAAACAACCGCTTGTGGGTCCTCTCGACTCATAAGCGGGAAAAATTCTCTTATGGGATCCTTACGACTTGTAAGAGAAAACCACACTTAGGAATCCTCACGATTCCTAAGGAGAAAAGTCTCTATGAGACCCTCACGGCTCATAGAGTTGAAAAGTCTTAGGCAGCAGATCTGAACCTGCGGCCTAAGCCATCGCTATCTCTTAAAAAAAATTAAGTTATCTGCCAATTATGTTTATCAAAGATAACATGCTGATAATAAGAGAAGGCAGAAAGCAAAAGAGCATACAAGACATTGCAAAAGAAAATGTGTATCTTTATTCATTGACTTCAATCAAATACAAGATGAATCGTACAAAAGAATAAAGAATGGATACATATTATTTAAAAGGAAATTTTTACAAATACATTGATACAAAGGCAGCTATTGGGAAGGAAGCGTCTTAAGTAGCTTTATCAGTTGTTCGTACACTTCCTTCCATGCCTTTTCCTGATTGGCCACCACTGCCAACTCCGCCTCCACTTGGGCCCGTTGCTGTGCGACAGATGCAAGCTGATCCCTGACGGCCTGATGAGCAGCTTCACGGCCTGGAGTGTCATGCTCGGCGATATCAAGTGCCCGCTTCAGTCTTAGCCCATTTGAGATGCGCTCCAGAAGGCCCTCGAAGACGGCCTTCACCTCAGCGGCGTTTGCCTCAACTTCAGCACGCAGGCGAGCAGTTTCGCTTGAAGATTCTTGGCACTCCTTCAGCCTCAAAGCTGCTTCTTGTTCCAAATGACGGAAATGATAAGTGCTTTGCTCGAGCCATGCTCCCCGTTGAGTGCTCACGGCCAAAGTCTCTGGGAATGGGCGCATCGACTCCAGCTGATGAAGGCAAGCCTCAATCTCCCGACAATGGTTAACCCAAGAGGCGACAATGCTCTCGTCATGGAACGTGGCAAATATCACCAACATCGGGTTAACCGTCGTAGCGAAGTCCTCAGCAGATGTAGGAGCCTCAACGTCGAGTTCCTCGATGTAGTCACTCAACATGCACAGACTATTCGCCGCACCTTTTGAGGACGGACGTCTCTGGGAAGGGCCGTCCGGTATTGTAATACGAGACTCAAAAGGCACCGAGACTGGAACGACAGCTGAAAAGGACAAAATGTGATTAAATGATGATTCAATAGATACGGAGAAAGTCATTGATAAAATAGTTTACTATACCGGTTGAAGCAGGTGGCAAGGCCGGAAGGGCCGGTGGCGCAATCGATCTTCCTTCTCCCCCTTCGATTTGTAACACTGCGGTCAGGACAAGAGAGAGTTAGAAATAATTCTACCACTGAAAAACAAAGATATCAATCGGGAACGGTACTCACCAGCGCCACCAGAGGGGGAGGCGAATTCAGATGGGAAGGAGAAGTGTGGGAGCAACACTTGATAAAGATGGTCAAAAAGCACTCCTGAAAGACACAACAGTATAACTTTAGTACACAAATTATGCGTCTGGAAGATAAGATTAATAAATTACAAACCCATACCTTCCAACATCTTCGAGGGTATAAGAGAGGGTTGAGAGGTAACCACCACCAAGGCAGTCGTTGAAGGCGCTCCCTCGAGCAGTGGGGCATCGGCACTGGCTGCACCTGCATTACAACAAATGCGAATTTGTCAGAAAGGATTGTAAGATAAAAAAAAAGATAGCAACTTGGGATTTACCTGATGAGCTGCCGGCTGAAACAGAGACGATTCCCTCCTCTATTGACATGAGACCACCGCCCGTGGCCTCATCACCTGACTCAATGGGAACCGTCGTGGTGCTCGCGAGACCTGGAGACGGCGGAGGACCATAGACGGGGAGGGCTATGACTGGAGTATTGCCAGATTCCAGAGAAGGAGCGGTTGACTCGTCCTCGGGAATCATGGCTACCTCACCCACTACTCTCTCAGGTTCAGTAGTCGCGGTTGTATCGCCCACCATCACCACGAGATCGCCGGCCTCGAGCGCCTCGTCCGCCACCACCCTCGGTTCAGTTATAATGATCATATCATCTGCCACCGCTTCAGGTTCGGCATCAATGACCTTCTCGGCTGCAGGCCCCTGGACCTCCACCTCAGGCTCCGAAGCCACAACGACGTTGCTCACCGTCGGCTCGAGTTCAGCAGGTACCGCCTCCTCTGTTTCTTTGGGATCAACGGTTTCCGCCTCCCCCTCGATCGGACTTGGCCCTGCAAGATAAGGGATATAAGGACCAATGACATTAAAAATCCTTATAACAAAAACTCTGAGAAAAATATTACCTGAAGCGGATTTACCGTTTGCGCTCCGAACTGCGCACGCCACCTCTCTGCGGGCAGTGGATAGGGAGACAGGGGCCTCTTCAGATGGAGTATCAGCATGAGGGGCGGTGCTGGGACCCGCTCCCATAGCCAAGGCAGCCATGCGCGCCTTCACCTCACGCCTCAGCCGCTTCCTTTCCTCCCGGGCTGTTGCGATGGACCTTAGTGACGCCTCCTTCAAGGCGTCGTCATCCTCGTTCAGGGATGCCTCCAGAGCCTTTAAGGCATCCTTCATCGGCTCTTCAAGACGAACCTCCTGCGGTGGCCCAGAGGAAGCGGGAACATCGGCAGCTGGTAAAACATATGCGTCGCTTGGTGGGAACGGCATTGAGGTTTCTGCAATAAAAAGAGAGAGGTTAGATCGACCATAACACGAGGGAGATGGAGACTTGATGGATTAAAACTTACTAAGGCCCATAGACGCTCTAAGACGTTCCTCCTCCTGGAAAGTCTTCAAAGAAGCGGCGATGGCTTCTTCATCAGTGATGCCTGTTGGAAGGAAGGAAAGAAAAGTGTTACTCAAAAGCAATAAGGAAGATATGTTACAATAAAGAAAATGTGACTAGTAGTTACCTGATTGCGCAAGCTTAGCCAGCCACGCATCACGCTTCGCCAACCACGCCGAAGTTTCGAGAGCGGCTTCCAAGTCTGTATCGTCCGGCGGCGGCATCACTAGTCCTTCGTTCGTCCCGTATTCGATCAGGCCCTCGGCATAGGGAGCATGGGATTCCTGGCCGAACACGACATCTGCAGCGAAGAGCGATTTCTTTTTCTTCTTCCCTCCGCCCCTAGGCTCACGTGAGATCGACTTCCGTTTAGCAGACACCTTGGGACGACGGGTCCCGATGTCCACACCCACGCCAGACTCCGGCGAGGATACAACCACTGTCTCCGCCGGAGCACGGGGCGCTGCAGGTGCATCTGCGACATCAGGGAGCGACGAGCCACATGGAAGGCTTCGCGCACGCGATGGTCCAGTTCTGACCTCTTTTAAAGGGGCAACTACTGGGGTCCTTGGGACCAAAGGAGCGTTGCGATCGGTACCTGGAGGCACACCCTTACGATCGACCAACAGTCGCCTTTCCTCCTTTATAACTGCTCCTGTTGCATGATTGTACCAGTCTTTGTACACATTGAGGAGTCTCGGAGCATAAGCCGGCGCATTGATAAAAAAATGAGAGCTCGTATTCAGGCGCATGAAATGGTGCAGTGCGTTCTCCATCCCTTCTTCAGTTGCAGTGGGTTCCAGCAAGAAGGCTTCCAAGGGGACCCCTTGATCGTAGCCCAGTTGTTGAGCAAAACGATGCGGGTTATACCTCATAAAAATTGCCACACCATTCTGCCTAAAGACTAAGAAACCCGGTCTAATGGAATATAAGTGAAGGGTCTCCCGAGCCGTCAAAACTGAGGCTCCATCTTTAAAGACATCTTGTAATGGCCGCGTCACAGTGGTAGACACCTTTCCAATGGTCAATACCTTATCGACAAAGGACATACCGGCTCCAACGGTGTGAGGGCGAAGGAGTAAGCCCCTGGCATTCCACGGTGATAGGGTTACAATTGATGCGCCGATCAGCTGTATAATGCGGGGAAAACCGTACTTGTCAAAGAACGAGGGCCTTTTATGCATGCCGAAGACACCCGCTGTGTGTAGCTCGAGCCACGATGCAAAGTAATGCATCGGGAAGACCACATGCAGTACCCCGGGCTCATTAGCATCCGCTGCTCGACTGAGGCCATGGTATAAGTGCGCCAAGCCAGCAATCCCAACAGCTACCTTTACCCCGATGACCATCCGGTGAGCTAGGTAAAAGGCAGAGGGTCGCATCCGATGAGAGTGCATTGGGATCGCAAACTAGCTCAGCCACAATCCAAGAAATCCTAAGAAAAAGGCCTCCCCATCCATTCCAGGGGCCGCAATTTATGCAAATGACATAGTAGGGAAGTCCGGAAGAAAAAAAACCCTTTTGATCTATATCCTTCTCCGGTAGGTTGTCCACACCTAGACCGAAAGGGTCATCCAGGATGGCGAACTTGGCAGCTTCCGATGAGATGACGCTTGGATGAAGGAAACGAGCAATGAAGTCCTCAAAGTTAACTCCCCGACCCCCATGTTCGACGAAGAGGGACTCATATATGTTCAACACTTTAATCAAGCTTGGGAATTGATGTTGAACGGCATTCTCTGGTGTGACCCCCCTTACCATCGGCCTAGCACCAAAGACGTACACATCTGTCGGGAGCAGCTCCTCATAATATTCCCCCATCACTGGTAAGCCGGATACCTCCGCAAACTCCTCCAAGGAGATTGACACTTCCCGATCCATGGCAAGGAAAGTGTGGGTAGGAATATTCCATTGCTCCAAGAAAGCTTTGAACCACCAGGTGGGGAGCGTGAGATACTGGAAAAGAGAGACGTAGACCGCGGTGTACAGTCCTAATCTTATCAACTGCGACTTCTTCGTCGACAGGATGTACCGGGCCCACGGCAGATACACAATCGGGTGGCGGGGGATCAGACCAAGGTTATACGATTGCCCCCAAGGTCGTGCTTCACCCTGACAGATACGGCGCCCTAGGATGTCCAAAACCATAGGACGCTGAACTGGTATCGCATCTATAGCGGGATGTAGAAAGCCCTTCGATGTCCAATCCACCAACTCCACGGCATACTGCACCGAGGGTGGGGTAGCATAGTGAATCGCCATGATGGGTTCCGACGGCACCGCGCATGTGAAGCTCCGGCGGCCCATGATGATCTGATTATACCACGATCCCCAAAGGTGGAGACTCTTGTATTCCGGGTTGTACTCCTTAATCATGGTCAGGACCTCACGGTCCGAGGGTGCCTCGGGAAATCCCTCCTCCGAGCGGACGAAAGGGAATGAAGTGTCTGGAGACATGATCGTTGCAAAGGAACAATTTAGCCATTAGTGTTGTAATTCCAACGTTTGGCATCAAAAAAAATGCATTAAATTAAAATTAATTAATTACACCACACAGCAGTGCAGTGAGTAGGAGACCAAACGGGGACCCACAAAATCTGGATGACAATATGTCAGTTAATAAGACAACCTCATCATTGGATGAGATTGTCAGTTGGTCCCCAGGAAAACATTCCCACTAATAATAATAATAATAATAAATCTCTAGAGACAAGGAAAAAAATCTCCTCTTTCAGAGCAAAGCTCTGCCACAGAGTGACACTTGTCAAACTCTGGTCTCAGGGAAATAAGATTCCTTAAAAGAGCCTAGCTCTGTGGTAATGATGAGGAAATTTATTTAAAACTCCTAAAGAGATTAGAACATTTTGAAGACTCTTAGAAGTTTTTCATTTTTAGATCAAAAAGATCTATTTTTGGATCCATGAGCAAAGCTCTACTCATGGGTTAAAACCCATGAACAAGATCTCTGTAGATCTATGGATTCATGAGAGCAAAGCTCTGTTGGTGAAACCCTAAAGGGAATTTCTTTAAATCAAAAGATCTATGAGAGCAAAGCTCTTTTGGTTAAGATTAATGTAAATTAATTTGATTTAAATTAATTTTTACCTAAAAGTTTTCTAACTTCAGAAATGAGCAAAGCTCTGAAGTCCTTAAGCAAGAGCAAGCTCTGAAAATAAGAGTTCTTGAAGATGGTAATCATCTACTGAGGGCCAGAGGTCCTATTTATAAGGCGCTTGCGCCCCTTGAGCTCACCCCTTGATCCAACGATCAGGAGTTTGCCACCGCTGCACTCACGTGTGCGCCACGTGAGCGCAACGGTGGGGGGGCATTTGTTTCGCCCAATCAGAGCAAAGCTCTGTTGAAATTCAAAATTCAAAAATTCTGAAGCAACGCTTCAAGTCTCGGGCGCAACGCGCCATATGTCAGGCGCTGATACGTCAGCGCAGCGCCCAAGAAGGCGCACCCAATCAGAGCAAAGCTCTATTAAAGGAAGCTGCGTTGCGCGACACGTGTCAGCGCAGATGCGCTAGCGCAAGTTGCGCTGCGCTGTGCGCTGCGCGACACGTGTCAGCGCAGATGCGCTAGCGCAGTTGCGCTGCGCGACACGTGTCACGCGCTGGGGCATCTGCGCCAAACAGAATTAAAATTTTAAGAAATCTTTTCTGTTCTTGTTAAAACAAGAAGATTTTCTTCTGCAAAGCAGAAGCCCTTGGATCAAAGATCCAACGGTGGGGAAAATTCCCCAAATCACTCAGAGAAAGATCTCTTTAACAAATTTAACTAATTTATGGGCACTATAAAAAGGACCCTAAGCCTCAATTAAAAGGCATCAACATCTTTCTAAAAAAAAGGGAGAGAAGAGAACTCTGAGAAACTCCTCAAGAATAAAAAAGGTAAAAACCTTTAGAAAAAAGAGAAAGTTCTCTTATGAACAGATCATAGATCTAAAAACAAGATCAATGATCTTTAATAAAAATAAAATAAAAATAGTGCTTTGCACTTTTCATGAACCTTTGGTTCTCTGAGATAAGAAAAACAAGAAAAAACTTATTTTTCTTTGATTTAAATTAGATCAAGAAATCAAATAGTGCTTTGCACTTCTGTTCTTGAATCTAAAAGATTCTTGGTGCTTTGGACTTGCAAACTGCGCTGTTGCGCTCTTGGGAGAGCACCACGCGTCAGCATCTAAACCATTTGCGCTATGCGCTCTTGAAATAAGAGCTTTGCTCTCTGGAGTTGGCGCAACTCACCAGAGCGCGCCACGTGTCAGCAGCGCAACAGCGCAGAGCACTGCACTGTTGCGCTTGCGCTCACCAGAGCGCGCCACATGTCAGCAGCGCAACAGCGCAGCGCACTAGCGCAGCGCACTGCACTGTTGCGCTTGCGCTCACCAGAGCATGACACGTGTCTTCACCACAAGCGCTTGCGCTCAGTGAGTGGCGCAAAGCACCTAACAAATGCAATGCAGGGCCAAACCCAATTAAAAGACCAAACAGGCCTAATTAAATTGATGCTCTGCATCATTTATAAATGGGCAAAGCCCAAACAAAAATAATAAAATGCTATGCAGATGCCTTACAGAGCCCAAAATAAATCGATGCTCTGCATCTTTTATGGGCAGAGCCCAAACAAGAAAATAGAAGTAATGCAATGCATTATTTAAGTGTGGGCAAAGCCCTAGCACAGGTCTAATGGACTAAAAATAAATAAAATGTTGAACATTTTCAACTGGACTTAACCCAATTCTGGCCGTAAGTCCTTAAATTAAATTGAACTGAGCACAAATGCTCTCTCAAATCAATTTATATCCGGTTCGAGGGTACATCTCCGAACTCCTTTGACATCCATCGTTGTAATTCCTCAACGACGTCAAAGAGGTGACGGGTCCCAACGACCACACATCAATATGGACTGCGGGGTCCTTAAACTCGTGGACCGAAACGTCCCTAAACTAATGTTGGACCGAAAAGTCCCTAAACTAATGTTGGACCGAAACGTCCCTAAACTAATGGTGGACCACCACGTCCTTAAACTGGAACATGGACCACTACGTCTCTAAACTGGAACAATAGAGCTCCCAAATGCTCTTTTGCCGGATCTAAACGGTCCCGTTTAAGTTGATCTTAGCCCCAAATACGGCTAACGTATCCTTAAACATTTAAATAGACTATAAAACTCCAAATCGACTTTGGTTCAAGGGTACATCTCTGAACTCCTCTGACATCTGCCGTTGTAATCCTTCAACGACGTTAGAGAGGTGACGAGTCCCGATGGCCAGATATTAAATGGATTATCACATTAAGTTGATCTTAGTCTCAAACAGGACTATCGTATCCTTAACGAACGTTTAAGTTGATCTTAGCCGCAACGCGACTAATGCATCCTTAAACTAAAAACACCAAACCCAAATCTAAGTAGATACGGATTTGGACTAGTCCACGTTCTACGGGCGACGGCATTACTCAGTCTCCGTATACAATCCACGGGCAACCACAAACAAAACAAACACACACGACACGAAGTGAAATTCTGGAGAAGGAGAAAGTGGCTACCACGATGCGGTAGCGTAATTAACTGCAGGGGCTTGCGTCTGCAGGGAAGAGCGTCCCCACAATCAAAAACCCCTCAAGCGAGGGGGAATCTGACGAAGTCTGCTACATCGGCCGCATCCGTCTAAACCTCCGATACACGGTGCCATAAATCAACTTGGCATCTTCGGAGAGGTAGACGGATAAAACCAAATAGCATCTGCCCCGAATCTCAGCGTCAGGACATCGCGGTCCTGTGCGCCGTCCTTCGGAGGGGAACAGGGTTTTCATGATGTTTCGAGTGTCGGCGTTGGACACTCAGGTTCCATGATATTGATGTGTCGTTGATGGACACACGTTGATTGATATCCTCATACATACAGGCATATGTTTTCATGATGATTCGAGTGTCGATATTGGACACTCAGGTTCCATGGTATTGATTATGTCGTTGATGGACACACGCGGATGATATCCACATGTATACATGCATATGATTTCAGAAATTTATTTGTATATATCATTTGCATTGACTCTATTGTTGACATATATGTATACATGGTCACCTTAGATACCATAGTATTACCTTCATGATACAGTATGGCCTAGGAATCATTGTTTATTCGATTTCTACCTGCTGATGTTTTCTACTCACGAGTTGGCAACTCACCCCGTTGTGCCACAGTTTTCTTGCAGGTTTGACCGCTTGGATCAATAGCGGCATTGCTAGCACACAGTTCCTTCAGGATGTTTTGCTTTGGTAGGTGGGACACACACTGGATTATGACCACTCTAGTACCTTTTATTTTTATTGTATCTAGTTAAACTCCATCAATCAGAAACTAGAATTTGTATATTTTTCACGCCCCGCTTCCCAGAGTGCGCTAAGATAGGCACGTGACAGAACCAACCATGCTACCTGTGGATAGGAAAAATCCCTCCACAATCACATTATGGCTGTAGAGACATCAAGAACAGGAAAGTAAATAAACTATCTAGTACATGTCCATGAGCCAGAATAAACGAGTCAAGAAATAATATGCGGAAGCAATAAATCCAAGTAACAATAACATCTGGAAAGTAAGGAAATAACTAACTGGATACTAACAGGATCCTCACTGCTCGGCCTGACGGTGGAAATACTCTTGATCCGCCTGCAACAAAGGTAGAGGATCTGGACCATGCAAAACCCCAGACGTCAGTGCGTCATAATATCAACAATAATATAATCAGTGGATAATAAGTCATGCATGCATGAGTATGAACAGTAACAAGTCCTCAGTAACAAGTAACAATAACATGAATATAAATCAGTGAACAGGATATAAACAGGTGAAGTGCAGTGAGTATTCTAAACTGTGCTATAGGGTGATCTACTCTAAAGTTATTCAAAATCAATGAATGTAATCCTCATCGTAACCCATCGGTCTATGCCCCGTTCATTCCCCACGGGACCGCGGTAAAATGATGTAATAGACTATGTGTCTATGTCCCGTTCATTCCCCGCGGGACCACGGTAAAATGATATAATAGCCCTTTGAGTTATGTTCAGCTACATTCTTGATTTCCCCATACCCCCAAGTTATGTGTGTAAGTCAGGTATTTATAAATCTGAGACTAATGCCAACACAGGATCAAGCAGGAACAGGTTTGTCTGTACAGACAACAGGATATGTCCATCGGGACAACATGTCAAGATTGTCGGCATTAGAAACAGGATCAGGTAACATGTCAAGTAGTGATATATCAGGTCATGTCAGGTAGTGTACATGTATCAAGTCATGTCAAGTAGTGGTGTATCAGGTATCAAGTCAAACAGTAGTATATCAGGTCACGATAGGTAGTGCACATGTGTCAAGCGGATGCTGATACTAAAACTGTAGCAAGTACGGATGCACGGTAAAGTATGGATACACAAATATTTTGTCAGGGGTTACATCATGACTATGTAGGATGCACAATTGTCAAGTATGGTGCACTAATACAACAGTAACATGAAATAATATGGTCACGATGTGCAACTAGATATGTAATAAACCGTACGGATACAGACGGATACTATAAAACTGTAAATCGGTTCCGTTCAGAAATTCCGTTCAGATATGTAATAAACCGATTAATAACTATAAAAGTGGTATTGATTAACCATGCACAAGAAAGTTCCGTTCAGAAATTTAGCGTCACTCTGATTTATAAAATAGCTTAAAAATAACAAATGTTCTTCAAAAGGGATGTGTCTTATACCAAAATAAAGACAATTCAATAAGATTTTCATTTTTATAAGTATAAGCATCTCAAGTTGTTCCTACAAAAAGTTATGAACATTCGAGGTTGAAAGTTTGCTGCTGGAATTTTCCTGGACAGCAGTTTAGAGATATTTTCATTTGCATTTTACGTTATTTAAACAATTTATTTTGCAAGTAAATATTTCATAGAGTTATAGTATTATGAGTTAGCTTCGTAACGAACTAAAGAACGTATACTAATGATTTTTCTATGATTTTTAATGAATTTTATAAGGTAAGGTGTACAGTAAATTTCAGATTTGTCGTATCCGCTTTGCGACGACGTTTCATGCGTAAACTATAATATTTTCAAATGTATAACATTATAAAATGCAGATTATAAACTAATTAAAGATAATAATAAGAAATACTATGACGATATATATTTTAAATGATATGGATGCAAACGGGTATCACATAATCGTAAAATGATAAACTAATAAGTGCGGAACATATAACTAAGCAATATGAAATGTAACTATTCAATTTGATACAGTATATGATAGTATAGTATGTAACAAGATAAGTTTTCATGACCTAGATCTGAAATGATATGAATGGATGCAAACGGAATATCGAAAAGTCATAAAACTAAATATAGGGTGCATGATTTTAAATACAGGTATTCCATTGTTAAAATAGATGCGTCTAAAGTAATGTAGCATGTAATTAAAATTGGTTTGCATGCCCTAGATCTGAAATGCACTATACAAATGTAAACGGAACGTCGAAAAGCTGTAATATGAAACATGCGATACTTGATTTAAAATACAGGTGTGATATTTATTTAAATAGGTATATAATGAGTTATATAGCATGTAGCAAGATTAACTTGCCTAGATGGAACAAGAACAGATGTGTACGGAACGTTCTTCGTCGGCGAAATGTCGCGATGCGCGCACGGTACACGGAACGGTTCCAAACAACGCACGATGATGATCACGCAAGTCAGGTACGTTCACTAGATCACTCGGATCGTCAGCGACGAGCACGGCTCCGGCGGTGATCACCGGAATCAAGAAATAAGATCAAGAAAAAGAAAGAAGAAAGAAGAAGAAGTATGAAGAAGAGGTTGTGTATTAAATAAGGAAAGAAAAATTAAATAAATAAAATATATATATATATATGCAGAGGAGAGAGAGAGAGAGAGAAAGGGGTTGTTAGTTTGTTAGGAAATTAGTTTAGATTCAAATTTAAAAAATCTTTTATTAGTTAACTAAATTTTAATTTGTATCAATTTATAAAATTAATATTATATAAATAAAATTTGATATTCTGGTAAATACAAATATAGTCCAAAACATGCCCGGGTCGGGTCTAAAATTCAGTTTTAAAATACGAAAAATATACATGTCGACCAAAATAAAAAATGAATGTCCGGATAACGAAAAATGCATACCCCCAAGAACGGATGCACGCACGTGCGCGTAGCCATCCAAACAAGTCTGTTTCACTGAACGGGACGAGAACAAGATGCGCGGATGCTACCACGGGGCTAGGGGTATCATGCAGGCCATGCAATGTATTTTTAAAATATTTTATATGACTTAAAATGTTATATTATAAAAATGCAAATGCCAGATAAAATGCCAGTATGCACTAAACATGAAAATGCACCAGTCTACGTAACAAGTCAGGATAATTCATAAATATGAATCAAATAAGTTCAAACAAGCGGGTCGGATAGAATGCAATGTAAAATATAAAATACTATTCGCACCAAAAACACGATAAATCGGGAAAACACCACAATTAAGGAAATACGAGAACTGAAATTGGTATAAATGAACTAGGTTGTTACAATATTGGTAGAGCTAAACAGACTTGTGTATTTGCGAGACTTAGAGCGATGTGTGTGTGTTCGCTTCTTTGAGATGATGATCTCTTGCTTCATTTATTCTTTCTATGTTTGATCTTCGCCGTAGGGCGTCGTATATATGTTTTTTGCGTGGTTGTGATTCCGCCAATTGGCGAAGAGCTAACTCCCGTTTGGAGATGCCTATATATTGTTATGTATATGGTTTTGGATCAAAATATACAAGGGAGATGCTGCCCAAAATTTCAAGGACGAAAATGTTTTCAAAGATAGTGTACATTCATTGCCTTTTCATATTATATGACTTATACTTTCAAAAATGAAGCCTTGAATTTCTTATGACGATGTTTCAAGACTGCACCCCCACTATTTTCCGCAAAAAGGTTTAGATTTAATGGGATTCGGCTTACTTGAATTATGTTTCGCCTTTAGACGTGGCGTGATTTAAGTGCTGGTCACATGCTTTATTACGGATCATGACACGTATGATGGACTATACCGTACGTAATGGTATGAGGCTGGATTGTCGACTACTAGATATATCGACTCGGAATATGTTATAGATTACTTATCACTTTCGACTCGGTCCTTAGTTTAGTCTTTTAATTACTTAAGTAAATGTTAGAATAGACTCGAGTCATACCTATTTTCAAAACTAACGAATCGTAGATATTTTCAAAGGGCAACCCGAGGGACGCTACGGATTTTTCAGAAGATATCTCTTTTCTTAAAAACACGTAGCCCCTATTTTTCTAAAAATGACGATTCGTGCTATTTTTAAATACAGTAACCGTATGATTCATATATAGATATATATTATATAATATCGCGTTTAATGTTTACCTTCTGCTATGCTCATGTTATTCTCATTGCATTGTAGATATATACATGTGTTTTCATTAGCTGTTATGATCTCGGCTGCTAGGACACCTACACCATTACCAATGATGCGTATATTGCACGTACACTTGCTTGGCGGCTCACACACTTCAGCATCGGTAATTGCCATATCACTTATACTTTAGTAACCGTTACTTCTTTCGTATACCCCGATAAATTATAGCTAAGTAGTATTGTTTAGGATTCATGATATCATATGCTAGTTTAGACTTTGTATTTCTTACTTAGATGCCACATGCATTCACATACATACATTCTAGTTATGTATTAATCATTTGGATTTACGCCGATATTCATTATCTCATTATATACTCATGATTATGAGATTTCGGGTTTTCATGAGATTTCTGGATTTGGGAAACCGCATGCGAATTTGAAAACTTATGCCCAATTTAAAAGAAAAATGTGATTTCTCATGATATGATGTGTGGCGTCCACCATGAGATTTCTCGGTTCTGAGCATATATGTATACCCGATTCAAAGAGCGAGAAGACACTGTCTATGGGTACATGGTGGATCCGATGCGGTACCCCGGGGCAAGAAGATCGTATAGAGAGACGTTGAGCCCGGCAGGGGAGCACTACCGACCGGTGATAGTTGGCGCGGCAAATATCCGGAGGATACCGGCAGGGGAGCACTACCGATCAAGACAGACGGAGCCCGAGATATGATGATGATGTGTCGCTGATGGACACGATTTTCATGACGTTTCGAGTGTTGATGCTAAACACTTAGGTTTTTATCATGATTTTGTATGTCGTTGCTGGACACACCCATCTGATGATGCATTTTTACATGATACACATGGCATGTAGTTACTTTGTGACACGGACACGAGTAGTTGATATTTCACATATGTTTATATTATTACCTTTGCTACTACTCGATGTTATCATGTTGTTATTATTATTGTCATGCCCCGCTTCCCGGTGTACGGTAAGGAGACGCGACGGGTCACGCGACGTATTTACTCATAAGTAAATCCGCTAAGCGTAACTAAGCAATATAAAGTAAAATGTACACACGAGACATGAATATAAATGAACATCAGCTTTTATTTATTTAACAATTCTTTACAAGTACAACTGGAAATGTAAATAAAGAAATAGAAAGCAATGCCTAAACAATGGCATAACTGAAATGAAAAGTATATACAAGTGCCTACAGCTTTGGGTCGATGGCAAACTGCTCCAAGTCCTCAGTACTGGGCTCGATCTCTAGTGAGTCGGATCCACCTGACAACATTCCAAACAATCGCTCAGTAAGTCCCAATGAAAGAGAGAAGTAGAATAGACAGAAAAGAGAATATAACTGTATAATGTTATCTTTTGTTCTGTTATCGCAGTTGTTTGTAGTTTGGTATAGAATATGCCAGTGTATACGAGAGGAGTCCCACTATTCCGGAAACTAAGGTATACAGAGCACAAGGAACCGTTAAGCCACGGTACAATATCAATGGATATTCAGGTTAGGTGTATTAAAGTGACCGTCTCGTGCCACTTCTAACACATTCCGTACCAGTCTACCCCTTTATAAACCCCGTAAAGTATTTTGTATTGATTGTATGGTTTGTTTTGTAAATGGAAGACTTGCCGAAACCATGATATCATGTAAACGGAATGGATATAAATGGATAGTCATGTAATCAGAGTATATCCATGGTTCGGTTCAAGTCATGGTCATGTTGATATGGATTGTATTCTGGTATTCATGGATTCATGTTGTATTGTAGTTATACTTGAATTGAATTCAAGTCAGATTGATTTCATATTAGACGGAGATTCTGTCTCAGTCAGACACTTTAAAAGATGTTGAAGTCCTGAATTAGTTTTGATATTATCGGTAACTGCTGCACATAGACGGCAGGATTTGTGTCCTTTTCCAAGACAATTAACATGTTGATAACACCGTTGTTAGGTTGTCTACCTTAGATAGGAAAGCACCCATATTCTCCGGCTTCCTGAGGCTCAAGAGAACCGGTCCCGCTTAAACATATGTTTACTAGGGTCCTTATTGTAAATTAATATAACTTGAGGGGGTTTTATGATAGATAGTTTTGATATATTTTCAAAATACACCTCAAGTATTTAATTATCTTCTTTAGGGTTTTCATAATTGTAATTTTTTATAAAGTGAAATATTCTTGTGGATATAACCTAGATTTCTTTGTATATGGTATTTTAGTGTAATATTGGAATTGTATTGAGTTGTAATGGTAGTTTCATGAAATTGGTGATTCCTTTGATTTAGAAAATATGGAATATATATATTATATACTTAAAGTAGATATTTTGATAGCATTTAAATATATATATATATATAAATAGAACTTATTTATTAAATAGAAATCAATTTTTTCTTAAAAATTGCATTAAAATTCCATCGAGATCGAATGCTCCTTGCGGAGGTCTGCATCTCGCTCTACTAGGCCCGAGAATATGCGATAACCCGCACCATCCCGATCGGGGTTCCCCAAAATGGGTTGTAGAGGCGTATTTGCAAGGAATTAAGTAATACACTTTTAAAGAAAACGGTTTTCGAATGTTTATGGTATTTAAATGCAAACTCGTATTTTCCCACAAACTAATAGTCCACAAATCATCGTGATATGTCAAGAATGTGTGTTGTGATCTGGTAGGTCTTTACCTCGTGAGTTTTCTAAAGGTATTATGGGTAAAATGAATAAACAATGTCGTTTGTAAATATGATGGTATTTTGCTGTAAAGGTGAAATAGAAATTGCAATATGAATTATTTTAAGATAAAACTTGTTCTATGGTGTTTATTTATGATTTCTAAACAACATATGTACGATTGGTAGGTTGTTATTAAGAAAATTTTGGATTTATAAAGAAAAGGAAATCGGAAGTCGGAATAACTTCGCTTCCGACAAGTTTTGAAATTAGACTTTGTTTTAATAAGAGTAGAAAAGGGAAAGTAGGACTTACAGGTTAGAATTAGAAAGAAGAGGTAAGGGAGATTTTGGGATCGTCGGAGAGTCGTTTCGTCTCCGGAATCTTCCCGAAACGTCGCCGGAACTTCGACCTTTGTTAACTCCACTTGTACAACTTTTGAACTTAGAATTTTTAGAGAGTTTTGGCACTAGATTTCTGAATGAGGAGGGGTGAAATATAGTGTGGTATTTATAGGGAAAATTAGGGTTTAGGGTAATGAATTTGAGAATTAAAATGTGCATTAAAACGTGGATTAATACCCATTTTTAATTCTCTGGAAATGTGCAGAGAAATCAAACGGCATGGGGGTAGTGGGGTAGGCCAAGGGGTTCTGGAGTTAAAAATTGTGGGCATCCCCTATGGATTAGCCCGGCGGTGCCGGTCCCCCACACACATCTCGCCGGTCCAAACTGGTGGGGCGGGGTTGGGATTTGTGACACGTGTCCTTGTCGCTTGGTATACTTCAGTGCACGTGTTTGATTACTTTGTGACCTTTTATTTTACGTGTGGTGCACGTGCAAACTTTTGAGCTTCTAAAAGTTTAAAAGAAAAATCAACAAAAAATAATGTGGTTAGGGAGATTCGATCACAGGGGCTACGTCACAGCAGTGCAAGGTTTTACCAATGAGCTAAGTGCTTTCTTGTTGTACAAAAGCAATTCAAATACTTATAGTGTACACATGATTGCAAATACTCCATTTGTACATTAACTTTTAATCAAATTTTCTGTACACTGAAACAGAGTTGTTACAATTATTGTATTATACTGTATGACCTAGGAGATCGTCATAAATGCGGTTTCTACTCGGTGATGTCTTCTACTCACGAGTTGGCAACCCACCCCCGTTTTTCCATAGTTTTCTTGCAGGTTCGACCACACAGGTACCGTAGCGGCTTTGTTAGCACATCGCTTTCTTCCGGGTGATTGCTTCGGTAGGTGGGATACAATTGCACCGTGACCACCATTGTACTTTTATATCCATTCTGTTGTATCTAGTTAAAAGCTCCATCAACCGGGCTTTGTATATCTGTAGACTTAGAAAACGCTACTGTATATTCTTTTGGCCATAGAGTCACGCTTTTGTACTTATTCATTATTGTTTTGGTTTCTTGATGATGCTTTAGTTTCTTTGCTTTCTTTTTGTGTTTTGATCCTCGCCTTCGGCTTTGTATATTTATATCTTTGTATGGTTGTTTCTGTCAATTGGCGAAGAGCTAGCTCCCGCTTAGGGATGCCTATTATTATTTTGTTGTATTATTTTCGGGTTAAAATTTACAAAGGAGGTGCTGCTGAAATTTCAAACGTCGAAATCTGTTTTCAAGATAGATATAAACATTACATTTTCATATGATTTTTACTTATACTTGTAAAAGAAGAATTTGATTTTATTATACCGTTATTTCAAAACTCCACCTCTACTATTTTCCCTAAAAAGGTTTGGATTTCTGAGCTTTTGGCTTACTTGAATTAGGTGGGGTTCTATAGACTTCACATGATTCAAATGCCGGTCACGTGCCTTTTCCGGGTCGTGACAATGAGCATGGAAAACAAAAGTAACATGGCCGTGTAGTGTAAATATAGTGAACATGCAGTGAATGTAAGTGTTTTAACAAGTCTCTACTTGGGTATACTAATTTAACGTAAGTTCAAGGGTGAATGTCAACCAATCTCAAGAGCGTTCTCGAACCCAACATGCTGTAATCTAGGAATAAGGAACCACGGGCCCGAATCAAGTATTAGCAACGGGACTTCAACCTCGTGTTGAAATATTCCAAACTCAACAGGCTGTAATTCAGGAGTAAGGAAACACGGGCCCTCATGATAGTTTTCTTGTATTAATAGACATGGATTTATGATCTAGTGGGACTCTTGAGATTTCGTTGGATTCATGCATGAACTATCCCAGCACCCCATATATGCTAAGTTACAGCTAAAATTATCAGCCTTGCTAGAATCCATGAATACATCGGTTTGTAAGATAGAGTTCATGTATATATCAAGTATTCTTGTATTCATGTCAAGTTGTATTCACGGTTCGAGTCAAGTCAAGTCATGTATTTAGGTTTGATATATGTGTTTGAATTCAGGTATTCAGATTCATGTTCAAGTATTCATGCTAGATTTTGGGTTCATGTTTGAATTGAATTCTGACTTGAGTTTGGATTCAAGTTCATGATCAAGTATTCATGTTTGGTTTTAGATTCAAGTTTGAGTTTTGGATTTAGACATGAGTTAGACTCAGACTTGAGTCAGACACTTTAAATTGATTTAGATCTTGAATTAGGTTCAGGAGTTATCGGTAACTGTTGCATGTGGACGGCAGGATTTGTGTCTTTTTTCAAGAAAATTACCATTGATAACACCGTTAAGTTTTCTAGTTTAAATAGGCAAGCACTCACTTTCTCCGGCTCCCTGAAGCTCAAGAGAATTGATCCCGCTTAAACCTATATTTACTAAACTCCTTAAATGTAATTTTATATAGCTCGAGGGGGTTTTATGTAAAATAGTTTTAGTATAGTTTAAAAATAACCTCGAGAAATTAATTATATTATTTAGGGTTTCCATGAATGTGAATTTTAGGGATTTAAGGTATTTTAGTGATAATTACCTTAACTTGAATAGCTCATGGTATTTTACTGTAAAACTTGCAATGTATTGGTATCTTGATAGTATTTTGATGAAACTTGTGAAATTTCAACTTTTAGAAAAAATGTAAGTTTGTTGAAATTTGAAAATATATGGATTTGTAATATTTATATATTATAAAAAGTAAATTTTATTAATGTAGAAAATGCGTTTTTCTTTAAAACCGTATTTAAAACCTTTCGAGATCTAATGTTTCGTGAGGAGGTCTGCATCTCGCTCTGCTAGCCCAAAGTTGTGCGATAATCCGCACCATCCAATAGCGGGTCCCCTAAAAAGGGTTGTAGAGGCTTATTTGCAAAAGAATTTTAAAATACAATTCTAAAGAAAACATTTTTTTATAGTAGATGGTATTTTAATGAAATATTGTGTTCATAACTAAAAATATGCTCGAAAAGTATCGTACTATGAAAACCATGTGTGTATGTGAGAGGTAGATCATTACCCCGTGAAGTTTTTTAAAGGTATAATTAAGTAAAACAATTAAATATGGTAGATACAAAGTTCATGCTATTTTAATGTAAAAGTTGATTTAAATTTATGTTTCATGATATTTTTTAATGAAAATTTGTTCTAAACATAAGTTTTATGTTAAAAATTAAGGTGTAGAAATAAGAATGAGCAATGCTTAAGAAAAAGTGTAATTTGTAGTGTTTAGAATAAAATGTCGGTATTAACTCCACTTACCGATATATTTTGAAAAAGAGATTTTTAAAGAGAAAGAATAGATGTTGGAAGGGATTTACCGTTTGATTATATTAGGAAGAGATAGAAGAAAGGTAGGAAAGCTTTGGGATGTCGCGGAAACGCCAGGATTAGTTTCGATCTTCACCGGAAGTTGATCTCTTACTTGTACTCTACTTGTACATAGAAAACTTTAAGAAATTTGGTTAGAATTTTTAGAATCAGGATGGACTAAGACATGGGGTAGTATTTATAGTGTGGAATTAGGGTTTTTTAATTAAAAAGATAAATTAAAATGCATTAAAAAGTTGATAAATGGGGAATTGAGGGGTCTATGTTTGATTGCAGAGTAATTAAACAATGCAGGGGAGTTAGGGGTAGGGGGAAAGGGTTTGTGTGCAAAGCCCGGGGCACTTTAGCCACGGTTGAACCGTCGGCGCCGGCCCAAACTAGGTTTCCGCCGATCAATCTTGGGAATGGGGCCGGTGGATGTAAGTGCACGGCAGCGCCCCGGCCGTCTGAACGAGGCCAAAATGCGGAAACGATACTTTTCTTTAACTTTTTAAGACGGCGCTACCGCGTACTAAAAACCCGGATCGGGCCATTAACCTAATGCTAGCAAACTAGAGAATGGGTAGAGAGATATACCGAGCGATCCGTGTCCTTCGGCCTTCTCGTCGTCATCCGGATCTCCCCGCGGAATCTCCGGTCTTCATCTCCTCGTCGGAAAGGCACCACATCGCCGGGTTCTTTTACGGGCTCCCACCTCTGGACCGAGGCAAATCGCGCACGAAGTTGGCCAGTCGACGTGTCCAAGGATGCTGTAGGCTAAGTGTAGAGTGGTTTGTCTCAAGGGGTTATGTGAAGTTGCCTTTTGGAAGTGGTAAAGGAGATGCAAGCTTTTTGGATGAACTTGGGAATTTTTGCAAGCATGAAGAGAACAAAAACCCTCACAAAAATTTTGGACCGCCCCTCACAAAGTGGCCGGCCCTTGCTTGAAGAATGAGAGAGGATGGAGTAAGCAATAATGCATGAAAGAGAAAAGGCTTATCATGATGAATAATGATCACAACAAAAGTCCACACTCATAAACAACCATCTCACATCTCATCACAAAAGTCAAGCAATGATGATGCACAATCATGAAGCAACCATGTGCCACTAAAAGTCTTGCCCATGCACAATTGCAAATAACCCCCTCCACCAAAATTCAGCCAAAGAAAGAAACAAAGGAAAATAGCCGAAACGGAAAGAAAACTGGCAACTTCAAAAAACCGATCCCGTAATAAATTACATGAAAACCCCGCGACTGTATATACATACCCGTATTTGTATTTCGACCGAATACAAATGTAATGAGACAAAATCTACGCTGTACAATACTAGGATCCGGCTTAAACCAAAGCCCGCTAGTATTATCCGTCCGATCATGATCCGTGCAATACCGCACGTATATGATCGAACCCTGCCACATCTCCATACGGCCTCTACAGCGTTTCGCCCGAAACTTGAGAAACTGTCTGTAGGGGACTCTAAAGACTCGTCAACACTTTGGTTGTGGATTTAACCACTAGCACGTCAGAGATATTAGTCATACGTAACGGGCTACCAGGTATTGACCAAAGGGGACGTCGATGAGCGAACTCATCCTGACACCCTACTGAGCCTGTCAGTGATAATACCCGTACAGTCCGGTCCGTTCGTCTATGAGCATCGCATGGCGGGCCTAGGGGTTGGTAAAAGTCAGACCCCCAAAAGCGGTACAAGTCGTGTCGGAGTGTAGCCCAGAACACCCTGAGATACTACTGGAATACCTACCAGTAAATCTCCTGCCTTGGCCAAGGACTTCGTGTAATGTCTCTCCTAAATACAGCGCGACCTTACCCCCAATACCGGGAGAGACGAACCCCTGCAGATCCGCTCACTGCCTCCATGTGGCTCGGGACTGTACCCAACTAAAACCTGTTTGCACGACTCCTCTGAGCCGTGGTAGAGTAGTAATCAAAGTACAGTGGGAACTCACACGAGACAAATGACGATCTCAGGTCGATGAACTAACCTGTACACATGTCACCAGGGAACTGCTATCCGACGTCAGGTATAAGACCAACTAGCATGTTCCCGGCGAGTCCTGTCCGGTGTACTCATAACCCAATGAGCACATGTATACATCATAGGTGAACCAACTGACACCAGTGGCTTGTGAGACCGGCCACCGCCCCTCGTCGGGGTCTCGACTGTATACACTAGCCTACTCTGGAGTATCGATGCCATGTCTCGAAAACTCCCACGACTAGGGACCTTTTAAGGATGTGCTTATAGACCCCAGCTCCTACGTATATGATCGCCATCATACTGCTGGCCGTCAAGCAAGAATCCTAAGGACTCTATCAACGCGCAATAGTGACCTGTAAGGTCACCTAAAGCAGTACACGATGATAAAGATAAACCAGATAGCATACTATCATCTTGAGTAAGACTGTTCTACCGGCATAGGTCCTCCCTCAATCATTGCAATCACGTGCCTGTGATCCAATAATTGACTATGAGGGCACTATCTCCAACAATCTCCCACTTGCACTCAAGGCTAATTATTGCGATGTCGCATACTCACAGCCCGTGTGATACCGAACACCCAACTCCTCTACTAATCAGTCTCACAAAACCCGTTTGCGAAACTAATGCGTTCGAGGAATAGCCTCAGTGAGTGGATCCGCTCTGATGTTTCTTTCTATGTCTCTCTTAATCTCAAGTTCGCGGAGAAACCCATCTCCCGAAATGAGCAATACCTGTCTTAGAATATGTCTGGATATCTGATGGGACCTAGCTCATAAATGAACTCCAAATCCAAACTTCTTAGACTGTATCGTCAACTGAACTTAATCAGTATCCTGCGCCATGCCACCCTCATTATCCCCTTGGACCACCTATCCAAACTACTGCCCCTCGTCGGAGGGAAAACTATAACTCTGACAGTCACTCTGTCATCCAGGTCACCTTGGAAGCCTGGAATGATAACTGTCTCCCGAAAGAGGCTACCGTTATCAAATCCCTAGAACATCCACTTATGTTCTAAAACCGCTTCCGAATGTTTCTCCAGGATTGGATTAATACCAACTTACTGCATCTACTGCAAAAACAACATCTGGTGTGGTACTTGACATCTTATGATTGACTCAATTGCCTAAGCAAGTGATCTGCCAATCATGCGCATCCCTCTCCCCTTTAGTCTGTAAGACACCTTTAGAGAAGGTGACCCCATCACCTGCAGGTATACTACCGTGCCAGGAGTCGTCCGTTCTAAATACCTTTAGAATGCTATCTAAGTACCCTGATTGGGAAACTACCCAAATCTAGTTCTAAAACCATAGATCTAGTAACCAGAATTTCTGATGTAATATCCATGTCCTTTATGGAGAAACCACTGTGTGACAACCAAAGTATAACCGATCGTAGTATAGGAATTTCATTTCCTACTCTGTGTATGTCATCCAAATACCAGGACATCACACCCTACTACCTTCTTAACAGATCCATCCCCTAATCTGATAAAGTCAAACCTATGATTGTCACATCAGAAATAGATGATCTATCTCCGCTATATCTGCTTTAGTCTATAAATAGACATAAGCCACTTGTCCACTATGCTTCCGCTGCTCCCACTGACTACGACAACCCTCTGGTAGAGTCATATACACGTACGCTTCTAAAGTCAGTTTAGAACGACGCTATACTCATCCTCCTGTCGGGTCTCACAGTCTGGAACAACAGCAATGGCAAGTCTGGGTAAACAAGAACCTCCCTGTCACCGTCTTTGAGCATACCGAAGTACCTCTCGAGTGCCTGAGGTTACCCACCTATCTGCGGAGTGGCCAATGGAATGTCAATCCAGATTGAATTTTTAGGTTCTTATCAAATTTTCAGTAATCGTTTGCGGTTCTGGAATCACTTCCAGTTCTACCATACTCCCACTACTGTTTTCTGAAAAAATCCATTTCTTTTAAAACTGTGGTGAGTCAAGAACAATATCACTATTGATCTTCCAGATGGTAGAAATTCAACCCACGTCATAGCCCGGGTCAACCCACAAACAGCCATTACGGAAACGTGCCTTGAGTTATCCAGAGTCTGGTTTTAAGCATAATCCGGACAACTCCCCGTACCTTAACATCGTTAAGATATGAACCGTTCTATATCCAATATAGAAACAGAGGTATCGATTTAATTGGAACCAGATTCAAATCATGCAGCTGTCTCCAGTGCATGTCAACTAAATGGAGAGAGGCCGATCAGCATTACTCAACTTAGGAGTGCTTCCAATTATGAGTAACCTGAAAAAGAAGCAAGTTCTCTTAATCATTATTATCAACTGAATACCATACACAAGTATCTATATCTTCGATCACCTAGAAGAATACTGATACTTGCAATACCTGGTTCTCTACTTTATTCATATACCTATAACTTCTCAAAACTTGGACCTTGTGTTTCTACGAAACACCTGTCTAAAAACTAGAGAAGTCATAAGTAAACCGAATATAGTACGAAGACAAACCCTTCTGTCCTCATGGACACTGGACAACATACAATACTCTGTATAAGTCTCCTGAATCTAATAACTCATTCCCTGTGTGTCGTAGGTTGAAAATTGTACTTATGGTTAAGAAGAATTACACCGCTGTTTAATGCTCCTTACCTAACCATCCACTGATATAGGTAAATGTCATGGACATAATTTCAAAAAGTTATATCTCACTCTATAAAAATAGACGTACAGATATATCAATTTGAAATTGGTGCACAGTAACGGATATTCAAAACCAAATATTTGTCGTCCGGCAAACAACCCAGGTGATTTCCTCAAATATCACCAATTATAACGAATTCCGATATAATGAGGATAATCACCTAATTCCCAACAACTTGCTCCCACTCATCATCTGTAAAACCATACAAATGTGAGAATCATACCTGGTAAATACATACTCTGGAGCAAGGGCTAATTGGGAAATCAGTTTTCTTTTAACAGTACACAGTGAAACTGAAACATTGAAATGTTTCGTAGGGGTATCCGGGTATTCCTAGTAATGCCTCTTCCATTATCCAGATTCACAACTGTAACCGTATATTTCTTTGCCATCTCTCCAAATCCCTTCATATGTCTTTAGTCATTACCTTCTGTACACCCTCTTAGGCTAAATGGTTTTCTTTCTTCCCTACCGTTTGGCACCAGCCTATGGTTTGGAAGAAGACTATCCAATAAGCATAATGGGTGTACTGTCCTAATCCTAGGAGTACTCGTAACCCGAGAGAAGATAAAGATAAAAGACACCTAAATAAACCTTATTCCTATTTCTCCTGAACCAGAATCCATCCCCGAACTGGAACAAGTTCTTTTCGAGTTCGTATATAACCATACGATGGAGTATCCAAATAACTATGGATCTTCGTAGTGATACGGAGTGTCCTGGAGAAATACAAAGGTGATATAGGATTGGCGAAGAAATATTTGGTTTGGTTGTGAATAGTAGTCGCAATTTACATTGCCCTCTTACTAATCCCTTTATTTGTCTTTACTTAATACCTTCTGTACACCATCGTTAGGCTAATTGGTTTTCTTCATTCCCTACCGTTCGGCACTTGCCTATGGTTTGGAAGAAGACTATCCAATAAGCGTAATAGGTGTACTGTCCTAATCCAAGGAGCACTCGCAATCTGAGAGAAGGTAAAAGGAAGAGACAACTGAATAGTCCTATTCGTTTTCTCCAGAACCGGAAACCATCCTCGAATAAATTCCTTCGAGTTCGTATATAACCATACGATGGTTTTATCCAATGGAAGTGGAAAAGGGTAAAAGTAAGAGTGGTAATGAGGTTTGCAACTCTGACAATCCAAAAGCCAATGTTTAAGAAGGTTCGGTCAATTTTGGTCACTGAGTCATAGTCAAGGGTCAGGTCATGGTCACTGCCAAAGAGAGAGAGAGAAAAGAAACACTCAGCGTGCACTCAAACCTACATCAGAATGGTTGTCGCTTTATCCAATCAGGAAACCTCCCACTGTAACGTCAAATTCTCCTCCAAACCTGAAAGAAGAATTAGTCGGGATCACCCGAGGAGTAAACTAACTCATCAGTGGGAATCGGGATCCAACTATCATCGCATGATAATGTGATGGAATCCACTCACGTTATCACACTCCAGAAGGTATGCACATATCTGGCAAGTTTCAGTTTCTTTATAAACACCCGATGTGATTTTTATCCCATGCTCTTATGACCTTGACGAAGGTCAACAAATCCTAAGTCACATGTCAAGTTCTACCCGTCATTGTCCAGGTTAATTTGAACTCACCCGTACAAGCCCTTGACGAAGGTCAACAAGGCTATACGACTGTCCCAAACCAATGCATCTATCTATGCAGCAGAAAGGTAACAAGCAGCTACCATTCACTATGCCTTGACGAAGGTCAACAAACATAGCATGAATACTACGTGCTACCCGTCTGAAATGACGGAGGGCTACGAATGGTTTTTGGCGAAAAACCTTTAACGTAATGAACTTTATATCGTTGAAGGAACTAGATAGCTTTTATAAAAATATAGTGACGAAAACCTTTGCTAAAGAGGTCACTCCCGGTGAAGGGATCTCGGCTCTTTCCCCGTAGAATGAGGTGCAGGATATTCCAACTGAATACCACAATGCAAAGCAAAAGGCAATCGGCTATAGTGAAGTTATTACCCTGACGCAAACTTCTGTCCAAGGGGTCACTCCCGGTGAAGAGATCTCGGCCCTTGCCTCGTCGACTGAGGTGCAGGATATTCCAACTAAATACCACTGTACAAAACAAAAGAGAATGTCCTTGTAATAACAGCATTTTGAAAATTGTTCCAACAACATCAGAATAGGTTTGTTTAGCTTGCATTGATCTGAATCAATGCAGTCCCATCAATTGATCACACCAATAAAGAACGAAAATAATGATGTACGCATATGCCATCCGCATTCGCAACTGGGTCCCGTCATTACCCGTTAGGTTACTTAACTAACGACAGAGCGGGGACCGGACTAGCACGGATGCAAAATATATACAACATCTACTAGTATATATATCAATATATAATATTCGCTCAAGGCGTGATAAAATGCAACATCACAGAAATGTAATAAGCATCACAGAACAATACAGATATCTGGGATCCCGGGTTTCATAGAGCCGCTACTGAAACCCGACGTTCCCCTGGTCGTGTGGATAGCCTGTGCAATGAAATCCTAGACCCCTATGGGCGCGGCAAGTTACCTGCCAAAACCTGAAGCGAGGCAGCCCCCTTCAGCAACGTGAATAGACCACCTGGCACTTCACGGATTCTGATAACTTGGGCATCCCTCCTTGGGTCAACCTGTACCCCCTACGAGTGCGGCGAATAGCCCGCCAATTCTAGAGTGAAGACCCCTCCGTCTCAAAGTCATGAGATGCAGGCCCGTTGCCCTCTAGAACCCGGCTATCCGTGCACCCCACCGCGGGGTAATCCTAGTACAGAAAGTAAAAATATACATACAACAGGTACATCGACCTCAGCCCGGTCGTGCCCCAAAAGAATAATATACAAACAGGCAGTAACGGCAGTCCACATGTCGGACGCTCGCCCCGCAATATCAAATGTACATATACAACCAAACTGTACTAACATTGCTCCCAGGCTATCCACCACGACAAATCCGCAACATCACAGCACAACACAGAACATCAACGTGAATGTCACGTTCGCAAATCCGTCTAAAAGAGTTATAGCAGTTAGACATGATTTACCGATCAAATGACATTCACGGTCGCAGATATAATGTAAATACTGTGAACTAACATGTTTAAAATTTTCGATCGACTAAATTTCCCGAAGTGGGCCCCAAGTACAACTGTAGCACTCAAAATAAATCTAGGCCCAAACAGAACATACCAAAAACCCTATTTCCATGTCAGAAGCCCACTGTAAACATTTGGTGCAGAGAAGAGTCATAATGGCCGCGGAACCGCGGCCAATGCATGGGTTTGGCCGTGGTTCCGCGGTGGAACAGTAATATCAGAGCACCAAATTTTCACAGAATGCATAAAAAACCCTGCACGTATTTTTACAATGTACCAAATAATTTTTGAAGCAGAGGAAAAATTCGACAGAAACTGGACATGAAAACGCGGTTTTTGGAAAATCCGTTCGATCGAACTTGTAAACACATTAGAGCAAGCTAGACTAGGTTAATGGCGTGGCTCCGATACCAGTGTAAGTGCACGGCAGCGCCCCGGCCGTCTGAACGAGGCCAAAATGCGGAAACGATACTTTTCTTTAACTTTTTAAGACGGCGCTACCGCGTACTAAAAACCCGGATCGGGCCATTAACCTAATGCTAGCAAACTAGAGAATGGGTAGAGAGATATACCGAGCGATCCGTGTCCTTCGGTCTTCTCGTCGTCATCCCGATCTCTCCGCGGAATCTCCGGTCTTCACCTCCTCGTCGGAAGGGCACCACATCGCCGGGTTCTTTTACGGGCTCCCACCTCTGGACCGAGGCAACTCGGGCACGAAGTTGGCGAGTCGACGTGTCCAAGGATGCTGTAGGCTAAGTGTAGAGTGGTTTGTCTCAAGGGGTTATGTGAAGTTGCCTTTTGGAAGTGGTGAAGGAGATGCAAGCTTTTTGGATGAACTTGGGAATTTTTGCAAGCATGAAGAGAACAAAAACCATCACAAAAATTTTGGACCGCCCCTCACAAAGTGGCCGCCCTTGCTTGAAGAATGAGAGAGGATGGAGTAAGCAATAATGCATGAAAGAGAAAAGGCTTATCATGATGAATAATGATCACAACAAAAGTCCACACTCATAAACAACCATCTCACATCTCATCACAAAAGTCAAGCAATGATGATGCACAATCATGAAGCAACCATGTGCCACTAAAAGTCTTGCCCATGCACAATTGCAAATAACCCCCTCCACCAAAATTCAGCCAAAGAAAGAAACAAAGGAAAATGGCCGAAACGGAAAGCAAACTGGCAACTTCAAAAAACCGATCCCGTAATAAATTACAGGAAAACCCCGCGACTGTATATACATACACGCATTTGTATTCCGACCGAATACAAATGCAATGAGACAAAATCTACACTGTACAATACTAGGATCCGGCTTAAACCAAAGCCCGCTAGTATTATCCGTCCGATCATGATCCATGCAATACCGCACGTATATGATCGAACCCTTCCATATCTTCATACGGCCTCTACAGCGTTTCGCCCGAAACTTGAGAAACTGTCTGTGGGGGGATCTAAAGACTCGTCAACGCTTTGGCTATGGATTTAACCACTAGCACGTCAGAAGTATTAGTCATACGTAACGGGCTACCAGGTATTGACCAAAGGGGACGTCGATGAGCGAACTCATCTTAACACCCTACTGAGCCTGTCAGTGACAATATCCGTACAGTCCGGTCCGTTCGTCTATGAGCATCGCATGGCGGGCCTAGGGGGTTGGTAAAAGTCAGACCCCCAAAAGCGGTACAAGTCGTGTCGGAGTGTAGCCCAGAACACCCTGAGATACTACTGGAATACCTACCAGTAAATCTCCTGCCTTGACCAAGGACTTCGTGTAATGGCTCTCCTAGACACAGCGCGACCTCACCCCCAATACCGGGAGAGACGAACCCCTGCAGATCCGCTCACTGCCTCCATGTGGCTCGGGACTGTACCCAACTAAAACCTGTTTGCACGACTCCTTTGAGCCGTGGTAGGGTAGTAATCAAAGTACAGTGGGAACTCACACGAGACAAATGACGATCTCAGGTCGATGAACTAACCTGTACACATGTCATCAGGGAACTGCTATCTGACGTCAGGTATAAGACCAACTAGAATGTTCCCGGCGAGTCCTGTCCGGTGTACTCATAACCCAATGAGCACCTGTATACATCTTAGGTGAACCAACTGATAGCAGTGGCTTGTGAGACCGGCCACCGCCCCTCGTCGGGGTATTTTTTCTGACTTTTCATTTTTATGTGCATTGCACGTGTAAACTTTTGGGCTCCAAAAAAGTTTAAAAGAAAAATCAGAAAAAATATAATGTGTCTAATGGGGTTTGAACACAGAGGCTACATCACAGTAGTGCAACGCTTTACCACTGAGCTACAAGTGTTTTCTTATTGTTCTTAAACAATATATAGTTATAATTTGTACTCAGACTTGTAAACTCCTTTCTGTATATTAAAAAGAAAAATTTTGTCCAAAAAATTCAGAGTCGTTACAAGTTTCATTCAGCTTTTCATTTCATTTCATTTCAGTTTATTTATGTATGCCTCCTTATTAACGCTTATCATGATATCGTATCTTATATTCATATATTTTGTTAACAGTGAATAATGAATGTAATAAATTAGAGTTGGATTTCTTCTTTTTTTTTGTATTCCTGTTATTTTGTGTTGTTTATAGACGCTTAGCGTATTTATTTCGAGAAACCGTTTTATCATAATAAATACGTTGCGGGCTTACCACGTCACCGTTTCTATCTGCTGAGAAGCGGGGCATGACAAATAGTTAATTAATTGCAATAAAATAATATAAGAATACATATAACACTGATGCATGTATAAATTGCCAAGATATTGAAACATGAATAAAATGTATAAAAAAAACTGTTATAAAACAATCCCTGCAGGTCTTAACATGCAATTTCAGAAAAAAAATTGCATTTAAAAAAAATTATTTGAGGATCTATGGGCAATTTTTTTTAAGTAATGATACACGTTTTGCCAATTGATTTGTTTCCTCCCAGGTTGTATTATTGCATCAGTAATTAATCATCCTCATCCTTCGATGTTTAGTCCATCATGCGAAATTTCCAGTGCTTTAATTAATTGTGAGGGTTCTAAAAAAATTTAAATTAAAGCTATCCTTCTTTAATTAAATCAAGATTATGAAAGCCATTGATTCATTAAAAAAAAATTCAACCATCTGTTTCCCTCAAACAATATAAATACCAAATATGTAACAAGAAATCTAATTAAATTAATAAAAATTCTATTTCTTCGATCATGAAAAATAACCAGAACTTTCAATACTGGTTATGCATAATTGAGACTTGATTTTTTTTTTTCAAAACTAGAAAAAAAATTGTATTATAGATCATGGTTTTAGAAGAAAAAAAACATAGGTTAGACTCTGATACCAACTGTGATGTTTTATAATTAAAAACATCTCTATGTTTTATCTAAAACACATATCAACAATTCTAAAAGTAAGATTTAGACATATCTCTGACCATAACCATAAAAGCACGCGGAAGTTACAACCGAGATAGATCTTCCTTTCCTTAAGACGGCTCTCAATGGGAAAAGCCAATTATTAGGGTTAAGAGTATGATAGGGATCTAGTATGCATATATAATGAATCTAATTGGGTCCTCCCATAAAAGATCCAATAAGATAAAGGCCTATACTGACCATCCGGCTACATCATATCCGATAAGAGGTGTGCTAAAGTCCATCAACCCAATAAGATCATATAACTTTATTGGGTCTACCGGCATGTCTCAAAACTACATAATACTGACACAACTCGCTTTAATAAATCATAATTAATGATATGCCATAATTAGATAAACCTAACAAATTTATCAGGTTAGGTGTGTTTAATCGGCAAGGTTGTTAGTTGATTGATAGAATGATTTTCTTTCAAGTCTGAACATTTGTTCAGAACAGAATATCCGGAGCAAATCTTTTAAGCATTTATTTTTACAACTAACATTTTCAAATTTTTATTGATATATGGGAAAACGATATAAATGTAAATTTTAACAAGAGAAATAAGGCATGCAGCTCCTATGGGATTGGATTGGAGAACAATCGAGAAATACTTAAAGTTAAATAATAAATGTACATATATTTGATGGGTTTTTTTTTGAAATATATATATTATTAAAATAGGAGGGTATTTTTTAAAATTAGGAGAATAGGACGGTTTGCCCCCCACCCCATCCATAGTAGGGGGCGGGTTCTTGGAACCCGCCCTCTATATTGTATAGAGGGCGGGTTCCAAGAACCCGCCCCCTTCTCTTTTATAAATTCTTTTATTTATTTTTAAATTATTAATTATTAATTATTATTATATAATAATAATTATAAATATAATTTTAAATTTGATTTTAATTATAATAATAATTATATAATTATATAATGATAATTATAATTATTTTTAAAAAAATTTAAATATAAAGAAACGTAAATAAATTTGAAAAAAATCTTAAAATTTCATTATATCAATATTTTTTACAGAATAAATCCGTCATAATTTACAATAGAAAAAAATCCTATCTGTTTGTAAAATGTAATTTCTATATCGACGGTCAAATTTATAATAACAAAATGAATCCGTCAAATTTATAATACAAAAAAATCTGAGTGCACTTGTCACGATCCTGAAGGTCCCGCCCCTGATGACTGTCCTGAACATCTGGTCCTATAATGGCGTGGTTGTTTGCATAGGCTACATCTGGCTTGCCTTTGCTGAGGATCGGCATCCATTGTCATTCGATCTCGACGCACATTAGGTCTTCCGGGCCTTTTTTTTTTCCGGCGGTAGTACAGTCGGTGTTTGTCTGTTGGCAGTATAATAGTGCCAACAGCGATTGTCCGGTGTAGGATGAAATTTTGGATCGTATGCGCCTTGGTAATTGGAAACTGTATAGTAATGAGAAGCAAAATTGTAATATGAGTTATGCATGCTGCTCGCAGCAGCAATTGCGTGGGCAAAAGGTAAATGTTGTTGCTGGAAAAGACCGCATGTACACGAAGAGAGCCCTTCATCTCTAAAGTTCACGGTATATTGATTCCCATTACCGCCCGTTACCCGAAACTCCGCATGTACATGAAGAGAGCCCTTCATCTCTAACGGATTTTGACGTGTGTGGCCAATATGCTTGGGGAGCAGGGGTCCTGGCCTTTCTTTATAAGGAGCTCGATAAGGCATGTGCTCCTACGAAGAATAAAATTTGTGGATGCATTACATTGCTTCAGGTAAATTCTTTATTTTTCACAGCTAGAATTTTGCAAAATTGCAATATTGGTTTTCTCTCTTATAATCTGAAACTTTATTTATAGATCTGGTCATGAGAGCATATGTATATAGGAAGACCGGAGAATGTAAAAATAACTGGCTTGGATATCCCCGGAAAGCCGCTCGGCTGTTGGTGGAATGGAAAGAAAGCGTATAAGGCTTCTCGTCGAGTACTTAAGTACTATAGAGATGAGTTGGATCGCATGGAGGCGGCTCAGGTAACCATAACTTAGGTAATTAAATTTGTTTTACAATTTTGAAATACCTTAATCACAATTTTTTTACTATGTTATTTGCGCAGTTCCTGTGGATGCCTTATACAGCAGATCGTCTACAACGCTTACCCGGCATCTGTCTCGAAGGAGAGCCGGTTTGGCGGGCTCGATGCCCACTCCTCTGCATTAATGTGGTTGTCATGCACCTCCCGGATAGGGTGTTGCGACAGTTTGATAGATCGCAGCATATTCCTGTCCCGCCGCCTTTGCCTATGACAATAGAGGGAGATATACGAGGAGGAAAGACGGAGCGTGATTGGAGGGAGCACCATCATCAATATTTGCTGAGATGGGAGGATAGGCGGCGTAGTATTGCCTTACAGCAAATAGGTGACCACACAGCCACCGACACTACCAAAGCATATCTATAATGGTATAAGCGTGTCACCATATGATATTTTTCTGCTCCCCCCAACTTCCCAAACATCTCGCGGTACGAGCCTAGAGGCCACATGGAACGAGATTTGGTAAGTTGAATTCTTTATATCATATTACTTTTTAACATTCGGCGGTATGAGTCAATACTTATTTCTTATTTCTAATGTAACGACAGGCTCGTGGGTTGCATATCGTACAAACAATGGTGCAGGAACCATACCCGACCGATGCTGGTTCGGCATCTCAGGCTCGATTTTCAAATGTAGACAATTTAATTGGTGGTGTATTCGGTTCATACGGTATTTCTGAACATTTATCGCCGGCACCGGAGCCGCAGTATCAGCCGGCACCGGAGCCGCAGTATGAACCGGCACCGCAGCCGCAGTATGACCCGGCACCAGAGCCGCAGCATCACGGAGATCCAACGCAGCAGGATCGGTGGTTTGGATCATCATACCGTCAGCAGCAACCTTGTCATACCGGACAGGCGCAACAACACCAGTCTTGGGGGTCAGGTTTTGCAGAACAGCCGTCTTGGGGGTCAGGTTTTGCGCAACAACAGCACCCTTGGGGGTCAGGATTTGCGCAGCCATGGGGCCAAGGTTTTGTGCAACATCAGCCGCATGAAACCGGGACAGGTTCTTCGCTGCAACTGCCCAGTTGGGACACGGATTTAGCGTCCTACGCAGAGTTGTTGGGAGGCAGCACACATCCGACACCTGTCCCACATTCAGGTTCAGGATTTGCGGATCAACAGCCTGTCCAAGACACTGCTGAAGACGAAGCTGAAGCAGAACCTGAACCCGAAGCAGAAGAGCAGACGCCGCCGCCGCTGCCGCCATCTATCTAAGAAACAGGTGGTTCCTCCAGTCATCCCAGGAGGTATAGGCTTATGTCAAGCCTTCTCGGATTTCATAAGGGAAAGGGAAAAGAAAAAGGAAAAAGATAGTATTTAAATTTTACAAACAGATAGGATTTTTTAACATTGGAAATTTGACGGATTCATTTTGATATTATAAATTTGACCGTCGAGATAGAAATCGGATAGGATTTTTTGGTATTGTAAATTTTGACGGATTCATTCTGTAAAACACATTGATATAGTGAAATTTTATTATTTAATTTAAATATTTCTTTCGTTTATTTACTTTTATTTTATTTTAAAGAATTATAATTATAATTATAATTATAATAATAATCATATTATAATTAAAATTATATTTATAATTATATAATTATAATTATATTTATATAATTATAATTAAACAAAATAAAAAAAAATAGGGCGGGTTCTGGGAACCCGCCCTCTATACAAATGTATAGAGCGCGGGTTCCCAGAACCCGCCCCCTTATTATGGGCTGGGGGGTGGAGTGGGGGTGCCAAACCATCCTATTCTCCTAATTTTAAAACTTACCCCCCTATTTTAATAATATATTTTAAAAATATATATATTTCAAAAAAAACCATATATTTGATCCCCAAAATTAGGCATAAGACTAATTCGTTGGACATGGGGAAGAGGGGTATTTTTATATTTACTAAAAAAGGGTAATTACCAAAATCCCTCAACCGGTTTTTCCCCTCAGAAACCTCTTGGCCTCGAAACCGTTGTCAAAAAATCCTTGGAAAATTTTTCGGTTGTAAAAAAAAAAACCATGCCTATGGTATCGTTGAAAGCTTCCTAGGCACCCTATAGAGGTCTCACAAGGAATCGAACATGCCATTTTACAAAAATTATGGTGCCGAGAAACCCTAACACGGATCTTAGACTAGAATTCTAGGCGAAAAACTAAACTAGTTAGCAAATTAACTAAAGGTCGGAAGCTACAACCTTTGTAGATCCGGATTTCCACCTCCTTAGCTCCACGTGGTCATGCCCTCGCTGTCCATCATGAATCCTCGACTCATTCGTCGGCTTCATCGGAAAAACGTGCGGAATAGGTCGTCGGCTTCGTGTCAAAGACGATCTACGTCGAGGTTGCACTAGTTCAAGCTCCGACTTCACAAAGTTGTGAAACTTGTGAAGAGAACACCCAAAACAACTTGGCAAGAGGTAGAGGGTGAAGAAATAGGAGATGGGTTCACTTTAGATTTGGAATTCTCTCACTAGAACTCAAGTTGCCATTGATGGCATCTAAGTTTTTCTTTTGAAGATGAAGAAGAAGAAGAGCTAGAATTATGATAAGTTATTTAAAATGAAAAGAAAAATCTATACTTATCATAATTCTAACTAAGGTTAAGTGTAGAGAATCAACCATGGTTATTTGGAGAGTTAGGGTTAAGCTAGTGGACAAGAATGGTTGCATAAAGTCAAGGCTTCATGAAGCTTCAACATAAAACAAGAAATGCCACCATTCTCCACTTAAGCTTTATCCAAATAAATGAATAAACAATTAAATGAATAAATGCATAATTAAAACCCTAATCTCAAGTTAACTATGGTTTAATTCCATACACTTAACCATATGATCAAGTATCATCAAACATGATACTTATATGTGCACAAAAGTATATCACATATACAATGTGTAAATCAAGTGAGAAAAATCCGTTAAAAGTGAACCAATACTAGTTGATGCAAAGTAATATATCAAATATATAATTATACATTAAATCATTAAATCAACACTTGATTCAATGATCCGGTCATGTCGCACATAACCGACTAGTATTCAATGCATCGATTTATCGAATCAATGATTCGATAACTAGGTCATATCTCATACAACCAATCGAAACATTAATCGCGAGAATAAAATACGGTATCACATACACGCATTATTCTCGGTCCCGCACATATCTCATATGCACTCCTATTTCGTTTCGCTTGAGCTAGGAAACCTCTGTGTAGGACTCTAAAGACTCGTCAATACGCCGGTAGCAGATGATGATCATATCAAGCACCCACAAGCCGCAAGCGGTCTGCTAAACGTAACGGCCACCCGGGTATTGAGCGATCAGAAGATCGACGAGCTAGCCCGCTCACACTCCTGCGAATCCGACCAGTAACACTTACCGTACAGTCCGGTCTCTTCGTCTGATATGTCGCATATCAAGTCTAGGGGTGGTATACGTCAGACCCCAATAACCGATAAGTCGTGCCGGTGTGAGGCTCATAACGGGTCGAGAAACTACTGGTAACACTTACCAGCAAATCTCTGATCAGCCCTGCCCAGGGACTTCCCTGCTACGGCCAATCGAGCACTGCGCAACATCAACCCCCAATACCGGGAGAGACGAAACCCCTCCTATCGCTCATTGCCTCCATGTGACTCAGGACTGTGCCCAAAGACCACCGTTTTGCATGCCCTCATGGACGTGGTAAGGTGGAGATCAAAGCACAGTGGGAATCACACAAGACTCTATGATGATCTCGGGTCTACAGACTAACCTGTACAAGTGTCACCTGAGAACTGCCATCTGACGTGAGGTATAATACCATCTGGGAGTTTTCGGCGAGTCCGTCCAGTGTACCCAGTCTCCACTGAGCACCCGTACACCATCTCTGATGTCAAACACCAATGGATATGGGATCATCCATCGCCCATCATATGGGTCGAGAAGTGTATACGCTAGTCTACACTGGTATATCGATGCCCCGTCTCGATACACCCACGACTAGGGACCTTGAAGGATGTACTTATGGACTACCATGTCCCTACTAGTATGATCCGCATCATAGTCCAGGTAGTCAAGTACACATCCTAAGGGCTTTACCAACATGTAACTATAAGACAGTATAAAGAGACTAGTGTACATGTTAAGATAAAGAGTAACCAGATAGCATACTATCATATCGAGCAAGAAAGTCATCTCTATATATGTCCAAGCATCCAATATAATATACAACATCTGTACAATACTGGCCTCTAGGGCATACATACAACTAACAATCTCCCACTTGCACTAGGGCCAGCTGCTGTAGTATCTCATACCGAGCATCCCGAAGAGTCTCTCAAACTGTGTCTGGGGAATGGCCTTCGTGAGTGGATCCGCCGTATTGTTCTTCGTGTCAACTCTCCTGACCTCGATCTCCCGGCGATCAACTATCTCCCGGATCAGGTGATACCGCCTCAGAATATGCCTGGACCGCTGATGGGACCTGGGTTCCTTGGCCAAAGCCACCGCTCCATTGTTATCGCAATACAAAGGTATTGGACACTCAATGGATGGAACCACTCCAAGTTCAGTAATGAACTTCTTGATCCAGACAGCCTCTTTGGCAGCATCGTTGGCAGCGATGTATTCAGCCTCCATCGTCGAGTCTGCCACGGTTTCCTGCTTGGAACTCTTCCAGCTAACCGCCCCTCCGTAAAGGGTAAAGACAAACCCCGACTGCGACTTAGAGTCGTCCTTATCACTCTGGAAGCTCGAATCGGTAAAGGACTCCACTTGGAGCTCTCCGTTACCATACACCAAGAACATATCTCTAGTCCTTCGCAAGTACTTGAGAATGCTCTTCACAGCTGTCCAGTGACTCTCTCCAGGATCAGCTTGATACCTGCTCACTACACTTAGTGAGTATGCTACATCGGGTCTGGTACATAGCATCGCATACATGATAGAGCCTACTGCCGAAGCATAGGGTATCCCTTGCATGCGAGCTCTCTCCAAATCAGTCTTGGGAGACATCTCTTTGGAGAGAGTGACTCCAGAGATCGTGGGCAAGTTCCCACGCTTGGACTCTTCCATACTAAACCTCTTTAGTATGGTGTCAATGTACCTGGATTGGGACAATCCCAAAATCCTTTTGGATCTATCTCTATAGATCCTAATTCCCAATATGCAGGAGGCATCACCAAGATCTTTCATTGAGAATCTTTGTGATAAGAAGAGCTTGACCGCTTGCAGCATAGGAATATCATTTCCTATCAAGAGTATGTCGTCCACGTACAATACGAGGAAGACAACCTTACTCTCTGCCACCTTCTTGTAGATACAAGGTTCATCTGGATTTTTGACGAAATCAAACTCTTTGATAACGACATCAAAGCAGATGTTCCAACTCCGCGATACTTGCTTTAATGCATAAATGGATTTAAGCAGCTTGCACACCTTCCCGCTGCTCCCACTGTCTACGAAGCCCTCTGGCTGAGTCATGTACACGCACTCTTCTAAATCACTATTTAGAAAGGCGGTCTTAACATCCATTTGCCAGATTTCGTAGTCATGAAAGGCAGCAATGGCAAGCATGATCCGGATGGATTTAAGCATAGCCACTGGAGAAAAGGTTTCGTCATAGTCCACACCTGGTCTTTGACGAAAACCCTTTGCTACAAGTCTAGCTTTGAAAGTCTCCACTTTCCCATCTACACCAAGTTTCTTCTTGAAGATCCACTTGCTCCCAATGGGTTTTACCCCTTCAGGAGCAACTTCCAAAGTCCATACTTTGTTGGTGTACATGGATTCCATCTCGGACCGCATAGCATCCAGCCATTTCACTGAGTCCCTACTCGTGATGGCCTGCTCGAAGCTAGTTGGGTCATCATCCTCCATGATGCAATCCTCACTCCCACCATCCATGAGAAAACCGTAGTATCTCTCAGGTTGGCGAGGAACCCTACTAGATCGGCGGAGTGGCTGAGGTTCATTGGGAGCTACTGAATCCTCTGGTTCCACTAAATCTTCTGTTGTGTTTTGTCCAGCTGGAACCTCTTCCAGTTCTACCTCAGAGCCACTAATCTCTTTTGCAAGAAATTCCTTTTCTAAAAAGGTGGCATGTTGAGCAACAAATACTCTTTGTTCCTCACTGTGGTAGAAGATATACCCTCGCGAATGTTTGGGATATCCAACAAATTTACACAAAACAGACCTTGCCTCGAGTTTGTCCGGTTTTTGTCTTTTGACATAGGCCGGACAACCCCATATCTTCATAAAATTAAGATATGGTCTCTTCCCTTCCCATATCTCATATGGTGTGGTAGGCACAGATTTGGTGGGAACCCTGTTCAGTAGATATGCTGCTGTTTCCAGTGCATATCCCCAGAAGGAAACAGGTAACTCAGCTACACTCATCATAGAGCGCACCATATCTAATAGGGTGCGGTTTCTCCGCTCCGATACACCGTTGTGCTGTGGTGTATATGGAGGAGTTAGCTGAGAGAGAATCCCATTCTCTTTTAGGAAGTCCAGGAATTCAATGCTTAAGTATTCTCCTCCTCGATCAGATCGTAGGATTTTAATACTTTTTCCGGTTTGGTTCTCAACTTCTTGTTTATATTCCCTAAATTTCTCAAAAGCTTCTGATTTGTGTTTCATCAGGAACACATATCCGAATCTAGAGAGATCGTCAGTGAATATAATGAAGTATGAAGAACCATCCCTGGCATGTGTAGACATGGGACCGCATACATCACTATGTATAAGTCCCAAGAGTTCGGTAACTCTTTCTCCGTGTCCCGTAAACGGAGTTTTGGTCATCTTGCCTTTGAGACATGACTGGCAAGTGTCATAAGATGAAAATTCAAACGGATTTAAATATCCATCCTTATGCAACTTAGCCAGTCGTGTCGCATTGATGTGACCCAGTCTACAATGCCACAAGAAGGATTCATTGAGTTCAGAACTCTTCCTCTTGTGTGTGTTTGTTATGCTCAGAACTGTTGATTGATTTAGAACATAAATGCCATTGCATAACGTGCCTGATCCAACCAACTTTTGATTACGGAAAATGTTCATAACATTGTCCTGTAATACAAAATTATATCCTTCTTTGCTTAATAAAGAAACCGATATAATGTTGCATATCAGGTTCGGCATGTAATAGCATTCGTTCAGAACCAATGTATTACCAGTTGGTAATACAAGGTGATATTCCCTGACAGTCTTAGCTGCAACAATTGCACCATTTCCAACTCTAATGTCTTTATCACCTTCTCCAAGTTCTCTACCTTTCCTAAGCCCATGTAACTGATTACATATATGGGATCCTGACCCGGTATCTAATACCCAGGACGTAGAGCAAATGGAGAAACAGTTCTCAGTAACGAACACACCCGAAGAAAATGCATCAACATATACTTTCTTCATTCGGGTGGCATGGGAATCCTGGTATTCCCCTATATCCTGTTCAGTCCTATAACTCTTATAGGTAAGAACGGAACCAACGTTCCCCAGCACAGTATAACATGCGGGTTCGGTCAATACATCCATATTATTATCTTTATTAAGGCATGAAATGGTCGCTACCTGGAGAGAGAGAGAAGAAAACACTTTAGCGTAAGCTCGTGCAAGACCAGATTGGTTATTATCTTATCTAATCAGGATGGCTCCCACTGCTTTTTATCAAATCTTCCTTCAAACCCTAAAAGGAAAGACTAGCCGGGATTAATTACACACTACAAGTTCGCCAATCTTTCAGCAAGGCCAGTATCGGTACTTTGAGGGAGGTCCCCCGTGCTTTCGCACGAACCTAATTACTGTAAACCTCGTTTTCCCAGAGGCGTAACCTCGTTAACACCTTTCTAGACACCTACTTGATCGGCTAATTGTAATGTGTAAAACTCTCCCAGGAGTAACTCTTACTCGCAGTGGGTATCGGGATCCAACTATCTCATAGAAGGTATGCAATCTCATTGCAAATTTCAACACTTGAAATTCCCGATAATATTTTGCCACAAGCATCCTATGACCTTGACGGAGGTCAACAAACCACAGGATGCAAGTCAAGTTCAACCCGTCATTTCTTGATTGAATCAAACCCACCCGCACGACCCTTGACGGAGGTCAACAAGGTCGTACGACTACCCTAATCCAATCTGCATCATATGCATAAGCAGACAAATACTAGTTAGCTACCGCACACTACGCCTTGACGGAGGTCAACAAACGTAGCACGAATACTAAGTAAGATCTATCTGAAATGACGGAGGGCTACGCCAGGTTTTTCTGAAAACCATGAGCGTAATGAACTTGATATCGTTGTAGAATCAAATGAAGTTTTAAAATGGAGTGATTTTGAGGCTTTTCTAGTTTTGCTAAAGGGGTCACTCCCGGTGAAGGGATCGTCGGCCCTTTCCTCGTCGAATGAGGTGCGGGATATATCATATATATCACTGTGCAAAGCAAAAACCCAAAAGCAGTCAAAAGCAAACCGAGTGTGTAGCATCTGCCAGTTATTGCTAAAGGAGTCACTCCCGGTGAAGGGATCTCGGTCCTTTCCTCATCGAATAAGGTGCAGGGTATATCATATATACCGCTGTGCAAAGCAAGAACTGTAGCTACCTGTTTTATTTTAAAATTCGATTCCACAACATCTTAGGTTTCTTATCTTTCATTAATCACATTAATGAAGTCCCATCATTTAAATACCTAAACATCACAGATAGATATGACGTACACTTATGCCATCCGCATTCGCCTCGATGTCCCCTCGTGCACCGTTAGGTTAGGTAACTAACGACAGAGTAGGGCAGGGCTAGCGCGGGTGTAAAACATAAGTAACGTCTATATAATATATCATATATACTATATACTATATCCATCACAGAAACACATCACAGATATCGCAGCAGAATAAACATATGAAATATTGGATATACTAGGACGTCCGTGTTTTCAATACGAGCCAGTATAAAACACGGATTCCACGGTCGTGATGAATAGCCAATCCCACACCCCTAGACCCCTACGAGAGCGGCAAGCAACACTGCCAATTCTAGGGTTAGGAGACCCGGACTCGACTCCTCGAGTTGGTCTCCCACTGGACCCCAGAACCCGGTTACTCGTGCTCCCCTCCTTGGGTCTATCCTAATGCGGAAAAGTAAATAATATACAAAGGGTGACAACTTCCGCTACCTGGAAGTGCCCCAAATAAAAGAATATTACATACAAGTTTTTACATGAATGAAAATGTAAAACACTCATCTCACATAAAAAAAACCCGGCTATTCGAACACGACGATCCAATATAACATATCCAGCAACACATAACATCACATGTCATCAACGTAAGTAAGTATGCATACCCCAATTGTCGTTGACGTATAGCAACGAAACCGGCGATATGAACATACTACACTTACGGTCACAGAAAAGAAAGTGTAAAACTACAACAGTTGGAATCCGCAACCTCTTTAGACATCACATGCCTAACAGTTACAAACCCCGCATTTTAGTCTCATTATCGAAAACTCTTTTCAATATCGTATGGGACTAAACTGCTAGATTTATAACATTCATCCAGTTATCTCATAACTGTTTGTGAATTCCAATTATTGTATCCAATTCCGGATAAATAGAATATATTAAACTTTCCGATCGAACATTCGAACACCCAAGTTTTCCCGACACCGATCAACACATGAAATAGGTTCAAAAACATTCACTTCATGCCTCAGTACCAACGGTCCAGCCGTAGAAGGGTCAAGCCAACGCCTCACATGTGGCACGCCGTACTGCCCTAAACCCGAAGGTTCAAAGGGCAGTTCAAGACGGTCACATAATCGAGTTAAGGTTTGTTGTCTTCTAGAGGGACCATCACGTTACTTGCACTACTTCGAACGTCTTTTAACCACAGAAAAATCCAACACTTGGAATTTTTCCGGCAGGGGAAAAGTTGGGTATTTGTATCTGGTCAAACATTTTAACATATTCTACAGTTATCTGGAAATCCACTTAGACAAAAATTTGATAACCCGATTGAATAAACGAATCCCCAAAGCAACCCCAAAATATTCTTCTGTGGAGTCACAATAAAAATACCCAGAAAATATAATATACAAATATATGAATTACTGTGAATTAAAAATTAAACAAGGGAACAGTACGGCCGCGGAACCGCCGCGCATGCATAGCTCGTGCCGCGGTTCCGCGGTGGAAAAGTCGAATCAGGCCCTCGTATTTCACAGTATTTCATATAACACCCTGCATGATTTTCTGCATATTTTTAATTGACAAAAATCCAAAATTTCGGAAAATTTCCAGAGAGCACCTTGGAAATTAGGGTTTCGGGACAATCGGGTTTCAAACGTCGTCTAGACTTCGCCTAAGGCTCTAGCTAGGCTCTGATACCAATGAAAGCTTCCTAGGCACCCTATAGAGGTCTCACAAGGCATCGAACATGCCATTTTACAAAAATTATGGTGCCGAGAAACCCTAACACGGATCTTAGACTAGAATTCTAGGCGAAAAACTAAACTAGTTAGCAAATTAACTAAAAGTCGGAAGCTACAACCTTTGTAGATCCGGATTTCCACCTCCTTAGCTCCACGTGGTCATGCCCTCGCTGTCCATCATGAATCCTCGACTCATTCGTCGGCTTCATCGGAAAAACGTGCGGAATAGATCGTCGGCTTCGTGTCAAAGACGATCTACGTCGAGGTTGCACTAGTTCAAGCTCCGACTTCACAAAGTTGTGAAACTTGTGAAGAGAACACCCAAAACAACTTGGCAAGAGGTAGAGGGTGAAGAAATAGGAGATGGGTTCACTTTAGATTTGGAATTCACTCACTAGAACTCAAGTTGCCATTGATGGCATCTAAGTTTTTCTTTTGAAGATGAAGAAGAAGAAGAGCTAGAATTATGATAAGTTATTTAAAATGAAAAGAAAAATCTATACTTATCATAATTCTAACTAAGGTTAAGTGTAGAGAATCAACCATGGTTATTTGGAGAGTTAGGGTTAAGCTAGTGGACAAGAATGGTTGCATAAAGTCAAGGCTTCATGAAGCTTCAACATAAAACAAGAAATGCCACCATTCTCCACTTAAGCTTTATCCAAATAAATGAATAAACAATTAAATGAATAAATGCATAATTAAAACCCTAATCTCAAGTTAACTATGGTTTAATTCCATACACTTAACCATATGATCAAGTATCATCAAACATGATACTTATATGTGCACAAAAGTATATCACATATACAATGTGTAAATCAAGTGAGAAAAATCCGTTAAAAGTGAACCAATACTAGTTGATGCAAAGTAATATATCAAATATATAATTATACATTAAATCATTAAATCAACACTTGATTCAATGATCCGGTCATGTCGCACATAACCGACTAGTATTCAATGCATCGATTTATCGAATCAATGATTCGATAACTAGGTCATATCTCATACAACCAATCGAAACATTAATCGCGAGAATAAAATACGGTATCACATACACGCATTATTCTCGGTCCCGCACATATCTCATATGCACTCCTATTTCGTTTCGCTTGAGCTAGGAAACCTCTGTGTAGGACTCTAAAGACTCGTCAATACGCCGGTAGCAGATGATGATCATATCAAGCACCCACAAGCCGCAAGCGGTCTGCTAAACGTAACGGCCACCCGGGTATTGAGCGATCAGAAAATCGACGAGCTAGCCCGCTCACACTCCTGCGAATCCGACCAGTAACACTTACCGTACAGTCCGGTCTCTTCGTCTGATATGTCGCATATCAAGTCTAGGGGTGGTATACGTCAGACCCCAATAACCGATAAGTCGTGCCGATGTGAGGCTCATAACGGGTCGAGAAACTACTGGTAACACTTACTGTAGGGTGTTTTTCCTCACCCCATTGAGATGGGAATACGCGCGCGCTTGTCCGGGGTACTACAGATTCCCCCTGCCTGGGGTAGGCCGGGGTTTATTGATTGTGGGGATCCGAATCTCCGGCAACCGCGGACTAAGCTGCCGTTAATTACCCCTCGCATTTGGAGCGAAGGAACCTCCGATTAACGGGTTAAACTGGTCATGCGAACTCAATGTGCAGTATCGTGTTTTGAAAGGGTTTTAGAAATATCGGGGGCCCCGCAGAGTTTTTACGGGGGTCCCGGTACCCGGATAGCGGGCTGGGGGTCAAGGGGGCTAGCAGCCCCCTTGCGGGGTGCGGTGCAGCGCCCCGTTAGAAATTTTTTCTAACGGAAGACAGTGTCGTGGAGTCTGTGTATGTTTTCCTCCCCCCCCCCCCTTTTTTTTTTTTAAAAGTGGAGCTTAATTTCAAAAGGGATTTTATTGTGGAGTTAAACTCCAAAGAATTTTAAATGGAGTTAAACTCCTAAAAGAATTTTATGCGGAATTAAATTCCTAAAATAGAACTTTATTGTGGAGTTAAACTCCAAAGAATATATATATGTATATATTTTAAAAAGGTTTAAACTCCAGAAGGGATTTTGTTGGGGAGTGCACGTAAAACGAGGGGAGAAGGAAACAAAATGGCGCCTAAAGGACGCTCGCACGGCAGGTGGGCGCCTTAATACCCGGGGTCACGTGCGCGCAAGTGACCGATGGGCGCCTTGGCGCCCCGGGGTTACGTGGGCACACGTGACCGATGGGCGCCTTGGCGCCCCAGGGGTCACGTGTGCACACGTGACCGATGGGCGCCTTGGCGCCCCAAGGGTCACGTGCGCACACGTGACCGATGGGCGCCTTAGCGCCCCGGGGTCACGTGGGCACACGTGACCGCGGGAAAGACCCGCGGAAAGGGGAGCCTAGCCCCTAGGCTGGGGAGTTGAACTCCCAAGGGAACTTTTGGAGTTGAACTCCCAACAGAAACAAAATTATGGAGTTAAACTCCAACAGAAATTAATTTATGGAGTTAAACTCCAGCAACTTTAGAAAGGAGTTAAACTCCTGGGGATTTATTGCTCTTCTTTTTGAGCCTTGGGTCTGCCCAAAGTTAGATTTTTGGAGATGGGCCTCCTTCTTCTTGCTCTTGACCGGCGGGATCTTGGAGAAAAGGGGATGAGTCTTAAAAGCCTCCCCTTTTTGAGATCTGATTGGAGATCCGAGCTCCCCTTCGTAGGTTTTGTGGTGGAAATCTACTTATTTTTAGAAAAGGAAGAGTTAAACTCTTGATTTAATTCAAAAAAAAAGAAGGTTTTTAGAACCTTGAGGAATGGGGAAGAGATCTCAGATCTAGAAAATTCTTGGAGAGAGAAAAAGTTGTGAGATATTTTCATTATCTTTGCCTTTATAGGCTATACATTTTACACATAGCCCCTTGGGCTTCACAAAATGGCATTTTGCCTATCCCATGGCTCCTGTGCCATTTCTTTTTGCACATAAGCCATGGGCTTTACAAAAATTTGGCTTTATGCCTATTTTTCTTACATTTATCCAAAAATAAAATAAATACAACAAAATTGTTTATTACAAAATTTTTATCTTGGCGTGGGGGGAGGCCGGCCGCTTCATGTTCGGGCTCGACCCGGGCATGGGCCCACTCGGTCTGGGTTTGGGTCCACTTGGCTTGGGGTTGACTTGGATTTTGACTTGGTCAACCGGGGTGTAAATTTTTACCCCAACAAATTGCCCTCCATCAATAAATGCACACCACACATGTGGGTCGTGTGCATGAAATTGATGGATCTTCTTTCACGTGGAGGCGACTTGATTTGGTTCCCGCTTTTTGGGAAGCTGGCACTGCCCTTTTTACGACATGGACGGTCATTGCTTGACATGTCTCCGAGACGGAGTGTCCGTGATAGACGTTTTCCCTGGCCCGGAGTTATCTGGTTCCCGCTTTGTAGGAATCATGCGCTGCCCTTTTTGCGACTTGGACGGTCAGTGCTGCCCTTTTTGCGACTTGGACGGTCGATGCTGCCATTTTTGCGACGTGGACGGTCGATGCTGCCCTTTTAGCGACTTGGACGATCGGTGCTGCCCTTTTAGCGACGTGGACGGTCGGTGCTGCCCTTTTAGCGACGTGGACGGTCGATGCTGCCCTTTTTGCGACGTGGACGGTCGGAGCTGCCCTTTTAGCGACGTGGACGGTCGGAGCTGCCCTTTTAGCGACTTGGACGGTCGATACTGCCCTTTTTGCGACGTGGACGGTCGGAGCTGCCATTTTAGCGACGTGGACGGTCGGTTCTGCCCTTTTTACGACTTGGACGGTCGGTGCTGCCCTTTTAGCGACGTGGACGGTCGGTGCTGCCCTTTTAGCGACTTGGACGGTCGGTGCTGCCATTTTAGCGACGTGGACGGTCGATGCTGCCCTTTTAGCTACTTGGACGGTCGGTGCTGCCCTTTTAGCGACGTGGACGGTCGGTGCTGTCCTTTTAGCGACTTGGACGGTCGGTGCTTGATTTGACTTGCTCTGCTTCTTGCAGTGTCAGGGGTAGACTTGACTTGCTCCGCTTCTTGCGGTGTCGAGTGGAAGTTGACTTGTTGATTTTGATTTGGGTTGACATCAGCATCGCTATACTGGAATATGGTACCAGGAGCGAATCATCGTCTGTCATAGAGAGGATTTTAGGATTTTGGTTTTTGTTTGGCATCTGCATTGCTGCACTGGAATAATGCCAGGAGCAACTCATCATTTGCCCCGAGAGGATTTGGGAGAAATTGGGATTGTCTTACGCCCGTGGATTGTATACGGTTTTGCAGGATGTATGATCCAGACCGTAGGGCCAGAAACATTTCGGGACTTTGTCGGCGTCTGCATCGCTGCACTGGAACATGGTACCAGGAGCGACTCATCATTCGCCGTTGGGGTATGGGATTTGGAATTTGGTTGGCGTCTGCATCGCTGCACTGGAATATAGTACCAGGAGCGACTCATCATTCGCCCTTTGGGGACTTGGGATTTGAATTTTTTTTTTTGCATCAGCATTGCTGCACTGGAATAATGCCAGGAGCAACTCATCATTTGCCTTGGGAGGACTTGGGATTTGGGTTTTTGGTCGGCATCAGCACCGCTAACACTGAAGCGAAATGCCAGGAGCGACTCATCATTTGCCGTTGCCCGTTGGGGAACGATGGCTTAGGAGACAGGTTTGGGTCCCTATCACCTAAGGCTTTTCAATTTTATGGGCCGTGAGGGTCCCATAAAAGCATTTTCTCCCTACGAGTCGTAAGGATCCCGCAGGTGTATTTTCTCCTTGGGAATCGTGAGGATTCCTAAGTGTGTTGCTCCTTTGTGAGTCGTAAGGATCTCACGCAGGGGGTTTCTCCCCACAAGGTCGAGAGGACTTTGCGAGTGTATTTCATCTCTTTTCACGAGTTTGCGCCCTTTCGGGTTTTCACAGACTCGCCGGTAGTCCTGCTGTTTTTACTCACGGAGCCCTTTCGGGTTTTCATCCGTGCCCATTTTGCTTGTGGACATACCGTTTTTGTTTTTTTGTTTTTTTTTTGCGCCGCTGGTGGGACTTTAAAGTAGTCTCACCGGCAGGATTTGGGAGAAAAGGGGTCATTTACGCCCGTGGATTGTATACGGTTTTGCAGGATGTATGATCCAGACCGTAGGGCTGATGTGCTCAATTCGCCTGCGACTTGGAGCATTCACACGTAGTATTTCTTGAGATATCGGCCATTGATGGGTGGCATGGGCCTTTCTCCCTCGGCGCTTATTAGTTGGTAGGCTCCTCCGTCAAACACTTTCTCGATGACGTATGGTCCTTCCCAGTTCGGCTCGAATTTTCCCTTGGCATGTCGATTGGAGATGATCGGTCTTTTGAGGACCAACACCAATTCACCTTTCTTGAAAGCGCGGAGACGAGTTATCTTGTCATAGGCCCGTGACATTTGGGCTCGGTATAGCTCTAGATTTTGCTGCACCGCGAGCCTCTTTTCTTCGAGGGCATCGAGTTCTTCAAGTCGAAGGAGCACGTTTTCCTCTTCTGTCAACTCATGCTGAACGGCCATTCTTAAGCTTGGAACTTCGACTTCGAGGGGGAGGACCGCCTCCACTCCGAAGAGCAATGAGTATGGAGTGGACTGAGTTGGAGTACGGTGCGTGGTACGATATGCCCACAATGCCTCGTGAAGCTTGAGATTCCAGTCCCTCTTGTTGGCTGAAGCATTTTTCCTCAGGAGCTTGCATAGAGTCTTATTGAAGGCTTCGGCAAGCCCATTGGCTCTTGGATTATAGATGGAGGAATATCTCCAGTCTATCTTGTGCTGAGTAGCGAACCTTGAGACATTGAAGCTCTTGAAAGAAGGCCCGTTGTCAAAAATGATTCTTCTTGGTGTACCGAAGCGGTATAGAATATTATGCTGGAAAAATGTCAGAATATCTTTTGTCTTGACTTCTTTTAGCGGGACAGCTTCAGCCCATCTGGAGAAGTAGTCTGTCGCAGCCAGTATGAACCGGTGGCCTTTGGATGACGGAGGATCAATTGGGCCAACAATGTCGGTGCCCCAGACTTCGAAGGGCCATGACGCCACCGTAGGATGCAACGGATTGGGATGCTTGTGAATGAAATCACCATGGATTTGGCAGATCTGACATTTCTTTGCATGCTCTCCGCAATCCCGTATCATGGTGGGCCAGTAATACCCAAGCCGTTTGATTTGAAGTCGCATCTTGGGGCCAGATTGGTGAGCACCGCAAACGCCCGAGTGAACATCTTTCATGACCTTTTGGGCTTCGGCCGATGACAGGCACCTGAGCCAGAGTTGGTCATATGACCTGCGGTATAACGTGTCATTTACAAACACGTATCGGAGAGCTCTTTTCTTCAGCTGAATCCTCGTGGATTTTTCTTCGGGCAGCTTGTCGTATCGGAGGTACTCTATGAAGGGTTCTCTCCAATCGGGCTCGTCTTGGATGATCGAAGCTTCTTCGGCAGGACTGCTCTCCTGTTCCGCGCTTTCCTCTTCTCGTAGAGAGACTGGGGGTAGAATTTGTCGGCTCCTGACTGTGATCAGAATTTCGTCCAAGTCAGGATCAGCCAGCTCCTTGGTTAGGCGAGCGAGTATGTCGGCTTTTCCGTTCAATGCTCTAAGGACTCTTGTCAGTTCAATGTGAGTGAACCGTTTCATGAGTTCCACCACCCGGCTTCTGTACCGAGCTAACTCGTGTTTGTATATCTTATAGGTGCCGCTCACTTGGTTGACGACAAGCTGGGAGTCACCGTAAACCCGTAGCCGAAGGATTTCCATTTCTATGGCGAGCTCCAAACCAGCTATCAGAGCTTCATACTCAGCTTCATTGTTTGTCCGAGGCTCGGTGAGAGCGAAAGAACGCCGTAAGGTTCCCATTGATGGTGTGATAAACACCAATCCTATCCCTGCTTTTATCTCCGGGACGTTTGATCTGCCGGAGCTCCTTATTGATGAGGCCCCATCGAAGTAGAGCTCCCAATATGGCTCGTCTTCCTCGAGGTGCAGCACTTGTTCATCGGGTAACTCACAATTTAGCGGCGACCCTTCTGGTATGGGATGAGCAGCGAGAAAGTCTGCAAGAGCTTGCCCTTTTACTGCTCTCTGAGGAGTATAAACTATGTCAAACTCAAGTAGCATGACAGCCCATCTTGCCATTCTGCCGGCTAGGCTCGCCTTAGTCATCAAGTGTTTGAGCGGGTCGACCTTGGAGATTAGCATAACCCGATGAGCGAGCAAATAGTGCCTCAGCTTCTTCACAGCAAATATTAGAGCCAGGCATTGCTTTTCGATTGGGGAATAGTTGTGTTCCGTCCCGACTAGAGTTCGACTGAGGTAGTAGAGGGCATTTTCTTTTCCCTCCTCGTTATTTTGGGCAAGGAGCGCACCGAGTGACTCGTCCAGCGCGGCAGTGTAGAGAATCAGCGGTTTATTTGGAATGGGAGCGGCCAGCACTGGAGGGTGCAACAAGTATTGTTTGATGCTTTCGAACGCTACTTGACATTCGGCATCCCAGATAAAAGGAGCTCCTTTCTTCATGAGCTTTGAGAAGGGCCTACATCTCCCCGACAAATTTGAGATAAACCTCCGTATATAAGCAAGCTTTCCTTGGAAAGATCTCAGCTGCGTCAGACTCTTTGGAAGGGGCATCTCCATGATGGCCTTTATCTTTGATGGGTCAATTTCGATCCCTCGATGCCGGACTATAAAACCCAGGAATTTTCCCGATGACACGCCAAAAGCACACTTCAGAGGATTCATCTTCAGATCGTATTCCCTCAGTCTAGTGAGAACGGTCCTAAGATCTTGGATGTGGTCGGCCTTGGCTTCAGTTTTGACGACCGGATCATCAACATAGCATTCGACGACTTTATGGATTAGGTCATCAAAGATATTAGTCATTGCCCTTTGATATGTAGCGCCCGCGTTCTTCAGCCCGAACGGCATCACTTTGTAGCAGTATATTCCGATCGGGGTTCGAAATGCTGTGTGCTTCTCATCCTCAGGCGACATCTTGATCTGATTGTATCCAGACGAGCCATCCATAAAGGTGAACAGCTCGTAATTTGAGGTGTCATCGACCATCATTTCCATGACCGGTAGCGGGAAGTCGTCTTTAGGACATGCCTTGTTGAGGTCCCTGAAATCGACACAAACACGGATCTGCCCATTTTTCTTCTTCACTGGGACTATGCATGCGATCCAATCCGCATATTTCTCTTCCCTGATGAAGCCGGCATCGATGAGCTTCTTAGTTTCCTCGATGACCTTTTCTTCTAGTTCCCTTCTCATTCTTCGAGGAGCTTGTTTGACTGGCTTAGCATCAGGAGATATAGCCAACTTATGTACGGCCACTTCAGGGGAAAGGCCAGGCATTTCCTTGTATGTCCACGCGAAGCAGTCAACGAACTCATGCAGCAGGGCAATTATCTGCGCTTTCATTTCCTCTGACAAGAGCGAGCTGATGTAGGTCGGCCTTGGATTATCGGGCGTTCCTAAGTCAATCTCGGTTAGCTCGTCAAAGGTTGCTTGTCCGCCATCTTCGAGCTCTTGAGGAGCTTCTTCTGGCTCGGCTATCTTGTCATCATCATTTGATCTTTCGCTGGCCTTACCAACATGGATCATGTAGCACGCCTTGGAATCAGGTTGAATGTAGCCTATGCCCCGTCTATCTGGAATTCGTCCATCGATGAGTGCTCGGACCTGGGGCGGATACCATAGCCCTTCATAAAACTTTGCTTAAGACTCCGTTTGGTACAACCGGCATCCGCACTTCTTAAAATATTCCCGCATCTCGGGCGCATAGTATCTGGGATTGAGGACGGCTCTTATGCCTCTCTCATAGGGAAGGCATGTGACAGAAAGATCGTCCGGGTGCACAACGGGGTTTGACCTGTAAAACAGGATGCCCTTCTGTCCATTTTTCCTCCCGGGCACGTAGAAAGTTTTCAGCTGGTCCACGGTAGAGACTGACAATGCATCAAGCTCTTTGCACATCCGTTCCGGCACCCTTGTGATGGCCAGGGACCCTTCTGCGACTTCGAAGGTCTCTCGTAGTTTCGCTTGCTGCATGGGGGTCCAATCTGCACAGCTGTTGCACGGCAGGTCCTCTTCTTCTGACTCTTCAGTGTCACTGCCGAGATGAGGGCGGACTTTGCTGCTAGATGGGCCTTCAGTAACAGATTCGTCCGTATCGCTGCCGAAACGAGGGCGAGTTTTACGGAAGGACGGGCTTCCAGCGTCGGACTCGTCAGTGTCGCTGCCGAAATGCGGGCGCACTTGGGCGTTTTTGCTTTTGAAAGTGACAGCCGGCGCAGATTTGCTTTTGAGTCTTGGGGCCGGTCTATCCTCAGTCAGTTGTGGCTTAGCATTTTGGTGGTTCATAAAGTACCGAGAATCTTCATAGCGGACTTCATGCACACCGAATGGCTGGATGTCTCCGTCAATGCGTTTTTCTTCGCCATTTTTAGTATACTTCATACATTGATGGAGAGTTGACGGAATGATGCCGTAATCATGGAGCCACGGCCGCCCCAAGAGAATCTTATAAGACGTGTCTGCGTCGATCACGTATATCTTAGCTTCAGTTTGCAGATCCCCGAATTTGATTGGCAAAGCTATAGACCCTAGAACTTGCTGGCAATTTTGGTTGAAGCCTTGAATGACAATCCTTTCTCTTGACAGGTGTCGGACGTCCATTGACAAACTCTTCAGAGTTCGCAAGTTCATGATGTTCACTGAGGACCCTGGATCAATCAATATGCGATTAATTCGATCTCCGTCGCTGTACCCGGTCACGTAAAGCGGTCGATTGTGCTCAGCTGTTCCCAGTAGCAAGTCTTCATCCTTAAATGTGACTGCGGTGGCATGCAAAGCGTGCTGAGCTTCTTTCATATTAATTTCCGCGAAGTGAGCCTGATACCGCTCGGGGTTTTGTAGAGCGTGAATGAGAACATCTCTAAGCTCCTTAGATAGGACCAAGGCGTCGTAGATGCTCAGGAGCGACGGAAGCTTCCGGAGATATGCCAAGACATTATAGTCCACCGAGAAAGGACTTATGTTTTCATCGGCCAGTTCTCTGCCGTCTTCTTCATTAGCGACTTGTTTTTCCTTTCCTTTTGGGGCGTTGCCCTGATTTGGCGGTAGAGCCCTGCCGCTTCTGAGTTGGATTTGATTGGTCGTTGTGGCGAGCTCTTCGTCCTCTTCGGGAAAACAAAGCTCCTCTTCCGAGTCGCTACCAAGATGGATGGCGTAGCAGGTCACTACTGGGATCTCTTCATTGGAGTCTTCTTCTAACTCCTCCAGAATTTCAGCCGCTTGTACAGGGAAGAACTCATTCAATTGAATCAATGTTCTTTCCTTTTGTTCATATTCTTCAAGGGAATCGATATATTTTTGAATGGTCGATCTCCCTGCCGACTCTTTTTCGCGCCGAGCCGCACTTTTCTTCTTCTTGAGCTTCTTGGATTTTGAGCCTGATGGAGCCGCATTGGCAGCTGGGCTGGTAGGCCTCTTCTGTCCTTCCCATTCCATCCTGGGCTCTTTCTGAAGCATCTTTAGCATCTTCTTCGTCTTATTAGATATGTGTGTACTCCACGGAGGCCGCGATGAGTCGGTTTCGTTTGTCAGGGCAGCGGGTTCGGCTGTCTGCTCCCAGAAGGCTTCAGCTTCTGTCTATATAAAGTTGGCGGTTGCAACTTGATTGTTTACCAACACGCTTTTGGATAGCTCAATCTCTCCAGCTTTGTACTGCTTCTCGACCCAGTCCTTGAAGATATAGCAATCCTCGATCGCATGGCTCACTACTCGGTGGTACGGGCAATACAGGGGATTGTCGGTCATTTTTGCTTCTTGGGGTCTTTTTGACTCCGGCAATTGTAGGCCGTTGTTCAAGGCATCTTTAAATATCTTGCGGACCTTGTCCCTTCTGAAAGAGTAAACCTTGTTCTTTTTCTCCTCTAGGGTGGGCCCATCTCCTCCCAGCATTGGCTTTCGAGACCGGTTAGTTTTGGATTCGGACGCCCTTCGCTTTTCTTCATTGTCGGACGCATTGAAGACACTGGTACTACTGGAACTCCCGCTTCTACGGTTGTCGTCCCGCTTGCTTTTCCAAGTTTTGTCTCTCTGAGGATCCGACGGGGACTCCTGCTTCGAGCGTTCCAGCATTTGGACTTTCTTGGTTAGCTCCTGAAATGTCTTAAGGCCCGATGTACACAAGAATGGGACCATCCAATTGCTGAGGTTCCCGATGAGAAGGCTGACGGACTGGTCCTGCTCCAGCGGCGGTTCGCACTTGACCGTGAGATTACGCCATCGAGCGATAAAGTCGGTGTTGCTTTCATTCTTCCCCGGCTTGGTCCTCACAAGGTCGGCAATGGAGATTTTATCACTGACACTCATGAACCTTTGCCGGAACAGGGACTCCATTTGGGCAAAGGTAATGACGGACCCATCCGGTATACTCGCATACCAGTCGAAGGCGACGCCGGTCAGGCTGTTGACAAACTGACGAAGAAGGAGCGCATCATTGCCCCCTGTATTTCCGCACGATGCTTTGAAGTGGGCGACGTGCTGATTTGCATTCCCTGTTCCATCAAATCTTCCGAACTTAGGAATGACGTAGCCGCTTGGGAACTCAATCAGATCGTACTGCGCGGGATATGGCCGCCCACTACTGCCGATTTCTTTCTGAGCTTCAGCTTCGGCCACCAATGTTTTAACCTTGCTGGTGACCAAATCCATTATCCGATCCTGTGTTAGAGGGATAGTGCTATCTGGGGCCAAGGCGTCCCCAGAAGCGGAGTGTGGCCGGCTTTCATGCGGCTCGACCAGTCTTGGTCCCAAAGGAACAGGCATTGGCTGCCTCGGATTGTCATCACCCGGCTGATTAGTAGCGGCTTGTGCTTGATTGGGAGGCGCTCGAGCAATTTGGGCCGTAAGCTGCATCACCACGTTCGTTAAGTCGTCAATCTTCGCATAGAGCTTGGCCATCTCTTTATCTTTGCTCCTGAGCTGTTTTCGAAGCTCTTGAAGCAGCTCTTGCTCCGCAGTCCTGGGGCGGAAAGTAGGCTCTTCCTCGCTGTCCGAGCTTGACTCTGCATGGATCGAGGGGTCTTTCTGCCTATCATCCTCATCGAGAGGGTTTTCTTCATCCAGCGGGGGCGGCTGTTCTTGGGCGGCGGCAACCACATTCAGGCTAGATTGGGCTTGGGATGTGGTGGCCCCATCCTTGCTTTTGCTGCGAAGGTTGTCGCTGGGGCGCCCGCCCGCCATATAGACCGTATGGATGGTATATCCGGCCGTCTTTCGGTCATTGGCGGCTGATTTCACGGATCGCTGTCTTGACCCCGTTGCTTCGGTAGCTGGTAGTCGATTGAAGGCGGCTGGCCTAACCAGCTCCTTGAATGGTGCTGGCGCTTCTTTTCTGGATTTGCCCCGTTGCTTTCGTGCGGCACAGAGCGCTTGGTAGACTCTTGAAGAGACAGTGTCATACTTTTTCTGTTGGGGCCGGGACACGTCTCTTTGTAGCACTGTTCGGACCGCTGTCTTCTTGATTCTGGCGGTCATGGCGTTTTTCTGAACCCACTTTAGAGTCTCGAAGGAATTGCTGATTCTTACGTCCGACTCAGCCGTCGTCGCGGGGCAACCCTGCACTTGGAACTTCACACGATTCCATTTGGCCGAAGCCTTGGCCCTCTTGTTGGCTCGATACCTGAGACGCTTCTGCCTTAACTTTTCTGTTCTAAGCACCTGGCAGACTTCGGCTCTTTGGGAAGACGCCGCAGACCGGGCGATGGAAGGCCTTGGAGATACGCTCGATTGTGCATTTGTTGGAGTCATCGCCTGAGTTCGTCCGCAACATTTGTTGTTGCCCTTTGTACCGAAGTTCTTGCCCCCAGCTGGAGCACCAGAGAATCGTTCAGATACCGTCTTAAGTTTCGGTTGTGGTGCCTTGGCGATCACGACATTCGGCCTCTTACCCCTTGAGACTAGCTTGGCCACCTGTTCCACCGGGATCTCCGCCAGATGAGCGCTTCCGGCAGGGTAGATGATGACGGAGCCAAACTGGCGGGGCGGTTCCTCCCACTGTCGACTGAGGCTTGCGGGGAGAACCACACGAGCGTTGATCTTGACCACGTACGGAATCGGGGTCGCGTCGTAAGCCGAATTCGTCTTGGGAGACATCGTCATTGAAAGTTGATTGCTGCACGAAAGAAAGAAATTATTTCAGTACAAACATCGGCGTATATGTTAAATGAGTTCGCATGAACGCTTAACCCAAGATATGGGAGGAGAGATTGGTCCCACCGGGCGTGCCAGAATCTGTAGGGTGTTTTTCCTCACCCCATTGAGATGGGAATACGCGCGCGCTTGTCCGGCGTACTACAGATTCCCCCTGCCTGGGGTAGGCCGGGGTTTATTGATTGTGGGGATCCGAATCTCCGGCAACCGCGGACTAAGCTGCCGTTAATTACCCCTCGCATTTGGAGCGAAGGAACCTCCGATTAACGGGTTAAACTGGTCATGCGAACTCAATGTGCAGTATCGTGTTTTGAAAGGGTTTTAGAAATATCGGGGGCCCCGCAGAGTTTTTACGGGGGTCCCGGTACCCGGATAGCGGGCTGGGGGTCAAGGGGGCTAGCAGCCCCCTTGCGGGGTGCGGGGCAGCGCCCCGTTAGAAATTTTTTCTAACGGAAGACAGTGTCGTGGAGTCTGTGTATGTTTTCCTCCCCCCCCCCTTTTTTTTTTAAAAGTGGAGCTTAATTTCAAAAGGGATTTTATTGTGGAGTTAAACTCCAAAGAATTTTAAATAGAGTTAAACTCCTAAAAGAATTTTATGCGGAATTAAATTCCTAAAATAGAACTTTATTGTGGAGTTAAACTCCAAAGAATATATATATGTATATATTTTAAAAAGGTTTAAACTCCAGAAGGGATTTTGTTGGGGAGTGCACGTAAAACGAGGGGAGAAGGAAACAAAATGGCGCCTAAAGGACGCTCGCACGGCAGGTGGGCGCCTTAATACCCGGGGTCACGTGCGCGCACGTGACCGATGGGCGCCTTGGCGCCCCGGGGTCACGTGCGCACACGTGACCGATGGGCGCCTTGGCGCCCCAGGGGTCACGTGCGCACACGTGACCGATGGGCGCCTTGGCGCCCCGGGGTCACGTGCGCACACGTGACCGCGGGAAAGACCCGCGGAAAGGGGAGCCTAGCTCCTAGGCTGGGGAGTTGAACTCCCAAGGGAACTTTTGGAGTTGAACTCCCAACAGAAACAAAATTATGGAGTTAAACTCCAACAGAAATTAATTTATGGAGTTAAACTCCAGCAACTTTAGAAAGGAGTTAAACTCCTGGGGATTTATTGCTCTTCTTTTTGAGCCTTGGGTCTGCCCAAAGTTAGATTTTTGGAGATGGGCCTCCTTCTTCTTGCTCTTGACCGGCGGGATCTTGGAGAAAAGGGGATGAGTCTTAAAAGTCTCCCCTTTTCGAGATCTGATTGGAGATCCGAGCTCCCCTTCGTAGGTTTTGTGGTGGAAATCTACTTATTTTTAGAAAAGGAAGAGTTAAACTCTTGATTTAATTCAAAAAAAAGAAGGTTTTTAGAACCTTGAGGAATGGGGAAGAGATCTCAGATCTAGAAAATTCTTGGAGAGAGAAAAAGTTGTGAGATATTTTCATTATCTTTGCCTTTATAGGCTATACATTTTACACATAGCCCCTTGGGCTTCACAAAATTGCATTTTGCCTATCCCATGGCTCCTGTGCCATTTCTTTTTGCACATAAGCCATGGGCTTTACAAAAATTTGGCTTTATGCCTATTTTTCTTATATTTATCCAAAAATAAAATAAATACAACAAAATTGTTTATTACAAAATTTTTATCTTGGCGTGGGGGGAGGCCGGCCGCTTCATGTTCGGGCTCGACCCGGGCATGGGCCCACTCGGTCTGGGTTTGGGTCCACTTGGCTTGGGGTTGACTTGGATTTTGACTTGGTCAACCGGGGTGTAAATTTTTACCCCAACACTTACCAGCAAATCTCTGATCAGCCATGACCAGGAACTTCCCTGCTACGGCCAATCGAGCACTGCGCAACATCAACCCCCAATACCGGGAGAGACGAAACCCCTCCTATCGCTCATTGCCTCCATGTGACTCGGGACTGTGCCCAAAGACCACCGTTTTGCACGCCCTCATGGACGTGGTAAGGTGGAGATCAAAGCACAGTGGGAATCACACAAGACTCTATGACGATCTCGGGTCTACAGACTAACCTGTACAAGTGTCACCTGAGAACTGCCATCTGACGTGAGGTATAATACCATCTGGGAGTTCTCGGCGAGTCCGTCCAGTGTACCCAGTCTCCACTGAGCACCCGTACACCATCTCTGATGTCAAACACCAATGGATATGGGATCATCCATCGCCCATCACATGGGTCGAGAAGCGTATACGCTAGTCTACACTGGTATATCGATGCCCCGTCTCGATACACCCACGACTAGGGACCTTGAAGGATATACCTATGGACTACCATGTCCCCACTAGTATGATCCGCATCATAGTCCAGGTAGTCAAGTACACATCCTAAGGGCTTTACCAACATGTAACTATAAGACAGTATAAAGAGACTAGTGTACATGTTAAGATAAAGAGTAACCAGATAGCATACTATCATATCGAGCAAGAAAGTCATCTCTATATATGTCCAAGCATCCAATATAATATACAACATCTGTACAATACTGGCCTCTAGGGCATACATACAACTAACAATCGTATAGTTGCATGCTATGCCTAGGTGTTATGCGATATCTATATAGCTGCATGCCATATCTGTGTAATTGTATTCGGGATGTAAACGGATCGGATATGGATCAAATATATGTGTAATCATATTCGTATCTGGCAGTCGTTGGCGGATGCAAATACGAATATAAATAATAAAAACCACCGTCCGTATTTGAAATTTTTTGAATGCGGATATTGATATACAATGAATACCATATGAATTGCATCTATATATAGTATAAAAAGTCGGATATTAAGTGAGATACGAACACTGAAGGAATATATGTGTTATCATATATATATCCGATTATCGTTGGCGGATATGAACGTGGATACGAATAATCATTAGATAGAAAATAAATATACATATTTGATAAAAAATCGATACGAATACGGATTCCATTTAGACTATCCGTATCCGTTTACTTCCCGCATGTGCATGCTATATCTTTTATTTAGATATAGCAATCAACCATACAGATAGCTGGTTGGAAAATTTGTAAAGGGTTTTTGTCTAGACCAGCCTAACCTAATTTTACAGGAGGTGTCAACAATGGACCCGGCGCGTCCCGATCAGATCGTATGGACCTTCGCCTTGTAATGAAGGGTCAAGGGGGGCTAGGGTTAGGGGATGTTGGGATCAATAAAGGGTTGGGACCAATCAAGGGTTGGGACGTCGGCGGCGGCGGCGGAGGAAACAACAACATCATCACCATCGCCACCACGGCCCCCTTCATCGCCTCCACCGCCCCCTTGAGGCCGCGAAAAATGGCGATGGAGGACAGCAATAACAGTAACAGTAACTACGCGCATTACAACCACAAGGATCCCTCCAACCGCTTCAGATGGACTGCCAGGTACACCTACTCACTCTCTCTCTCTCTCTCTCTCATCGTCGTCGTTGTGGTCTTCATCTCTCTCTATAGCAATCGCAATAGCAATCGCAATAGCATTATTATAGCATTATAGACAATTGAAAATGAAATACAACAACAGGGAGAGTTTCCAGTACATGTACGACGGAAGGCCATGGCACAAGGTGGTCGATTTCTATTCCCATTCTATCATCGTCGATCATCCTCTTTCTTCCCTCTTTCCTCCTCCTGCTGCTGCTGGCCATGAGGTAAGCTACCTACCTCTCTCTTTCGGCTTCTACTTCAATTTCTTCTTCTTCTTCCTCCAAATTGGGGGACAGCCATAATAAATAGATATTCTTATTCTTGTAATCTTGAAACCCATGCATGCAGGAGCAGCAGGATGTTTATGAAAACGTGGATGGTTTCGGAGAAGCATCTGGCGGCGGCAGCAGGAGATGGGAAAGAGCCACATTTAAGATACTCCTTTCATATCATGGCCCATCCTTCGACGGATGGCAGAAGCAGCCCGGTCTCAACACTGTTCAAGGGTACGTTACATCTCGACATTACTCGTTTGCAATCCATTCTTTTCTAGTACCTTTTTCCATTTTAAGCTCATACTTCAAACAGTGTATTGTTTCAAAATGAAGTTAATTAACAAATTGCATCATGATGACAGGCAGGTAATTAACGTCATGGCCTTTGGGCTGGCACAATGGCTTTTGGTTTTTGCAGACTAATTCAGAAGATTCTCGGAAGATTTGTTGATGATAGGAAAGCTCAGCAACTCCGGGACAAGTCCTTGCCCCTGGAAGGCTGTGCCTTTGTAGCTGGGCGTACTGATAAAGGGGTGACCGCTCTTCAACAAGTTTGTTCATTTTGTCAGTTGAAAAAATATAAATTTCTACCACGTCATTTCATCTAGTTTATAATTTTATTTTTATGCTTTACTTAGTTTTTGAGTTACATCACTTCTCATATTGTTGATGCTTCCTAGTTCCTAGTAAAAGCCCTGACGATTTATAGTTCAAGGATTCATACCTCACATCCCAAATGTTAATTAATCTTCTAAAACTTTGATGTGGTAGGAATTGCATGTAAAGGTCATCTATTAACTATAAAGTTTCTAAAAGCTGTGTTCTTTAGGGAACCGATCATCATATATAGGTGCAGGCTGTTGGACTTGTTATCAGATAAGGGTTATACTACGACACTCCTAGTCTGTACAAATGCCCATCCATTATGTCACAGAAAATTGAATGTTTATGCAAAAACAGCAACCTTAAAGTTCAGAGCTAAATAGGTAATTTGACATTCCTATTCTGCACAAATGCCCCTCCATTCTGTCACAAAAGGAAAAAGAAGAAGAAGAAAGACTGGATGTTCATGCAAAACAACAACCTTTTGTTTGAGTTTGACACGGTGGGCTTACACTTTAGAGGTTGCAACTATGAAGTAAACTTCCAGCATATGACACATATAAGAAATTAAGAAATCACAGAACTTCGGAGCTATTTAGGAAATTAGGCATCATATACTGGTGCATGTTGGGCTTTTTAATCAATTATCATATTGAGATTTTGCTTTGATGGGTTTTTCTATCTCGAAATCTTAATTAAAATGTGAGTTTATTAACTTATTTATTTTTATTAGTTTGGTGTTCAACTATCTATCTATCTGTAGCCATCTATATAATAAAGCTATATGAGATATTCCTTGGAATATTTCCCCCCCTTCTTTGGACATATATGACTACACAATTAATCCAGCCCTGTAATTTGCCCGCAAATAACAACTTGCACCTTGAATTATAACCTTGGGTTCCCTAAAAGTTACAATTTGCACCTTGAATTATGTGGGATCTCATACCACAGGCCCCATCCATTTATATAGGCAAACACATGTCCTTGCTAATGAGAGTAGCTGCTAAATGAATTTTCTTATACTTTCTCTTCTCATATTTTTGTGATATTACATTTCTATTGATTTAGACCTAGAGATTCCTTATAGATAACATTTATTTAATATTTAAATTTTACTAGCAAAACTTCAAAACTTATCAAACTCTCTTCTCCCCCTACTTTGTGAAATATTTTTGTCGTGGTGAGGAAAATGCCACCTATCTGGAGTACTTTTTATTTATTTAGGTTCTATATATTAAATACTGAAGTAGATATTTAGATTCTTATGAGATTACGTTCATATGGCATTTTTTGGAGTAGGGAAGTTTACTTGCTTTTACGAAAAAGGAAAAAAGAATACTTTATTTAGCATTTTCAATTTTGCTTGAATTTTTTTCACCACTTTTAAAAAAAACTTGTGGCATTCTTGTGAAATTTTGCGATAGTTTTAAGGTTTATTTGCCACCACGAAAGAAATGAAAATGTTATAAATATTTTCCTTGTGTTCTTTTGGTTAGGAAAAAACGAAAGCTAACCATGGTTTTTTTACCTTTTTGTATTTTTTTACTCTTTCAGTTTACTCCCTTTTCTGTAATTAGATCTGCTGTATCTGGCATGGGTTTGATTTGATGAGAAAAATGAAAACATTTGGATTTTCTTCTTCTTTTTCTGATAGACATGGTGCAAAAAATGGAAAGCTTTTTGGCAATTTTAGTCTCTTTTTTCTGGTTCAATTAGCCTACATCTTCTTTTATAATTTCACTTGCAACCCCCTTCTCTTCTCTTCTTCTCCAACATTTGTAAAACCTAAGAGAGAACTCATATTGGGCAAGCTTGGGAAGAATTCGATGGAGATTGCACTTCAATTTTTTTTAATGCTTTGTAATGGATTTATGGCAAATGGAATAATTCATATTGGGCAATCTTGGGAAGAATTCGATGGAGATTGCACTTCAAATTTTTTTTAATGCTTTGTAATGGATTTATGGCAAATGGAATGGGAAGGAAATTGAGAGGATGAGAGAAATTTTCTAGAAGAAAAATGACTTTTTTTGGATGAAACCATATCGGAAGAATTCTACTCACATTTAATTCTATAAAAGGCATTTTGGGAACACCTTGGATGGATAATTGGAATATTGAATAAATGAAAATGAGTAAATGAAGGACATTTTTGGAAGTGAGTTAAAATTGAGGGAACAAAGTGCAGGTTTTATAAAGCTAGAGTATTTTCAGCTGCTGGGGCAAAATTTAGAAGTATTCCCTGAGTTTAGCCTTTTTTTTCCATCTGAGATCAGCTTTTGCATAGTGAAAACTTCCGATGTTTTCCTCTTTTTATAAATTTTTTATTATTAGCAGAAGCCTCTGATTAGATTGATTTTTTATGTTTGTTTAAGAAGCATTTTTCGCATTGTGAGTAATCTTTACCGGTGGTTCAGTTGAAAAAAATTAAGTTAATCATATTAGCACAAATATTGCAGAAAGAAAACGGCTGCATAGTTTAGAAAGTTGCTTTAGCATTTACCAATACTGGCAAAAAGGTTAGGATGGATATTACTTATTATATTCATAAAATGTATTTAAAACAGAAGTAAAAATTTGAAATGAAAATGTGTAAACCTTTTTCTGATGTGAAATTTTTGGCATATGATAATTTGGTTCACTTTTCCTTTCACTCTTTTATAATCTGGATTCTGATCTTGGTGATGTCATCATAATGAGCTGTTGCTTTCTTTCCTAATTATTTTATAAATTGTTTATAGCTATATTCTCCTTCAATCTTACCATATCTACTGAAATAACTCCGGACAACCCAAATGAAATGTGAGCAATTAATTAAGTTAGTTGGAGATTTTGAACAAAATAACCTGATCTAGCTTGAACTTTTGTGGAAAAATCGTTATTTAGCTTCTTATTTTATCCTCTTGCTACTCAATATTTCTCACTCTTTTATTATCCAATACAACTAGGCTTATATGCTGGAAAATTCTAATTGGCCTCTTCTTTTAAATCTCTTTCTATTTTTTCTTTCGCTAGTTAGATTTTTATTCACAAAATATTGAAAAAAAATCATGATTTTTTTTGCAAAATATTGAAAAATAAGAATTTTTTTAAAGAAATATTTCGCGATGTTCGTTTGGTATTGCAAAAAATAATATGGAAAAATAAAAGAAAATTGGCATTTTTGAATAGTTTGCTACTTTTATCTGCTATAGCATGTAAAATATTATTTTTTTACAAAACATAAAATTTGAATTTTTTGAAAATTTCACGATTTTTGTGTGCTATAACATGCATAATATTGAAAAAATGGAAGACAACAGAAAAATTTGTGATTCTTTTGTGCTATAGTATGCAACATATTAAAAGATGGAAGAAAACAAAAAATATCGAGACTTTTAAAAATTTCACGACTTTCGAGTGCTATAGTATGTAACATATTAAAATGCAAACAAAAAATACCGAAAAACCAACAAAAAAAGAAAATTCTTGAGATTTGTGATCTTGCATTTTTGTATACTGCAACAAGCAAAATATTGAAAAACGAAAGAACTAAAAAATTTAAGATTTTCGAAAATTTCATGATTTTCAGGTTACAGCCTGCACAATGTTGAAATTTGAAGAAAACAAAAAATTTCGTGATTTTTTAAACTTTCATGATTTTCGTGTATTGTCAGAGATTCTCATCCAGCAGGAGTCTCGGTCACTCGGACCGGTTTTTTTGTGTTTTGTTAGATTTTGAATAGCAATTGCCTGTTTTTTTTCTTTACTACATATTGGTTTTTGTCTCCTTGATACCCGGAAGTTCTCCAAATGTATAGGCAAAGTAAAATATTGAAAAACAAAAAACAGACTTTAATGATTTTGGTTTTCACATGCTATAAATAAAGCATGTAAAATAATGAAAAAGAAAGAAAACATATAGATATTTTGAGATTTTTGAATTTTTTTGATTTTCATGTGCTATAAATATTTTTAGAAAATGAGAATACAATGAAGTTTTGATATTTCTGAAAATTATGCGATTTTCGTTTGTCATAGCAAGCAAAATATTGAAAAACCAATTGCTAATTGCTATATATAAAGCCAAAGAAAACAAAAGGTTTTTGAGATTTTCTAAAATTTAGCGATTTTCGTTTGTTGTAAGAAGCAAAATATTGAAAAACGAAAGAAAGCATAGATATTTCTGAAAAGTTCATTTACTTTTTATGCTAAATAAAATAGGAAATATTGAAAAACCAAATAAAGCTGGAAATATTGAGATTCTTGAAAATTTCATGATTTTTATGGGCTTATACAACAAGCAAAATATTGTAAAATGGAAGAAAAAGATTTGAATTTTAAAAAATTCATGAATTTTGTGGGCTATAATAAGCAATATATTGAAAAACTGAAAATCACATAAATTTGAGATTTTTGAAAACGTCTGATTTTCATTTGTCGTGCGAAATTTGAAAAATCGAAAAAAACTGAAAAATGTGGAGATTTTTTAAATTTTCACTATTATCCTGTGTTATAGCAAACAAACTATTGAAAACCCAAAAAAACTAGGAAGTTTGAGATTTTTGAAACTTGCAGAACTTTCGTGTGGTAGCGTGCAAAGTATTTTAAATCTGGAGAAAACAAATAATTTTCGGTTGTTTGTAAATCTCACGATTGTTACGTGCTAGACCATGCAAAAATATTAAAAAATCGAGAATATGAAAATTTGATATATTTGAAATTTTCATGATTTTAGTGTTTTATTGCATGCATACTATTGAAAAAAGAAAAAAATGATTTTTTTTCGATTTTTGTGTTCTATACATCATGGAAAATATTGATAAACCGAAGAAAACAAAAAAAATATTATATTTTTGACAATTGCATTATTTTCTTGTGATATTGCAAACAAAATATTGGAAAACGGAAAAAAGCAGAAATTTTGAGATTTTTTTTATATTTTGCCATATTTTTTTGCTGTCTGTGAAATGTTGAAAATTCGAGGAAAACATTTTTTTTTGTATTTTTGTACATTTCGTGATTCTCGTGTGCTACAAGCAAAATATTGAAAAAGCGAAAGAAAAAGAATTTTTTTTAGATTTATAAAAATCTCGCGATTTTTATATGTTTTGGTAAGGAAAATATTGAATAGCTAAAAAATATGGAAGTATTTGCAAGTTAATCCTTAATATATTTTACATATGAAGTTCATAAATATGAGAATACAATTTACATATACAAATCATATAACAATAAACTTTTAAAATAATATAACTTTGGATTTTGTACCCGCTCATTGCCCGGAGTTCTTGCTAGTGATGGATATGTCTATAGACTTCATATGACATCCAAACAAGCATCTCTTTAGCTGTAATAATAGAGAAAAATATTGTTTTGTATTTGCTTAATAATAAGAAATGTTCGGTGCATAAGTTCATCAGCACCTTTTGTTGGCAACATACTTTGTTCATATGTGGAATATTAATAGTGTTTGTAGGAGAGATGCTATTCTTTTAAGTGTAGTGGAACCTTCTGCCTGAGATCTTTTCTTACAGATTCACATTGATTACTAGATACTTGGAGGAAAGATGTCAACTGTGACGATATAAAGGACGCCATTAATGATGCTGCACCAGGAAAGATCAGAGCATTGTCTGTCTCCAAGGTGTGGTTTTATGTTGAGCTATCTGATTGGTCCTATTGTATATAATACAGTTTACTATAAAGTTCAGTTGTGGTACAATTAAGGTTTAGTTCGGTCAGTTCAAGGTGGTTTGGTTGGTTGCATAGTATAATGCACATTGGAAATGGCTGTGCGGAAAACGGTGTTCCATCTTTGTTGTTTGGTCTTTGTTTTCATGAGTCTGCAAGCAGAGCTCCTTGGTAACTTTTGTTAGCTGTAAATGAGTCTTGCTGTTATGCCAGGTGGGGACACCATATACCATTTACAACTCGTTACACAAGAAGTTGCAAGTGGTTGTGTGCGTAATCATATCAATACAAACAGCAGAAATCAATTTAATGCTGCAAGATTATTTTTCCTGCAACACCATTTACAGACATCCATTCCAATCGCTTTTTGTTTAGTTTGGTAGGCCAATGCTGGTAACCGTTTAGATCTTAATAGAAAGTCAACTTTGCAGGTGCCCCGGTCATTTCATCCAAATTTTACAGCAAGATGGAGGCATTACTTCTACATTTTCCCTCTTGACAATGGAGATCGAGACCAAAGTGAGGGGGCATTGACAACCAGTGTGGATGAGGATGATGCTCAGATGGAAGTAGAACATGATTACAATGATGACGAGAGGTGCTTAGTTGTTTGTCGTGGCAATGGAAATCTTAGTAGTGTAATGAAGCCAAAAAATTTCAGAGTAAGCAAGGTGAATGAACTTCTACGCCAACTAGAAGGAAAGACTTTATCGTATAAAATGTTTGCACGGGATACAAAAGCTTCAAGGAACGAGTAAGAATCGAAAATTTTCCCAGTCTTAATTAAGAGAAAAATGAATCTTAGTTCTGATGATATATCATGCACTGAAATGTTGGTAAAATACAAGATGTAGATATTGTGATGTAATTCACAAATTTATCCTTTGTGATGCTCACCAATGTCTCGTCCTTTTCCCCACATAAAGTTCTGTACTTTCTTTGATCGCTGAATTGTTAATGCAGACTAAACATTTTTGTGGTTGAGTTGAATTCTTGTTTACTTTGTTCTTTTTATGGAGCGCCCATCTCATTAGAAGCACCGAGACAATTTTGCATATTTCCTACATATATCCTTTATTTGTTTTTTCAGTGGACCACCAACAGAGTGTTTTATGTTTCATGCTCGTGCGAAAGAAGCCTACCTAACTTGTACCAACCAGGTCTCTTTTTTACTTGCTATTTGCTCCTAGTTGCATTGGTTATATTGCTTGCATGTTTGTGTTATGATGTATTGATGGAGAGGCTTATTCACTAGTGAGTCCTGCCTTCAAATTTTAATGCAGTTATCATTACTTAGAAGCCTCCATAAAAGGTTTGACCAAATTCTACTGTTTGTCTACCTGACATGGAGACCAGCCAAGGATTTACATGTCAGAAAGGTTCTTGCCATTAAAACTAGTAGAGCATTTGGGAGGAAATGATGTAATTTATGCTCATGCAAACCAATGTTCAATCCACAAATGTAGATTGATCTTATAATAAGGGAGGCACCTTCTAAACTAAATATCCAAATTAAAAGCAGATCCTCTTGTCGATAAACTGGTTTTTTAATGATGGATTTAATCAGAACTTGATGTTAGTTCTCGTCTTGCTTTTTTACTTCCATCTTGAATAGCAGCATGTTTAATCAAGATAATAATCTGAGACACGGTTTGATGCATGCATTTTGTTTCTGATCATCCCTAGCTCTTGTGTATCTGTCTTCGTCAAGAAGATGCTTTAATTTTTCAGACATTGAAATGAAATTTTGTAGTTATTCTAATGGTAGTGTCTGTTTATCCATAGGGTTGTACAGAGCTGAGGGTGATGTGCATTGAACTGGTTGCAAATCGCTTTTTGCGCAAGGTAACATTATCTTTATTTGAGTATCTTGTGATTGCTATTGTAGCAATCCTGTTGAGTGCAGATAAAATCCTGTCTCTTTCTTTACATCATCTCATGGCTGTATTCATGAGGGAATGCAGCTTGAGCAAATCCATTTTTGTTTTTAACCTATTTTCTCCAAATTCATTGGGAGCATTTCGATATATATTGACTTGTTTTATTGACAAAAGTTGATTCCAAATGCGGTTACACATTTGACACTTGCCAGAATAAAAAGGACATGAATAATTTTCTCTCTAGGTTTTCAAGCCTAGCAGGGCGGTATTTTGATGCTTAGGTTTCGTTGTGCGTTGGTGGTGTTTTTTCCTACAGATGGTTCGGGTACTTGTTGCGACCGCCATAAGGGAGGCTGCAGCAGGAGCCGATGATGATGCTTTGCTAAAGTTGATGGACGCTTCATGCAGACGTGCAACAGCTCCTCCTGCGCCTCCTGATGGCCTTTGTCTTATTGATGTTGGTTATAGGGATTTTGAACAAGAAATATGTCTTATACGATAATCAAGGTATTTTTTTTTTCCCCCCACAAATTGAGCTTTTGTAAGAAACAGAAATAAAGATTGTGGACCTCTGTTTTATCAAATTTCTATTTAACATTCTTCCATGGTCAGGTCTATCACCAAAGTAAGATTCATCAGATTGAATCGATGATGACCAATTCCCAAGCGAAGCAACCAAGGACAGCAGCAGGAATTAGACCGTACAATTAATTAGGCGCACACATTGTTTATGGAGATGTAAACCCATCATGCAAACTCTGCCTTAATAGTTGGGTTGGTGCCGCAAGCTACTGAATTAACACTTTGGAATGTAGCCTGTTTTATTACGTTGAGATAGAGAGTTTGTTATTGATTTGTTTTCATGAATTTGTTTCCCTGAATGAAGAATTAACTTGTTGCCTATATTGAATATCTATATATCTTGGCAACAGAGTAAATACCTGAGCAAGGGAATTTATTATTGCTGCTTCCAACAATAATTAGTTGGGAGGTCGGCCTTGTCTGGCAACAGCTATAGCTTAGCTCTCAAAAAAAGAGGAGGAGGAGGAAGGAAGAGACGACGTGCGCCCTAGTATACTTTGGGGCTAAAACAAGGTGTTGTCTTCTAATTTATTATTATGTGGGGACTCCGTCAACCCTCAAAATCTTAGTATTGTCTTTTGCTTTTCTTAGAGGTGCACGCCTCATCCGTCCCTTTTGCTTTCTTGGTTTTTTTTGGTTTGTTTGTTTCTCTCCACAAATTAACACAAGCTGCCAGAATGCCATTGCCAATGCCTATGCCGATGCCATCCATGGAAAACTAATTATAAATAACCATCTCTCTCCATCCCTCATTTCCCATTTTCTTTTTGGCCCTCCCTCATTTCCGCTGCTCTGATCCTGCCTTGGCGACTATGGCCGGGAAGGGCTTGCTGGGCCCTCTACGGCTACAAACCACCGCCACCATCCTCGTTTATTTCTTGTTCATGATGATAATCTGCATGGCATCATCATCATCATCATCACCATCATCGATGTTAGTCTCCGCCGCCGCAGCAGCGGCTGGGACTACTACAGAGGCAGAGGCCCTCCTGGAATTCAAGGCGGCCTTGTCCTCCGGAGGAGGTGAAGCCGCTCTACGCAGCTGGGCCCAGGGCTCCGACCCATGCAGCGACAACCGCTCCAACTGGGTCGGCGTCATCTGCACAAACAGCAAGGTGTGGGGCCTGCAGCTCGAGCACATGAGCCTGTCCGGCCAGCTCAACCTCACCGCTCTCTCCAGCCTCCCCAGCCTGCGCGCCATCAGCTTCATGAACAACAACCTTGTGGGGCCCATGCCCGACATCTCCAGCCTCGGGGCTCTCAAATCCCTCTATCTGTCCAACAACCAGTTCTCTGGGGAGATCCCCGACGGTGCGTTTGCGGGGACTAGGTCCTTGAAGAAGGTGTTCATGTCCAACAACAACTTCTCTGGGAAGATACCCTCGTCGTTGACCCTGCCGGCGAAGCTGCTGTTTCTGAGGCTGGACGCGAACGGGTTTGAAGGGGAGATCCCAGACCTCCAGCAGCAGGGGTTGATCCTTCTCAACTTCTCCTATAACAAGTTGGAGGGGAGGATTCCAGCATCCCTCAGCGATATGGATCAGAGTTTGTTTGCAGGTACGTACCTATTCTACGATTGATTGATATGCCCAAGGAGCGTTCCTTTCGATCTTTCCTTTCCATTGCATTCCCGATCTCCGAGAGGGATGATATATATATATAATCTCGGCCATGTTTAGAAAAAGAACGCTAGCTGATGCCATATATGTGATCAGCTGCTGTAATCACGGTCATGATGGAAGAAATTAATCTTAATCAAACCGTTTCCCTAACAATTAAGTTCATAGATGTCTGACATCAATTGACATCGATTAATTGCAGGCAATAAGAACTTGTGCGGCCCTCCACTTGAAGCGACATGCCCATCGCCACCATCATCAAATAATAAATCTTCCCGGGCTCTACTGATTGGCATCATAGCTGCTGCCGTTATAGTTTTCTTCGTCCTGTGTTGCATTTGCTTCGCACTCTGTTGCCGTCGTCCAAGTGGAGAGAGTACAAATGTAGAAAAGAAGAAGAAGATGGATGATGCCTTGGCCGTTGAGAAGCTGGAGCAAGGAGGAGGATCGGTGAGTGGTGGGAGCACGGCTAGTGGTGGCAGCGGCGGTGGCGGTGGGAGGAGAGGAGATCCGCAGCATGGGAAGCTGTCCTTCATTACGGATCAGGCTGCTCATGGGGATCACAAGGATAAGGATCAGGCGAGGTTTGAGTTGCAAGATCTGTTGAGGGCTTCGGCCGAGGTGCTTGGAAGCGGCAACTTTGGGTCGTCGTACAAGGCGGTGCTGGTGAACGGGCCATCGGTGGTGGTGAAGAGATACAAGGAGATGAACAGGGTTGGGAGAGAGGACTTCCAGGAGCACATGAGAAGGCTTGGGAGGCTGTCTCACCCCAACGTGCTCCCGCTTGTCGCCTACTACTACAGGAAGGAGGAGAAGCTCATCATTACTAACCACATCCTCAATGGCAGCTTGGCTCACATGCTTCATGGTATTTCTTCCATTCATTCACAATTACTACTAAATTTTATGACCCTTATTTTTGTTTTAGTTATTTATAGTTTCAGTTGTTTTGTAATCATTTTCTCATGCGATACATATATAAAGATTAATTACTTAACTTGCAGGCAACCGCGGATCCAACCTTCCTCCATTGGAATGGCCGACGCGTTTGAAAATAATAAAAGGAGTGGCCAGAGGCCTTGCCTACCTATATGAAGAGCTGCCGATGCTAACTCTGCCACATGGGCACCTCAAGTCGTCCAACGTGCTTATCGATGACAGCTATGAAGCTCTCCTAACAGACTACGCCCTAGTTCCTGTTGTGAACCTGTGCCACGCCTCCCAAGTCATGGTGGCCTACAAGTCCCCCGAAGTATCGACAACAAACGGTCAACCATCGAAGAAGAGCGACGTGTGGAGCCTTGGGATATTGATACTGGAGGTACTGACAGGCAAGTTTCCGGCCATTTGCCTCCAAAAAGGGAAAGGCACGGAGGAGGATCTGGCAGGATGGGTGAATTCAGTCGTGAAGGAAGAGTGGACAGGAGGGGAGGTGTTTGACAGCCACATGAAGAACAAGAATGGGGAAGAAGCCCAGATGTTGAAGCTGTTGCACATTGGGTTGGCGTGCTGTGAGGCCGACGTGGACAAGAGGTGCGATATCAAACAAGCACTTGAAAAGATTGAGGAGCTCACTAGTACCAGTACTAGTGCTGTTGCTTCTAGTGACGATCTCGATGATTCTTCCTTTTTAAGCGAGGTGGAATTACATTCTTCGTCCAAGGATGATAAATAACTTTTCTTTCTCGTCTGCAAACCGAATGATCACACAATAGTAACTAAAAAGCTCTTCTAGCTAGCTAGCTAGTGCATGCTGATGAAATGGGATGATCGATATGGGTCAGCAGCCGCCGCCGTGAAGGTTAACTAATTAAAGCTGTGAGATTTCAGCCTTCAGGCAGAAAGAAGTGTCCCTGATACATTTGTTTGTGCAGGGGCAGCGAGTGGGGTTTTCTTTTTCTTCCAGTTTTTTCTTCTTGTACCTACAAATGAATCGAGAGAGCGCGGGTAGAATTTCTCAAGATTTCTTCTCGGCGACAACATAAATGTCTTTTTCTTCTTCTTTTTGCAGTGTTCTTTTGGTTGCTTAGTTAAGGTATAAGATTGTATAAGCACTTTCATCAAGGAAGAAATAAGATTATATGGACACAATTAAGCTGGCTCATGGTGACAATTTTTTTAAAAAATATTTTTTTAATACATTTTTAAAAAAATGCTTCTATTTATGCGTGCCCACATGAATGCCTGGTGAAAAATCAAAACAAAAATGCATAATGTACGTTACAAAAAATGCCTACTCTCTCTCTCTCTCTCTCTCTCTATATATATATATATATATCCAAGCCCTGACTGAGGCCTTGTATATGTTGTTACTGTACGGATTTGTTTTTCACTCTAGTTTAAGAACAAAGCATACTTCCGAGCCCCGTCAAAGATGTTTTTCACTCTAGCTTTCAGAAAATATACACCAATCTTGCTACATCAATCGTCATTTTAGAAGGTTGATGAGTATGACACCAGCTATTTGGCTTAGTGTTAAGAAGATGGACAAATTTGATCGTCGATCAATCCAATAGTCGGATTTATACATGCATATGCACATACATACATACATACATACATACATGTACATGTATTTATATATACATATGTGTGTGTGTGCGCACACACATATTTACGCAAGTGTGTGTGTGTTACGCACACGCACATGACGTATCATATAAGTTGTCAGAAACAAATAAACTAATTAAGTATTTATATCAAGTGACGTGATAACCAGTAATGACGGTAAAAATCCAACTCTACATGTACTATTTGGTGACCGACTTACCTCATCAAGATTTAATGGACAAAAAGAAAGAAAGATTTTCATGTAATTTGAAATCAAAAGTTCTATTTGTTGAAAATAGGTTACTTTGGCAACCATGTAACGCAAGGGGAAGGACTATCGAATCATTCGATTTTTAGCCATCTTGTTTTTGACCATGTTGAAGCAGCATGGCAACTTCAATCACCCAAATTTAAAATGATGGAAAGTTAACTTATTAACCGCTATTATAGAAATGATTCATGTCATTCTATATTCTCTTTCAGGGTTGTATGTATATGTATAATGAGCAAACGAGAGATGGAGTGCAGAATTCTTTTATAGCGGCATTAGTTATTAGAGTGGCATATTGATTCTTTCATACTATTGTGGCTTACGAGGAAAATAACCATACAATTTAAAAGACGAAAGAAATACATTCCACAATCATGTAGACCGCAATATTGAACTATTCACTACTAAAATAGGGGTTGCCCCTACGGATAATGAAATCCGTAGGGGCAGTTTTATTTTGGCCTTACGGATTAGTCCGTAGGGCCAGACGGTTGCCCCTACGGTCCCAGACGTATTAATTTAAAAATATTAAATCGTAATTTGTTGTTTGTCCCTACGGAGCCGCAAACCAATGACCTACGGACTAATCCGTAGGGGCATCTAAATGGGGATTTAATTAAAAAGGCAGAGAAATGCCCTACGCTGATTATCTCTCTCTCGCGCGTGAAACTCCCAAAATCCCCAAATCTCTCGTTCCCGCCGATCGCTGTTCTTGTCGCCGTTCTCGTCGTCGTCACCGCCCTCCGTTTCGTCGTCGTCGCCACCGCCCTCGTTCTTCCTTGTCGACAATTGCGCGCGTTGTCGACCGCCGATCGATCGTCTCCTCCCGCACAGGTTAGTAAATCTTCAATTAAATTTTTTTTTGATTATTTTAGGGCTAGGGTTCATGGTTTGGGTACCGATGAGGGTTAAGGTTAGGCATCGGTTGGGGTTAGCGTTAGGGTTGGGGCTGGGGCTGGGGTTGCGGTTGGGGTTGGGGTTAGCGTTAGGGTTGGGGTTCGGCTGGGGCTGGGGCTGGGGCTGGGGTTGGGGTTCGGCTGGGGCTAGGGCTGGGGCTAAGGTTAGGATTGGATTGTGATTTTTAGGAAAATTTAACTCGATAAAGCTAAAAATTACCATTTTTAGTTTCAGATACGGAACGGAATAGGTGTTATCATTTTCGTATACGGATATGGATAGTCGTCAAAAATGAAAATATAGGGTCATCGTCGGAGGATGATATGTCGACATCCGAGTCGGAAAATGAGAAAGACGAGAATGAAAATTATTTTTAGATTTATGTTTTGATTGATGACTTTTATGCGTATGGTTATTGTTATAGTTAATGGCGTAGTTAGGATATGAACTTGGTTTGTTTATCGGACACTTTTTAGTATGTTAGAATCGTAGGTTTTTTATGATGATAAATTGTCTTATGGTTTGATTTAGTTTTGGACATTATGTTTATATCTTTATGTTTTAACTTTGAATGCATCTAGGCATGTATTATTTAGTTAACTTATTTTCTTTTACCAATGTTTATTGTGAATCGTGATACTTCATATTTATATTTTTCCAATTCTGTTTGATCTTCGTTAGTTTATTTGATATACACGCTTTCAACTTGAATTTATATTATATTCATCTTGTTTATTGATTTCTTTTCTATGTTGAAGGTATGTATCTTAATCTCAAGTTTAATGCATCTTAGTTCTTTAATACTTAATTCTTCATATATCTTATTCTCAAGTTGCAACTTGCATGTTCTTCATCAGGCCATTGTACAGAGCGTGAAGATCGAGCACCCTCCTAGGGTGATCAGGGTCGGGTACAGGCTGAAAATCGTAATCCAACTGAAAATACAAAAAAAAAACATTGTTATTAGATTGCAAGTGTTAATAATAAATATATTGAATAAATCAAATGAAAATATATTTTATATTTATTCATACTAACAAACCCACCGTTGCCGGTCCCAAGTCCGGATGAGAAAGGGTGAGGGTTGTGGTAGGCTTGTGACAGCCAACGTAAAACTTTGTCACATTCTATGACATGAACCAGAATCAGAATATCGTTGGGGCGTCCCCTACTCAGCGACGCGCTACATCGGATCCCGGGTGTAGTGTTAAATATGCAAGGGCTTGGTCGTCGTCCAGATGCGGCGCGCTACATCGGACCCCGGGTGTAGTGACAAATAAGCAAGGGTCGTCGTCCAGAGACGGCGCGCTACACCGGACCCCGGGTGTAGTGACAAATAAGCAAGGGTCGTCGTCTACAGACGGCGCGCTACATCGGACCCCGGGTGTAGTGACAAATAAGCAAGGGTCGTCGTCCAGAGACGGCGCGCTACATCGGACCCCGGGTGTAGTGACAAATAAGCAAGGGTTTCATAGGATCCGTCTAGCTTCCTGGAATATAGGTTCCCTTACGGGTAGACTAATAGAATTAGTGGAGGTGATGATTAGGAGGAGAGTTGGTATTATGTGTTTGCAAGAAACTAAGTGGGTAGGTGAAAAGAGTAGAGTCATAGAGCCTTGGGGTTATAAGCTTTGGTATACGGGTAGAGATAAAAATCGTAATGGGGTAGGTATAATCATAGATAGACGGTTGCTTGAGGATGTAGTTGAGATTAGGAGAAAAGGTGATAGAATTTTACTGGTTAAGCTTATTCTAGGTGGAGAGATCTTTAATGTTATTAGTGCTTATGCACCACAGATAGGTCTTGATGACGCTAGTAAGCGTCTATTCTGGGAGGATTTAGACGAGGTGGTGCAAAGTATACCCAGTGGAGAGAAGTTATTTATTGGTGGTGATCTTAATGGACATGTAGGTACTAGTCGTAGTGGGTTTGATACTATCCATGGAGGTTTTGGTTTCGGACAAAGGAATGAAGTAGGTGACTCGATTCTAGATTTTGCTTTATCTTATGACTTGATCTTAGCAAACACCTGGTTTAGGAAAAGAGAGTCCCACCTTATCACTTTTAGGAGCGGATCAAATGCTAGTCAAATAGACTTTTTTCTGACGAGAAGAATAGATAGAGGTTGTTGTATCGACTGTAAGGTAGTGCCAGGTGAGAGTGTAACTACTCAACATAGACTTTTAGTTCTAGATTTTCGATTTAGAAGAGAACCTAGGAAGATTAGACGTAAGGTAGAGCCTAAAATTAAATGGTGGCGATTGAAAGAAGGTAATCAAAAGGCTTTTATAGATCGTGTAGTACAAGAAGCGGATTGGCAGTCGGAAGATGATCCAGACAAAATATGGAACAAAATGGCTAGTTGTATCAAGAAAGTAGCTAGAGATCTACTTGGTGAGTCGAGAGGTGGTGCTCCACCATCTAAGGACATATCATGGTGGAATGAAGATGTAAAGGCTGCTATTAAAATTAAAAGAGATTCTTATAAAGATTTGAAGAAAAGTAGAGATGTGGAGCGATTTGAGAAGTACAAAATGGCTAAAAAGGAAGTTAAGAAAGCTGTTCGGGAAGCTAAATCTAAGGTCTACAAGGAGGTGTACGAGAAATTAGACACTAAAGAGGCTGCAAATGATATATACCGGATTGCTCGAATGCGGGAAAGGAAGACTAGAGACTTATGTGCGGTGAAGTGTGTCAAAAATGAAAATCAGAAGGTTTTAGTTCGAGATGAGGATATCAAGGAAAGATGGAGAGATTATTTTGACAAATTGTTCAATGAGAGCTTTACTAAGAATTTGGATGGACTTGTCATTCAATCTCAAGATATAAATCGTGATTTCATGCGTAAAATAAGACTTACTGAGGTTAAAGAAGCTTTGAACAGAATGGGTTTAAGAAAAGCGGTTGGTCCTGACGGGATTCCTATCGAGATTTGGAGATGCTTAGGAGAAATAGGCGTTAAATGGCTGACAGATCTGTTTAATAAGATTTGGCAGACAAAAAAGATGCCAAATGAATGGAGGAAAAGTATCCTTGTACCTATCTACAAGAATAAGGGTGACATTCAAAGTTGCTCAAACTACCGTGGAATAAAACTAATGTGTCACACCATGAAACTTTGGGAGAGAGTGATTGAACACAGGCTAAGGAAGGATATTAAGATAACAGAGAACCAATTTGGTTTCATGCCTGGACGATCGACGACAGAGGCGATCCATTTGCTTCGTCAACTTGTCGAGCGCTTTCGAGAGAGGAGAAGAGATTTGCATATGATATTTATTGATTTAGAAAAAGCGTACGACAAGGTACCTAGAGAGGTATTATGGGGGACAATGATGAAAAAGGGGGTCCCCGTCAAGTATATTGACATAATCAAGGATATGTACGACGGAGTAGTGGCAAATGTCAGAACTTGCGGTGGCTTAACAAGTGATTTTCCGATTACTATTGGTTTACATCAAGGATCTGCATTAAGTCCTTTCCTGTTTACCATCGTGATGGATGAGCTTACTAGAACTATCCAAGATGAGGTCCCTTGGTGTATGCTATTCGCTGATGATATTGTTCTAGTAAATGAGACGAAAGCAGGGGTTAATGCAAAATTGGAATTATGGAGACAAACATTGGAATCTCGGGGATTCAGATTGAGCAGGTCCAAGACAGCATATATGCACTGCAAATTTAGTAGCCAGAGAAGTCAAAACCATATTGGTATAACATTGGAAGGGCAAGAGATATCACCGAGCGACCAGTTTAGATATCTAGGTTCCATCATCCAAAGGAATGGGGAGATCGATAGTGATGTTAAACAAAGGATCCAAGCTGGTTGGTTGAAATGGAGGAGTGCAACAGGGATTTTGTGTGATCGTAACTTTCCGTTAAAATTGAAAGGGAAGTTTTATCGGAGCGCTATTCGGCCTGCCTTATTATATGGTACAGAATGCTGGGCTCCTAAGAAGCATCATACACAGAAGATGCACGTAGCGGAGATGCGCATGCTTCGTTGGATGTGCGGTAACACTAGAAAAGACAAGGTGCGAAATGAGGATATTCGTGCAAAAGTTGGTGTAGCACCCGTGGAGGAGAAGATGCGGGAAAACCGGCTTAGATGGTTTGGTCATGTGCGACGCAGACCTATGGAAGCACCGGTTCGACGAATAGATACTCTCGATATGGGTAATGGCAAAAGGGCAAAAGGGAGACCGAAGAAAACATGGATGGAGGTGATACGAAACGATATGGTTGCCAAAGGACTCAATGAAAGTATATTGTTCGATAGAAGTGAGTGGAGACAGAGGATTCATGTGCTGGACCCGGCGTGATTCTCATGTTGGTTCATGTAGCCTACCCCATATGCTTGGGATAAAAGGCTCAGTTGTTGTTGTATTTATTCATACTAACCTACAAACTGAGCGGAGGGTACGGAAGTGGCCCCTGCGTCAGATGTGGACGCGCCACCTATAATTAGACAATTAAAAATAGATTATATAAATAATTGCAAAAAAAATGTATAGATCAATAATATAACATTCTAAATCAATATGCATGCACTAAGAATATATAAACATACCCGCAGGTGCGGTGGTGGCCTCTGTCCGAGATGCGGAGGCACCACCTACAGCTAGACAATAAAAAAAATGATTATATAAGTAAGAGCAAAAGGAATGTGTGTGTATTTATGATATAGCATTCTAAATCAATATACATGCACTATATGATATATAAACATATCTGGAGATGCAGGAGTGGCCTCTGTCCCTGATGTGGACGCATCACCAACAGCTAGACAATCAAACATTGACAATATAAGTAATTTTGATATGAACAGGCATGTATATCTATAATATTACATTCAAAATGGATATGCGTGCAATATACCTGGAGGTGTGACAAAGTCCACACGGAAGGAGGCATCCGAAGGGGTCTCCGATCGGGGTGCAAAACCGGCCCTCTGAAGCTCCCTGCGCAGCTCTCCGGGCGGCAGCACCGCTCTGCCTCTGCCGGTGCCGCGGCTGGAGCTCCTGCCGTCCCTCGTTGCTCCCGTCATCGTCATCAAATCTAGATAAACGGTTCGTGGACGCATTAGACAATCATTACAAGTATTGACTAAATATGTATAGATCGTAAAATGTGAAGTAATAATATAATATTACGATTGAATCTTCTCGTCACATAGACTATAAGACGGTTGTTAGTATCGAGCTATATCGTCCGATATTTAACAACCTTCGTATAGTTCTATGTCACGACGAACATCGAACGTATGTTAACCGATAGACGGGGACTAAATGGCGCTTTGAGTTTCATATATGAGTATCGATGAGAATATGAAAGTTTCATATTATCATCGAGTATCATATATTTGTTTTAACTAAACATCTTGAATCACTCTCTAATGACACGTTTGTTGTGTATTCTTGTTGTATGTGTGTGTTTCGGCTGTCGGGGGTAAGGCTTCTATCCCATTAAGAATGTATAGAGCGGACACCTATTCGCTTGTAATAAAATAATATACGGAAGCAATAGATCCAATAAACAAAACACCTGGAAAGTAAAACTGGATACCAACTGGATCCTCACTGCTCGGCCTAACGGCGGAAGTACTCCTAATCAGCCTGCGACAAAGGTAGAGGATCTGGGCCATGCAAAACCCAGACGTCAGTGCGTCATAACATCAATAATAATATAATCAGGGGGGTAGCAAGACATGCAGGCACGAGTATGAACAGTAATAAAGGTATAACAGTAACATAAATAAGGACAGTGAAGGGTAAGACACAAGTGATGTGCAGTGAGTAATCTAAACTGGTCTACTGGGTTAACTACTCTCAAGTCTTTGAAATTAATTTGATGAATCATCGATGTAACTCAATAGTATCCCGTGCGAGCCCGGGACCACGGTCAAGATTCTCGGGCTGAATCCGAGACGTGCCGCCAGGCAGTAAAAGGTAGTATGTAACGATGAATGATGTCAGCAGCATCATCCCGGGGATGGCCTAGCCCGTAAAACTGATCAGTATAAGGCATCGAACTGTCGAGTTATAAGTCAGGTTTCATCATTGATTTCCCCATACCCCCAAGTTATGTGTTCAAGTCAGATATTAATAAATCTGGAGCTAATGCCAACACAGGATCAAGCAGGTACATGTTTGTCTGGATAGACAACAGGAAATGTCCGTAGGGACAACAGGTCAAGATTGTTGGCATTAATAACAAGATCAGGTAACAGGTCAAGCTGTGGTATATCAGGTCAAGTCAGGTAGTGTATGTGGATCCAAACATGTCAAGTAGTGCACAATATCAAGTCGTGTCACGTAGTGGTGTATCAAGTCATGTCAGGGGGTGCACAAGTATCACGTGGGTGCTCATAATCAAACTATAATAAGCATGGGTACATAAAAACAAGTACGGGGTACCAATGTAACAATAAAATGGAATAGTGTGGTATGGTATGCAAATAGATATAAATTCAAAGATACGGATGCACGGTTATCGATTAGGGTTACAATTATAGTTCCAATACTAATTAGGATGCACTTTATTAAACATGGAGTGTTAATATCACATTATTATGTATTACTATGATATATGGATGCAGTTATATATATTCTAAATGAGATGGATGCAAACGGGTATCCGAAAAGTTATAAAACTATAAAATGGTAACGTGGGAAGTACAACTAAGCAATATGTGATATAAATATTGATATGGATGCAGTATAATGAAATCTAGTATGTAACAAGATTAGTTTTCATGATCTAGATTTAAAATGATATAAACGGATGCAAACGGAACATCGACGTGTTATAAAACTAAACATGGGGTACTAGATTTAAACTACAGGTATAATATTTAATAAAATAAATATATAATGAGTTAAATAGCATGTAGCAAGATTAACTTGTCTCGACGGATCACGGAACGGATATGTACGGCACGTCTAACGTCGGTAAACGTTGCAACGCGCGCACGGCACACGGCACACGGGACGGGTCCAAGTAACGCAAGAGGGTGATCACGCAGGTAGGGTACGTCCTCTGGGTCGTCTGGAACGGCAGCGATGGTCGCGGCTCCGGCGATCGCTGGAATCTAGGTTTCAAGAAAGAATAAAGAAAAAGGAAAATAAAAGAAGCAGAGGAAAAGGAAGGGAGGAGGGGAGGCTCACTGTGGTTTGCACTGGGGCCAGGGAGAGGTCGTGGTGATGGGTTGACATCGGCAACGGGTTTCCGGCGAAGGGCAGTGGGTGCTAGGGTTTCAGGTGAAGGTTGCAGTGGGTTTTAAGAAGTCGGGTGATCGGGGTTCATGCGCAGGGGAGAGGTTCAGGTCAGGGAAAGAAGGAGGAAGGTGATCGGAGAGGGAAAAAGGCGAGGGTGAGGTCGACGACGAAGCCAATGGTTTGCACGACGAGGCTGGGATGAGGGTTCGAGACGTGCAATGCTCGGGGTTCGTCGGGGAAGGAGAGGAGGTGAAGTGAAGGAGAAGGTCGAAGAGCGTGGTCGCCGGCGGTGGAGACGGGGTATGCGGGCGATGATGGGTGCAGGCGACGGTTGCTGCAGGTTTGGGTTGATGGGTTGCCAGGTCAACGTAGGGGAAGAAGAGCGGGAGAGGAGGAAGAGTAGAAGAAGACGACGGTTAGGCGAGGTCGAGGTGATGGGCGGCGGTGGAGACAGGGTCGGCGACGAGAATGGTGAGACGTGGGTTCTCATCGTCATGACAGTGAACGGAGGTGGTGGTCGGAGAAGGGAGAAGGTAGGGTGAAGAGGAGAGGGGGACGAGAGAGGTGAGCGACGAGGGTGGAGGCGGCGCACGGCGAGGGCAGGGGCGTGAGTTCGAGTGAGGAACGGCGGGAAGAAGAGGTGAAAAGAAGAAGACGAGAAAGAAGGGGACGTGTGTTTTTATAAAAGGGTAAAAAAAATATAAATTAGAGAGGAGAGAGAGAGACTAAGAGAGATGAGAGAGAGAGGGAGAGAGAAAGAGGTAGAGAGATCGAGATGAGAGAGAGAGGAATGAACAGGAAGGAGAAAGAAAATTGCAAGGCAGCGGGGAGAGAGAAAGAAAAAGAGAAGAGAGAAAGAAAGAGAGAGAAAAGAGAGAGAGAACGAAAGAAAAAGGGAGAGTGGGGGCCACGGCAGCGAGAGAGAGAGAGCTGGAGGGAGTTAGGATTTAGATTTTAAATTTAAAAAAAAAAGATTTTAATTGTTATCGAAAATCTTATGAGCTGTTAAAATAAATTTTAAACGAACCTTAATAATTTTAAATAATTAGAATTTTGGCGGGATACAAAAGTATTCCAAAACGCGTCCGGGTCGGGTCTAAAAATTCAGATTTAAAATATGAAAAATATATGCGGCTTTCAAAATTCAAAATGAATGCTCGGGTAACGAAAAAGTATACCCCCAAGAACGGATGCACGTACGTGCGCGTAGCCATCCAAACACGTCCGTTTCACTGAATGGGACGAGAACAAGATGCGCGGATACTATCACGGGGTTAGGGGTATCACGCAGGCCATGCAATGTATTTTAAATTATTTTCTGTGACCTAAAATGTTATATGGTAAATATGCGATTGCAGATAGAATGCCAGTATGTACTAAACATGAAAATGCACCAGTCTACGTAACAAATCAGGATAATCCATAAATATAAATCAAACAAGCTCAAGCAAGCGGGTCGGGTCGAATGCAAAGTAAAATGTAAAATACCATTCGCACCCAAAACACGATAAATTAAAAAAATACCACAGATAAGTAAATACGGGAACTGGAATTGGTATAAATGAACTAGGTTGTTACATTATACCCAACTACAAAAAGAATTTCGTCCTCGAAATTCCAAAAACAAGAAAGGATAAACAATCAAGAAACTACAAGAATAAATGTGGAAACTTCTGTCGGATTTCATCTTCTCGTTCCCAAGTTGATTCTCTATGTGAGCGATTACTCCAAGAAACAAGTACAAGAGGGATAACCTTGTTCTTAAGAACCATTTCTCTTCGATCAACGATCGACATCGGTCGTTCCTCAAAGATCAAATCCTCTCGTACAATTAGCTCCGAATGATCCAGCACGTGTGTTTCATCTCGAACATACTTACGGAGTTGAGATACATGAAACACGTCATGAACATTCGCCAAAGATTGTGGTAACACCAATCGATAAGCCACTTCTCCAACACGCTCCAAAATTTCGAAAGGCCCTACGAATCGAGAACTAAGCTTGCCTCGACTCCCAAAACGAATCACTCCTTTAGTCGGCGATATGTTCAAGAATAACAGATCACCAACAGCGAACTCTAGAGGTCTTCTCGATGTATCAGCCCAACTCTTCTGTCGATCTTGCGCTGCCTTCATATGATCCCGGATAGTGTTAACTTTCTCCACCGTTTGCAAGATCAAATCCGGTCCCAATAATCTCCGTTCTCTAACATCGTCCCAACAAACAGGTGAACGACACTTGCGACCATACAATGCTTCAAATGGAACCATCTGAATAGTCACCTGAAAACTGTTATTGTAAGAAAACTCCACCAAGTGTAGATGATCCTCCCATGAACCCTTGAAGTCTAACATGCAAGCTCTCAACATGTCTTCAAGAGTTTGGATCGTTCTCTCTGACTGGCCATCTGTCTGAGGATGATAAGCTGTGCTAAACTTCAATCGAGTCCCCAAACTTTCCTGTAAGCTCCTCCAGAAGTGTGATAAGAAACTGGTGTCACGGTCGGACACGATGCTCACCGGTACTCCATGCAATCTTACAATCTCCTGCATGTACCGTTCTGCCAAAGCTTCTATTGATTGACCAACTCGAAAAGGAATGAAATGAGCTGCCTTGGTCAATCGATCAACTATCATCCAAACTGCATTGTTGCCTTTTGGACTCCGCGGTAAAGCTGTCACGAAATCCATGGTTATATGTTCCCACTTCCATTGAGGAATCGGAAGTGGTTGTAATAAACCAGCAACCCTTTGATGTTCAGCCTTAACTTGCTGACATACCAAGCACTTTGCTACAAAGCGGTCAATCTCCCGTTTCATGCCTTCCCACCAGAAATGCTGTCGTAGGTCACAGTACATCTTCGTGCCTCCTGGATGTACGGAATATTCGGAACTGTGCGCCTCCTTCATAACTTCTTCGTGAATATCTCCTTTTGGCACACACAAACGACTACCATATCGCATCGAACCATCTTCATGAATCAACAAGTCCGTTCGAAGTCCAGCTTCAACCTGTTCTCGAAACTTTTGCAATCTAGGGTCCTGTAGCTGCGCTGCTTTAATATTCTCGATCAACGACGACTTTACTTGCAGCTGCATCAACTGTCCCGAAGAATGCGGTAGCACAATCTCCAAATCAAATCTCCGAAAGTCTTCAATAAGTTCCTTTTGTGCAGTCAACATCTGAATTGCTGGCAACCGACTAATCGCATCCGGCACAACATTAACTTTCTCCGGATGGTATTTAAGATCAAGATCATAGTCAGCCATCGGCTCCTACCATCTACGCTGTCTCATACTAAGCTCCTTCTGTGTGAACACATACTTCAGGCTTTTGTGATCGGTGAATACCTCGACCCTTTCGCCCAATAAGTAGTGTCTCCAAATCTTCAAAGCGAAAAATCACAGCTGCTAGCTCCAAATCATGGGTTGGGTAATTCTTCTCATGGGTCTTCAACTGTCTCGATGCGTAAGCTATAACCTTCCCATGCTGCATCAAAAACACATCCCAATCCTTTCCCAAATGCGTCGTTGTGAATCACCAATCCTCCGGAACTGTCTGGTACGGTCAAAATAGGAGCGGTTATCAAACTCTGCTTCAATGCCTCAAAAGCTGACGCACACTTATACGGATACACAAATGGTACTTCCTTGCGCGTAAGCTTGGTCAAAGGCTCAGCCAAACGAGCAACATTCTCCACGAACCTTCTGTAATACTCGGCAAGTCCAAGAAAGCTTCTGATCTCTGCAACGTTCTTCGAAATCGGCCAATTTCGAACTGCTGTAATCTTTTCGGGATCAACGGCGATTCCATCTCCGGATACGATATGCCCCAAAAATTTCACTTCTTTAAGCCAAAACTCGCACTTGCTCATCTTTGCATATAATTTTTCTTGCCTCAATGTCTGCAATGCGATCTTCAAGTGTTCTGCATGCTCTTCAATACTCCTCGAGTAAACCAGAATATCATCAATGAACACCACTATAAACTGGTCCAAGAATGGTGAAAAGATTCGGTTCATCAAGTCCATAAATATCGCCGGTGCATTCGTTACTCCGAAGGGCATCCCTAAATACTCGTAATGTCCATACCGAGTTCAGAACGCAGTCTTGCAAATATCTTCTGATTTAACTCGGACTTGATGATATCCGGATCGCAAATCCAGCTTCGAGAATACCCTCGCGCCACTAAGCTGCTTAAATAATTCGCCAATGCGAGGGATCGGGTACTTGTTCTTAATAGTCACCCGGTTTAATTCTCGATAATCGATGCAAATCCTCCTTGTGCCATATTTCTTCTTGACTAGAAGAACTGGAGCTCCCCAAGGTGAATTGCTGCTGCGAATCTAACTCTTCTCTAGCAATTCGGTAACCCGCTTCTTTACTCCATCCAACTCCACTGGTGCCATCGGATAATACGCCTTGAAATCGGCGCTGCACCAGGAACAAGATCGATCGCGAACTCCACATCTCGTTTTGGCGGTAAACCCGAGATGTCTTCGAATACATCCATGAACTCTCGAACTACAGATGGTATTTCCTCCTTATTAACTTCCATCGACGAAAGAACATTATTTGTCGGCCTAGCCCTAAACTCGACTGGCCCGACAGAACTGCTTCCTCCAGTAAAGATAAACTCTGTGTTAGTTATATGTATGCCCTAGAGGCCATTACTATACATAGGATGTATATTGTAGTGGATGCTTGGACATATATAGGGAGGACTTTCTTACTCGACATGATAGTATGCTATCTGGTTGATCTTTACCTTAACGTGTACACTGATTGTCTCTCTGTTACATGTTGGTAAAGCCCTTAGGATGTGTACTTGACTACTTGGACTATGATGCGGATCATACTAGTGGGGACATGGTAGTCCATAAGTACATCCTTCAAAGTCCCTAGTTGTGGGTATATCGAGACGGGGCATCGATATACCAGAGTAGACTAGCGTATACCTTCTCGACCCATATAGATGGGCGATGGATGATCCCATATCCATTGGTGTTTGACATCAGAGATGATATACGGGTGCTCAGTACAGACTGGGTACACTGGACGGACTCGCCGAGAACTCCCAGATGGTATTATACCTTACGTCAGATGGCAGTTCTCTGGTGACACTGGTACAGAGTAGTCTGTTGACCCGAGATCGTCATAGAGTCTTGTGTGGTTCCCACTGTGCTTTGATTTCCATCTTACCACGTCCAAGAGGGCGTGCAAAACGGTGGTTTTTGGGTACAGTCCCGAGTCACATGGAGGCAATGAGCGATAGGAGGGGATTCGTCTCTCCCGGTATAGGGGGTTGATGTTGCGCTGTGTTCGATTGGCTATAACCGGAAATCCCTGGCCAGGGTTGCTGAGATTTACTGGTAAGTGTTACCAGTAGTTTCTCGAACTGTTATAGGCCTCATATCGACACGACTTATCGAGCTATTGGGGTCTGACGTTTACCACCCCTAGACGAGATATGCGACATATCAGACGACGAGACCGGACTGTACGGTAAGTGTTACTGGTTGGATTCACAGGAGTGTGAGCGGGCTTGCTCGTCGATCTTCTGATCGCTCAATACCCGGGTGGCCGTTACGTTTAGCAGACCGCTTGCGGCTTGTGGGTGATTGATATGATCATCATCTGCTGCCGGCGTATTGACGAGTCTTTAGAGTCCTACACAGAGGTTTCCTGGCTCAAGCGAAACGAAATAGGAGCGCATATGAGATATGTGCGGGACCGAGAATAATGCATGTATGTGATACCGTATTCTATGCTCGCGATGAATGTATCGATTGGTTGTATGCGATATAACCTAGTTATCGAATCAAGGATTGATTCGATAAGTCGATACATTGGATATTAGTCGGTTATATGCGATATGACCGGATCGTTAAATCAAGTGTTGATTTAATGATTTAATGCATAAATATATATTTGATATATTACTTTGCATTAACTAGTATTGGTTCACTTAAGATGGATTTTCTCACTTGATGTGCACATTGTATATATGATATACTTTTGTGTATTTGATTGTATCATGTTTGATGATACATGATAGTTTGGTGTATAGTTTAAACCATGGTTGGTCAATGGTTAGGGTTTCTTTTGCTTCATTTACTTATTCATTTATTCATTTATTTATCCATTTTGTTTATTTTAGCAAAAGAAAATGATAAAGAGAAAATGGTGGCTTTCTTTGTTTGTAATTGAAGCTTCATGAAGCTTTGACTACATGACCATTTTGTCTCATGCTTAACCCTAAACCATTAAACCTAACCATGGTCTATTCTCTACACCTAACTAAGGTTAGGATATGATAAGTATTCATTTGATTATTCTTTTTGAATAAGATTTATCATATTCTATCTTCTTCTTCTTCTTCATCTTCAAAGAAGAAAAGCTTGCCTCCATCAATGGCAACTTGAGCAAATGAGTGAGAAATCCAATTCTAAAGTGAACCCACTTCCTATTTCTTCATCCTCTACCTCTTGCCAAGTAGTATAGGGTGTTTCCTTCACAAGTTTTCATGGCTTGGTGAAAGTGGAGCTTGATCTAGTGATGCCTCGACGTAGATCATCTTCGACATCGTCGTCGATGACCTAGCCCGCTTTTTCTCCGATAAAGCCGATGATAGAGTCATGGTTCGATTTGGACAGCGGAGAGGACTTCATCATGGAGCTATGGAGGTGGAGAAACGGATCTACAAAGGTTGTATTTCCGTTCTTTTAGTTTAGTTGTAAACTGGTTTCATTGTTTCGCCTATATATCTAGTTAACGATCCGTATTAGGGTTTCTCGGCACCCGTAAAATTTGAAATTGGCATGGTTGATGCCTTGTGAGACTTCATTAGCGTGCCTAAGAACTCTACAGTGGTATCAGAGCTACTAGGCATTGGATGTCGACCTATGGAGGGTTCTCACTGTATGACAGTGTGGCGAAGCATAGGCTCTTACCCCCAGGGTGTCCCGAGACCGGAAGGTGTTCCGGCGGGTTGTGGTCCTCGCGATGGGGCATGCGTAAAAAGTAGCTGCTGAGGGACCCGTGGGTGCCATGGTGACCCCATTGGATGGGGTGGCTGCCTGACCTACAGTGGTATCAGAGCCTAGCTAGAGCCTTAGGCGATGCGTAGACGAACTTTGAAACCCGATCGACCCGAAACCCTAACCCGTTTTTGCTCTCTGGACTTTTTTGAAAAAATGGGATTTTTCCAGATTAAAAATTGCTAAAAAATTCAGCAGGGAAATATAAGAATTACGGTGCAAAAATTATCCATTGACTCATCAATAGTGCGGCGGAACCGCGGCACAAGCATGGCTTGTGCGGCGGTTCCGCGGCAACTTTATCACATTATTTTATTATTTTTGCACAGTAATTTATATTTTTAGGTTCTGGATTTTCTGGGAATTTTTAAAATTTATTCATGAGTTGAATTTTCTGGGGTGTATTGGGACTCGATGAATCGATCGGATTATTTAACTTTGTCTATGTGGCTTTCCGGGTAATGTTAGAATATGTTAAAAAGTTCGACCGGATATAAATACCCACCTTTTCCCCTTTCGGGAAATTTCCAAGTGTTGGATCTTTCCGTGGTTTAAAGACGTTCTAAGTAGTGCAAGTAACGCGATGGTCTCTCTAGAAGACAACAAACCTTAACTCGATTATGTGACCGTCTTGAACTGCCCTTTGAACCTTCGGGTTTGGGGCAGTACGGCGTGCCACATGTGAGGCGTTGGCTTGACCCTTCTACGGCTGGACCGTTGGTACTGAGGCATGAACTGAATGTTTTAAAATCTATTTCATGCGTTGATCTGTTTTGGGAAAACTTGGGTGTTCGATTGTTCGATCGGAAAGTTTAACATTTTCTATTTATCCGGAATGGGATACAATAATTGGAATTCACAATAAGTTATGAGATAACTGAATGAATGTTATAAACATAGCAGTTTAGTCTCACTTGATCGGTTGCCACGGAATTTTGATGTGATCAAAAGTCCGTCGCAATCACGTAGCGTACGCGGATACTCGCCGGGTAAACTAAATAGACAGCCTCACTCCATAGCCCCGACCAAGTGACTGTAGGAGAACCCCGTCGCCGAAAGCATCCGTTCAGGTGCTCGCGGTAGCGGTGTTCCGCCTTGGTGCACTTCGTCGACGGCGTCGGGGGTGCGGCCGTCTACTAAAGTTTGCGACGAGTATTCGATCAGGATGTCGGGAATCTTGTTGAATTACCCGACTTGACATTGAAAAGAGTTTTCGATAAATGAGACTAAAATGCGGGGTTTATAATTGTTAGGCATGCGATGTCTAAGGAATTCATTTGATTAGGCATGCGATGTCTATGTAGGTTGCGGATTCCAACTGTTGTAGTTTTACACTTTCTTTTCTGTGACCGTAAGTGTAATATGTGATATCGCCGGTTTCGTTGCTATATGTCAACGACAATTGGGATGCGCATATTTACTTACGTTGATGACATGTGATGTTATGTGTTGCTGGATATGTTATATTGGATCGTCGTGTTTGAATAGCCGGGGGTTTTTTATGTGAGATGAGTGTTTTTCATTTTCATTCATGTAAAAACTTGTATGTAATATTCTTTTATTGGGGCACTTCCAGGTTGCGGAAGATGTCACCTTTTGTATATTATTTACTTTTCCGCACTAGGATAGACCCAAGGAGGGGAGCACAAGTAACCGGGTTCTGGAGTCCAGTGGGAGACCAACTCGAGGAGTCGAGTCCGGGTCTCCTAACTCTAGAATTGGTAGGGTTGCTTGCCGCTCTCGTAGGGGTCTAGGGGTGTGGGTTTGGCTATTCATCACGACCGTGGAATCCGTGTTTTATACTGGCTCGTATTGAAAACACGGACGTCCTAGTATATCCAATATTTCATATGATTCTTCTGCTGCGATATCTGCGATGTGATCATGTGATGTTCTGTGATAGATACTGTATATAGTATATATGATATATTATATAGATGTTACTTATGTTTTACACCCGCGCTAGCCCTGCCCCGCTTTACCGTTAGTTACCTAACCTAACGGTGCACGAGGGGACATCGAGGCGAACACGGATGGCATAAGTGTACGTCGTATTTATCTGTGAAGTTTAGGTACTTTAAATGATGGGACTTCATTAATGTGATTAATGAAACAAAAAGAAACCTAAGATGTTGTAGAATCGAATTTCAAAATTAAAAAGGGTAGCTACAGTTCTTGCTTTGCACAGAGGTATATGTGATATATCCTGCACCTTATTCGATGAGGAAAGGACCGAGATCCCTTCACCGGGAGTGACTCCTTTAGCAATAACTGACAGATGCTACACACTCGGTTTGTCTTTTGATTGCTTTTAAGAGTTTTTGCTTTGCACAGTGATATATATGATATATCCCGCACCTCATTCGAAGAGGAAAGGACCGACGATCCCTTCACCGGGAGTGACTCCTTTAGCAAAACTAGAAAAGCCTCAAAAGCACTCCATTTTAAAATCATTTGATTCTACAACGATATCAAGTTCATTACGCAATAGGTTTTCAGAAAAACCTGTCGTAGCCCTCCGTCATTTCAGATATGTACTAGTTAGTATTCGTGCTGCGGTAGTTTGGCATTCGTCAAGGCGTAGTGTACGGTAGCTAACTAGTATTTATCTGCTTGAGCATATGATGCGATTGGATTAGGGTATTCGTACGGCGTTGTTTGGCATTCGTCAAGGGTCGTGCGGGTGGGTTTAATTCAATCAAGAAATGTACGGGTTGAACTTGACTAGTAGACTATGGGTTGTTTGGCATTCGTCAAGGTCATAGAACACTAGGGGCAAAATATTATCGGGAATTTCAAGTGTTGAAATTTGCAATGAGATTGCATACCTTCTATGAGATAGTTGGATCCCGATACCCGCTGCGAGTAATTGTTACTCCTGGGAGAGTTTTACACATTACAATTAGCCGATCAAGTAGGTGTTTAGAAAGATGTCAACGGGGTTACGCCTCTGAGAAAACGAGGTTTACATTAATTAGGTTCGTGCGAAAGCACGGGGGACCTCCCTCAAAGTACCGACACTGGCCTGGCTGAAAGATTGGCGAACTTGTAGTGTGTAATTAATCCCGGCTAGTCTTTCCTTTTAGGGTTTGAAGGAAGATTTGATAAAAAGCAGTGGGAGCCATCCTGATTAGATAAAATAATAACCAATCTATTCTTGCAAGAGCGCACGCTGAGTGTTTTCTTCTCTCTCTCTCCAGGTAGCGACCATATCACGCCTTAATCAAGATAATAATACGGAATATTGACCGAACCCACTTGTTATTCTGAGCTGGGGAACGTTGGTCCCGCTCCAATTTATAAATGTTATAAGACAGAGAAGGAAATTGGGGAATACCAGATTTCCCGTGCCGCCCAAACGAAGAAAGTGCATATGATGCATCTCCTTCGGGTGTGTTCATTACAAAGAACTCTTTCTCAAATGTCCTCTACGTCCTGGGTATTTGATACCGGATCAGGATCTCAGATATGTAATCTGTTACATAGGGCTACAGAAAGGTAGAGAACTGAGAACGGGTGATAAGTTTCATGAGACAGAAAACGGGGCAAGTGTTGCAGCCAAGTCTGTTGGTCACTGTCACCCTGTATCCCAAATACAATGATTCTGAACGAATGTTATTAGATACCGAACCTGATATACAAAATCATATCTATCTCTTTATTAGTAAAGAAATGATAAAATTTTGTATAGTTGGATAATGTTTTGAACATTTCCTATATCAAAAGTTGATCGGTTCAGGCACGTTATCTAAAAGCATTGGTGTTCTAAATCAAACTACAGTTCTTAGTATACGGAACACACACAAGAGGAAGAGTTCAGAAACGAACGAATCCTTCTTGAGGCATTGTAGACTAGGTCATATCGATGCGACCCGACTAGCTGAAGTTACATGTAGATGCATATTTAAATCAGTTTGAATTTACATCTTGTGAAACTTGCCAGTCATGTCACAGAGATAAGATGACCATAGCTCCGTTTACTGGAAACAGAGAAAGAGTTAGTGAACTCTTGGGATGATACATGTTGATGTATGTAAGGTCCCCTGTCTATACATGCCAAGACCGGTTCCTTGTACTTCATTACATTCTCTGATAATCTCTTTAGATTCAGACATATGTTCTTGTTGAAACACAAGTCCGAACCTTTTGAGATATTCACAGAATATAGGTTAGAAGTAGAGAACCAATACGGGTATAAGTATTATGTCCTTTGATGAGATCAAGGAGGAGAATACTTGAGCACGGAATTCCTGGACTATTCTAAAGGAAAATGAGATTCTCTCTCAGCATTACTCCTCCGTATACACCATAGCACGATGGTATATCGGGGCGGAGCAATCACACCCTATATGATAAGGTGTGCTCTATGATGAGTACTACTGAGTTACCTATTTCCTTTTGGGAGTTATGCACTTGAGAAGATGCATACCTATTGAATAGGGTTCAAATCAAATCAGTTGCCTACCACTTCATATGTGATATGGAATGGGAAGAGCCCATGTCTTAAGCTAGTTAAGATTTGGGGTTGTCTGGCCTATGTCTAAAAGCAAAATCCGGACAAGCTCGAGGCAAGGTCTGTTATGTACAACTGGAAAGGTTCCAGCTATACAAATTACAGCAGATGATTTGGTAGAACCAAAGGATTCAGTAGATTCCAACGAACCTCAGCCTCTCCGCCGATCTAGTAGGGTTCCTCACCCACCTGAGAGATACTTCTGTTTCTCTATGACAGTGGAAGCAAGGATTGCATCATGAGATGATGACCCAACTAGTTTCGAGCTGGCCATCAGGAGTGAGACTCTATAAGAATGGCTGGATGCTTAGCGATCTGAGATGGAATCCATGTACACCAACAAAGTATGGACTTTGGTTGCTATATATGAAGGGTTAAATCCCCATCAGGAGCAAGTAAATCTTGAGAAGATTACTTGGTGTAAATGGAAAAGTTGAGACTTTCAAAGCTAGACTTGTTAAAGCTTTTCGTCATCGACCAGGCGTGGATAATGATGAAACCTTTTCAAGTGGCTATGCTTAAGTCCATCCAGATCCTACTTGCCACGGCTACATACCATGACTACGATATCTGGCGGTTGGGTGCCATGACTGCTTTTCTAAATGATGTTTTAGAAGAGAACGTCTATAAGTACACAGCCAGAGGGCTTCGTAGACAGTGGGAGCAGCGTTAACGTGTACAAGATGCTTTATAGAATAAAGCAGGTATCGCGGAGTTGGAACATCTGTTTTGATGTGTTAGTCAAAGAGTTTGACATCATCAAAATGGTAGATGAACCTTGTATAAACAATAAGGTAGTGGAGAGTATGGTGGTGATCCTCATAGAGTACGTGGATGACATACTCTTGATAGGGAAGTAGTTTCCTATGCTACGCTCGGTCAATCTCCGCTTATCACAATGATTCTCCATATAGGATCAAAGTGATACCTCCTAAATCCTGGGTTTTGGATCTATTAGATAGATCTAATTGGATGTTAGGATTCTCACTAGTTGTAGTGAGATGGTATCAACCGATCCTGGGGAGAATCACTGGAAGGGTTCCAGGGTGATAAGGACGACTGAAAGTCAGTCACAGGTATTGTCTTTACCCTCAGTAAAGGGACGGTATGTTGGAAGAGTTCCAAGCTAGATACCGTGGCATACTAGACGATAAAGGTTGGATACATTGCTACTTAAGATGCTACCAAAGTGGCTGTCTGGGTGTATATTTGTTCATGAGATGAACTTAGTTCCTCCCATTGTGTGACAATGGAGTTATGGCTTATGCCAAGGAACGTCCGTCCCATCAGTGATCCAGACATATTCTAAGGCAGTATCACCTGATCATGGAGATGGTTGATCTCCAGGGTGATCGAGGTTAGGAGAGTAGACTCAGAGGACAACACGGCGGATCCACTCACAAAGGCCTTTTCCCAGAGAGAGACTTTTATGGGATGGTTGAGTATGAGATACTACAACCACTGCTATCAGATGGCCCTAGTGCAAGTGGGAGATTGTTAGTTATATGTATGCCCTAGAGGCCATTACTATACATAGGATGTATATTGTAGTGGATGCTTGGACATATATAGGGAGGACTTTCTTGCTCGATATGATAGTATGCTATCTGGTTGATCTTTACCTTAACGTGTACACTGATTGTCTCTTTGTTACATGTTGGTAAAGCCCTTAGGATGTGTACTTGACTACCTGGACTATGATGCGGATCATACTAGTGGGGACATGGTAGTCCATAAGTACATCCTTCAAAGTCCCTAGTCGTGGGTATATCGAGACGGGGCATCGATATACCAGAGTAGACTAGCGTATACCTTCTCGACCCATATAGATGGGCGATGGATGATCCCATATCCATTGGTGTTTGACATCAGAGATGATATACAGGTGCTCAGTACAGACTGGGTACACTGGACGGACTCGCCGAGAACTCCCAGATGGTATTATACCTTACGTCAGATGGCAGTTCTCTGGTGACACTGGTACAGAGTAGTCTGTTGACCCGAGATCGTCATAGAGTCTTGTGTGGTTCCCACTGTGCTTTGATTTCCATCTTACCATGTCTAAGAGGGCGTGCAAAACGATGGTTTTTGGGTACAGTCCCGAGTCACATGGAGGCAATGAGCGATAGGAGGGGATTCGTCTCTCCCGGTATAGGGGGTTGATGTTGCGCTGTGTTCGATTGGCTATAACCGGAAATCCCTGGCCAGGGTTGCTGAGATTTACTGGTAAGTGTTACCAGTAGTTTCTCGAACTGTTATAGGCCTCATATCGACACGACTTATCGAGCTATTGGGGTCTGACGTTTACCACCCCTAGACGAGATATGCGACATATCAGACGACGAGACCGGACTGTACGGTAAGTGTTACTGGTTGGATTCATAGGAGTGTGAGCGGGCTTGCTCGTCGATCTTCTGATCGCTCAATACCCGGGTGGCCGTTACGTTTAGCAGACCGCTTGCGGCTTGTGGGTGATTGATATGATCATCATCTGCTGCCGGCGTATTGACGAGTCTTTAGAGTCCTACACAGAGGTTTCCTGGCTCAAGCGAAACGAAATAGGAGCGCATATGAGATATGTGCGGGACCGAGAATAATGCGTGTATGTGATACCGTATTCTATGCTCGCGATGAATGTATCGATTGGTTGTATGCGATTTAACCTAGTTATCGAATCAAGGATTGATTCGATAAGTCGATACATTGGATATTAGTCGGTTATATGCGATATGACCGGATCGTTAAATCAAGTGTTGATTTAATGATTTAATGCATAAATATATATTTGATATATTACTTTGCATTAACTAGTATTGGTTCACTTAAGATGGATTTTCTCACTTGATGTGCACATTGTATATATGATATACTTTTGTGCATTTGATTGTATCATGTTTGATGATACATGATAGTTTGGTGTATAGTTTAAACCATGGTTGGTCAATGGTTAGGGTTTCTTTTGCTTCATTTACTTATTCATTTATTCATTTATTTATCCATTTTGTTTATTTTAGCAAAAGAAAATGATAAAGAGAAAATGGTGGCTTTCTTTGTTTGTAATTGAAGCTTCATGAAGCTTTGACTACATGACCATTTTTGTCTCATGCTTAACCCTAAACCATTAAACCTAACCATGGTCTATTCTCTACACCTAACTAAGGTTAGGATATGATAAGTATTCATTTGATTATTCTTTTTGAATAAGATTTATCATATTCTATCTTCTTCTTCTTCTTCATCTTCAAAGAAGAAAAGCTTGCCTCCATCAATGGCAACTTGAGCAAATGAGTGAGAAATCCAATTCTAAAGTGAACCCACTTCCTATTTCTTCATCCTCTACCTCTTGCCAAGTAGTATAGGGTGTTTCCTTCACAAGTTTTCATGGCTTGGTGAAGGTGGAGCTTGATCTAGTGATGCCTCGACGTAGATCATCTTCGGCATCGTCGTCGATGACTTAGCCCGCTTTTTCTCCGATGAAGCCGATGCTAGAGTCATGGTTCGATTTGGACAGTGGAGAGGACTTCATCATGGAGCTATGGAGGTGGAGAAACGGATCTACAAAGGTTGTATTTCCGTTCTTTTAGTTTAGTTGTAAACTAGTTTCATTGTTTCGCCTATATATCTAGTTAACGATCCGTATTAGGGTTTCTCGGCACCCGTAAAATTTGAAATTGGCATAGTTGATGCCTTGTGAGACTTCATTAGCGTGCCTAGGAACCCTACACTCTGGATGTCCGGGAATCTGGAAGATTACTTTCTTTGCCCTACAATCAATATGAGCGTGGAAAGTGCCGAGAAAATCCATTCCCAAGACGACTACAAACAAAGGGATGCACCAGAATTGAATAATTCTAATGCGGGGAAAACATGAACCAGTAGGATACCTGAAACGACTTCACCTGAAACCAAAAAATGAAGAGGATAAGCACGGTAAACAGGATTCAAGCTTGCGATAAAAACATGAACTGGAAAGCAAGAGAAGCAAGGCAATATAACGACCATGGAGCAAGGAAATGAATCAAGACCAGGACTCCAAGTTACTTAAATAGAGTACCGTATTGTAACCATACTGCAGTTCATAGTTACAATCACATAACTCCACTCAAGTCGCCCAAATCCTAGTATCAGAATTAAGGAACAGAGAGAAACAATAGGGAACCAAAAAGGTTTCAAGTCGAGATGCAAAGGAGGTTTGCATCGTCAAGGCAAAGGATAAGAAAAAGATATGATTCAAGAATCATGATAGCAATGTGGCAGGACATGTTCCTAATCACGAGTATTCTAATTCGTGTATTAGGTCCAATACCCAACTACAAAAGAATCAAACCCGATTAATCTAGATCCTATGGCTCTGATACCAAACAAACCCTGTCACGCCCCGCTTCCCAGAGTACGCTAAGATAGGCACGTGACAGAGCCAACCATGCTACCTGTAGATAGGAAATATCCTTCCACAGTCACATTGCGGCTGTAAAGATATCAAGAAGAGTAATAAACTATCTAACACATGTCCATAAGCCAGAATAAACGAGTCAAGAATAAAATAATATGCGGAAGCAATAGATCCAATAAACAAAACACCTGGAAAGTAAAACTGGATACCAACTGGATCCTCACTGCTCGGCCTAACGACGGAAGTACTCCTGATCAGCCTGCGACAAAGATAAAGGATCTGGGCCATGCAAAACCCAGACGTCAGTGCGTCATAACATCAATAATAATATAATCAGGGGGTAGCAAGACATGCAGGCACGAGTATGAACAATAATAAAGGTATAACATTAACATAAATAAGGACAGTGAAGGGTAAGACACAAGTGATGTGCAGTGAGTAATCTAAACTGGTCTACTGGGTTAACTACTCTCAAGTCTTTGAAATTAATTTGATGAATCATCGATGTAACTCAATAGTATCCCGTGCGAGCCCGGGACCACGGTCAAGATTCTCGGGCTGAATCCGAGACGTGCCGCCAGGCAGTAAAAGGTAGTATGTAACGATGAATGATGTCAGCCGCATCATCCCGGGGATGGCCTAGCCCGTAAAATTGATCAGTATAAGGCATCGAACTGTCGAGTTACAAGTCAGGTTTCATCATTGATTTCCCCATACCCCCAAGTTATGTGTTCAAGTCAGATATTAATAAATCTGGAGCTAATGCCAACACAGGATCAAGCAGGTACAGGTTTGTCTGGATAGACAACAGGAAATGTCCGTAGGGACAACAGGTCAAGATTGTTGGCATTAGTAACAAGATCAGGTAACAGGTCAAGCTGTGGTATATCAGGTCAAGTCAGGTAGTGTATGTGGATCCAAACATGTCAAGTAGTGCACAATATCAAGTAGTGTCACGTAGTGGTGTATCAAGTCATGTCAGGGGGTGCACAAGTATCACATGGGTGCTCATAATCAAACTATAATAAGTATGGGTACACAAAAACAAGTATGGGGTACCAATGTAACAATAAAATGGAATAGTGTGATATGGTATGCAAATAGATATAAATTCAAAGATATGGATGCACGGTTATCGATTAGGGTTACAATTATAGTTCCAATACTAATTAGGATGCACTTTATTAAATATGGAGTGTTAATATCACATTATTATGTATTACTATGATATATGGATGCAGTTATATATATTCTAAATGAGATGGATGCAAACGGGTATCCGAAAAGTTATAAAACTATAAAATGGTAACGTGGGAAGTACAACTAAGCAATATATGATATAAATATTGATATGGATGCAGTATAATGAAATCTAGTATGTAACAAGATTAGTTTTCATGATCTAGATTTAAAATGATATAAACGGATGCAAACGGAACATCGACGTGTTATAAAACTAAACATGGGGTACTAGATTTAAACTACAGGTATAATATTTAATAAAATAAATATATAATGAGTTAAATAGCATGTAGAAAGATTAACTTGCCTCGACGGATCACGGAACGGATATGTACGGCACGTCTGACGTCGGTAAAACGTTGCAACGCGCGCACGACACACGGGACGGGTCCAAGTAACGCAAGAGGGTGATCACGCAGGTAGGGTACGTCCTCTGGGTCGTCTGGAACGGCAGCGATGGTCGCGGCTCCGGCGATCGCTGGAATCTAGGTTTCAAGAAAGAATAAAGAAAAAGGAAAAGAAAAGAAGCAGAGGAAAAGGAAGGGAGGAGGGGAGGCTCACTGTGGTTTGCACTGGGGCCAGGGAGAGGTCGTGGTGATGGGTTGACATCGGCAACGGGTTTTCGGCGAAGGGCAGTGGGTGCTAGGGTTTCAGGTGAAGGTTGCAGTGGGTTTTAAGAAGTCGGGTGATCGGGGTTCATGCACAGGGGAGAGGTTCAGGTCAGGGAAATAAGGACGAAGGTGATCGGAGACGGAGAAAGGCGAGGGTAAGGTCGACGGCGAAGCCAATGGGTTGCACGACGAGGCTGGGATGAGGGTTCGAGGCGTGCAGTGCTCGGGGTTCGTCGGGGAAGGAGAGGAGGTGAAGTGAAGGAGAAGATCGAAGAGCGTGGCCGCCGGCGGTGGAGACGGGGGTGTGCGGGCGATGATGGGTGCAGGCGAGGGTTGCTGCAGGGTCGGGTTGATGGGTTGCCAGGTCCACGTAGGGGAAGGAGAGCGGGAGAGGAGGAAAAGTAGAAGAAGAAGACGGTGAGGCGAGGTCGAGGAGATGGGCGGCGGTGGAGACAGGGTCGGCGACGAGGATGGTGAGACGTGGGTTCTCATCGTCATGACAGTGAACGGAGGTGGTGGTCGAAGAAGGGAGAAGGTAGGGTGAAGAAGAGAGGGAGACGAGTGAGGTGAGCGACGAGGGTGGAGGCGGCGCACGGCGAGGGCAGGGGCGTGAGTTCGAGTGAGGAACGGCGGGAATAAGAGGTGAAAAGAAGAAGACGAGAAAGAAGGGGACGTGGGTTTTTATAAAAGGGTAAAAAAAATATAAATTAGAGAGGAGAGAGAGACTGAAAGAGAAGGAGAGAGAGAGAGATCGAGATGAGAGAGAGAGGGAGAGAGAAAGAGGTAGAGAGAGATCGAGATGAGAGAGAGAGAGGAATGAACAGGAAGGAGAAAGAAAATTGGAAGGTAGCGGGGGGAGAGAAAGAAAAAGAGAAGAGAGAAAGAAAAAGAAAGAAAGAGAGAGAGAAGGAAAGAAAAAGGGAGAGTGGGGGCCACGGCAGCGAGAAAGAGAGCTGGAGGGAGTTAGGATTTAGATTTTAAATTTTAAAAAAAAGGATTTTAATTGTTATCGAAAATCTTATGAGCTGTTAAAATAAATTTTAAACGAACCTTAATAATTTTAAATAATTAGAATTTTGGCGGAATACAAAAGTATTCCAATACGCGTCTGGGTCGGGTCTAAAAATTCAGATTTAAAATATGAAAAATATATGCGACTTTCAAAATTCAAAATGAATGCTCGAATAACGAAAAAGCATACCCCCAAGAACGGATGCACGTACGTGCGCGTAGCCATCCAAACACGTCCGTTTCACTGAACGGGACGAGAACAAGATGCGCGGATGCTACCATGGGGTTAGGGATATCACGCAGGCCATGCAATGTATTTTAAATTATTTTCTGTGACCTAAAATGTTATATGGTAAAATATGCGATGCCAGATAGAATGCCAGTATGTACTAAACATGAAAATGCACCAGTCTACGTAACAAATCAGGATAATCCATAAATATAAATCAAACAAGCTCAAGCAAGCGGGTCGGGTCGAATGCAAAGTAAAATGTAAAATACCATTCGCACCCAAAACACGATAAATTAAGAAAATACCACATATAAGTAAATACGGGAACTGGAATTGGTATAAATGAACTAGATTGTTACAGCTGCGGCTCCGCAAGCCACTACATCAGCTGCGGTTCCGCAGACAGCTCCTATAGCTCCACTGCCCGCTCAGACTCCCGCAACCGCGGCTCCGCAAGCCACTACCTCGGCGGCGGTTGCGCAGACCACTCCTACCGCTCCACAGCCCGCTCAGACTCTCGCACACTCCGCATTGCATGATTTATTGACTCAGGATATATCCGAGGAGCAGGCACGCCAGATTATGACGTTTATCAGAGGTGGAGCTGGACTGAGTTAGGGTAGCTTTTTAATTCTTATATTTTAAACATGTATTTATTTATATGATACATATTGTACTATATTTTGGACGATATTGATATTGGTGGTGTTTGCGTGTTTATATTGATATCATATTCTGCCTGTTGATTTCTTTAATATATTATGCGTGAGATGTGATTATGAATACTGCGATATATGTTCTGCGTGCTGATTAATTTTATATATAATGTATATATTATTGTGCACGGGGCGAGAAAAAAATAGGCAGTCCTTTTTTGTAAAAAAAACTGATAATCTGTACTTACGGATTAATCCGTAGGGCCCAACATTGCCCCTACTGATTTATCCGTAGGGGCAAAATGTCAAGATACCTGATATTTTGCCCCTATGATCTCAGTATTAGGGTTTACGTCCCTACGGATATATTCGTAGGGGCAAACAAATGCCCCTACACAGGTATCCGTAGGGACAAAATATCAGGATACCTGATATTTTATCCCTACAGATTTATACCTATGCACTTATCCGTAGGGGCAACTATTTGGTCCTACAGATAAGTCCGTAGAGACACCTAATTTATTTTATAAACAGATAAATTAAATAAATTTTTTGTCCCTACAGCCTAATCCGTAGGGACAACTGGACCTACACATTACTCCGTAGGGACAAGTTTTTTACCGTAGCGGCATGTTCAAGGCTAAGACTTGCACCTACGGCGTTTGCACCTACATGGTATTTTCTTGCCCCCACGGATATATCCGTAGGGGCAGAGGTTTGCTCCTACGGATAAATCCGTAGGGGCAACCCTTATTTGTAGTAGTGATTTGGTGTGGGGAGGGGGTGGGGGGTGGCGTGGGGGGCAGCAATGCAATGAATCAGGCAGTGCATGTATTAAACTTTGTTTTAATAAATCAAATAAGACATTTCACATTTTCTAAAAGAGTTTTAAATCGTCCGCAATAATGAAATTTTATAGTATACCTTATGAGTTATTGATGTTGGTATTTCCTAAATGATAAATCAACCTTTCATGTTGGTATTTCCTTTAAAATATATATCGGCAGGTTGGAGTTATATGGCTCTGAGAATATCCTCAGCAAAATTTTCAATGAATATTTCTTACGGCCTAGACTTCTACTGGCGGATCTAACTGTCATCATCCGCACTCCTTAGTTGATTCTTAAAAAGAAAATTTGAATGATGGATCAACTATATATATAGATGGGGATGGAGTATGAAACACAAAATTTTATGTGTGTGTGTGTATGTGTGGGTGTGTGGGTGTGTGGGAAAGATGCATAGGAGGAAATTTCCTCCTATGGTGTCAAAAAAACACTCTCTATTGTGTTTTCCGACTATCGGAATGCATCATCTTCATCGTTATCATCTAAGATATGGGTACACCAAATTTCATGTGATTCTATAACTTTTTCACCGTTGAATTAGTGGGTTCAAAATTAACGGTTTACCGAAAATAGAATTTTTTACATTACTAAATCAACGGTGAAAAAGTTGTAAAATCAGATAAAATTTGGTGTACCCACATATTAGATGGTAACGATGAGGATGATGGATGCCGATCGTCGGAAAACTCGACGGAGAGCGTGTTTTTTCGACGCCATAGAAGGAAATTCAGTCGTGGTCTCTTTCCTCCATTATTCTCTCTCTCTCTACATACACACACGCACACACACGATGGCATTTCAAGTCTCTCTCGGTCCAAATTATATGTTAATGGTTAATTCGTTTAGTGCTGCCAACAAAAAGTTGGCATTTGGATTTTAGGCCACACACAAGAAAGAGCATGAACGAACAAACTAACTAGAAGCAAGCGAAGCGGACAAATGTAGTAAAAATAGATAAATAGGTAGATATAGGGGAGCATGCATAACTATCTAAAAATGGAGATGGAGAAATGATGAAGGATATTTATTTAATTTACTTAAATCAGGTAAACGCGTCAGAACTAATTAATCTCAGGAAAGATGACAGGTATTACTCTTCATATATATAGATGACGAGTACATGCAAAGCAAATTAACCGCAACTAATTATGCTGGGCCCCACGCAGCCCGAGGTTCAAAATTTTGAAGGACAACGGCAAAAAGAAAGAGGAGGAGGAGGAGGAGGAGGAGGACCATTTCTCTTCTCTAAATCTCTATCCTTTTCCCTTTGTTTTGGAACTAGCTGCACCACCTTTGATACGAGCACCAAACAACAAGAACGACAACACCGAATTATAAAGAGAAGAAGATCGAAAGGGAGCGGCGGCGGCGGCGGCGGCTCCATCGATTTCTGCATGGGTCAGCAATCACATTTCAACCAAGAGGGTGTTGGTTTCCATCCAGTTGCGGTGGTCGTGGCGGTAGACAAAGACAAGAGCAGCCAGAATGCTTTGAAATGGGCTCTTGAAAATCTCATCCAACGGGGCCAGACCATCACCCTTGTCCATGTCAATACTACTCCAGGTATGTATCATGTACATACGATATACGTCAATCAATCATGTAGGTAATGATATGTCGCTGCTGCTGCTTCTACGGATATATGATGACCAAATTAACAACAGGGCAACCGAATGAGGCCACCATCAACCACATAAACAGTCTGTTCATCCCCTTTCGTTGTTTCTGCACCAGAAAAGATGTGAGTTTATTTTCCTATCTAGCTAGGCTGCACCCCTAATTCCAACACCAGCATTCAAAATTTATGCCTCTCGTCTCAATCATTAATTAGCAAGCACTCTCTACAACAGGTCAGATGCAATGATGTCATCCTTCACGACAGCGATGTGGCAAAGGCAATCATTGATTTTGTTTCGGAATCCGCAATTGAGAAGCTCGTAGTTGGTGCACCATCATCCAAAGGAGGCTTTGTCTGGTAATAAACGCATAATTCCTGAATTCACGCCTTTTTTTTTTCCTTTTCTACTGTTGTCGCTGCTGCTGTGATGATGATGATGATGGTTTATTTTGATGCCTCTTCTATTCTCAATTATGATGTGGATCCCTGCACGCAGGAGAATGAAATCTTCAGATATTTCGACAAATATATCAAAGGGCACACCAGATTTCTGCACAGTGTACGTTATCTCAAAAGGGAAAATGGCATCGGTCAGGCATGCTACTCGACCGGCACCAACACTCTCTCATCTCAGATATCATCATACCAATAACCTTGACAATACTTTGACCGTACCTAGCATCAAACATGATCCTGGCTTGCTAACCCCAATGCATAAAGGTATCTTTCACACTTTTTTACCATCAATTAATTAATAAGCCGTGTCTGCGCGCGGGCGTGTGAGAGAGAGAGAGAGAAAGAGAGATTGGATCATCACACAAATTAACAATTTTGGGCGGTACGTACCATAGGTGCTGCAACACCAGAGAATCGAAGCCCTCACTTCAGCAGTAGTGAAAGAGAAACGCCCTTCAGGCAAGAAGTAACCTGGCTTCTCAATTATTAATTAAAATTGAGCACATATTAATTAGCTAGCTCAGCTGGTGAAACTCTCTTAATATATATATATATATATATATATAACAGGTCTGCGCCATTTGCAAGAGGTAGTTATGGCGCAAGCACCAAGCCATTTGGGGATATCTCGATGCGGGATAGAGACATATCATTCGTAAGCATCAGTGGCAGGCCAAGCGTGGACCAGTACAACGTTAACTTCCACTCCAATGCAACGGCTGAAAGCTACGAACACAGCTTTGAGATGTCTCAACCATCATCATACGACGGCTACTCGGCTAGCAACGACTACTCTTCCTTCTCCCAGGGCAGCTCATCATTCCAGTCTATCGTAAGTCCATTTTTTGACCCCTGCAATTTCGAAGCCTTCCCTTATAGACTATCTTAATTATAGCCATTCTCAGACTTCTAAGGAAAGCTTGCAGGCAGTTAACATATATGGAATGTGTGTTGGAACTTGCAGGATGATGTTGAAGCGGAGATGAAGAGGCTAAAATTAGAGCTGAAACAGACGATGGACATGTATAGCAGTGCCTGCAAAGAAGCAGTCGCTGCTAAACAAAAGGTAACAACAGGTTGCATTGCACTAGTTACCATCATCAATAGTAATGCATGATCAATGAACAATAGCTCGGCGCTTCCCTCTCTGTGGAGAGTGCAAGGGTGCGATCCCCGGTGGAGGAAGCGGCCATAATTTAACGCTTTCGGGACAAATTAATTTACTCTCCGCATGATCCCTGTTAGAATAAAAATTCATGTCACACAGGCAATGGAGCTCAACCAGTGGAGGGTGCAGGATGAGCACAAGCTGGAGGAGGCTAGGATTGCAGGTGAAGCAGCCTTGGCTCTGATGGAGAGAGAGAAAGCAAAGTGTAAAGCAGCAACGGAGGCTGCCGAAGCATCTAGAAGGATCGCCGAGTTAGAAGCACAGAAGAGAATCAATGCAGAGAAGATGGCCATCAGAGAAGCGGAGGAGAAGAAGAAGGCATTGGACACCCTTGCACATGGCGGCGATATCCGGTACAGGAAGTACACGATAGACGAGATCGAAACAGCCACCGAGAGCTTCGCGGAAAGCCAAAAGATTGGGGAGGGCGGGTATGGCCCTGTGTTTAAAGGCTATCTTGATCATACACCGGTTGCCATTAAGGTCCTCCGCCCAGATGCAGCTCAAGGAAGATCTCAGTTTCAGCAAGAGGTATATATTTAAACATACTAGGCTAAATGCACAGATGCACCCATCAACTTTCCACTTTTGTGTGTTTGATACCATAAACTTTGAAAATTAGAGATAAGTACATGAACCATTTTTCTTGGACATAACTACCATAGGTCATCAAATTTAGTTATGAATGGATCGTGTACCCTTCACTTTGTGTTTAACAATTTTTTCTATGAAAATAACAGTAAATTACAACAAAAAAAGTTTAGTGTACACACTAAAATTACATAAAAATCAGTAAATAAAATGTTGATGAAGATCGGTGGAGCAATTTGGGTATGTCATGTTGAAGTTGAGTATGCACAGGGAGTGGGTGGAGAAAGAGAAAAAATGGAGGAAAAGATCAAGCTATAAGGATTTAATTTAAAAAAATTGTAGTTGGGTATGCAAGATTTGAAGGTTTGAGAATGTGGAGATCTAGAAATTTAATTATTTGGGATTGCTGGTTTAAAGATTTGAAGATAGGATTTCTAAATTTGATGATTTAGAGAATTTTGGAAAATTGGGTTTAGTGATTTAGTGTTTCAAAATTTTGGGATTTGGGAGTTAAGAGAATTAGTGATTCAAAAGTTTTAAAATGATGGATTGAGAAAGATGGAGAGGAGTTTGAAATTTAGGAATTTAAGTGCTTAAAATCTTTAGATTTGAGAACTTAATATTCAGGATTTAGAGAATTGGAGACGTAGGGATTAAAGAGTTTGAGTATTTAATAATTGGAAGGATTTGAATGGATAGCAAGGATAGATGAAAGGAATAAAAAGATAAGGAAAAGGGTTTGGAGTAGCCTATTGATGGGACTTGAAGTAGCACATGGGGAAGATCCGGGATCTAGCCCGTATTGATGGGACTTGAAGTAGCACATGGGGAAGATCCGGGATCTAGCCCGGATTAATGAGCGGGTGACTAATTTGTCCCACCTATTATTCTTTAAAAAAAGAGGATAAGGGAAATAAGACGAGGGTGAAATGGTCAAAACGGATCATTTTGGAATGATATCTTTAAACGTGTGCAGACCTTTTTCATATTTAAAGGTATTTAGTTGCCGTCGAGGGTGGTAGTTCCTGGTATCTTTCTGCAATTAAATTAGTTCATGGCATCAATCACACAATAAGTGATAGTTCACGGATAGATTCATGCAATATTTTAGCCTGTATACTATGTATGCATGAAATTAAGTACTATAATATTAACAGATCACCAGTTGCCATAAGCATATAACTAAATATATAGAAGCTATTATATTATGCTGACCTGAGCCCTCACAATTGCCGATGATCAGATTGAAATCCTGAGCTGCATTCGGCATCCGAACATGGTCCTCCTCCTGGGTGCCTGCCCAGAATATGGGTGCCTCGTGTACGAGTACATGGCCAACGGAAGCCTAGAGGACAGACTGTTGCGCAGAGGGAACACCCCGCCCATCCCATGGCAGCAGCGGTTCCGCATAGCTGCTGAGATCGGTACGGCCCTGCTCTTCCTCCACCAAACTAAGCCCGAGCCCCTTGTCCACCGGGACCTGAAGCCCGCAAATATACTCCTGGATCACAACTACGGCAGCAAGATCAGTGATGTGGGGCTGGCCCGTCTTGTCCCCCCATCGGTGGCCGACACTGTCACCCAGTACCGCATGACGTCCACCGCTGGTACCTTCTGCTACATCGACCCTGAGTACCAGCAGACCGGTATGTTAGGCGTCAAGTCCGACATCTACTCCCTCGGCATTATGCTGCTGCAGATCATCACGGCCAAGCCTCCCATGGGCCTCACTCACCATGTCGAGCGATCCATAGAGAAGGGGACGTTCGGCCAGGAGATGCTTGACCCTGCGGTGAGTGACTGGCCCGTGGACGAGGCCCTGTGTCTGGCCCAAGTAGCACTCAAGTGTTCAGAGCTTAGGAGGAAAGACCGCCCGGATCTCAGCACGGTCATACTGCCAGAGCTCAACAGGCTGAGATGTCTTGCCGAGGATAATTTGTATCACTCTTTTCTGGGAAGTAGTAGCAACAGCGCTTACAGTACCCCATCTAGGCAAAGCCAGATTTCTATTCAGGTATTATGATATAGAAATGTTGACAAATATATAATTCATGCTACTAAACACGATATTAAAATATATATATATATATATATATATATATATATATATATATATATATATTTGTATCCGTATTCTATCGAATATGGAAATCATATCTGTATCCAAGAAATATCGAGATCCGGATTGGAAATTCCTGATGCAAGTACTAGCTATAATTAGATTTTAAGGATATGCCATTGATCTTCTGAAATAAAATTTCAGGATATGTTGGGCGGTCCTATGGGAGGACTATCTGGATATGAAAGCAGATCAAGCACATCATCCTTAATGACCAGAAAAGGAACGAGTCATGAATCACAAGAAGACGGTGAATAAAAATATGCTTCTAAGTGTCTCGATCGGCAAATTAATTCGATCGAAGCTTCCAAAGATCGATAAACCTGTCATTTCTGCCGGAAGCAAGAAGAGAACACCAATTTCCCAACACATGTATGATAGTTCAGACCAGAAAAAACAAAATATATATCGTGTGTATCTTGTCAAATACATACATGTCCTCCAGCAGAAATAGTAATGTACCAAAACTTGATTCGTGTATACATCTAATTGGATTCTCTTACTTTATTTATATACATCATGGTGACAACTTGACTTGATGTTAATACACTGTATTTGTTGGGTTTTTTGCTTTTTATGATTTATTTTCTTATTTCTTTTGGACGTTAGTCTTTCTTTTTTGGAATTAACATATTTCACTTTCTTATGTTTGATGGGCTTCTTATGTTATGTCTGACTTGAGTATCACTAATTTCTCTCTCTCTCTCTCTCTCTCTCTATATATATATATAGCAATAGGGTGAGATGTGATCTTTAAAGCGAGAAGAAAATATCCGATCTTCATCCATCAATCAAAATGACAATCGGCACTATACATATTGTTCTACATGTCTCTAACGACCCCAAAATCCATGTACCGTTGTATTTTCCTTTTTTAATAAAAGACAGCTTTTTTTTTTATTACTGGTATATATTTAAATCCTGTTCAATATATGCAAGAGTAAGTTTGTATCTCATTGATTAAGTCACTTCACCATTGTTCCATAGGCCGCATGTTTGAATCCCGGATCTTGCAATTGTTTTTATCAATTTTTTTTAAAACCCTCTCATGATCTACAAATGAGACTTTTCAATTCTTAATTTTTTTAACTTCCATAATAAATTAAAATTATTATGAAGAATTATGGTGAACATTAAGCACACCTTTAAATACCCATCAATTCTCTTTATTCTTCTTTATTCTCTTTAATTGCTTTCTCTTCCTCCATTTCCACAAGAAAAATATGCAGCCATCTCTACCAAAATTCTGCTGCACCTACCCCCTTCCACAAATAGGCGATTCGAAAATCTACGTTATCTCAAGTCGTCGAAAGTCTCTCGATCGAGACTTTTCTCCCAAATCGGTGATACGATTGTTATACCATATCGCGTCGCGAGTACCCCTCTCCCTTGCTTCCTCTAATCGATCATTCTTTCCTACCTTTTAAAAAAAATCTCAATTCTCTATAAACTAAGCCATGCTGAATCTCCTGAAACCGGTTAACCCATGTTAAAGTATTCACCTCCTTTATATGTAAAAATGTTAGCATAAGATATGTATACCTAGTATGTTTTGTTGACTGTATGTTTGATACATGTTATGTGATATCCATGATTCCTTGTATATGATCTTAACAAAGGACCTAAAACCATTAGTCATGAGAACGCGCTATAGAATTTACATGACATCTTGTAGAATAGTTTGTTCATAAAAGAAATTTTCTTTTAGAATAAAGTTCTAGCATATATTATTGTCATTTTTATTTATGTATATGATATGACCTGATCCACATACTTCTTCCGTATACACGTTTCACATGGATGGTTTGCTATATAAACGAGACTCACACAAATCTCAACGCAATTATTGTCTTTTAGCATTTCAATCGTAGGTATATTTTGAATGGAATCCTATGTCGTAAAAATCCACTTTTCGATGCTAAACCTTTGCGGAAAAGAATTAAAATATAAGTTTTATATTCAAAAATTTAAGAGAATTAAGACTAAAAACTACATAGAATTTTATATGCGGTTTAAAATTTTATTCAGAAATCGAAACGGGACCTAGTTTAGGCTTTACATGATTCTTGTCACTGTTTTAACAAGATTTGGCAGACAAAAAAGATGCCCAATGAATGGAGAAAAAGTGTCACGCCCCGCTTCCCGGTGTACGGTGAAAGGGACGCGACGAGGTCCGCTACGTATATACTTAGAAGTACATACGCTAAGCGTATCTAAGCAATATAAAAGTAAATCACAAGAGACAAGAAATATACAAATAACAGCAACTTTATTAATAACATTCTTTTGTACAATGCATGAAAAGTAAATACAACTGAAATGAAAAGCGATGCCTAAACAGTGGTATAACAGGAAATGAAAATACTGAATAGAACAAGGTATAATATCTAGAGCTCGGTGTCTTCGTGAAACTGCTCCAAGTCTTCACCGGTGGGCTCGATCTCTGCTGGGTCCAAAGCACCAGACGACATTCAAAGAAGAAAGAAATAGAATATCGTCAGCGAACAGGTCGCTCGGTAAGTCCTAAAGATAAAGAAGAATTAGAAAGACAGAATAAGAGTATTTCCTAAAGAGGTTGTAAAATATTATAGTATATTGTGTTAACGCTGTTGTTTGCAGCTTGGTACAGAAGGATGCTAGTGTATACGAGAGGGGTCTCTATATGCTAGAGACCAGGACAAACAGAATGTACAAGGAACTGTTAAGCCACGGTACAACAGCAACGGAATATAGGTTATGTGTCTTAATCTGACCACCTCGTGCCACCTTTAACACCTTCCGTACCAATCTACCCCTTAAACCCCGTAGTGTTTTGATAGTATTGTTGTATTGTATTGTGTAAGTTGGATGACCGACCAAAACCATGATATCAGTAAACATGTTGTAACTGCATAATCAGGTAAATGGAATAACGGAATAATGGATGTATATCCATGGTTTGATTCAGTCAAGTTGTATAGATTGTTAACTGGATTCTGGGATTCATGTGTTCATATTGAGTTGGAATATTAAAGAATATAGTTTGACTTGAATCATATTCAAGTCAGAAATAATCAGACTCAAACCCGAATCAGACTAAAAAAAATGTAATTTGAAGTTCTATAATTGTTAGGGTCCTTATTGTAAATTATAAAACTTGAGGGGGTTTTATGTAAAAAAATGTTAGTTATATGTATGCCCTAGAGGCCATTACTGTACATTGGATGTATATTGTAGTGGATGCTGGGACATATATAGGTAGGACTTTCTTGCTCGACATGATAGTACGCTATCTGGTTGCTCTTTATCTTAACATGTATACTTTCTGTCTCTCTGATTACATGTTGATAAAGCCCATAGGATGTGTACTCGACTTCCAGGACTATGATGTAGATCATACTAGTGGGGCCTGGGTAGTCCAAGAGTACATCCTTGAAATGTTCCTAGTCGAGGGAATATCGAGACGGGGCATCGATATTCCAGAGTAGACTAGCGCATATCTTCTCGACCCATGCGATGGGCGATGGATGATCCCATATCCATTGGTGTTTGACATCGAAGATGGTATGCGGGTGCTCAGTGGAGACTGGGTACACTGAACGGACTTGCCGAGAACTCCCAGATGGTATTATACCTCACGTCAGATGGCAGTTCTCTGGTGACACTGGTACAGCTTAGTCTGTTGACCCGAGATCGTCATAGAGTCTTGTGTGTCTCCCACTGTGCTTTGATTTCCACCCTACCACGGCTCTACTGAGTTGTGCAAACAGGTGGTTTTTGGGTACAGTCCCGATTCACATGGAGGCAATGAGCGATAGGAGGGGATTCGTCTCTCCCGGTATTGGGGGTTGATGTTGTGCTATGCTCGACTGGCCATAACAGGAAATCCCTGGCCAGGGTTGCAGTGATATACTGGTAAGAGTTATCAGTATTTTCACGAATGTTATGGACCTCAAGTCGGCATGACTTATCGAGCTATTGGGGTCTGACGTTTACCACCCCTAGGCGAGATATGCGACATATCAGACGAACAGACCGGACCGTACGGTAAGTGTTACTGGTTGGATTCGCAGGAGTGTGAGCGGGCTTGCTCGTCGATCTTCTGATCGCTCAATACCCGGGTGGCCGTTACATTTGGCAGACCGCTTGCGGCTTGTGGGTGTTTGATATGATCATCATCCGCTGCCGGCGTATTGACGAGTCTTTAGAGTCCTACACAGAGTTTTCCTGGCTCAAGCGAAACGAAATAGGAGCGCATATGAGATATGTGCGGGACCGAGAATGATGCGTGTATGTGATACCGTATTTCATTCTCGCGATAAATGTGTCGAATGGTTATATACGATATAACCTAGTTATCGAATCAAGGATTGATTCGATAAGCCGATACATATGATACTAGTCGGTTATATCCGATATGACCGGATCATTGAATCAAGTGTTGATTTAATGATTTAATGTATAATTATATATTTGATATATTGCTTTGCATTAACTAGTATTGGTTCACTTTAAATGGATTTTCTCACTTGAATTGTGCACATTGTATATGCGATATATTTCTTTGTGCACATGATTGTATCATGTTTGATGATACATTCTTGTTTGGTTTTGTGTAAAGTATTAAACCATGGTTAGTTAGTGATTAGGGTTTCATCTAATTCATTTATCTTTTTATTTTATTTATTTCAAAAGAAAAAGAATATGAGAAATGAATGGTGGCTATTTTTGTTTTTAGTTGAAGATTCATGTAGCATTGTTTTAGTCACCATTCTTGTCTCATGCCTAACCCTAACCACTCATCTAACCTAAGTTAAGTCTCTACACTAAACCATGGTCAAAGATATGATAAGTATTGTATTTTCTTTTCTATTTTAATTTAAGTTATCATATCTTCTTCTTCTTCTTCATCTTCTTCAACATTGAAGAAAGCTTGCTACTTCAATGGCAAGTCATGAAGTCTAGTGAGAAATCCAAAACTAAAGTCTACCCACTTCCTATTTCTTCATCCTCTACCTCTTGCCAAGTAGTAGAGTGTGTTTCCTTCACAAATTTTCAAGGTTTGGTGAAGGTGGAGCTTGATCTAGCGATGCCTCGACGTAGATCATCTTCGGCATCGAACCGACGATCAAGCCCGCCCATTCTTCGATGATGCCGACGCTAGAGCCCAAGACATGATTTGGACAGCGAGGGGACTTCATTGCGGAGCCGTGGAGGTGGTCGACCGGATCTACAAAGGTTGTATATCCGTTCCCTTAGTTAAAATGTTAACTAGTTTGCTTGTTTCGCCTAAATATCTAGTAAACGATCCGTAGTCGGGTTTGTAGGCACCCGTAAAATTAGATTTGTGCATGTTTGATCACTTGTGAGACTTAACTAGAGTGCCTAGGAACCCTACAGTGGTATCAGAGCCTAGCTAGAGCCTTAGGCGATGCGTAGACGGAGTTAGAAGTCCGATCGACCCGAAACCCCGACTTTAAAATGCTCTCTGGACATTTTTGTAAAATGTGGATTTTTGCAAATTAAAAATATGCAGAAAAACAAGCAGGTAAATCTAAGAATTACGATGCAAAAATTACCAAATGATCTTTCTAAAGTGCGGCGGAACCGCGGCATTAGCGTGCTAATGCGGCCCTTCCGCCGCACTTTTGTCTTATCTGCCATTGAATTTTGCACAGTAACTCCTATTTTTCAGTGCTGGTTTTCCTGGGAATTTTTAATATGAAATCAAGAGTTGAGTATTTTGGGTTGTATTGGGAGTTCATACATTCGATCGGATTGTCAAACTTTGTCTATGTGTCGTTCCGGATAATTTTTTGAATATGTTAAAAAGTTCGACCGGATATAAATACCCACTTTTTCCCCTGCCGGGAAATTTCCAATTGTTGGATTTTTCCGAAGTTTAACGACGTTCTAAGTAGTGCAAGTAACGCGATGGACCCTCTAGAAGACAACAAACCTTAACTCGATTATGTGACCGTCTTGAACTGCCCTTTGAACCTTCGGGTTTGGGGTAGTACGGCGTGCCACATGTGAGGCGTTGGCTTGACCCTTCTACGGCTGGACCGTTGGTACTGAGGAACGAACTGAATGTTGTTAGACTTGTTTCATGTGTTGATCTGTATCGGGAAAACTTGGGTGTTCGATTGTTCGATCGAAAGGTTTAACATTTTCTAATTATCTGGAATGTGATACAATAATTGGAATTCACAAATTGTTATGAGATAACGGAATGAATATTATAAACGTAGCAGTTTAGTCTCACTTGATCGGTTGCCACGGAATTTTGATGTGATCAAAAGTCCGTCGCAATCACGTAGTGTACGCGGATACTCGCCGGGTAAACTTAATAGACAGCCTCACTCCATCGCCCCGACCAAGTGACTGTAGGAGAACCCCGTCGCCGAAAGCATCCGTTCGGGTGCTCGCGGTAGCGGTGTTCCGCCTTGGTGCACTTTGTCGACGGCGTCAGGGGTGCGGCCGTCTACTGAAGTTTGCGACGAGCATTCGATCAGAATGTCGGGAATCCTGTTGAATTGCCCGACTTGATATTGAAAAGAGTTTTCGATAATGAGACTAAAATGCGGGGTTTATAATTGTTAGGCATGCGATGTCTGAGTAATTCATTTGGTCAGGCATGCGATGTCTGAGGAGGTTGCGGATTCCAACTGTTGTAGTTTTACATTTTCTTTTCTGTGACCGTAAGTGTAATATGTGATATCGCCGGTTTCGTTGCTATATGTCAACGACAATTGGGATGCGCATATTTACTTACGTTGATGACATGTGATGTTATGTGTTGCTGGATATGTTATATTGGATCGTCGTGTTTGAATAGCCGGGGGTTTTTATGTGAGATGTGTGTTTTTCATTTTCATTCATGTAAAAACTTGTATGTAATATTCTTTTATTGGGGCACTTCCAGGTTGCGGAAGTCGTCACCCGTTGTATATTATTTACTTTTCTGCACTAGGATAGACCCAAGGAGGGGAGCACAAGTAACCGGGTTCTGGGGTCCAGTGGGAGACCAACTCGAGGAGTCGAGTCCGGGTCTCCTAACCCTAGAATTGGTAGGGTTTCTTGCTGCTCTCGTAGGGGTCTAGGGGTGTGGGATTGGCTATTCATCTCGACCGTGGAATCCGTGTTTTATACTGGCTCGTATTGAAAACACGGACGTCCTAGTATATCCAATATTTCATATGTTTCTTCTGCTGTGTTTTATCTGTGATCATGCGATGTTCTGTGCTCTGTGACAGATATTATAGTATATATGATATATTATATAGACGTTACTTATGTTTTACACCCGCGCTAGCCCTGCCCCGCTCTGCCGTTAGTTACCTAACCTAACGGTGCACGAGGGGACATCGAGGCGAATGCGGATGGCATAAGTGTACGTCATATCTATCTGTGATGTTTAGGTAATTTAAATGATGGGATATTCATTAATGAGATTAATGAAAGAAAATAAACCTAATTGATGTTGTGGAATCGAATTTCAAAATAAAACAGGTAGCTACAGTTCTTGCTTTACATTGTGGTGTTCATTATAGAACATCCTGCACCTTATTCGATGAGGAAAGGACCGAGATCCCTTCACCGGGAGTGACTCCTTTAGCAATAACTGGCAGATGCTACACACTCGGTTTGTATTTGATCACTTCTATAGTTTCTGCTTTGCAAAGTGATATATATGATATATCCCGCACCTCATTCGACGAGGAAAGGGCCGACGATCCCTTCACCGGGAGTGACCCCTTTAGCAAAACTAGAAAAGCCTCGAAAACATTCCATTTAAAAACCATTTGATTCCGCAACGAGATCAAGTTCAAAGCGTTAAAGGTTTTCACAAAAACCAGCCGCAACCCTCCGTCATTTTAGGAAGTAGAGTACTTAGTATTCGTGCTGTGTTTGTTGACCATAGTCAAGGCACAGTGTACGGTAGCTAAGTGATGTCTTCCTACACCGCATATGATGCGATTAGTTAGGACAGTCGCGTGACTTTGTTGACCTTAGTTAAGGGTCATGTGGGTGGGTCTAATTAATCACGAAATGACGGGTAGAACTTGACTAGTACTTATGATTTGTTGACCATAGTTAAGGTCATAGGTGCTAGGGGTAAAAACCTTCATCGGGAGTTTCAAGTGTTGAAATTTGCAATGAGATTGCATACCTTCTATATGATAGTTGGATCCCGATACCCACTGCGAGTAATTGTTACTCCTGGGAGAGTTTTGCACTTTGCAATTAGCCGATCAAGTAGGTGTCTAGAAAGGTGTCAACGGGGTTACGCCTCTGGGAAAACGAGGTTTACTGTAATTAGGTCCATGCGAAAGCACGGGGAACCTCCCTCTAAGTACCGACACTGGCCTGGCTGAAAGGTTGGCGAACTTGTAGAGTGTAATTAATCCCGGCTAGTCTTTCCTTTTAGGGTTTGAAGGAAGATTTGATAAAAACAGTGGGAGCCATCCTGATTAGATAAAATACATAACCAATCTGATCTTGCAAGAGCGCACGCAGAGTGTTTTCTTCTCTCTCTCTCCTGGTAGCGACCATATCACGCCTTAATCAAGATAATAATACGGAATTTTGACCGAACCCGCTTGTTATACTGTGCTGGGGAACGTTGGTTCCGCTCCAACTTATAATTGTTATAAGGAAGAGCAGGAAATTGGGGAATACCAGAATTCCTATGCCGCCCAAACGAAGAAAGTGCATATGATGCATCTCCTTCGGGTGTATTCATTACAAAGAATTGTTTCTCAGTATCCTCTGCATCCTGGGTATATGATACCGGATCAGGATCCCAGATATGTAAGTTGTTACATAGGGCTACAAAAAGGTAGAAAAACTGAGAACGGGTGATAAGTTTCATGAGACAGAAACCGGGGCAAGTGTTGCAGCCAAGTCTGTTGGTCACTGTCACCCTGTATTACGAATACATTGATTCTGAACAAATGCTATTAGATACCGAACCTGATATACAAAATCATATCAGTCTCTTTATTAGTAAAGAAATGATATAATTTTGTATTGTTGGATAATGTTTTGAACATTTCCTATATCAAAAGTTGATCGGTTCAGGCACGTTATCTAAAAGCATTGACGTTCTAAATCAAACTACAGTTCCTTGTATACAGAACACACACAAGAGGAAGAGTTCAGAAATGAACGAATTCTTCTTGAGGTATTGTAGACTAGGTCATATCAATGCGACCCGACTAGCTGAAGTTACATTTAGATGCATATTTAAATCAGTTTGAATTTACATCTTGTGAAACTTGCCAGTCATGTCACAAAGATATAATGACACTAGCTCTGTTTACTGGAAACAGAGAAAGAGTTAGTAAACTCTTAGGACTGATACATGATGATGTATGTAAGGTCTCCTGTCTACACATGCCAGGACTGGTTCTTTTTACTTCATTATATTCTCTGATAATCTCTCAAGATTCAGTCATATGTTCCTGTTGAAACATAAGTCCGAACATTTTGAGGTATTCACAGAATATAAGTTAGAAGTAGAGAACCAATAACCGGGTATAAGTATTATGTCCTATGATGAGATCAGGGAGGAGAATACTTGTGCATGGAATCCTTGGACTATTCTAAAGGAAAATGAGATTCTCTCTCAGTATTACTCCTCTGAATACACCACAGCACAACGATGTATCGGGGCGGAGCAATCACACAATATTAGATATCGTGTGCTCTATGATGAGTATTACTGAGTTACCTATTTCCTTTTGGGAGTTATGCACTTGAGAAGCTGCATACCTATTGAATTAGGTTCGAATCAAATCAGTGCCTACCACTCCATATAAGATATGGTGCGGGAAGATCCTATCTCTTAAGTTAGTTAAGATTTGGGATTGTCCGGCCTATGTCAAAAGCAAAATCCGGACAAGATCAAGGCAAGGTTAGTTCTATAGAACTGGAAAGGTTCCAGCTATACAAAACTGCAGTTGATGATTTGACAGAACCAAAAGATCTATAGTTTCCGACGAACCTCAGCCTCTCCGCCGATCTAGTAGGGTTCCTCATCCGCCTGAGAGATACCTCAGTTTCTCGATGACAGTGGGAGCAAGAATTGCATCATGAGATGATGACCCAACTAGTTTCGAGCAGGCCATCGAGAGTAGGGACTCTGTAAGAGTGGCTGGATGCTTAGTGATCTGAGATGGAATCCTTATACACCAGCAAAGTATGGACTTTAGCTGCTATATCTGAAGGGTTAAATCCCCATCAGGAGCAAGTATATCTTGAGAAGATTACTTGGTGTACATGGAAAAGTTGAGACTTTCAAAGCTAGACTTGTTAAAGTTTTTCGTCATCGACCAAGCATGGATAATGATGAAAGTTTTTTCCAGTAGCTATGCTTAAGTCTATCCAGATCCTACTTACCACGGCTACATACCATGACTACGATATCTGGCGGTTGGGTGCCACGACTGCTTTTCTAAATACTGATTTAGAAGAGAACGTCTATAAGAACACAGCCAGAGGTCTTCGTAAACAGTGGGAGCAGCGGAAACGTGTGCAAGTTGCTTTACATAATGAAGCAGGCATCGCGGAGTTGGAACGTCTGTTTTGATGTGATAGTCAAAGTGTTTGACTTCATCAAAATGGTAGACGAACCTTGTATATACAAAAGGGTAGTAGAGAGTAAGGTTGTCATCTTCGTATTGTACATAGACAACATACTCTTGATAGGAAAAGAGTTTCCTATACTACGATCGGTCAATCTCCTATTATCACTAGGATTCCCCAAATAGGATCAAAGTGATACCTCCTAAATCCTGAGTTTTCATCTATGAGATAGATGTAATTGGATGTTAGGATTCTCACTAGATGTAGTGAGATGATATCAATCGATCCTGAGGAGAATCACTGGAAGTGTTCCAGGGTGATAAAGACGACTGAATGTCAGTCACGGGCATTGTCTTTACCCTCAATAGAGGGACGGTATGTTGGAAGATTTCCAAGCTAGATACCGTGACAAACTAGACGATAAAGGCTGGTAACATCGCTATTAATGATACTACCAAAGAGGCAGTTTGGGTGTATATTGGTTCATAGGATGAACTAGGTTCCTGCCATTGTATGACAATGGAAGTGTGGCTTTGGCCCTGAAACCCTGGTCCCATCAGTGACCCAGACATAATCTAAGACAGCATCACCTGATCATGGAGATAGTTGATCTCCAGGGTGATCGAGGTAAGGAGAGTAGACTCAGAGGACAACACGGCGGATCCACTCACGAAGGCCCTTTTCCCAAAGAGAGACTTTTAGGGGATGGTTGAGTATGTGATACTGCAACCACTGCTACAGATGGCCCTAGTGCAAGTGGGAGATTGTTAGTTATATGTATGCCCTAGAGGCCATTACTGTACATTGGATGTATATTGTAGTGGATGCTGGGACATATAAAGGTAGGACTTTCTTGCTCGACATGATAGTACGCTATCTGGTTGCTCTTTATCTTAACATGTATACTTTCTGTCTCTCTGATTACATGTTGATAAAGCCCATAGGATGTGTACTCGACTTCCAGGACTATGATGTAGATCATACTAGTGGGGCCTGGGTAGTCCAAGAGTACATCCTTGAAATGTTCCTAGTCGAGGGAATATCGAGACGGGGCATCGATATTCCAGAGTAGACTAGCGCATATCTTCTCGACCCATGCGATGGGCGATGGATGATCCCATATCCATTGGTGTTTGACATCGAAGATGGTATGCGGGTGCTCAGTGGAGACTGGGTACACTGAACGGACTCGCCGAGAACTCCCAGATGGTATTATACCTCACGTCAGATGGCAGTTCTCTGGTGACACTGGTACAGCTTACTCTGTTGACCCGAGATCATCATAGAGTCTTGTGTGTCTCCCATTGTGCTTTGATTTCCACCCTACCACGGCTCTACTGAGTTGTGCAAACAGGTGGTTTTTGGGTACAGTCCCGATTCACATGGAGGCAATGAGCGATAGGAGGGGATTCGTCTCTCCCGGTATTGGGGGTTGATGTTGTGCTATGCTCGACTGGCCATAACAGGAAATCCCTGGCCAGGGTTGCAGTGATATACTGGTAAGAGTTATCAGTATTTTCACGAATGTTATGGACCTCAAGTCGGCATGACTTATCGAGCTATTGGGGTCTGACGTTTACCACCCCTAGGCGAGATATGCGACATATCAGACGAACAGACCGGACCGTACGGTAAGTGTTACTGGTTGGATTCGCAGGAGTGTGAGCGGGCTTGCTCGTCGATCTTCTGATCGCTCAATACCCGGGTGGCCGTTACATTTGGCAGACCGCTTGCGGCTTGTGGGTGTTTGATATGATCATCATCCGCTGCCGGCGTATTGACGAGTCTTTAGAGTCCTACACAGAGTTTTCCTGGCTCAAGCGAAACGAAATAGGAGCGCATATGAGATATGTGCGGGACCGAGAATGATGCGTGTATGTGATACCGTATTTCATTCTCGCGATAAATGTGTCGAATGGTTATATGCGATATAACCTAGTTATCGAATCAAGGATTGATTCGATAAGCCGATACATATGATACTAGTCGGTTATATCCGATATGACCGGATCATTGAATCAAGTGTTGATTTAATGATTTAATGTATAATTATATATTTGATATATTGCTTTGCATTAACTAGTATTGGTTCACTTTAAATGGATTTTCTCACTTGAATTGTGCACATTGTATATGCGATATATTTCTTTGTGCACATAATTGTATCATGTTTGATGATACATTCTTGTTTGGTTTTGTGTAAAGTATTAAACCATGGTTAGTTAGTGATTAGGGTTTCATCTAATTCATTTATCTTTTTATTTTATTTATTTCAAAAGAAAAAGAATATGAGAAATGAATGGTGGCTATTTTTGTTTTTAGTTGAAGATTCATGTAGCATTGTTTTAGTCACCATTCTTGTCTCATGCCTAACCCTAACCACGCATCTAACCTAAGTTAAGTCTCTACACTAAACCATGGTCAAAGATATGATAAGTATTGTATTTTCTTTTCTATTTTAATTTAAGTTATCATATCTTCTTCTTCTTCTTCATCTTCTTCAACATTGAAGAAAGCTTGCTACTTCAATGGCAAGTCATGAAGTCTAGTGAGAAATCCAAAACTAAAGTCTACCCACTTCCTATTTCTTCATCCTCTACCTCTTGCCAAGTAGTAGAGTGTGTTTCCTTCACAAATTTTCAAGGTTTGGTGAAGGTGGAGCTTGATCTAGCGATGCCTCGACGTAGATCATCTTCGGCATCGAACCGACGATCAAGCCCGCCCATTCTTCGATGATGCCGACGCTAGAGCCCAAGACATGATTTGGACAGCGAGGGAACTTCATTGCGGAGCCGTGGAGGTGGTCGACCGGATCTACAAAGGTTGTATATCCGTTCCCTTAGTTAAAATGTTAACTAGTTTGCTTGTTTCGCCTAAATATCTAGTAAACGATCCGTAGTCGGGTTTGTAGGCACCCGTAAAATTAGATTTGTGCATGTTTGATCACTTGTGAGACTTCACTAGAGTGCCTAGGAACCCTACAAAAAATACTTTTGTATAGTTTTCAAGATACACCTCAAGTATTTATTATTCGTCTTTATAGTTATAATTAGTGTAAATTTTATTTGTGTTATTTCTAGTGAGAATATCCTAATTACATAAATAAAAGTATTAATTTTGTAATATTGATTTAATTGAAATTCATGGTATTTTAATGTAACTTTTAATCTTATAATTTTTTTTTAGGAAAAGGTGAACTTTATCTTATAATAAAATAGGTGTTCAAATGATAAATATACATATGTTTATACAAGAATAATTTTTAATAAATATTTTATTTTCCAAAAATCTCATTTTTCATAAATGTCGTATTCTAAACCTTTCGAGACCGAATGCTCCTTGCGGAGATCTGAATCTCGCACTACTAAGACCGAGGGTGAACGATAAACCGTACAATCCCTAACGGGTTCCCCAAATGTGGGTTGTAGTGGCGCTTTGCAAAGATTTAATAAATACTAATCATTTAGAAAACGGTTTTATAAAGATAAGGTATTTATTTATAAAAGGGTGTAAATTTCCGTATTTTAGATTCTAGGGTTTCCTAAGCCAACTAACCTATTTCTAAATGGTCTAAACGATAAATCATAGAAACCTCAAATCGTCTCTTCACCACCAATTGCGGCCAGGTAAGTGCCAGGTGAGTGGGAGGCTCTCCACTATAAGTAGTGGTCCTAATTAAGTAACCACTCGCCTTAGACGCACTTGCCTAGACACCACAAAGTCAGATTTAGATAAACGATCGATGTCCATGACATATCGTATTTTCCTATTAAAAGATTTTGTTTTAAAATTGTATACAACTTAGAACTTTCAGAAAAGGTTTATAAAGAAAATGGTATTTTAATGTAAAATCTTGTATTATCGTATTCTAAGTTTTGATGATATCAATTAGGGTTGTATTTGCGTGTGTGTGGAGTTAGGTCATTACCTCGTGATCTATTTTAAGGTATAGCAATGTTAAAGGGTTAAATGTGATAAACTAAACATGGTGGTATTTAAGTGCGAAAATACGGTATTTTGCAAAAGTTATCATTTCATATGAGAAACTTTATCCAAATTGATTTTTAAGTGATTAGTAGTCAACATGAATATGTTTAAGTATTATAGAATTAGTGACAAGTGAGTTTTGATAGAAAAACCGAATCGGAAATCGGTTTGTTCTGATTTCTGTCGTGTTTGAAAAATCGTATTTTAATGGAAGAAAGAAAGGTAGAAAAAGAGGGACTTACGGGTTTGGACAACGCTAGAGAGTGAGAGGAAGGTAGTGGGTTTGTCGGTGCGTCGAAACGTCGTGAAGAGTCCTAGTACGATCGTCGGGATTTCGCCGTCGATTTCGGCAGCGCTTCACCTTTCGCTCGTTTTATAACATACCGAGTTCTCTTGAAATTTTTAGAGAGTGGACTTAAGAATGTAGGGTGAGAGGGTAGAGGGTATGGGGGTTTATATAGGGTTAGGCTAGGGTTAGGGTTTTTAATAAAAAATTTTATAAAAAATATACAAAACCATTAAAAAATTCATTAAACATAAGAGTAAAAGGGATTTATTGGCCAAATGATAACCGATCCAAGCATTTAGAGTATGCAGGAGGGTGGACCAGGTCAAGACCCAACTTTTCTCTGTTGGTGACTCGGCCGTCCGGCCAAGTCCGGCCGGCGGCGCCGAACCGAGTCGACCGAGTCGCTGACCGACGGCGCCGAGTCGGGCCGAGTCAGGGGTCCAATGGCCGGGGATTCTTCGGGGGTACAATTTGGTATATTTACTTTTTGTTGTCCGGTACATATTTTGGGAGTTATGGCCTTTTTACCGTTGACTTCTAAAAAAAAGAAATTAAAACAAAATAAATACAAAAATAATGTGGGGCATGGGATTTAAACTCCGGTGGCTTGGTTCAGCAGTGCAAGGTATTACCAATGAGCTACAAGCTCCTTCTTATAATTATGGAGTGAAATAAATACTTAAAGAGATATCAGCTGCAATAAATTCTCCAAGTATACATTGAATTTAAATCAATTCTTTGTACATTAAAAATGGAGTTGTTACAAAAAGTATCTTTGTACCTATCTACAAGAACAAGTGTGACATTCAAAGTTGCTCAAACTACCGTGGAATAAAATTTATGTGTCACACCATGAAACTTTGGGAGAGAGTGATTGAACACAGGCTAAGGATATTAAGATAACAGAGAACCAGTTTAGATTCATACATGGACGATCGACGACAGAGACTATTCATTTGCTTCGTCAACTTGTCGAGCGTTTTTGAAAGAGGAGAAGAGATTTGCATATGATATTTATTGATTTAGAAAAAGCGTACGACAAGATACCTAGAGAGGTATTACGGGGGACAATGATGAAGAAGGGGGTCCCCGTCAAGTATATTGACATAATCAAGGATATGTACGACGGAGTAATCTTGCGGCGGCTTAACGAGTGATTTTCCGATTACAATTGGTTTACATCAAGGATCTGCATTAAGTCCATTCCTGTTTACCATCGTGATGGATGAGCTTACTAGAACTATCCAAGATGAGGTACCTTGGTGTATGCTATTCGCTGATGATATTATTCTAGTAAATGAGACGAAAGCAGGGGTTAATGCCAAATTGGAATTATGGAGGCAAACATTGGAATCTCGAGGATTCAGATTGAGCAGGTCCAAGACAGCATATATGCATTGCAAATTTAGTAACCAGAGAAGTCAAAACCATATTGGTATAACATTGGAAGGGCAAGAGATATCACCGAGCGACCAGTTTAGATATCTAGGTTCCATCATCCAAAAGAATGGGGAGATCGATAGTGATGTTAATCAAAGAATCCAAGCTGGTTGGTTGAAATGGAGGAGTGCAACAGGGATTTTGTATGATCGTAACTTTCCGTTAAAATTGAAAGGGAAGTTTTATCGGAGAGCTATTCGGCATGCCTTATTATATGGTACAGAATGCTGGGCTCCTAAGAAGCATCATACATAGAAGATGCACGTAGCGGAGATGCGCATGATTCGTTGGATGTGCGGTAACACTAGAAAAGATAAGGTGCGAAATGAGGATATTTGTGCAAAAGTTGATGTAGCACCTGTGGAGGAGAAGATGCGGGAAAACTGGCTAAGATGGTTTGGTCATGTGCGACGCAACCTATGGAAGCACCGGTTCGACGAATAGATACTCTCGATATGGGCAATGACAAAAGGGCAAAAGGGAGACCGAAGAAAACATGGATAGAGGTGATACGAAACGATATGGTTTCCAAAGGACTCAATGAAAGTATATTGTTCGATAGGAGTGAGTGGAAGCGGAGGATTCATGTGCTGGACCCGGCGTGATTCTCATGTTGGTTCATGTTGCCTACCCCATATGCTTGGGATAAAAGGCTCAGTTGTTGTTGTCGTCTTCACTGTTTTAACTATCAGACAACTGTTTTTACCGGCCATTTTCGAAGAACCATAACTCCGTCTTACGAAATCCGTTTTGAGCAAACTCAAGTGTTTTGGACAACTAAATCGAAAGATCTAGATTTTTCTAGTTTTAATGTTTTTCCGAAAACCGACATAATTTATAGAATTCCGCATTTTAAAATTATATGATGAATCTAGACAGAATCTATCCTGATTCGCACACTGTTTTAAAATATGGCATAATTCGAGCTCCCGACGTCGGTTTGTGACAAACCTTAGATTTATAAATGCCTAATTGGCAGACCTATAACTTTCCTATATATTTGGTGAGAAACGTATAGAACGACCCTATAAATGCCCTGCAAGACACCTCATAGTTGCTGTCTAGAAATTATAATTTTTATTTTAAACCCTGATATTAACATGACCATAACTGGAGCTTCAGGAATCCAAATCACGCAGAACTTAGTTGTTTGGATAAGTAGACCGAAATGCCTACAAGTTTCTAATAATTTTTTAGACCTGAAAACCGACAGAAAATAATGCAAACTGTGTTTTAAAAATGTATGACAGTGCAGCGCAACGATACGAAAACGCGTATATCTCCCAAACCAATAGTCATAATTAGGCGAGACTTGAACCCACATTTGTATAACACGTAGGGCTATATTTCTTGTTTAATTTTTGATTTCAATTGACTTGAGAAATTAGTATTTCACAACACTTCTTTACAGTACTATTTTCTGGTCATTACTTGAATATTGTACTTGCTTCATTTTATACTATGTGACTTTCTCATTTTGTTGTACCTATATGAATCGTGTGAATAATTTATTGCATGCTTGACATGACTTGATTCTAGCCATGAATACATAAGATACTATCTTGATCTAAACTCGACATGAACCTGACATGACCTCTACTTGAGCTTTGCTGGGAATTTAAGCACATCAGCAAGCTAATATTGGAAGATATCAACATGCATTTTAAAAAATTTCTAGTTTACTAAAGTTCTAAAACCATGAATCGAACTAAAGTGCTAGAACTTTCTAACAAAAAATAGTGAGCAATGCTAATCTACTATGTTAGCAATACTCACATCCTCAAGTTTTCTTCAAGAGCTTCAGATCGCGCTTGCAAGCCGGTTTTCCATTGCCGAAGACGATCCACCCGAGGGAACCGTTCCGTGCTCTAGCTTCACCTAGTGAAGCAACCGACGCTCTAAGCTCGCTAGGAATGGAGAGTGGGGATATAGGAATATTCCACTATAATTTTCTCTCAAATTTAAAGCTTAAGTGAGCAAGTAAAAAAGAAGGAGGAGGAGGAGGAGGTGAGGAAACTTAGCCATGAGCAAGTGTAGAAAGCATGAGAGTATAATTGAAGAAGAGAATAGAGTGGAATGGTTTCATAATTTTTTTAACCATTTAAAAAATCAACCACAACATTTTCCAAATAAACAAATGAAAACCCATTACTCTTTACATGTCTACAAACACGCTCAATGCCACCTCACCCTGCAAATGATTTTCTAAAAAGAAAATCATATAATGAGGTGTCCATCTTCTAGAAAATATTCCGTAGAAATATGGAATACTACCCGGTATACATATCGAAATACATATACGCGTATCCGTATAAAAATACCAATAGCCAAGAGAGAAAATGAATAGTGAAAAATAATACTAGAATACATATATTAAATATATATATATATATAATTAAATAAAAACTTGATTTAATAATCCGGCTTAATTCTAAGCCTCTAGTATTATCAACCGTTCGATTAAAGACCGTGTAGCCTATATACATATTTAATCGGACACCTGTATGTACCAACATACGTCATCTACATCATATCGTCTGAACTGGGAAAACGCTCTGTGTGGGACTCTAAAGACCCGTTAATATGCTGGCAGTGGATTTAACCATAAGCACATCAACAGCACTAGCTGTACTAACGGCTACTCGGGTATTGAGCGAAAGAAAGGCCGATGAGCAAACTCATCCGTACCCCTACCGAGCCTATCTGTGACAATCTTTGTACAGTCCGATCTATTTGTCTAAGAGTATCGCATTTCTGGTCCAGGGGTAGATAAAGTCAGATCCCTAATAACGCAATAAGTCGTGTCGGTGTGAAGCCCATCACCCACTGAGAAACTACTGATCCAAATCAGTAAATCTCGTCCACCTTGGCCAAGAATTTCTGGTGATGGCCACTCGTGTACAGCGCGATATCTACCCCCAATACGGGGAGAGACGAATCCCCGACGATCCGCTCACTGCCTCCATGTGGCTCGGGACTGAACCGCCATTGGAGCAAGACCAATTCGTCAGTCTTCTTATTGAAAATCTGAAGGACTGGATGAAACCTTTCCTGTGCACCGCAGGCCTTAAAACATTCCAAGAGCTGACCAAGAAGGTCCAAATGTTGGAACGCTCAAAGCCCGAGTCCACTCAGGATCTTCAGTTCTCAAACATACCGAAACTTTGGAGGGACGACAACCGAAAAGGCGAAAGTTCCAACAACACCGATTCTCTTATTAGGCAGAGAGCGGGCGGAGCGAAGGCTAACAAACCCCGAGAGCCAACTTTGGAGGAAAGGAGAAATAAGGTCTAGTTCCAAATCTTAACGACAATATCTACAGCCTAAAAATCAGCAACGGTGAGCCTCCTCATTCCAACAGGACTCGGACGCAACGTCAATAAAAGACCTCACGGTCAAAACAAAGCAGAGTGATGGCAAAATCCCTGCTCCACCTTAGCGTTCGTCTCGATACAGCAGACGAGATGTCACTACAGCGTCCTTCCTCCAACAGGATTCGGACACGCCAAAGCAAACGAAGCGAAAGCCAAATTCCTAGCTTCAGGGTCTTGACGGTAACTCATATAAAACCTGAAAGACTACCGGAGATCATCCAGCACGGAGTGGTCACCACCTCGACGTTCGTCTCGATACAGCAGACGAGATGTCACCACAGCGTTCTTCCACCAACGGGGAGAACCCTCTTATGAGACCCTCACGGCTCATAAGATTCAAAAGTATTAAGCTACAGGGATCTGAACCTGTACTTAAGCAACCACCACAACCTCCAATATTGCCCTACAAGAGGTCCAATATTGACCCTTGTATACAATCCATGGGCACGAATAAACATTTCCCTAACAAAGTCCTACCCGTGACTAGGGATATGTCTACATGGTGAACAACCCTTGTAAGTCCTCTCGACTTATAAGGAGAAAAACACTCTTGTAAGATCCTTACAACTTATAAGAGGATACACACTTAGGAATTCTCACGATTCCTACGGAGAAAACACATCTACGTGATCCTCACGACTCGTAGGGAGGAATACCTTCATGAGACCCTTACGGCTCATGAAGTCGAAAGCCTTAGTCGACAGGATCCTAATCCTGTTCGCTAAGCCACCTTTGTCCGATATCGATAGAGGCAAATGATGATTCGCTCCTAGCAACATCCCAGTTGTAGCGGTGCTGGTGCCGAAATCGGTGTCTAATTCCAAACTTGCAGCGAAAAGCCAGCGAGCCACACATGCATATGAAATAGCCGAAATGATAGGGCAACTTGCAAATCAGCAAGTAAAAATGTATGCATGCAAAATAGCCGAAATGATTGGGCAACTCGCAATAAAAATCAACGAGTAAATAAAACAAATAGCCGAAATGATTGGGCACCGCGAATAAAAAACCGAAATGATAGGGCAATCGCGACATTCGCGATATAAAAAAAGCTGAAATGATAGAGCATCGTGGAAAAAAAATGAAATGAAATGAAACTCTTGCCCTACAGGTAAGATCACATCGATCCCTGTATACAATTCAGGGGCGCAAATAAAGAGGGAACCATATCATCCTACCAGGCTCCTTCAGAAAGAGAGCCAAGTCTCAACGGTCACATCTGCATCCCAGAAGACCAACAACAGCGTTTCTCCTTATGCCAGAAAGGCACGGAAGCGACACAACGAAGCGACCAACAGCAGCGTTTCAGAAAAGATAAGGTCTACAAAATTTTCAAAGATGCTCTGAAGAATGGTCTGCGACTACCAGAACCAAAAAGGCTAAGTGAAGCAAGCAAGACTGATCATCCCAATTTTTGCCTATACTACCGAGTTCTAGGGCACACTATTGAAGACTGTTGCATCTTCAAAGATTGGGTCAAAAATCAATACAAGGCGGGAGAAATATCATTGTCCCCTGGTGTGTTAATAAAAAGTCAAGCTGCGACCGCCAATTTCATACAAACGGAGACCGAAGTCCTTCGGGAACCTGATTCTCTCAGACATCAGCCTTTCTATGAAAAGAGCGGACTAAGGCAACAAGCTAAGAGCCAGATGAGCAACATTGCCAATGAAGAAGCAATAGACGAGTACACAACCCATACGGTCTACATGATGGAGCTCAGAGGAGCAAGTCCTCCTACGCCTTATAGCCATGATGATGACGTGGTTGTTGCCATCCGGCACCGGCTCGATCCAAATGATGAAGAGCCCGCTTAGGCTATTGAGCCAAAGGAACCCGTGGTTCTTGTTGAATCAAGCTCAGGCGGTAAGGATGATCCCGTTGTTGTACCCGGGACTATAGAACAAGTATTATTCCAATGGCTTCAAAAGCAGCTTCATGACAGGGACAAGAAGATGGCCAAGGTCTATTCAAAAGTCAACGAGTTGGCAAACGTCATGGCCGATCTCACGACCCAAGTCGCCCGATTGCAATTACAGCAAAATCAAATTTTGGTTCGTGAGCTAGGGATTGATATCCGGAAGCAGCCAACTGATACTCCCTCCGGCCCAAAAGCGGAACACCTTTGCGAAAAACGGCCGCGGTCAGCCTCCAGTCCCTCTGATACGTACACTGAACATGGTAAGCGGACAGTAGGCGAACCAAAGACTGATCGTCCTTAGGTTCCAGCATCAGTAAGGGCACCTACTTTAATGGAGAGAAAAAAGAAAGTATACTCCTTCAGGAGGGGTGAAGTCCGCAAAATATTCGAGGACGCCTTGAACAACGGTCTTCAACTTCCTATTCCAAAGAGGCCACATGAGATGAACATGATCGGCAATCTCATATACTGCCTATATCATAGAACGGTAAGTCATACCATTGAAAACTGCTATGTTTTTAAAGATTGAGTGGAGAACCAATACAAACTCGGGAAAGGCTCACAGTCGTCAAATGCACCGACAAGCCACAGAGCTACGGTCATCAACACAACTCCGCCAAGATCAAAGTTCGAGGAGCTGGGATAAGCAAGCTGACCACCACGTCGTTAAACTGGGAACAATCGACCTTTAAGTCATTAAACTGAGAATGTAAAAGTGTGTAAATAAAACAAAAAATATATATAAAAAAATAAAAAGCCGAAATGATGGAGCAACTCGCAATAAAAATCAGCGAGTAAAAATAAACATGAAAAATAAAGCCGAAACGATGGGGCAACCGCGAATAAAAAGCCGAAACGATAGGGCAATCGCGACCTTCGCGATAAGAAAAGCTGAAATGATAGAGTAATCGCGGTAAAAAAAACCAATGGCGGATGATGAGTCGCTTCTGATACCACATTCCAGTGCAGCGATGCAGACGCCAATCGAAATTTCAAAAATCTGAATGTCCCAACGGCGAATGATGAGTCGCTCCTGGTATCATTTTCCAGTGCAGCGATGCAGACGCCAACCAAAATCCAAACTCTCAAACGGCAAATGATGAGTCGCTCCTGGTACCATATTCCAGTGCAGCGATGCAGACGCCAACCAAAATCCAATTTCCCAAAATTCTTCCAGCCCTACGGCCAGTCCCCAAATTGACTACCGTATACAATCCACGAGCTCAAATAATTCTCATCATACCCATGCCCCATCGCAATCACCAGTTACACGGCTGGTCTCTGCCCTTGGGATTATGCTCCATTTGGGAAGACCCACTCATGTGTCCTCACGATACATGAGGAGAACAAACTTACGGGATCCTCACGACTCATAGGAAAACACCTTCGTGGGATCCTTACGATTCACAAAGGGAAAACACATTTGGGGTTCCTCACGACTCCTAAGGAGAAAACGCACCTACGGGATCCTTACGACTCGTAGGGAGAAAATGCTTTTATGGGACCCTTACGGCCCATAAAATTGAAAAGTCTTAGGTGATAGGGACCTAAACCTGTCCCCTAAGCCATCGCTCCCCAACGGGCAAAGGCAAATGATGATTCGCTCTTGGTACCATATTCCAGTGTAAGCGGTGCTGATGCCAAACCAAAACCAAAATCCCCAAATCCTCTCAATACAAATGATGATTCGCTCCTGGTACCATATTCCAGTGTAGCGATGCTGATGTCAACACAAATCAAACCAACCAATTCCAACATCGACCTCTGCGTCAAACAGCCGACACTCCGTAACGGGGAAATGTTAAGCAGACACTCCGTGCCGGGGGCACGTCGACTACAGACACTCCGCATCGGGAAAATGTCGACCAGCGACACTACGTACCGGGGAAACGTCCAACAACGACATTCCGTAACGGGGAAACATCAAGCAGACGCTCCGTGCCGAGGACACGTCAACCAGTAGACACTCCATCTCGGGGACACGTCAACCAGCCGACACTCCATAATGGGAAAACGTCAAGCAGACACTCCGTTTCGGGGACACGTCAACCAGCCGACACTCCGCCTCAGGGAAACGTCAAGCAGACACTCCGTGCCGGGGGCACGTCAACTACAGACACTCCGCCTCGGGGAAACGTCGACCAGCAACACTCCGTACCGGGGAAACATCAAGCAGACACTCCGTACCGGGGACACGCCAACCAGCGACACTCCGTAACGGGGAAACGTCAAGCAGACACTCCGTACCGGGGACACGTCAACCAGCCGACACTCTGTTATGGGGAAATGTCAAGCAGACACTCCGTACCGGGGACACGTCAACCAGCCGACACTCCGTAATGGGGAAACGTTAAGCAGACACTCCGTCTTGGGGACACGTCAACCAGCCAACACTCCGCCTCGGGGAAACGTCAAGTAGATACTCCGTACCGGGGGCACGTCGACTACAGACACTCCGCTTCGGGGAAACGTCGACCAGCAACACTCCGTACCGGGGAAACGTCCAACAGCGACACTCCGTAATGAGAAAACGTCAAGCAGACACTCCGTGCCGGGGACACGTCAACCAGCCGACACTCCGTAACGGGGAAACGTCAAGCAGACACTCCGTCTCGGGGACACGTCAACCAGCCGACACTCCGCCTTGGGGAACGTCAAGCAGATACTCCGTGCAGGGGGCACGTCGACTACAGACACTCCGCCTCGGGGAAACGTCGACCAGCGACACTCCATGCCGGGGAGCATCTACCAAATCACTCCGGACCAGGAAAACGTCTACCACAGACACTCCGTCTCGGAGACGCGTCAAGCGTCGACCGTCCATGTCGTTAAAAGGGCAGTGCATCAAGCAAGTCGCCTCCACGTGAAAGAAGATCCATCAATTTCATGAACACGACTCACATATGTGGTGCGCATTTATTGATGGGAGCACTTTGTTGGGATCGAAAATTGCATCCCGGTTGACCAAGTCAAAATCAAAGTCAACCCCAAGCCAAGGGGGCCCAAGCCCAGGTCAAGGGGGCCCATGCCCGAGTCAAGCCCGAACATGAAGTGGCCGGCCTCCCCCATGCCAACATAAAAATCATGTAATAAATAATTTTAATGTAATTTTTTATGCATAAATGGGCATAAAGCCAAATTTTTGTAAAGTCCATGGCTTATGTGTAAAAGAAATGAGCACATGAGGAATGAGATGGGCAAAATACCATTTTGTAAAGCCCAAGGGGCTATATGTAAATGTGTAAGCCTATATAAGGCAACATAATGATGAATAAAGCATATACACTCTTCATTCTCTCAAACTCTACGATTTGTGCTCCCACTCCCTCCTTCCAAGTTCTTCCTCTTACTTTTCATTTTCCAATTAAATCAAGAGCTTAGCTCTTCTTTTTTTTTTAAAACTAAATAAAGTTCTACCATGAACCCACCTCCCAAGACTCCATCAAGAGAAGAAAAATGGTCTCTTTTTTTATCATCCAAGATCTAGATCTTGGAGTTTCAAGAGAACCCATTTTGGGTTTCTTCTCAAAAGGGAAAGGAGAAAATCTTTTGGAGTTTAACTCCACAAATAAAATTATTTTGGAGTTTAACTCCACTACAGAAATTCTTTTGGAGTTTAACTTCATAGTAAAAATCTTTTTTTGGGAAGTTTAACTCCACATTAAATCTTTTTTAGGAGTTTAACTCCATATAAAATTCTTTCGGGGTTTAACTCCACATTTAAAATTCTTTCAGAGTTCAATTCCACAATAAAAATTCTTTCGGGGTTCAACTCCATTTAAATTCTTTTGGAGTTTAACTCTACAAACAAAAATTCTTTTGGAGTTTAACTCCACAATAAAAATCTTTTTTTGGAAGTCGAACTCCATTTAAAACTCTTTTTGGAGTTTAACTCCACAAAAAAAATCTTTTGGAATTCAGGTCCATGTTAAATAAAAAAATTAAAAAAAATATTTTTTCACATGCTAGCATGTGATGCCCCCCCACACATGAGGGATCACATGTTAAGCATGCGAGGGGTCACATGCTAAGCCTGTGATGACCCCACTCATATGCCAGGAGTCACATGCTAAGTATGTGATGGCCCCCCTCACATGCTAGCATCTAACCCTCACATGCATGTGAGGGGTCACATGCTACATGTGACCCTCACACGCTAGCATGTGAGTAGAGGCTCCCATTAAATGGGAGCCCAGGTTCTCCTCCTTTTTTTTAAATTCTTTTTTTCTTCTTTCTTCTTTCTTTTCTTTATTTAATTCTTTTTCATTTAAATAAATAAATAAAAATAAATTATAAATAATATTTTAAAATAAAATATATATAATAAATTAAAATTAAAAAAAACGTTTCTGCAAATATTTATATACTTATTTATTTCTGTATTTATATATATATATATATATATATATATATAAATACATATATCCCTTTTTTTAACAAATGGAACAAAACAAAACACACACACACACACACCAACGCATCATATTGAGTTCGCATGACCAGTTTAACCCGTCAATCGGAGGTTCTCTTGCTCCAAAGCCGAGAGGTAATTAACGACAGCTTAGTCCGCGGCTGCCGGAGATTCGGATCCCCACAATCAATAAACCCCAATGCGCCTGACAAGCGCTCGCATTCCCATCTCAATGGGGTGACGAAAAACACCCTACAGAAATAACGCCCACTGCCTACCGCTATTTCATTGCTCATGTTCGATCGGAGGCGCTGCTATGGCTGACCTCACTTTGGTACCGAGTGATCATCGGATCGATACTAGCTTGTTTCCCTTCATGCCCTTGGTCCCTCTTGGCCGGAACCTTAAATGAAACATTAGAACGTCTTGACAAACTTCGACAACTCAGAGTTCTGCCAACTCAAATAGTGTAATGCGTGGTCAAAACCCTTCCTGATATGTACATCCGAAGGGAATTCCTTTCTCATTACTCGGTTGACCTGCTCAATCTTAATAGCGCTCGAGCCCGTCTCAGTGAACTTCAAGGTATGGTTGATGACATTTTCAAACGTCGCCAAGAATGTGTTGTAACGATTCGTCAACTAACCGAGTGCTTGACTCAACTGGCCGATAGCCGTTAGGAAGCGCTTCATAACAATCCGGCCACTCGACAGGGTAGACATCTTCGAACATAATTTCTGAATGTTAATGCATAAGAGCCCGACTTAGCTCGATGTGAGAAGTTGCGCAAAGAAGCAACACTAACCCGTGACTTCAACATCCCTTTTGTACCGCGGGCCGAGCTTCATAAATTCCAACAACAAGTCCGTCTGCTGGAAGAAGTATTGGTGCTCCATGGAACAAATCTCGGCCTAATATGACGCTCTAGTCGAAAGGATTATTTATTCGCTCGGCCATTAGATGGATGTTTTTATATATATTTTTGCAGGCCGTCCGTTCTTCATTTTGTCGTAAGTCAGCTGAAATTATTGTAATCATTGTTCTTTTGTTTTAAATGAAATATTGGGACAAGGCTTGATTATCGGTTTGGTTATGTATTAGCTACTATTTTGTTTTCTATTATTATGAAGTCCATAAACTAAGGCTCAGTAGTTGTTGTTGTTGTATAAATTTTGTAACCTCTATCCTATTTCTGTTATTATTATGAATTGGTTCATTATGCTCCATATCATACTTGAATTATTCATTTCTTTTACTCTATTCATTTATATTTTTATGTTCAAATGAAATTTCAACAACAAAATTTAGTTATATTGCAGACGTCTGTACCAAGAAATTTTTGAAAACCAAACGTCTTATACAGATTTCTCTTGAAGAAAATTTCCATTTTCAAATCTCTGTTTCTATTTCAGAGACGACTAAGTAGACGTCTCCTTAAGAAAATTTTGAACTGAAGACGTCTGGTACAGACGTCTGGTGCAGACGTCTGATAAAGGAAAATTTCAAAATGTCAGTTTTTGTTTTTAACAGGAGACGTCTGGGGCAACCGTTTACAAGTTACAAGAAACTGCTTACAAGTCACAGACAACTGCCTAGAAGTGCTAGGCAAATGGTTAGAAGTTACATGCAACTGCATACAAGTTACAGGCAACTGCTTCCAAGTTACATACAACTGATTAGAAATTACAGGCAAGTGGTTAGAAGTTATATGAAACTGTTTACAAGTTACATGCAACTGCTTAGAAGTTACATGCAACTGTTTAGAAGTTACAGACAATTTATCAGAAATTACATGTAAGTGCCAAGATGTTATATGTAAGTGCCAAGATGTTATATGCAACTGCAAATAAACGGATTCATAAAACATTTTTTAAATTTCATTCAGATGCATACTAAGATGTTTTTGAACTAATGACCATAAAAAAAGTATACTAAAATCTTGAAACATGATTAATTTTTTCTCATCACACATCGTGTGCATATGCTCGTGCATATTACTTAGTAAGATAAGATGGCAACGAAAAATCAGAAGACAGGCAGAGAGGCTGGTATTGATATATAGATAGAGATTGCATCAGCAACCCAAAAGGCCAGCTAATCGGCAAATGTAAGCTAGCGAGAGCGAATGATTGATGGTCTGACTCATCGGTTCGATTAATTTTAATAAATAATTGTGTGAGTGAGAGAGATAGGGGAGTGAGTGTGCTCCAAATCCAGATACAAATCCCACTTATTACGTTTTGGATCTAATTTTCTTCCTTTTTTTAGTTCGTTGTGGATCTAATTAATTCTACAGCAATCATTTTTCCTTTTGGATCTTGAATTTTTCATTTTGGGTAGAGGGGAGAGAGAGAGAGAGAGATGGGGTTCCCGGATGCGTCGTGCTGGCCGTCCAAGGACGAGGTATGAATTCTCCTCCTCTTCTTTCTATTTTCCTTTTTATTGTTTTCTTAATTATTATAAATTTCCGATACAATCTCGTGATTGTTTGGAATTTCTCTTATACCCCCCCCTTCAATTTCTTCCTCTTGCTGTTGCTGCTGCATTATCGATCTTCTTTTATTTTAATTGCAATTGTTTCGAATTCCCCTTCTTATTTTCCCAAAATGTTTATTCATGCTTTTTAAATATTTTTTGAATGAATACTGGGTTCCTGATCCTTTCTTCTACATATGGATCTTGTTACTTTGTAATTTCATCGCTAATAATTAATTTTGTGTGTGTGCGCGCGCGCGTAAAAAATTCAGATTGATAGGGTGAAGAAGGCGGTGGCTGAAATGAGTGGAAGAGACAGCAAGGTGGAGCTGGAGGATGTAAGGGTGGCTGTGTCTCCCTACAGGATTTGCCCACTCGGTGCCCACATCGACCATCAGGGTGGAACTGTCTCTGCTATGACTATTAACAGGGGAATTCTTTTGGCTTTTATGCCTTCCCCAAATCTTCAGGTTCTCCATCTTCATTGTCCTATACACAATTGATGCACGGTTTCATACGAGCGCCTCAGTCTTAACGACGGACACACACGCACACACAGAGAGAGAGAGGGCATGGTTACATTTGTCCTAGATAGATGATCCGTAGGCTTCATGCCTACTAACGCAAAAGTATATATGAAGAGCATTCTTATATATATTCCTACTGACGCAAAACTATATACGAAGAGCAGTCCTATATATTCATATGCGTTATATATTATGTATGTGTGTGTGTATACCACTAATGAAGTATATATCTAACAAGTCATCTGACCACTGACTGGTTGCCATATTAATGTATTGTCAGATGGTCAATGTGCATGTAATGTGATATAATTTCCTCATAGAACCCAAGCTGTATAGTACTATAGTTCATAGCTGAACCTTTCTTTTGCACAAGACAAGACGAGATTATCCAATAGTTTTTGAGTGAAGAAAGGGGCGATCCATGTGCTTACCCTCCCTGAATAAATAGAATATGCCTCCTCTTCTTCTTGTGTTGGTTGCATGACTTGATTCCATGGCACAATTCCTATTTCCCTTTCCCTACCAACACTCCTGACCACCTCCCCTGTTATCCTGGAATTAGTTTTTTTTCCCTCTTTCTAAACCTAGACCCTAAGCTTGTTTAAATTTGTATGTTGTTATGTGCTTAATGATTCAGATGTGCTCTTGCAGGTTTTACTGCGATCCGGACAATTTAAAGGAGAGGTGAAATTTAGGTATGAAGCATTCTCTTATTCCCCTCTTGGATAAGATAGAGTGACAGAACAAGAATCATACATATCCACTTTCAGATATACAACAGAGAAATAAACATAGACGTGCATTTTTAGATGCAAAGAGAAAGATTCATTCATATCCATTTTCAAATATAACAGAGAAAGAACTATACTTATCGTCTTTTAGATATGACAACAGAAAAAGAAACATGCGTACCAATAGTGTTCTAAAAGGCGAAGCACCTTGGCGCCTTAGGCACCCAGGCCAGCGATAGGAGCCATTGTCGCCTCAAGCGCCTAAATCGAGGTGCTGAGGCGAGCAACCATGTGATATTTTTTCACAAAACAAATATATGCTATTTTCACTCTCCTTTTCTTAATGTATGCTCATTCTCGCAAGAGAAATCTTTTAGTACCATAGAATTGACTCAAATAGGTTGAGAATAAACTAGGTTTTTTATTCCAAATCGAAGAAAAGTTATATATCTCTTTCACATTGTCTCCGTACTCCCCAAGCCTACCCAGCAAAATCCTTCAATCATCGCCTCCCGCAATTTCTCCAATCACCACTGTCGGCTTCTCCTGCAGCCACTGTTCCTGTCACCCCTAGCCATTGCTTCTCTTTTCCTCTTCTCAAAGTTCAAGGATAAAGTTTCACCCTTTGTGAATTTTATTATTATTATGACATCATTTAAAATCTATTGTTTATGTGGTTGAGTGCTATATTTCGCTTAATATTTTTTTTGGATATAATTTAGGTATCATTTATTGATAGAATGTACCATACAAACATTGTTAAATTACACATCATATATGAAAATTTTATGTTAAATATTTATCGTCTCACCTTGCTCAGGAGATCGCCTTTTTAGCGCCTCTCGCCTCGAGTGATAGGCGGGCTTCGTCGGCTTGACGTCGCCTTTCACTTTTAGAACACCGAGTACGAGATTATACTTATGGCTTGTTCTCTCATTATAGAAGCTTAAAATATAAAAGGGTACACTAAACTGGTGCTCCCTATTAGCCAACTTACTTCATCAACCTAAAGATTGAGAGTGATTGTTGTTGGCTTACCTGAGTTGTATTGCTAATATAAAATGAATTATGTTGGACAATGAAGATGTAAAAATGAATGTAGCTTAAATGAGAATGTAGAGAATCTATAAGATCTTACATGTAGCTCTAATTGAGAATGCATTTAAAAGAAGTTACATGTAGCTCTAATTGAGTATGAATTATGAAGCGAGGAATAACCGATTAAGATGGTTTGGCATGTACAAAGGAGCTCCATAAATTAGCTGCTTAATTGAATTTTGTTTAGTGGTGCAGAGATGATTAAATCTAGGGTTAAAAAAATGGATATAGGATAGTTAGAAAGAAAATGGTTCTTGCTAATTTAATTAAGGAGATGACCCTTGATAAAGCTAAATGGAAGAAAGTGATTCATTTAGTCGACCACAAAATTGGAAAATATGGCTTACCTTTGTGTATGTAATTATACAATTTTCTCACTTTCAAACTAAGAAATTATGATTATTTGAGTGACTATTGATTTATGTAGCTTAAAAATATATATTTTAAATTATAAGTTAAGTTTTTCAGGCATTGCAGGTTAGTCGCCTTACAATTCATGATATAGACGAAGAAAATTAATACACACATAATTTCATTATTGCTGTTTCCATATTGTACCCACATCCTGAAATCTTAGTACCTGTTGTATCTACAGTATCATTGCATCATTTGATTTTATTAAACATGAATGAAATCATGCTACCTTGATCTTAAATTCTTGGATGAAATGTATTATTTCATCACAGTTTTGCTGTCTCTGTTCATATTTATGTTATGTATCCTTCTCTTGTTCAAGTTATTACAATTCAAACTAAATCTTCATACAGGTCAGATCCATTACATTATTGTTTATCCATATTACAGAGTTGATGAAACACAATGTCCAAGGGGTGATAAACACAGTCAAGAATCTAATATTAAAAATCACGAAGAGCAAGAATGGGGATTTTATGCAAGAGGCGCGCTTTATGCATTGCAAAGAGGAGGATATCATCTGACCAAGGTGAAATATGTTTTGGTGTTATAAATTCTGTACTTAAATTATGTATTTCAAGTTTTCATATGTTATTTTCATTCATTTAAAAACGGATTTGATGATTGTTAAGGATTTGACCTTGAGTTACATGGAAGAAATTTATGATAAATGTTCTGTTAATAAATTTTGCTTAACGTAGGTGGGTTCATCACAAACATAATTGAACTTGCAATTGCTTAGAAAACAATAGGGCAGATTACATATTTCGTGGTGGAATTGATTCAAATATTTACTAAATAATTTCGACAAGACAACCGCATTGTACTGAATCATGGTTCTGTTTTCCATATTGCATTCTATTTCCATCTTTGATGTATCTTGCTTCTGTCTTTTTTATTAGGCAGTTGGTCCTTCTATGGAAGAACTATAAGTTTATTAGTTTTCCAAAAAAATGATCCATACCCTATGTACCCTTTTTTTGAGTGAATTTAAATAGCTGACTGATCTGTTTTAAAGAGAAGTTTTGCAAATAAAGTAACCGCAATCAAGACGGTGTCGCTAGTAGCTAGCCGCGATGAGTATTGGTCGTCCGCAGGGAATCGTGAACCTTTTTCTTGCTTTAGACGGGTTGATTGAAAGATGGGTTGATTGGTTGTCGTTATGGATATACTACGGGTATAAGATTTATGAAGAGAAGGTTTGTAGGGTTCATAGGACTAAGTAGTAATGGATGAATAATTAAAAATGACTCCTTTTATCTTTTAATAGTTTAAAACTAGGTCGATAGTGATGAATGTGGATTAGGGTTCTTTTTGGAAGAAACTAGGGTTTTCCCACTCCTAACCCTTGTTCTTGCATTGATCTCTATTCATGTCCAGCCCCTAACAAAACAAGTGTCAATCTAATCTCAAATCGTGGTTGAGACTATTAATAAATTGGTAGCGCTCCCGATAAGGATATTAACATTTATTTTGCTAAAGTTTATAAACTTTAAAATGTATAAAAGGAGTTAAAATATTTTATTATCCATTGATCTACTCTAGCTTACGAACCCTAGCAAGTTAGGAATTACTCACGTATGGTTGGAGAAGAAAGGATGAAGAATGAGATCATAATGTAAGATTCAGAAATTAAGTGCAGAAATTAATTGCGAAAAGACTAATAAAAACTCTATCTTTATTAATTAACTATATCATGTACAAATCCTTTTAAAGTAGAGTACAATAACCCTAGTTTTTGCTCTCGATCTTTATCTTGTTGGAAGTAGATGAACGGCCGATGATCAACTCGGATGCGTGGATCGTCTTGGACCTCTTGATCTTTTCGGTTGATGATTTTAGATGTGAAGCTCTCGGGCCTATTTATAGTCACATAAACTCTAAACCCTAGATTCCATATGTGATGATTTGTTGTTACGATCACACCCAAAAAATCTCAAATCCTACGGCCACAAAGGGACCGCGGATCCGCCGCATAAATGTCTCTTTGGCCGCCCAACCGCGGCGGTTTAGTGGGATCATATCATGGGATTTCTGTGGTCTCTGGTGTTGACATTTGTAGATCTCTTCGATGTCTGGATTTTGGAAATCTTACTCTGAGTTTATATTTTCCCTTAATATTTCGGCAGATTCGATTCCGACATCTTGGATCTTTTAATCTCCAGATCTGAGCTAATATCTGCACAATATCTCAAGTCATAGTGTTAGTAATATTTGTTATTATTTTGAGATATTATCCTAATCATTTGTATGATACAATATTTTAAGAATATTGATTAGAATTATTTGATATGATATGCATATTTTAATTACTAATATTTTATATAAATATTATATGCATGTATTTTCCCTCATTATGTTAATTATAATATAGAAACATATGATAATAAACTTTTTACACATAAACCCTCATATATTCTATAATTACAATAAACACCTTTTAGAACTTAACAATAGTGGGGAAAATAATCATTCAAATGCGCAATATTTTCAACTAATCACTGAGCTATTAATCTCGTGAAATATTTCCGAGGAACAATGAACTTCTCTCAACCAGTGAGGTTTTCATGGTAAAGTAATGGCGACAGATCGACAGCTTTCACATCGTTACTACTTTTAAGCTATATCAACAAAGCTTTCATCATACTCATAAAACAACTTTCCACATGGCATGTGCAGGGCATAATTGGTTATATTTGTGGTTCTGAAGGACTTGATAGCTCGGGACTAAGCTCTTCAGCAGCTGTAAGCTAACCACACTGTTTTTTATTCATTATTTCCCAAGAAAATTTTCCTTTCTGCTACAATTTTTGTGTCAAGGCTTAGTTTTTTCATCGAAAATTATGCTCATTGTAATATACTGTGTTTGTATATTACCTTTACTTGCAAGGATACAATTTAGATACCTGCTATGCAGCATCCTGAATTTTTTTTTTGCATGGGAGTAGATTCCAGGAATGATTTGGCATATCGCACTATGATGAAATCAGAGTAAGGGAGAGCAGTCTTTGAAATGTTCCACATCAAGCTGAATAAATATGTAAATGAGTGATCCTAGTATTTAACTATTGGATCAAATAGTGCAAGGAGTGAATCTAATTGCAAATTTTAATATTTGATAAAAACTGATGGTGAAGCATTAAAGCTCAGAAATTATCATGCCTCCCTGAGAATAATATTCATTCTAGTTAACTTCTGATATTTACCTTTTGAAGTTATTGATGCAATTTATTTTCAATTGGAATCGATCATACTAAAGAATCCAGTTCAAACTTACCATATTTATTACACTTTTACTTTATATATGACTGTAGAATGGAATGCATCGCCATTAGGTAGCTGGATTATATCCCATGATCATTTAAATCTTATCTTGCCAGTTCACATATAAGTTGCACATTAGAATGGTCCCATAGATACATTTAAAGTTTTGGTGTTAAGGTGATAATATTGTAATAATAATTCTACCAAGTTGTAAACACAGGAGCATTTCTGGATAATCCAAGCAATTCACCTTGTGCATACGTTTCTTCATTATTTGTTAAAACATTGTTACACACTCTTGTTTTTGTTAGTTCTTATTTTTCTTTGCTTCTCTTGCCATCTAAATGAGTATAATTTAATCTTTGGACATGAGTCTGGGAACTGCTTACTCATTAGACGTCTAGCAATAAAATTTGAACTTTGTGATGCAAGTCACCAACGATCAAATAATCTTTCTTGTAAGTTGAAACGGTAAATTTCTCCTGAGGGTCAAAGCATCGGTTTTGGTCGTTTATAGTTTTCTTATTATATGCTAATAATAGCGTTTGCCCCCTTTATGTTAGTAATTTTTTTGTTGGCGTCTTTTGTGTTAAGAATAAGTTTACTCCAACTTTGAACGGACAGGCTGGGATTGCGTACTTGTTGGCTTTGGAATGTGCAAATGACCTGGCTATTCTTCCAGAAGAGAATATTGAGCTGGATAGGTGAGAATCTAAAGATTCCATGTGCTTGATTTTTGCTAATTATAATGCTTTCTAGGTGTCGTGCGCCAGCATTTAATTCTTATCTTCATGTAACCATTAGCAAATCAAGCATATTTCAAGATGATGTTTATCAACAGACTTCTCTCTTCATCTGAACTTATTTTTTGTTGTAAGCTTCAAGAAATTGATCGATTACCATGAAAAGTAAATTTTGATGGGTTTCTCCTTGGAATCATATCATCCAACTTGTTTATACATTCATGTGAATTGAAGCTGTTGATTGGTTCTAAATAGAATGATGGTATAACAATTGAAGAATTATAAAGCATTTTGCATCTATCCCTACTATTATAACAAACTCAAAGGGGTCCATGTGTCCTCACACGTTTTCATGTGCAATTTAAAAGAATGAGCAAAGTTCTTCAAATTTTTCTACATTTCCAAGTGCAATTTAAAAGAATGAGCAGAGTTCTTCAAATTTTTCTACATTTCCAAGTGTCCACATCATCCCCCACCCCCCTTTTGGTAAACTAAATTTGCAACTAAACTTCATGCATACCTTCCCTATTTATACACGCGTAGAGCACGTGCAAACTTCTAGTGACTGTATAATGGGATCTGTAAGGTACGTTTAAGATATGGCATGACTTCTTATGAAATTAGCAGTATAACAAGCTTGCAGGTTTCCAAACATCTTTGTCTGTAGTCACAGCTGTCCACTTTTCTCAAGAGAAAAAAAGGAATCAGCATTAACCAAGTTCTTGCTAGAATGTAGACTGGTGGTAGTATACGATTCGTTGTTTTCAGGTGATTATAGAACCTACTAATAGTTGTTGTTAATATGGATTTATTAGAGCAAGTGTATGAGTTATGAATTTAGAAATGCATATTCTTCTGATCATGTTTGGTATTTCAGTTGACGTCCACCCTCTACATGAGTAGGCTCAATCTTAACCAATCTTTCAGTTATCTGACCCAGACTTAGGATTTATAGGTAAGGGTTGTTCATTAGGCTGCAACTTATTGTAAAAATTATTGTAAATTGAAATTTGTAAAAAACAACTGGCACATATTATTAGCTTTTGGGAGATGAGCCAGAGCAAGAAGTATATATGCACACTGGCAGAATTATAAAATGAGTTCATCTATGCTGACTGCTGAGAGTAGATAGCGACGATCTCAAAAGTTTAAAGGTGGAGAGAAGCTTTATATTTAAATAATTTAGAATCAGAAAGATGAAACGGAATACATGTTATGCGGCTTTGGGAAGACGAGAAGAATATAAGATATATCTCTCAACAACATAGGAATAGCTACTTATGCCACTTAGGGTTGATTATTTCATCGCCATGATCATCATGGTGAGATTGACTAACAGGTTCATGGAAACAAATATGATTGCAGATAAGTGAAAATTTGAGTATCATGTGGGAACTTTACTTTTATGTTACTGAATGTGGGGCAATTAAAAGATCTCAAAAGAATTAGTGTAGTGGCTATAATGAGAATTTTATAATGAATGACTGGCACAAGGATAAAACATATAAAAGAATTGAATGCATATGGAGTTATTGGTGAGCCTCAATAAACGTTCACCCTGTAATGAATGATGATCCTTTTGAACAAAGCAACTATGGGCAAAAAGCATTTCCGCATCATTACCTTTTTCATGTTGCTTATGAGGATCGGTCAATTAGAAGGGATTGGTGATGATGCCTTGTTAGATCTTTGCCCCCAATATGAATAAAAAGAGGAAGTTTGACATGCTGCGATTAAAATATGAGAGAAGGTAAAAACTGCAACTAGATAAACATTTTTTCTCTCATCTGATTGACATCTTTGCATGTTTGGAAAATTGAAATTGATTAATTCTGTATGTTCAGAATTAGCTTTCTTTATGTATCCTAACAAATGAACTCTGACAATTCCATGCCCTGTTCTGGGATATATGCCTATGCAATTGTACTGATATTCTGTAATGCAGGTTAATTGAAAATGGATATTTAGGCCTGAGAAATGGTATCCTAGACCAGTCAGCGATATTACTTTCAAGATACGGTCATCTGACCATCATGAATTGCAAGGCAAGTCTGCAACTTTTCTAGAGCATCTTCAATATTATTTTGGGACCTTTATTATCATTTTTGGACCTTGAGTATATGAAAGAGGAATGGCATAAAAGATATTAGTATGCTGCATGGCATTCTAAACATGTTGCGGCTAGTTAGCAGCAATATTCCACCCCATCCCCCATAATATGGTCTATAAGATTTGCATCTTTTACCATTAGGTAAGCTACTTAATCCAGCAATTACTTATTTCTAGGACAGATTTGTTTGAATTACCAGATAGCTTACTCACAGCAAAACTTAGAGAGTTAGAATAAAAACATTCTTTCCCTTTGTTTTAAATGAGTTGATGTGATGTATCCTGAAACTACATTAACTAATATAAAGTTACACAGACAAAGGATGGGAAATAGTGATATTTTAATTTTTATATTTTGGGTTGTGTGGTGCATTTCTCAGAATACTACTGATAAGAATATCATGCAAGTTAAACTATGACTATTTAGAAGAAGAGAGATTAGTTGGTGTACACCTATCTTATATCCATTAGGTGGATGTAGCAATATGTGGAATTGCATGACACAAGTTGCAATGTATCTTGGCAACAAAATGAGGGCTTTGCAAATTGTAGTATAAGGTTAATGTACAGATTTCCATAGACAAAGAAAGTAAGCGGATAACCTAGGACAAAGTATTCATATACGCATTTCATGTAAGCAAGTTCTGCACCTAACTTGCCTCATTTCATTGTCATGATCTAAGCAAGTTCTGCACCTAACCCATATTCTTTTTTACAAAGCCACCCTTGATCCTTTTCTCTGTGTAACTTAGGAAAGCATGGACTGTGGCCAGTGGCAACAACAGTTTGACAAAGCTAAGAGAGCTGTTTTAAGGGTTGAGACGTTTGTGTTGGGAGAGTTTAAGGGAGTTGTCTGGAGAAGTTGACCCAGAAGAGAGTTGATACTAAGGGGAAACCATGTAGACACAAAGATAGAAGCATACTGGAAAAAGGAAAAAAGGCGTAAAAACTAAAATAGAACATGGCTTGTATAATATCGGGTGAAATTTAGCAGTAGTTTATGCTAGAAGGGAAAAGTTATTTCAAACTTTTTGCTAACATCGAATGAGAGCTTAGTTATATTAAATTAGTTTGTGCTTCACGGGTTTAACACATAAAAGAGAAACTCTTTGATAATATACATGAGAGCTGTTATAGTTTATTGCTTACTTATAAGTTAGTAGAGTTTATATTGACGAGCCAATCTTGTATGTTTTTGTGATCCAATGTTTTGGCTGGCTCCCATGAGGGAACTCAAAAATTTCTTGTAAGCTGTAGCAGATAAAAGAGCACACTTGTGTCTACTCCCCGAGTTTGCATCCTATGGGACAAAAAGCGTACAAAATTTTGTTGGCATTTTCAGGGTTGAAGCATTCTTTACCAAATAACCCTGGATATAATTGTCGCGTTTCTGAGTGCCAAGAGGCTGCACGGGTTCTTTTAAGGTATTTTTTAAAGTTCTATTCATGTGTACATCTTCAGCTAATCATAATCACACTATTGAGTTGCATGATTCAATTGGTCTTGTTTGCTAAATATCATGTCTGAATTGCTTCCTCATGAAACAATTGTTATTTTGAAGCTGTTAGAAAAACTTTATTCCAGTCATCTTGCACAAAATAGGTCCTTGAAGGTCGATCTCATATTTACTTGCCATTTGTTTTCTGAAAATAAACATTCATATAAAATTCAGAAGCACATATGTCTTGCAACTGCACTACAACAAAAACTGAGCCTTTTATCCCAAGCATATGGGGTAGGCTACATGAACCAACATGAGAATCACGCCGGGTCCAGCACATGAATCCTCCGTCTCCACTCACTCCTATCGAACAATATACTTTCATTGAGTCCTTTGGCAACCATATCGTTTCGTATCACCTCCATCCATGTTTTCTTCGGTCGCCTTTTTGCCCTTTTGCCATTGCCCATATGGAGAGTATCTATTCGTCGAACCGGTGCTTTCATATGTCTGCGTCGCTCATGACCAAACCATCTTAGCCGGTTTTCCCGCATCTTCTCCTCCACAGGCGCTACACCAATTTTTACACGAATATCCTTATTTCGCACCTTATCTTTTCTAGTGTTACCGCACATCTAACGAAGCATGCACATCTCCGCTACGTGCATCTTCCGTGTATGATGCTTCTTAGGAGCCCAGCATTCTGTACCATATACCTAGGCAGGCCGAATAGCGCTCCGATAAAACTTCCTTTTCAATTTTAACGGAAAGTTACGATCACACAAAATCCCTATTGCACTCCTCCATTTCAACCAACCAGCTTGAATCCTTTGATTAACATCACTATCGATCTTCCCATTCTTTTGGATGATGAAACCTAGATATCTAAACTGGTCGCTCGGTGATATCTCTTACTCTTCCAATATTATACCAATATGGTTTTGACTTCTCTGGTTACTAAATTTGCAATGCATATATGCTGTTTTGGACCTGCTCAATCTGAATTCCCGAGATTCCAATGTTTGCCTCCATAATTCCAATTTGGCATTAACCCTGCTTTCGTCTCATTTACTAGAACAATATCATCAGCGAATAGCACACACCAAGGTACCTCATCTTAGATAGTTCTAGTAAGCTCATCCATCACGATGGTAAATAGGAATGGACTTAATGCAGATCCTTGATATAAACCAATTGTAATCGGAAAATCACTCGTTAAGCCGCCGCAAGTTTTGATATTTTCCACTACTCCATCGTACATATCCTTGATTATGTCAATATACTTGACGGGGACCCCCTTCTTCATCATTGTCCCCCATAATACCTCTTTAGGTATCTTGTCGTACACTTTTTCTAAATCAATAAATATCATATGCAAATCTCTTCTCCGCTCTCGAAAACGCTCGACAAGTTGATGAAGCAAATGAATAGCCTCTATCGTCGATCGTCCAGGCATGAACCCAAACTGGTTCTCTGTTATCTTAATATCCTTCCTTAGCCTGTGTTCAATTACTCTCTCCCAAAGTTTCATGGTGTGACATATAAGTTTTATTCCACGGTAGTTTGAGCAACTTTGAATGTCATCCTTGTTTTTGTAGATAGGTACAAGGATACTTTTCCTCCACTACTGCATTAAAAGTGAAATAACCAATGTCTTTGGATGCTGTTCAAAGCAATGCCTACATTCACCATAAATATTAGATTTGAACTGTTGCTTGGGGTACATCTATCGTTTGTAAAATAGTCTAGCGTGAAACTAGTTTAATAGGTGATAGTATACATATATAACTATTTTCAAACTACAATTTAAATGGCGGTAAAGTTAACTTGTGGGCTTAAACTTGTGGGGTTAAAACTTTACTACTCATAGAAAAATGGAATGAATGTCTGCCGCAAAAGGTTTTTGGAGCTTACTTTGGTGTGTTTAATAAATCTGGTTTCATCAAGGTTAGGTGCGTTGAAGAAGGTTTTCACTTGTGATAAATTGAGCTTGATATATTATATTATTATTGATGTGATCCTTCTACAATGTTCCTACTTCGTCATCTCGTGCGATATAGCCACCAGGTTGACCTACACAAGTTTTTTCCTTTTTTTCTGTATTAGATTTTACTCATATAGAGTGTTTTTCGTTACCCTATTGAGATACGAATGCGCGTCGTTTGTCAGGCATATTATAGATTTTCCCTGTCTGGGGTAGACAGGGGTTTATTGATTGTGGGGATCCAAATCTCCGGCGGCCGCGGACTAAACTGCCGTTAATTACCTCTCGTTTTTGGAGCGAGGGAACTTTGGATTAACAGGTCAAACAGTTAATGCGAATTCAATACGCAGCATGCGCGTATTGTGTTTGGGGGGAGACAGCTTAAGGGCACTTTGGGCATGTTTATTTCATTTATCTTTATTTTGTAGAATATTAACAAGAAAAACAGAAGCGAGGGATGCACGCGTGTCACGTGCGCACTTAGCGAATTGCGCACGTGGTAAGGTGCGCTCCTAGCGAGGTGCGAGAGAGTGGGGGCGACCAAAGTGTTCCGAATGGGCTAAAAGGTCCAATGAGGTGCACGGTGCGCACAAGGTGCGTATCTAGCCAAAGGGGCACCCAGCGAGGTGCGCACATAACACGGTGCAAGCAAGGGTTGAACCCAAAGAAGCTACAGCTCTGAACACAAAATTTTTGACTTAAGAAGATTAAAGGGGGCTCTTTTCCCCTTCTACAAGGTCTCGGGACGTGCGCGAATAAGTCTTGAAGTGGGTTTTCCCTTCCTCTCCTCTGTTAGATCGTGAAGAGAGAGAGGGAGGGTGGTAAAAGTTACTCCTTTGGTGATTTTAACGGAAGATTGATATTTTTCTCAATAGATTAATGTCCAAAATCAATTTTGTTTTTGAAAAAAAGAAAGGATTTGCCTTTGATTTAATTGAACAAGAGGAGGAAGGAGAACCTTCATAGGCACAAAAAAAACCCTAGATTTATTTCGGGAATAATCCAAGTTAGTTATTGAGTCACCATGAGAGTCCTTTTATAACCCTACATCTTTACATACAGTCCCATGGCTTTTACAAAATTGGCTTCTTGCCTATTTAATTTACAAAGCAAAAATTACATTTAACTTTTCCTTCCTTTTTTTCTTTTGGCCGGCCCCTCTTCATGCTCGGGCTTGACCTGAGCTCGGGCCCACTTGGCTTGAGTTCGGGTCCGCTTTGACTTTTTGACTTTGATTTTGACTTTGAACATGAATTTGATTTTTGATTTTGGTAATGAGGTGTAATTTTTGATCCCAACAAAGTGCCCACATCAATAAATGCACACGTGTACGAGTTGTGTGCAGGAAATTGATAGATTTTGTTCTATATGGAGATTGATTTGATTTGGTTTCCTTTTGACGACGTGGAGGACGATACTGGCATTTTCACGACGTGGAGGTCGATGCTGGCATTTTTGCGCATTGGACGGTCGATACTTGATTTGACTTGCTCCGCTTCTTGTGGTGTCAGGGTTGAAGTTGACTTACTCCGCTTCTTACGATATCAGGATTTGATTAGACTTGCTACGTTTTTTGCGGTGTCAGGGTTGAGGTTGATTTACTCCGTTTCTTGCGGTGTTGGGATTTAATTTGATTTGCTCCGCTTTCTGCGGTGGTAGGGTTGAGCTTGACTTGCTTCGCTTCATGCGGTGTCAGGGTTGAGGTTGCCTTACTCCTCTTCTTGCGGGATCAGGATTTGATTTGACTTGCTCCGCTTCTTGCGGTATCAGGGTTGAGGTTGACTTGCTCTGTTTGCGGTGTCAGGGTTGAGTTTGACTTGCTCCGCTTCTTATTTTGGAGTTTCTTGCTCGTTCTGCAAGACTTTTTGAACTTGGAAGCACTGCCGAGTGAGACGTCGATTTGATTTGTTTGATTCTGTGCTGTTTGGCGGGACTTTTTAATTTGAGTGAGACTTGAAATTTGGATTTTGTTTGGCATCAACATCGTTACACTTGAATAGCGCCAGGAGCGACTCATCATTTGCCTCGGGAAAAACTTAGGATTTGGGTTTCGGGATGGCATCAATATCGCTACAATGGAATAGCGTCAGGAGCGACTCATCATTTGCCTTGGGAAAACTTGGGATTTGGGTTTTGGTACGGCATTAGTATCGCTATTACTGGAGCTGTTGGGGTAAAAAATTACACCCCGCTTGACCAAGTCAAAGTCAATCAACCTCCAGCCAAGTGGGCCCGAGCCTAAGCCTAAGCCCAAGCAAGCTGTCCAAGCCTAAGTCAAGACCGAGCTGTAAGGGTCCGGCTCCATGCCAAAAAGAAGGCGATAAATTAGTTTAAATACATTTTTTAGAAAATGGGCAAAAAGCCAAAATTTTGTAAACCCCATTACTTATGTGCAAAAAGAAATAAGCACATAATGCATGGGGCGGCACAAGTGCCATTTGGAAAAGCCTAATAGGCTATATATAAAGTTACAGCCTATAAAAGGCAAACATGATGAGAAAATCAATAACAACTTTCATTCTCTTAAAAATTCTAGGGTTTGTACTTCCATCCTCTTTCTCAAGTTTTTTTTCTCTTCCTCATTTCTAATTAAATCAAGAGCTTAGCTTTTTTTTCCTCAAAACTAAATAAAGTTTCACCGTAAAACTTTCGAAGGGGAGTTCAAATATTCTATCAAATCCCTAAAAGGGGGATTTTTTTGATCTCACCTCCCTTTCCTCCCAAAATCCAGCAAAAAGAGAGGAGGAAGAAGACCCACCTCTAAAAATCCCACTTTGGGAGGATCCAAGCTCAGTGAGAAGAAATGAGTCCCCTTTGATCATTTCCGAAGATCTTTGAGGAGTTCAATTCCAAGATCTAAATTCTTAAAGGAGTTTAACTCTAAATCCAGATCTTTTAGAAGTTTTAACTCCAAATCCAAATCTTTTGGGAGTTTGACTCCAAAACTACACCTAATTCATGTTCGGGAGTTCAACAGCCTTTTCTTCCGCTGGTGTTTCCAGCTGCCGCGTGCCGCGCACGTGACCCGCTGGTGTCCAGCGGCCGCGCGCCGTGCACGCGTCCTTAGGAAGCTCCTCACCATTTTTTTCCTTTTTTTCCTCACACGCTCCACACTTAAAACACTTGTTCCGTTGGAAATTTTTTTTAAGGGGTCGCTGTCCCGCACCCTGCAAGGGGCTGCTAGCCCTCTTGACCCCTAGCCCGCTATCCAGGTAGCGGGACCCTCGTAAACTCTGCGAGGCCCTCGATACGTCCAAAACACAATATACGCACACCGTATATTGAGTTCGCATAATTAGTTTTACCCGTCAATCAGAGGTTTCCTCGCTCCAAAAACGAAGGGTAATTAACGACAGCTTAGTTTACGGCTGCTGGAGATTCGGATCCCCATAATCAATAAACCCCGGTCTACCCCAGGCAGGGGGAATCTGCAATATGCCTGACAAACGATGCGTATTTTTTTTATTTTAATAGGGTGACGAAAAACACACTACAGATTCTGGCACGTCTGGTGGGACCTTTCTCTCCTTCCATATCTCGGGTCAAGCGTTCATGCGAACTCATTTAACATATATGTCGTCGTTTGTACTGAAATAATGCTTTATCGTGCAACAATCAACTTTCAACGACAATGTCTTCTAAAATGAATTCTGCTTTCGACGCGATCCCGATCCCGTACGTGGTCAAGATCAAATGCTTGCGTGGTTCTCCTTGCAGGCCTCAGTCGGTAGTGGGAGGAACCGCCCCGCCAATTTGGTTCCGTCCTCTATCCCGCCGGAAGCGCTCATCGAGCAGAAATTCCGGCAAACCAGGTGACCAAGCCGGTCTCAAGAGGCAAGAGGCCGAACGTTGTGATCGCTAAGGCACCACAACCCAAACTTAAGACGGTGTCCGAACGACTCTCTGGTGCTCCAGCTGGGGGCACGACTGCCGGAACAAAGGGCATTATCAAACGCCGCGGATGAGCTAAGGCAACGACTCCAACAAGTGCACAATCAGGCGTATCTCCAAAACTCTTCATTGCTCGGTCTACGGCGGCTTCCTGAAGAGCCGAAGCCTGCTAAGTGCTTAAAACAGAAAAGTTGAGAAAGAAGCGGCTCAGATATAGAGCCAGCAAGAGGGTTAGGTCTCCGGCCAAGTGGAATTTCGTGGAATTTCGTGAGGTTCCAAGAACAGGGTTACCCCGCGACGACAGCTAAGTCGTCCGTAAAAGTCGGCCGTAAAAGTCGGCAACTCTTTCGAATCTCTGAAGTGGGTTCAGAAAAACGCCATGACCGCCGAAATCAAGAAGACAACAATTCGAACAATGCTACAAAGAGACGTGTCCCGGCTCCAACATAGAAAGTATGACACCGTCTTTTCAAGAGTCTATTAGGCGTTCTGTGTGGCGCGAAGTCAGCAGGGCAAAGCCAGAAAAGAAGCGCCAGCACTATTCAAAGACCTGGTCAGGCTAGCCGTCTTCAATCGATTGTCAGTTACCGAAACAAAAGGGCTACGACAGCGGTCCGTGAAATCAGCTGCCAATGATGAAAAGACGACTGGATATGCTATCCACATGGTCTATATGGAAGGAACACGTCCCAGCGACAATCTGCGCGACAAAAGCAAGGATGGGCCACCACATCCCAAGCCCAATCAGGCTTGAATGTGGTCGCCACTCCCCAAGATCAACCTTCGCATGACGATGAAACCCTCTTGATGAGGCCGATAGGCAGAAAGACCCTTCAGTTCATGTGGAGTCGAGCTTGGATAGCGAGGAAGAGCCGACTTTCCGCCTCAGGACCGCAGAGCAAGAGCTGCTTCAAGAGCTTTGAAAACAGCTCATGAGCAAAGATAAAGAGATGACCAAACTTTATTAAAAAAATGATGACCTGACGAACGTCGTGATGCAGCTTACGGCTCAAGTTGCTTGGACGCCCTTCAATCAAGCGCAAGTCTCTCTACTCATGAGCCGGTTGATAACTCGAAGCATTCGGTATCTGTCCCCTTGGGTCCAAGTTTAGGCGGGCCGCACGAAAGCCGGGCACATTCCACTTCAGGAGACGCCTTAGCCTTGAATGGCACTGTCCTGCTAACACAAGATCGGATAATGGATTTGGTCACCAGTAAGGTTAAAACATTGGTGGCCGAAGCCGAAGCTCAGAAAGAAATTGGCAGAAGTGGGCGGCCATATCCTGCAGAGTATGATCTGATCGAGTTTCCTAGCGGCTACGTCATTCCTAAGTTCAGAAGATTTGATCGGACGGGAAACGCAAATCAGCACGTCGCCCACTTTAAAGTGTCGTGTGGAAATACATGGGGCAATGATGCACTTCTTCGTCAGTTTGTCAACAGCCTGACCGGTGTCGCTTTCGACTGGTACGCGAGCATACCAGATTGGTCCGTAACCACTTTTGCTCAAATGGAGTCTCTGTTTCGACAAAAGTTCATGAGTGTCAGTGATAAGGTCTCCATTGCTGACCTTGTGAGGAACAAACCGGGAAAGAACGAAAGCAACACGGACTTTGTCGTCCGATGGAGTAATCTCACGGTTAAGTGCGAACTGCCGCTGGGACAGGACCAGTCCGTCGGCCTTCTTATTGGGAACCTTAGCAATTGGATGGTCCCATTCTTATGTACAACATGCCTCAAGACGTTTCAAGAGCCGACCAAAAGAGTCCAAATGTTAGAACGCTCGAAGCAAGAGTCGGTCCCAAACTCTCAAAGTGACGAGCCTTAGAAGAACTTAAAGGACAGCCGTAAAAGCGGGAATTCCAATAATACCAGCGCCTTTAATGCGTCTGACAATGAAGACAAGCGAAAAGCGGGCGGACAAAAAACGGACCGGTCCTGAAAGCCAATGCTAGGAGAAGAAGGGCTTTCCTTAGAGGAGAAGAACAAGGTTTACTCTTTCAGGAGGGACAAGGTCCGCAAGATGTTCAAGGATGTCCTGAACAACGGTCTACAGTTGCCGGAGTCGAAGAGATCTCACGAAGCAAAAATGACCGACAATCCCCTGTATTGCCCGTACCGAGTGAGCCATGCGATTGAGAATTGCTATATTTTCATAGACTGGGTCGAAAAGCAATACATGACCGGAGAGATCGATCTGGCCAAAAGTGTGTTAGTGAACAATCAAGCTGCAACCATCAATTTTTATACAGACAGAAGCTGAAGCCTTTTGAGAGCAGACGGTTGAATTCGTGGACCCGAGAAATGAATCCGACTTGCCGCGTAGCAGCCTCCGTGGAGTATGCACATATCTAATAAGACGAAGAAGATGCTAAAGCTACTTCAGAAAGATCCCAGAACAGAATGGGAGGGGCAGAAGGAGCCTACCGTTCCAGTTATCAATTCGGCTCAATCGGGCTCAAAATTCAAAAAGCTAAAGAAGAAAAAGAAAGGTGCGGCTCGAAGCGAAAGGGAGTCGGCGGGGAGATCGACCATTAAAATATATATCGATTCCCTCGAAAACTACGAGCAAAAGGAAAGAACTCTAAATCAATTGAAGGAGTTCTTCCCCATAGAAACAACTGAGATTCTGGAAAAAGCCGGAAGAAGACTCAAATGAGGAGGTCCTTGTCGCGACCTGTTACGTCATCCACCTTGGTAGCGACTCTGAGGAAAAACTTTGTTTTCCTGAAGAGGACGAGGAGCTCGCCATGAAGGTCAACCAAATCCATCTCAGAAGCAGCAAGGGTTTATCGCCAAATCAAGCCAACACCCCAAAAGGGAAGGAAAAACAAGTCGCTAATGAAGAAGATGGCGGAGAGCTTGCTAATGAAGACTCGAGTCCTTCCCCAGTGGATTATAATGGCTTGGCTCATCTTCGAAAGTTTCTGTCTCTCTTAAGCATTTATGATGCTCTGGTCCTGTCTATGCAGTGGCTCATCTTCAGAAGCTTCCGTCTCTTTTAAGCTTCCGTCTTCTCATTCATGCCCTGCAAAACCCCTAGCGGTATTAGGCTTGTTTCGCGGAAATTAATATGAAAGAGCCCTAGTACACTTTGCATACAGCTGCAATCACATTTAAAGATGAAGACCTGTTACTGGGAACGGCTGAGCATAACCGGCCACTTTACGTGACCGGGTATGGCGACGGAGATTGGGTTAATCGCATATTGATTGATCCAGGGTCCTCAGTGAACATCATGAACTTGCGGACTCTAAAGAGTTTGTCAAAGGACGTCCGACACCTGTCGAGGGAAAGGATTGTCATTCAAGGCTTCAATCAAAACTACCAGCAAGTTCTGGGGTCTATAGCTCTGCCAATTAAATTTGGGGATTTGCAAACTGAAGCTAAAATATACGTGATCGACATCGACATGTCTTATAAGATTCTCCTGGGACGGCCGTGGCTCCACAATTACGGTATCGTTCCGTCAACTCTCCATCAATGCATGAAGTATACTAAAATTGGCGAAGAAAGACGCGTTGACGGAGACATCCAGCCGTTTGGTGTGCATGAAGTCCGATATGAAGATTTCTGGTACTTTGTGAACCCCAAAATGCTAAGCCACAATTGACCGAGGACAGAACAGCCCCGGAATTCGAAGGCAAATCTCAGTTGGCTGTCACTTTCAAAAGCAAAAACCCCAGGCGCGTCTGCGTTTCGGTAGTGACACTGGTGAGTGACGCTGGAAGTCCGTCATTTCGAAAAACTTGCCCTCATTTCGGTAGCGATATGGATGAGTCTGATATTGAAGGCCCATCCGGCAGCAAAATTCGCCCTCGTTTAGGTAGCGACACTGAAGAATTAGAGGAAGATGACCGTCTTGCAATAGCTGTGTAGATTGCGATCTCATGCAAAATGCGAAACTAAGAGAAACCTTCGAACCTACAGAAGGATCTTTAGCCATCATAAGGGTGCCGGAGCGAATGTGCAAAGAGCTCGATGTATTGTCAGTCTCCACCGTGGACCAGTTGAAAACCTTCTACGTTCCTGAAAGAAAGAGTGGACAGAAGGGCATCCTGTTTTATGGGTCAAATCCTATCGTGCACCCGGACGATTTGTCTGTCACGTGCCTTTCATATGAAAGAGGCATAAGAGCCGTCCTAAATCCCAGATATTATGCATACGAGATGCGGGAATATTTTAAAAAGTGCGGGTGTCGGCTATATCAAATGGACTCCGAAGCGAAGTTTTATGAAGGGCTATGGCATCCGCCTCAGGTCCGATCACTCATTTATGGACGAATCCCAGACAGACGGGGCATAGGTTTCATTCAACCTGATGTCAGAGCATGCTACATGATCCATGTTGATGAAGCCAGCTAAAGGTCAAATGACGACGATAAGCTAGCCTAGCTGGAAGAAGCCCCTCGAGAGCTCGAAGACGGCGGCCAAGCAACTTTCGACAAGCTAATCGAGATTGATTTGGGAATGTCCGATAATCCAAAGCCGATCTACATTAGCTCATTTTTGTCAGAGGAAATGAAAGAACAGATAATCGCCCTGCTACATGAGTTCGTCGACTGCTTCGTGTAGACGTATAAAGAAATGCCTGGCCACTCTCCTGAAGTGGCCGTGCATAAGCTGGTTATATCTCCTGATGCCAAGCCAGTCAAACAAGCTCCTCAAGAATGAGAATGGAGTTAGAAGAAAAGGTCATCGAGGAAACTAAGAAACTTATCGATGCTGGCTTCATCAGGGAAGAGAAATATGCGGACTGGATCGCATGCATCGTCCTAGTGAAGAAGAAAAATGGGCAAACCCGAGTTTGCGTCGATTTCAGGGACCTCAACAAGGCATGCCCTAAAGACGATTTCCCGCTTCCGGTCATGGAAATGTTGGTTGACGATACCTCAAATTACGAGCTGTTCACCTTCATAGATGACTCGTCTGGATATAATCAGATCAAGATGTCGCCCGAAGATGAGAAATACAACATTCCGAACCCCGATCGCATATACTATTACAAAGTGATGCCGTTTGGACTGAAGAACGCAAGTGCCACATATCAAAGGACTATGACCAAGATCTTTGACGACTTAATCCATAAAGTCGTCGAATGTTATGTTAATGATTTGGTTGTCAAAACTAAAGCCAAGGCCAATCACATCCAAGACCTCAGAACCGTTTTCATCAGACTGAGGGGATGCGATTTAAAGACGAATCCTTTAAAGTGCGCTTTTGGCGTGTCGTCAGGGAAATTCTTGGGCTTCATAGTCCGACATTGGGGATCGAAGTTGACCTGTCGAAAATAAAGGCTATCATGTTGATGCCTCCGAAGAATCTGACGCAGCTGAGATCCTTCCAAGGCAAGCTTGTTTATATACGAAGGTTTATCTCGAATTTATCGAGGAGATGTAGGCCTTTCTCAAAAGCTCATGAAGAAAGGAGCTCTTTTTGTTTGGGATGCCGAATGTTAAGATGCATTCGAAAGTATCAAACAATATCTGTTGCACCTCTCAGTGCTTGCTGCTCCCATTCCGAACAAACCGTTGATCTTCTACACTACCGCACTAGACGGGTCACTCGGCACGCTACTTGCCTAGAACAACGAGGAGGGAAAAGAAAATGCCCCTTACTATCTCAGTCGAACTTTAGTCGGGGCAAAATACAATTATTCCCCGATCGAAAAGCAATGCCTGGTTCTGATATTCGCTGTGAAGAAGCTGAGGCACTATCTACCCGCTCATCGAGTTATGCTGATCTCCAAAATCGACCCGCTTAAATATTTAATGACCACGGCAAACCTAGCCGGCAGAATGCCATGATGGGTTGTTATGCTGCTTGAGTTCGACATAGTTTATACTCCTCAGAAAGCAGGAAAATGGCAACCCCTCGCTGCTCATCCCATACCTATAGGGTCGCCACTCAACTGCGAGTTACCCGACGAACAGGTGCTGCATCTCGAAGATAACGAACTATGCTGGGAGCGCTACTTCAATGAAGCCTCATCAATAAGGAGCTCCAGCAAATCAAGCATCCCACAGATAAAACCAGGGATATGATTGGTGTTCATCACGTCATCGATAGGAACCCTACGACGTTCTTTTGCTCTCACCGAGCCTCGCACAAACAACGAGGCTGAGTACGAAGCTCAGATAGCTGGTCTGGAGATCTCCATAGAAATGGAAACCCTTCGGTTATGGGTCTACGGTGATTCCCAGCTTGTCGTCAACCAAGTAAGCGACGACTATAAGATATACAAACCCGAGTTAGCTCGCTACAGAAGCCGGGTGGTAGAGCTCATGAAACAGTTCACCCACATTGAACTCATGAGAGTTCGAAGGGCGTTGAACAGAAAAGCCGACCTACTCGCTCGCTTAGCCAAGGAGCTGGCTGATCCTGATATGGATGAAATTCTGATAACAGTCAGAAGCCGGCATATTCTGCCTTCAGTCTTTTTGCGTGAAGAAGAAATCATAGAACAAGAGAACAGTCCATCTGAAGAAGCTTTGATCATTCAAGATAAGTCCGATTGGAGAGAGCCCTTCATAGAGTACTTTCGATATGATAAGCCGCCTGAAGAAAAATCTGCGAGGGTTCAGTTGAAGAAGAGAGCTCTCCGATACGTGTTTGTAAATAATACGCTATACCGCAGATCATATGACCAACTCTGGCTCAGGTGTCTATCATTGGCCGAACCCCAAAAAGTCATAAAAGAAGTTTACTCGGGCGTTTGTGGGCCTCACCAGTCCGGCCCCAAAATGCGGCTTCAAATCAAATGGCTTGGATATTACTGGCCTACCATGATAAGGGATTGCGAAGAGCATGCAAAGAAGTGCCACCTCTGCCAAATTCACGGCGACTTCATTCACAAACACCCCAATCCGTTGCATCCTACGGTAGCATCATGTCCCTTCAAAGTTTGGGGCACCGATATAGTTGGCCTGATCGATCCTCCGTCATCCAAAGGCTACCGGTTTATATTGGCCGTGACTGACTACGATGGGCTGAAACTGTCCCGCTAAAAAAAGCCAAGACAGAATATATTCTAACATTCTTCCGGCATAATATTCTATACTGCTTCGGTATACCAAGAAGAATCATTTTTGACAACGGCCCTTCTTTTAAGAGCTTCAAAGTCTCAAGGTTCGCTACACAGCACAAGATAGACTGGAGATATTCCTCCATCTATAATTCAAGAGCCAATAGGCTAGCTGTAGCCTTCAATAAAACTCCATGCCAGCTCCTAAGAAAAAATGTTTCAGCCAACAAAAGAGACTGAATTCTCATGCTTCACGAGGCGTTGTAGGCATATCGCACTACGCACCGCACTCCAACTCAGTCCACTCCATACTACTCTTCGAAGTGGAGGCGATCTTTCCCCTTGAACTCGAAATTCCAAGCCTAAAGATGGTTGTCCAGCATAATTTGACAGAGGAGGAAAACGTCCTCCTTCGGCTCAAAGAGCTCGATGCTCTCGAAGAAAAAAGGCTCGCAGTACAACAAAATCTGGAGTGTACCGAGCCCAAATGTCACGGGCCTATGACAAGATGATCCGTTTTCGTGTTTTCAATAAAGGCGAGTTGGTGATGGTCCTCAAAAGACCGATCATCCCCAACCGACATGCCAAAGAAAAATTCGAGCCAAACTGGAAAGAACCATACGTCATCGAGAAAGTGTTTGATGGAGAATCCTACCAACTGATAAATGCCGAGAGAGAAAGGCCCATGCCACCCATCAATGGCCGATATCTTAAGAAATACTACGCATGGATGCTCCAAGTCGCAGGTGAATTGAGTACACTGGCCCTACGGTCTTAATCATACATTCTATAAAGCCGTATACAATCCATGGGCGTAAACGACCCCTATCTCTCCCAAGTCTTACTGGCGAGACTACATCTGAAGTTCTACCGGCGATGGAGCTCCACCAATATAAAAAACAAAAAAAACAAAAAAAAGGTATTTCCACAAGCAAAACGGGCACGGATGAAAACCCGAAAAGGCTCCGTGAGTAAAGACAGCAGGACTGCCAGCGAGTTTGTGAAAATCCGAAAGGGCGCAAATTCGTGAAAAGATTTGAAATACACTTGCAAAGTTCTCTCGACCTTGTGAGGAGAAAATCCCCACGTGAGATCCTTACGACTCACAAAGGAGCAACACACTTAGGAATCCTAAGGAGTACACCTACGAGATCCTTTCGACTTGTAGTGAGAAAATGCTTTTTCATTAGACTCTTACGGCTCATAAAATTGAAAAGCCTTAGATGATAGAGATCTAAACCTGTCTTTTAAGCCATCACTCCCCAACAGGCAACGGCAAACGATGAGTCGCTCCTGGCATTACGCTTCAGTGTTACCGGTGCTGATGAAGACCCAAAACTCGAACCCCAAGTTTTCCCAAAAGCAAATGATAAGTCGCTTTTGGCACTATGCTTCAGTGTTAGCGGTGCTGATGCCGACTCAAAAACCAAATCTCAAGTCCTCCCGAGGCAAATGATGAGCTGCTCCTGGCATTATTCCAGTGCAGTAATGCTAATGCTAAATAAAATCTAAATTCTAAGTTCCTATCAAATTCAAAAGTCCCGCCAAATAAGGCAGAAATCAAACAGATCAAATCAACGTCCCATCCGGCAGCGCTTCTAAGCTCAAAAGTCCCGCTGGATGGGTAGGGAACTCCCAAAACAAATCAAATCAAACAAGTCAACTAATTACCTCAAATCAATCCTGACACCGCAAAAATCGAAGTAAGTCAACTCAAATCCCGACACCACAGAAAGCGGAGCAAGTTAAATCAAATCCCGACACCATAAGAAGCGGAGCAAGTTAACTTTAACCCCGACACCGCAAGCGGAGCAAGCCAAATCAAGTATCGACCGTCCAAGTCGCAAAAATGGCAGCACCGACAGTCCAAGTCGCAAAAATGGCAGCACCGACCGTCCAAGTCGCAAAAAGGCAGTGTCGACTCTCCACAGGGAACCAAACCAAATCAATTTCCATATAGAACAAAATCCATCAATTTCATGCACACAACCCATACACGCGATGTGCATTTATTGATGGGGGCGCTTTGTTGGGGTCAAAAATTACTCTCCGGTTGACCAAGTCAAGCTCAACCCCTAGCCAAGCAGGCCCGAGCCCAATCAAGCAGGTCCAAGCCTAAGTCAAGACCGAGCGTGGAAGGGGCCGGCTCAATGCCAAAAAGAAGGTGATAAATTAGTTTAAATACATTTTTAAAGATTCAAATCTATAAAAAATGGGCAAAAAACCAAAATTTTGTAAATCCTATGGCTTATGTGCAAAAAGAAAGAAGCACATAAGGCATGGGGTGGCACAAGTGCCATTTGGAAAAGCCTAAGGGGCTATATGCAAAGTGTGTAGTCTATAAAAGACAAACATGATGAGAAAATCAATAACAACATTCGTTCTCTTAAAAATTCTGGGTTTGTGCCTCCATCTTCTCTTTCTCAAGTTTTTTTTCTCTTCCTCTTCATTTCCAACTAAATCAAGAGTTTAGCTCTCTTTTCTTCAAAACTAAATAAAGTTTCACCATAAAACACTGAAAGGGGAGTTCAGATTTCCCATCAAATCCCTAAAAGGGAGAATTTTTTAATCTCACCTCCCTTTTTCCCTAAGATCCAGCAAAAAGAGAGGAGGAAGAAGACCCACCTCCAAAAATCCCATTTTGGGAGGATCCAAGGCTCAAGGGAGAAGAAAAGGGTCTCCTTTGATCATTTCCGAAGATCTTTGAGGAGTTCAACTCCAAAATCCAAATTCTCAAAGGAGTTTAACTCCAAATCCAGATCTTTTAGGAGTTTTTAACTCCAAATCCAAATCTTTTGGGAGTTAAACTCCAAATCTACACCCAATTCTTGTTCGGGAGTTCAACTCCAAGCCCACGCACGTGACCCGCTGGCGTTCAGCGCCCACACGACCTTAGGACGTTTCTCACCCCTCTTTTTCTTACACGATCCACATGTTGCTAGCCCTCTTAAGTCCCAGCCCGCTATTCGGGTAGCGGGACCCCCATAAACTTTGCGAGGCCCCTGATACTTTCAAAACACAATATACACACATCATACATTGAGTTCGCATGACTATTTTTACCCGTCAACCAGAGGTTTCCTCGCTTCAAAAGCGAAGGGTAATTAACGGCAGCTTAGTCCGCTGCCGCCGGAGATTCGGATTTCCACAATCAATAAACTCTGGCCTACCTCAGGCAGAGGAAATCTGGAATACGCCTGACAAGCGATACGTATTTTCTATCTCAATAGGATGACGAAAAACGCTCTACAGGAGCGTAGCGTCATGAGCGACTCATCATTTGCCTTTGCCCGTTGGGGAGTGATGGCTCAGGATACATATTTAGTTCCCTGTCATTTAAGGCTTTTCAATTTCATGCGCCATAAGGGTCTCATAAAAGCATTCTCCCTACGAGTTGAAAGGATCTCGTATGTGTATTTTCTCTTTAAGAGTCGTGAGGACCCCTAAGTGTGTTCTTTTGTGAGTCGTTAGAATTCCACAAAGGTGTGTTTTCTTACGGGTCGAGAGGATCTCGCAAGATCTGTTCTCCTCATGTATCATGAGGACATACGAGATTTTTTTGAGATGCAGCCGCAGGGCTGTTGATCGCGGTGGGACCTGGGAGTGATCTAGCTTGTTTATGCCCGTGGATTGTATACGGCGCGCGCAAAGCGTCAGACCCGTAGGGCATGTATGCTCAATTCGTCTGCGATTTGAGCATTCATACATAGTATTTCTTAAGATGTCGGCCATTGATGGGTGGCATGTGCCTTTCTCTCTTAGCACTTATCAGTTGGTAGGATTCTTCGTCAAACACTTTCTTAATAACTTATGGTCCTTCCTAGTTTCGCTCGAACTTTTCCTTGGCATGTCGATTAGGGATGATCGGTCTTCTGAGGACCAACACCACTTCACCTTTCTTGAAAGTACTGAGACGAGTCATCTTGTCATAGGCGCATGACATTTGTGCTCAGTATAACTTCAGATTTTGCTGTACTGCGAGTCTTTTTTTCGAGGGCGTCGAGCTTTTCGAGGTGAAGGAAGAGCGTTTTCCTCCTCCATCAGACCGTGCTGGACAACCATCCTTAAACTTGGAACTTCGACTTCAAAGGGGAGGTTCGCTTCCACTCCGAAAAGTTGTGAGTATGGAGTGGACTGAGTTGGAGTGCGGTGCGTGGTACGATATGTCCGCAACGCTTCGTGGAGTTTGAGATTCCAGTCTTTTTTGTTGACTGAATCACCTTTCCTCAGGAGTTTGCATAGAGTTATTGAAGGTTTCGGTTAGTCCATTGGCCCTTAAGATTATAGATGGAGAAATATCTTCAGTCTATCTTGTGTTGAGTAGCGAACTTCAAGACTTTGAAGCCCTTGAAAGAATGCCCGTTATCAGATATGATTCTCTTGGTGTATTGAAGCGTTTTAGAATATTATGCCGTAAGAATGTCAGAATATCTTCTGTCTTGATTTCTTTTAGCGGGACGGCTTCAGCCCATCTGGAAAAGTAGTCAGTTGTGGCCAATATGAACCAGTGGTTTTTAGGCGGCAGAGGATCAATTAGGCCAACTATGTCGGTGCCCCAAATTTCGAAGGGCTATGACGCCATAGTAGGATGCAGCGGATTGGGATGCCTGTGAATGAAGTTACCGTGAATTTTACAGAGATGAAATTTCTTCGTACGCTCTTCATAATCCCTTATCATTGTAGGCCAGTAATATCCGAACCGTTTGATTTGAAGCCACATTTTAGGGCCGGATTGGTGAGCTCCACAGACGCCTGAATGAAATTCTTTCATGACTTTTTGGGTTCGGCCGAGGACACACCTGAGCCAGAGCTGGTCGTATGATCTGCGGTATAGCGTATTATTTATAAACACATATCGGAGAGTTCTTTTTCAGCTGAACCCTCACCGATTTTTTCGGGCAGCTTGTTGTATCGGAGGTACTCTATGAAGGGTTTCTCTCCAATCGTGCTTGTCTTGAATGTTCAGAGCTTCTTCAGCAGGATTGTTTTCTTGTTCAACGCTTTCTTCTTCTCGTAAAGGGACTGGAGGTAGAATTTCATCCATGTCGGGATTAACCAGCTCTTTGGTTAGGTGAGTGAGTACGTTGGTTTTTCTGTTCAACGCCCAAGAAACTCTCATTAGTTCAATGTAGGTGAACTGTTTCATGAATTCCATTACCCGGCTTCTATATTGAACTAACTCGGGCTTATATATTTTGTAGTCGCTGCTCACTTGGTTGATGACAAGTTAGGAATCACCGTAGACATGTAGCCGAAGGACCTCCATTTCTACGGCGAGCTCCAGGCCAGCTATCAGAGTTTCGTTGTTTGTGTGAGGCTCGGCAAGAGCGAAGGAACGTTGCAGGGTTCCTCCTGATGGCGTGATGAACACTAATCCTATCTCTGTTTTTATCTACGGGATGCTTGATTTGCTGGATGTCTTTATTGATAAGGCTTCATCGAAGTAGGGCTCTCAACATGGCTCGTTAGCTTTGAGGCGCATCACTTGTTCGTCGGGTTACTTACAATTTAGCTCGGACCCTTCAGATATGGGATGAGCAGCGAGGAAGTCGGCGAGGGCTTGCCCTTTTACTGCTTTCTGAGGAGTATGGACTGTCAAAAGCTTGACGGCCCATCTTGCCATTCTGCCGGCAAGGCTTGCTTTGGTCATTAAGTATTTGAGCGGGTTGACCTTGGAGATCAGCATAACCCGATGAACGAGCGGATAATGCCTTAGCTTCTTCACAGCAGATATAAGGGCTAAAGCATTGCTTCTCGATCGGGAAATAGTTCTGTTCCGTCCCGATTAATGTTCGATTGAAATAGTAGAGTGCATTTTCTTTTCCCTTCTCGTTATTCTGGATAAGGAGTACGCTAAGTGATTCATTTAGCGCAGCAGTGTAGAGAATCAACGATTTATTTGGAATGGAAGCAGCAAGCACGGGAGGGTGTAGCAGATACTGTTTGATACTTTCGAACGGTTCTTGACATTCGGAGTTCCAGACAAAGGGAGCTCATTTCTTCATGTGCTTTGAAAAGGGTCTACATCTTTCCGATAAGTTCGAGATAAACCTTCGTATGTAAGCAAGCTTGTCTTGAAAGGATCTTAGCTGCATCAGATTTTTCGGAGGGGCATCTCCATGATGACTTTTATCTTTGATGGGTCAATTTCGATCCGCCGATATTGGACTATAAAGCCCAAGAATTTTTCTGATGACACGCCAAAACCGTACTTTAGAGGATTCATATTCAGGTCGTATTCCCTCAGTCTAGTGAAAACGGTCCTGAGATCTTGGATATGATTGGCTTTGGCTTTAGTCTTGCTGACCAAATCATCAATGTAACATTCGACAACCTTATGGATTAAGTCGTCAAAGATCTTGGTCATTGCCCTTTGATATGTGGCATCTGCGTTTTTTAGTCCAAACGGCATCCCCTTGTAACGGTATATGCCGACTGGGGTTCGAAATGCTGTGTGCTTCTCGTCATCAGGCGATATTTTTATCTGATTATATCCAGAAGAACCATCCATGAAGATAAACAGCTCGTAATTTGAGCTATCGTCGACCATTATTTTCATGATCGGAAGTGGGAAATCGTTTTTAGGGCATGCCTTGTTAAGGTCCCTAAAATCGACGCAAATTCGGATCTGCCTATTCTTTTTTTTTTCCACTGGGACGATACATGCGATCCATGCCGTATATTTCTCTTCTCTGAAGAAGCCGACATTGATGAGTTTCGTGGTTTTCTCGTTGACCTTTTCATCCAAACCCCTTCTTATTCTTTGAGGAGCTTGTTTGACTGGCTTAACATCAGGGGAAATAGCCAGCTTATGCACGGCCACTTCAGGAGAGGCCATGCATTTCTTTATATGTCCACACGAAGCAGTCGACGAACTCATGCAGCAGGACGATTATCTGCTCTTTCATTTCCTCTGACAAGAGTGAGTTGATGTAGGTTGGCCTTGGATTATCGAGCGTTCCCAATCAATCTCGATCAGCTCGTCGAAAGTTGCTTGTCCACCATCTTCGAGCTTTTGAGAGGCTTCTTCTGGTTCGGCTAGCTTATCGTCATCATTTGACTTTTTATTAACTTCACCGACTTGGGTTATGTAGCAAGACTTGACTTCGGTTTGAATAAAACCTATGCCCCGTCGTCTGGGACTCGTCCATCGATGAGTGATTGGACATGAGGCGGATGCCATAGCGTCTCATAAAACTTCGCTTCGGAGTCCGTTTGATATAGCCGACATCCGCACTTTTTAAAATATTCCAGCATCTCGGGTGTATAGTATCTGGGGTTTAGGACGGCTCTTATGTCTCTTTCATAGGGAAGGCACGTTGCGGACAAATCGTTCGGGTGCACGACAGGGTTTGATCCATAAAACAGGATGCCCTTCTGTCCGCTCTTTCATCCGAGGATGTAGAAGGTTTTCAGTTGGTCTACGGTGAAGACCAACAACGCATCAAGCTCTTTGCACATCTGCTCCGGCACCCTTGTGATGTGATTGATCGTGAAAGAGAGTGTTTGTAGTAACCACAATCAATAACGGTGTCGCGTGTAGCTAGCCGAGATGAGTGCGGATCGTCCTCTATCCTAATTGAGCGCGACGGTCCTTAGAGTTTTGGTCTAGATATTTTTTAATTAATATAGGGTTATGCGGATGCTTGTTTTGTGATTTGTGGGGCCTAGGAAGGGTGATGAAATCCCCACCTAATCTGAATTTTGGTCTTGTCCCTTAAAGTCCGATTAAAAATTTGCAAAAAAACAAACCAATATCAAAACACGCAAAAAAGATTTTTTAGCGGCGCTTTTTGCAAAGAATCCTGCAGAAAATTCAAATTAATGGATTTTAGAGAAGAGAGAAAGATATGTAGAAAATACCAGAGAATTTTGGAGACCTAATTCCTCCAAACCGCCGCCCTTCCGCCGCCAATTCCAAGCTTAAGCCGCGGTTCTGCCGCAATAGGGAGGGATCTTTGTCCAATTTTTCTACAGTGCCTCCTTTTCTCTTCTGGTCCTTTCTAAAAGTCTTCGAATCTCAAATTTCTCGCTTCTGTTACTCCAGATTCCCTCGCAAAAATCGCACTCTAATCGTTAAATATGCAAGTTGCGGTTTTGTTTTATTTTTATGATATGGATCGAATAAGAATTCAATCCGAATAGCAAAAAAATAACGCACGTATCCCCGGCAACGGCGCCATTTGATTGATCGTGAAAGAGAGCGTTTGTAGTAACCGCAATCAATAACGGTGTCGTGTGTAGCTACCCGAGATGAGTACGGGTCGTCTGCAGGGATGCGTGGTGCTTTTAATTTTGTTTTAGACGAGTTGATTAGAAATAGGGAAGGTGATTCTAGATCTATGTTGAATACGGATGTATAATATATAAGAAGTTGGCATGTAGGGTTCGTTAGAATTTATTAGTAACAGATGATTAAATAAAGATAACTCTTTTTATCTTTTAATAGATTTAAAACTAGATCGATAGTGATGCATGCAGATTAAGGTTTTTGGAGGGAACAGGGTTCTCTCTCTTAACCCTTATCTTTTCATTGACCTCTATTCATATCTAGCCTCCACCAAAACAATTGTTAATCTGATCTCAAATCGCGGTCGAGACTATCAATAAATTGGTAGCGCGCCCGATTAGGATGTTAACGATTCTTTTGATAAAATTTATAAGATGTAAAAGGAGTTAAAGGATTTTATCATCCATTGATCTACCCTAATCCTACGAACCCTATCAAGCGGAGAATTACTCACGCATGTTTGGAGAAGAAGAAGAAAATGATAGAGAAGGAAATCATAATGCAGAAAGTATATGCGAAATGATTACAAATGATCTACCTTTATTAATCAACGTTACAAGTACAAATCCTTCGAGTTTAGATTACAAGAAGAAGAAGTTGCTCTTGATCTCTGCCTCGTAGGAAGTAGATGCTCCATCGAAATTCATGTCGCTCTATCACGTCGAATCGCGGACCTGTCGTGGATCAATTGCTCTTTGACGCTGATTTTCTTCGTGTTAAAGGTGATGATTTTTATATTTAGCCCTCGGTCCTTTATATAGCTCTCAAATCAGAAACCCTAGATCTCATAGATTAAGATATGCAATCACGACCATCCACCAAAAATCTCAGATCCAACGGCCATAAAGGGGCCGTGGATCGGCCACAAATAGGGCAATTTGGCCGCGGTTGAGCGGCTCTTTGGGGGAGTCAGGGTTCCAAACTTCTGAGGCTTCTATATGTTGACACGTGGAGATCCTCTAGATATCTGGGTTTTGGAAATATTTCCTGAGTTTCTGCCAGTATTACTTCTACGATTTTATTGGCAGATTTTTGATCCTGACATTTTGAATATCTTGATCTCTTGACCTGAGCTAAATCTGCACAATTTCTCCATGAATAATGTTAGTAATATTTGTTACATTAGAGATATAATCTTAATCATTTTATAAGGTAATAAATCTTTTAAGAAATTTGATTAAAATTATTTGATATGATATGCATATTTAAATTATCAAAATATCTTATAAATATTATATGCATATATTTTTCTTCATAATATTAATTATAATATATAAACATATGGTAAAGAGTAAATTTGCAGATAAACCCACATATGTTCTATATTTATAATAAACACCTTTAAATATTTAAGAAAAGTAAAGAAAATATTATATCAAATGTGCAATATTTTCGACTGAACAAATACCCCCAAATTTAATTTTGATCGTCCCGAGCAAACTAGTTATTCAAGAGGGAGAAAAAGAAAAAAAACTTAAGTAGCACACTTTCGTAGGCAACACGATTGCACTGAGCATGCACAACAAACTGTTAAAACTTTAGATGTCTCTAGTAGGAGGAATGTTGTCTCCTGAGGGGTTTCAGCGGACTATACCCATAAAATCCCATAATAAAAGAAGGAAAATGAAAGTTACGTACAAAGATAAGAACAATAAAAGAAAGAAATTGAAAATAAGAGTCTTCAACTACACCAGCTTTTCGGTTGCTATGAGACCTATCTTAATGATCATGAAAAGATGTTAGAAATCATATCAATTCCTCAATAAAACATCGCCTTTAGTCTTCCTCCCTACCTTTCTTCCAAATATCGATCATATATCCCTACGTGTGTGTAAAAGACATCCCTACACTTAAGAGAATTCAATTCAAACCATCATACACTTGTCCATCTTCCTTAGTATTTTTTAGTCGGTGAATATTTTAGATGGAATTGCTTACACATTCTTCATGCGACCGTTAATACCTGTTGAGGTACTAACCGACCGATTACCAAATGTGCTCGCTTATTTAGGCGTAATTCCTCGTCTTGCAACACTTAAGGCTTAGCAGTGGCTCCCAAACCTGTAGGTCTAAGACACTAGGTGATAAAACACTCTCGCTATATTTTTTTTATGCTGTCTTGGTAATTACAAAACCGGTGTTCATTTTTTTTCTTCACCACTTATATATATATATTTCATACTAAGGCTTTTAAACAAAAGCATTTCAAGGTATCCTCCACTATCCCAAATTCAAGATGTGTGTAAGTGCGTATAGTAGGGTATCAACGTTCAATGTTTGGACTCAAGAATATGGACTATTTTTTAGACTTATTTTTCTCCTCAGATTAGTAATTTTCTTCATCTTACTAATCCTTGGGACAACAGCTCATAACTACTTAGTACTAGTTTTGTTTAAGAAAACATCTAATTTTCTTGTTTTTCTCAAACTATTCCTATCTTTCATATGTAATTTTTCACTTTCAAACTTCCATTATCAAATTTTTTTTGTGATTATATTTATGATAATGCAAAATAATGCGTGAATAAGCACAAACATCCCCCAAAGCTGTTTGCAGCAGTGTCCTCACTGATGACATCTATTAAATTTAAAAAACCCTGTAGATTTAGGAGGAAAAGTTACTAACGAGGATATGAATTAATGATAGTGAAAACCAACCCCAAACTTATTTTTGGCTCATAATTTGTAAAAAAATTATTTCTTTCAAGAGCCAAAATATATTTTTCTCCTCCCCAAACTCGAGTAAAATAGTATTAAGCATTTAAAATTTTGAGGGGGTTAAAGTTATGGATCTATGCAAAGCTTTACAAAGACCAAAAGTCAACACTAACCATTCAAAGATTTTATCAATGTAGCACCAAGGTTGGTAGAAGAATATGTCACCTATAGACGTGAAGAAGTGAGGAGAAGATAAGAGGTGGAATAGAACGGGTTTACGTCTCGGTTTGTAGAGACGAAACAATAATGATGGATTATTCACATTCTCGTTATTGATAAGAATGAGTGGCGGTTCAATTTCTTTGTGTTGGGGTTGATTCATCACAACTCCCATGTTTTCTAAGAATGCGAGTTCTTCAGCAAAGATTTCTTCAAAGCTTTCATCAACAACAACTGAGCTTTTTATCCCAAGCATATGGGTAGGCTACATGAACCAACATGAGAATCACGCCGGGTCCAACACATGAATCCTCTGCCTCTACTCACTCCTATCGAACAATATACTTTCATTGAGGTCTTTGGCAACCATATCGTTTCGTATCACCTCCATCCATGTTTTCTTCGGTCTCCCTTTTGCCCTTTTGCCATTGCTCATATCGAGAGTATCTATTCGTCGAACCGGTGCTTCCATAGGTCTGCGTCGCACATGACCAAACCATCTTAGCCGGTTTTCCCGCATCTTCTTTTCCACAGGCGCTACACCAACTTTTGCACGAATATCCTCATTTCACACCTTATCTTTTCTAGTGTTACTGCACATCCAACGAAGCATGCGGATCTCCGCTACGTGCATCTTCTGTGTATGATGCTTCTTAGGAGCCCAGCATTCTGTACCATATAATAAGGCATGCCGAATAGCGCTCCGATAAAACTTTCCTTTCAATTTTAACGGAAAGTTATGATCACACAAAATCCATGTTACACTCCTCCATTTCAACCAACCAGCTTGGATCCTTTGATTAACATCACTATCGATCTTCCCATCCTTTTGGATGATAGAACCTAGATATCTAAACTGATCGCTCGGTGATATCTCTTGCACTTCTAATGTTATACCAATATGGTTTTGACTTCTCTGTTTACTAAATTTGCAATGCATATATGCTATCTTGGACCTACTCAATCCGAACCCTTGAGATTCCAATGTTTGTCTCCATAATTCCAATTTGGCATTAACCCCTGCTTTTGTCTCATTTACTAGAACAATATCATCAGCGAATAGCATACACCAAGGTACCTCATCTTGGATAGTTCTAGTAAGCTCATCCATCAGATGGTAAACAGGAATGGACTTAATGCAGATCCTTGATGTAAACCAATTGTAATCGGAAAATCACTCGTTTGGCCGCCGCAAGTTCTGAAAATTTGCCACCACTCCATCGTACATATCCTTGATTATGTCAATATACTTGACGGGGACCCCCTTCTTCATCATTGTCCCCCATAATACCTCTCTAGGTACCTTGTCGTACGCTTTCTCTAAATCAATAAATATCATATGCAAATCTCTTCTCTCTCGAAAACGCTCGACAAGTTGACGAAGCAAATGAATAGCCTATATAGTCGATCGTCCAGGCATGAACCCAAACTGGTTCTCTGTTATCTTAATATTCTTCCTTAGACTGTGTTCAATCACTCTCTCCCAAAGTTTCATGGTGTGACACATAAGTTTTATTCCACGGTAGTTTGAGCAACTTTGAATGTCACCCTTGTTCTTGTAGATAGGTACAAGGATACTTTTCCTCCATTCATTTGGCATCTTTTTTGTTTGCCAAATCTTATTAAAAAGACCTGTCAGCCATTTAACGCCTATTTCTCTTAAGCATCTCCAAACATCGATAGGAATCCCGTCAGGACCAATCACTTTTCTTAAACGCATTCTGTTCAAAGCTTCTTTAACCTCAGGCAGTCTTATTTTACGCATGAAATCACGGTTTATATCTTGAGATTGAATGACAAGTCCATCCAAATTCTTAGTAAAGCTCTCATTGAACAATTTGTCAAAATAATCTCTCCACCTTTCCTTGATATCCTCATCTCGAACTAAAACCTTCCGATTTTCATTTTTGACACACTTCACCGCACATAAGTCTTCGGTCTTTCTTTCCCGCATCCGAGCAATCCGGTATATATCATTTTCAGCCTCTTTAGTGTCTAATTTCTCGTACACCTCCTTGTAGACCTTAGATTTAGCTTCCCGAACAGCTTTCTTAACTTCCTTTTTAGCCATTTTATACTTCTCAAATCTCTCCACATCTCTACTTTTCTTCAAATCTTTATAAGAATCCCTTTTAATTTTAATAGCAGCCTTTACTTCTTCATTCCACCATGATGTGTACTTAGATGGTGGAGCTCCACCTCTCGACTCACCAAGTAGATCTTTAGATACCCTCTTGATGCAACTAGTCATTTTGTTCCATGTTCTGTCTGAATCATCTTCCGACTGCCAATTCTCTTTTTGGACTATACGAGCTATAAAAGACTTTTGGTTAGCTTCTTTCAACCGCCATCATTTAATTCTAGGCTCTACCTTACGTCTAATCTTTCTAGGTTCTCTTCTAAATCGAAAATCTAGAACTAAAAGTCTATGTTGAGTGGTTACACTTTCACCTGGCACTACCTTACCGTCGATACAACAACCTCTATCTATTCTTCTCGTTAGGAAAAAAATTATTTGACTAACATTTGATCCACTCCTAAAAGTGATAAGGTGGGACTCTCTTTTCCTAAACCAGGTGTTTTGCTAAGATCAAGTCATAAGAGAAGGCAAAATCTAGAATCGAGCCACCTACTTCGTTCCTTTGTCCAAAATCAAAACCTTCATGGATAGTATCAAATCCACTACGACTAGTACCTACATGTCCATTGAGATCACCACCAATAAATAACTTCTCTCCACTAGGTATATTTTGTATCATCTCGTCTAAATCCTTCCAAAATAGACACTTACTAGCGTCATCAAGACCTATCTGTGGTCTATAAGCACTAATAATATTAAGGATCTCTCCACCTAGAATAAGCTTAACCAGTAAAATTCTATCACATTTTCTCCTAATCTCAACTACATTTTCAAGCAACCGTCTATCTATGATTATGCCTACCCCATTACGATTTTTATCTCGACCCGTATACCAAAGTTTATAATCCTAAGGCTCTATGACTCTACTCTTTTCACCTACCCATTTAGTTTCTTGCAAACACATAATACCACTCTCCTCCTAATCATCACCTCCACTAATTCTATTAGTCTATCTATGTTCCAGGAAGCTGGACGAATCCTATGAAACCCTTGCTTATTTGTCACTACACCCGGGGTCCGATGTAGCGCGCTGTTTCTGGACGACGACCTAGAAGCCCTTGCATACTTAACACTACACCCGGGATCCGATTTAGCACGTCGCTGAGTAGGGGACGCCCCAACGATATTCTTATTATGGTTCATTTCATAGAATGTGATAAAGTTTTACGTTGGCTGTTACAAGCCTACCACAACCCTCACCCTTTCTCATCCGGACTTGAGACCGACAACGGTGGGTTTTTCTTCAAAGCTTTCATCGATATCCCGAATAATAATCTCGTCGGAAAGAACGGTATGATACTCGAACTTTATAAAAGGTTCATATTTAGCGTTAGATGTTGACTCGGACAGCTCGATAGAAAGGTTATGTGTATAATAAATAGCAGGGTCAAACAACAACGTACTAGCGGAGTCAAGATCAGTATCGTGAAGCGGTTCAAATTCACTACTGTCGGAATCCATCCTTTCGACAGAACATACTTAAGCATAGGGTTCGGAGGGTTCACTTCCCAACTTGTAAATGTTAAGCTCAATTGACATCTTCCCGAAAGATAGGGTCATAGAGCCTTTCGACAATTGATTATTGCGTTGGAAGTCGCTAGAAAAGGCCGACCTAGAATCACCGGGATTTGGCTTCGTGGGTTTGCTACATGTTGTGTATCAATAACTATGAAGTTCACATGGAATATAAATTCCCCGATTTTGATTAACACGTTCTCTAGCTCACCCCTAGGTTGGGTAATAGATCGATCGGCCATTCGAAGAGTGCAGTGCGTAGGTTTTAACTCTCCGATGTCTAACTGCTCATAGATAGAATATAGAAGCAAGTTAACACTAGCACCTAAATCGAGTAGAGCACGATTGATATTTTTACCCCCAATAAAAATAGATATGGTAGGACTTCCGGGGTCCTTTCGTTTCTTGGGTATTTGTTGTGTAAAGGCAGTTCTTACATTACTCGCAAGGAAAGCTTTTTTAGGCACTTAAATTTTTCTCTTTCTAGTGCACAAGTCCTTTAGGATTTTCGTATAAGACGGAACTTGTTGAATAATATCTAGGAGAGGAATATTTATGTTAACCTACTTAAAAATTTCCACAATCTTCTCCATTTGTGGACTTGGTCTGTTGTCCCTTAACCTGTTTGGATAAGGAGTTTTATCAATAAGGGTTGGGTCTAACATTTATGGAGAAGTTTGTGGAGATGGAATAGGTCTCAGAATTGGAGTTGGGATCGTTTGAGATTGACTCGAGGAAGTGGGCTGTGGGTTCGAGCCTAGTGGAAAACGGAGAATAGGTTCGGAAGAAGTTGTTGGATTAGACGAAGGAGGAGTAGAAGTAGAAGCCGGGGCCTCATTAATATCATCAACATCAACGTCATCAACATGTTCACCCATTTGGTTGTTCAGCACTCTTTCCGATCTCAACATGGTTACGGCACATACATTATGACTTTGTGAGTGGCCAGAATTCGTTAGAGCTTGAGATGGAAGTTTTCCTGTCTCTCTCTCACTCATCTCGGCATTTGACTGTGCAAGTTGTGCTTCTATCGATTTTATGCTTTCACCATGGGAAGCGGTGTTTTGTAATAACGTTTGGATAGAAGACGTTAAAGTAGCCGTTGTTTGTGTAGATTGGTTAATGAACATTTCTAAGTTATGTTCGAGTGCAGAGGTTTTATCGGTACCGGCCGTTTGGAAAGAATTATTATAAGGTGCAAAATTTTTGGTCGGATTTTGAAAAGTTTGCGGTTGAAAGGGGCGCTGACTCGATTGTGGTGGTTGTTGTTGCTGTGGAGGAGGTTTTTGATAGTTGCTTGGGAAGTGGTTTTGGTTCCATGCAAAATTAGGATGATTCCTCCATCCCTGATTGTATGTGGAAGAATAAGGATCGTTTCTAGGTCGTTGCTGAAAAGTAGTATTAATTTGTTCTTGACCTTAAAACGGTGGACTCAAAGGACATTCTTCCTTCAAATGTGATGGGTCAGAACAGCAATCACACACGGTTTTGGAACGCGTAACTTGGTTTAGGGAGGCAGATAAGAATTTGTTTTCGATAGCGTCGAGTTTCTTTTGCATCGCGGCCATTTCGGCTTTCACTGCGATGGAAACGTCGAGCTGATGGATACCTCCTCTAGATGATGATGGTCTAATGCTTTCCCACTGCAAAGTTTGTTTAGCGAGATCTTCCAGGAATTGCCCATCGTCTTTAGACATGAAATGGCATTGCTAAATGGTTTGAAGCATCTGTTTTGTCTCTGGATTAATACCCTCATATATAATTCGGCAAAGGTTCTATCTATTGATTCCGTGATGAGGGCATTATACTAGCAGATCTTTAAACCGTTCAAAGCATTTCCAAAATGGTTCATTGAGAAGCTGGGTAAACTAGTTAATCTCGCTTCGAACACGGTCGGTCTTATGATTGAGATAAAATTTCTTAAGGAATTCTATAACGAATTCATCCTAATTGGCAATAGAGTGTGCGGCAGCGTTATAAAACCATTTTTCTACTAAATCGCACAAGGTAAAAGGGAGAAAACGTAGTCTCATAGCATTCACTGAAAGTTGTGAAGTGCCCATCATTGCGCATACGTTTTCGAATTTGGTGATAAAAACGTATGCGTCTTCAGACTCAAGCCTGTGAAATTTGGGCAACAGGTTGATGAAGTGAGATTTAATTTCAAAATTATCCCCATTGGCTGGTGGAATAGATAGACAAGTAAGAAGAGGACCGCGTATCGGGTAGCATCTTTCTTGGAGAGAGATGCGTGGTGGATTCTGCGTAACTAGGGGTGGTGGCAAGGATGTGTTGGTAAAATCTGATGGAGAACCGTCCATCTCGGTCGATGTGGTGGTTGGAGGGGAAAAAGAAGATGAAAAAGTACCGATTTCGGAGTCGATAGCAGAAACGCGGACAAGACGGGTACTAGAATCCCGTGTCCAGCCGAGCATGCACTAAGTGGATTTAGCGCACGTGGCAGCGTAAGAACGATTTTAAAATGGGTTGTTTTGAAAAGTGTCGGACGTGAGACAAATCACACAAAAAATGCACAATCAACCCTTGAACTAAGGTCACCTAGGTCAAGTCACTAGACCGCTTCTAGACTTCCAAAGGACATATCGCAGGATCAATCCTTTACCATCTTTTTATCACTCTTGTGGCCAGGAAAGTACCAGGTAAGTGGGAGGTATCCGCTATACGAATCACCGAAAATAGCGGGCCTAATTAGGTAACCACTTGCCTTAGTCACACTTGCCTAGACACCACAAAAAAAATGCGGATAAGCGATAGATTACCTACGACCCTCCTCTGTCCTAATTGAGCGCGACGGTCCTTAGAGTTTTGGTCTAGATATTTTTTAATTAATATAGGGTTATGCGGATGCTTGTTTTGTGATTTGTGGGGTTTAGGAAGGGTGATGAAATCCCCACCTAATCTGAATTTTGGTCCTGTCCTTTAAAGTCCGGTTAAAAATTTGCAAAAAAAACAAACCAATATCAAAACATGCAAAAAAGAATTTTGAGCGGCGCTTTTTGGAAAGAATCCTGCAGAAAATTCAAATTATTGGATTTTAGAGGAGAGAGAAGATATGTAGAAAATACCATAGGATTTTGGAGACCTAATTCCTCTAAACCGCTGCCCTTCCGCCGCCAATTCCAAGCTTAAGCCGCGGTTCCGCCGCAATAGGGACGGATCTTTGTCCAATTTTTTCTACTGTGCCTCCTTTGCTCCTCTGGTCCTCTCTGAAAGTCTTCGAATCTCAAATTTCTCGCTTCTGTTACTCCAGATTCCTTCGCAAAAATCGCACTCTAATCGTTAAATATGCAAGTTGCGGTTTTGTTTTATTTTTATGATATGGATCGAATAAGAATTCAATCCGAATAGCAAAAAAATTACGCACATATCCCCGACAATGGCGCCATTTGATTGATCGTGAAAGAGAGCGCTTGCGGTAACCGCAATCAATAACGGTGTCGTGCGTAACTACCAGAGATGAGTACGGGTCGTCCGCATGGATGCGTGGAGCTTTTAATTTTGCTTTAGACGAGTTGATTAGAAATAGGGAAGGTGATTCTAGATCTATGTTGAACATGGATATAAAATATATAAGAAGAGGGCTTGTAGGGTTCGTTAGAATTTAGTAGTAACAGATGATTAAATAAAGATGACTCCTTTTATCTTTTAATAGATTTAAAACTAGATTGATAGTGATGAATGCAGATTAGGGTTTTTGGAGAGAATAAGGTTCCCACTCTTAACCCGTATCTTTTCATTGACTTCTATTCATGTCTAGCCTCCACCAAAACAATTGTTAATCTGATCTCAAATCGCGATCAAGACTATCAATAAATTGGTAGCGCGCCCGATTAGGATGTTAACGATTCTTTTGATAAAGTTTATAAACTTTATAAGATGTAAAAGGAGTTAAGAGATTTTATCATCCATTGATCTATCATAATCTTACGAACCCAATCAAGCGGAGAATTACTCATGCATGTTTGGAGAAGAAGAAAGGATAGAGAAGAAAATCATAATGCAGAAAGTAAATGCGAAATAATTACAAATGATCTACCTTTATTAATCAACGTTACAAGTACAAATCCTTCGAGTTTAGATTACAAGAAGAAGTTGCTCTCGATCTTTGCCTCGTAGGAAGTAAATGCTCGGTCGAAATTCACGTCGCTCTATCACCTCGAATCTCGGACCTGTCGTGGATCACTTGTTCTTTGACGGTGATTTGCTTCGTGTCAAAGGTGATGATTTTGAACTTTAGCCCTCAGTCCTTTATATAGCCCTCAAATCAAAAACCCTGGATCTCATAGGTTAAGATATGCAATCACGACCACCCACCAAAAATCTCAGATCCAACGGTCATAAAGGGGTCGCGTATCTGCCGCAAATAGGGCAATTTGGCCGCGGTTGGACGGCTCTTTGGGGGAGTTAGGGTTCCAAACTTCTGGGGCTTCTACATGTTGACACGTGAAGATCCTTTAGATATCTGGACTTTGGAAATATTTTCTGAGTTTCTGCCAGTATTGATTCTACGATTTTATTGGCAGATTTTTGATCTTGACATCTTGAATATCTTGATCTCTTGACTTGAGCTAAATCTGCACAATATCTCCATGCATAATGTTAGTAATATTTGTTATATTAGAGATATAATCTTAATCATTTTATAAGGTGATAAATCTTTTAAGAAATTTGATTAAAATTATTTGATATGATATGCATATTTAAATTATCAAAATATCTTATAAATATTATATGCATATATTTTCCTTCATAATATTAATTATAATATATAAACATATGTTAAAGAGTAAATTTGCAGATAAACCCACATATGTTCTATATTTATAATAAACACTTTTAAATATTTAAGAAAAGTAAGAAAAATGTTATATCAAATGTGCAATATTTTCGACTGAACATGATGGTTAGGGACTCTTCTGTAATTTCGAAGACTTCTCTTAACTTTGCTTTTTGCATGAGAGCCCAATCTGTACAGTTATTGCAAGACGGGCCTTCTTCCTTTGATACTTCAGTGTCACTGCCCAAACGAGGGAGAATTTTGCTGCCGGATAGGCCTTCAATATCAAACTCGCCCGTATCACTACCGAAATGAGGGCGAGATTTATGAAAGGACGGACTTCCAGCGTCGGACTCATCTGTGTCACTGCCGAAATGCGGGCACACTTGGATTTTTTTACTTTTGAAGGTGACAACCGTCTCAGATTTTCTCGAGTTTTGGGGTTCTGTCCTTGGTCAGTTGCGGCTCAATATTTTAGGGGTTCACAAAGTACCGAGAATCTTCATATTGAATTTCATGCACACCGAACGGTTTTATGTCTCCGTCAATGCGACTTTCTTCGCCATTTTTGGTTTACTTCATTTATTGATGTAGAGTGACGAAATGATGCCATAATCGTGAAGTCACGGCCGTCTCAGGAGAATCTTATAGGACGCGTCGGCGTCAATCACGTATATCTTAGCTTCGGTTTGTACGTCTCCGAACCTGATCGGCAGAGTTATGGATCACAGAACTTGCTTGCAGTTTTTGATTGAAATCTTGGATGACTATCCTTTCCCTTGACAGATGACGGACGTCTATTGACAAACTCTTCGGAGTCCGCAAGTTTATGATGTTCACCGAGGATCCCGGATCAATCAATATGCGATTAATCCGGTCTCCGTCGCTGTACCTTGTCACGTAAAGCGGCTGGTTGCGCTTAGCTGATCTAATAGCAGGTCTTCATCCTTAAATATGACCGTGACTGTATGCAGAGTGTACTGGGCCTCTTTTATATTAATTTCCGCAAAGCGAGCCTCGTATCGCTCAAGGTTTTGTAGAGCATGAATGAGAACATCTCTAAGCTCCTTAGACAGGACCGGAGCATCATAGATGCTCAGGAGAGATGGAAGCTTCCGGAGATGAGCCAAGACATTGTAGTCTACTGAAGAAGAACTCGAGTCCTCATGAGTCGGCTTCCCGTCGTTTTCTTCATTAGCGACTTGTTTTTTCTTTTCTTTTGGGGCGCTGCCTTGTTTCGGCGGTAGAACCTTGCCGCTTCTGAGCCGGATTCTGTTGGCCTTTGTGGCGAGCTTCTCGTCCTCTTCGGAAAAACAGAGCTCTTCCTCAGAGTCGCTACCAAGGTAGATGGCATACCAGGTCACAATAGATATCTCATCATCGGAGTTTTCTTCCAGCTCCTTCAGAATCTTAGCCGCTTCTACGGGAAGAACCTCTTTAATTGAATTAGAGTTTTTTCTTTTTGTTCGTAGTTTTGGAGGGAATCGATATATTTTTGAATGGTCGATTTTCTCGCAAACTCTTTTACGCGTTGAGCCGCACCTTTCCTTTTCTTCTTCTTAAACCTTTTGGATTTTGAGCCCGATCGAGCAGAATTGGTAGCTGGAACGGTGGGCTTCTTCTACCCCTCCCATTCTATTTTGAGCTCTTTCTGATCTAGCTTTAACAACTTCGTTTTCTTAGATATGCGCATGCTCTACGGAAGCTGCGGCGCGTTAGATTCATTTCTCGGGGCACGGATTTAGCTGTCTGCTCCTAGAAGGGTTCAACTTCTGTTTATATAAAGTTGGTGGTCGCAGCTTGATTGTTCACCAACACTCTTTTGGACAGTTCGATATCTCCGGTCTTGTATTGCTTCTCGACCCAGTCCTTGAAAATGTAACAATTCTCGATCGCATGACTCCTTACTCTGTGGTACAGGCAATACAGAGAATTGTCAGTCATTTTTGCTTCGTGAGATCTTTTCGACTCCGGCAATTGTAGACCGTTGTTCAGGACGTTCTTGAATATTTTGTGAACTGTCTCTCTTGAAAGAGTAGACTTTGTTCTTTTTCTCATCTAGGGAACCTTTCTCCTCCTAGCACTGGCTTTCGACACCGGTTTGTTTTTGATCCGCCCGTCTTTCGCTTATCTTCATTGTCAGACGCATTAAAGACATTAGTATTGTTGGAGCTTCCACTTTTACGGTTGTCATCGTTTCGGCACTCTCAAGACTTGTCATTTTGAGAGTTTGGAGTAGACTTTTGTTTCGAGCGTTCCAATATTTGAACTCTCTTGGTCAGTCCTTGAAACATTTTGAGACTCGCGGTACATAGGAATGCGACAATCCACTTGCTGAGGTTCCTAATGAGGAGACCGACGGATTGCTCCTGCTCTAGCGGTGGTTCGCACTTGACAGTGCAATTGCGTCTCGGGCAATAAAGTTTGTATCAATGTTGAAAATAACGAAAACATATAGCGTAGCGTTCCGTTCTTAAAAACAAAAAGCATAAATAGCGTTACACAATGCGTAAGTTATATGGAATGTTATCAATTAATTTTAATAATTATATTTATTCATTTTAAATCATAAATTTAAGTTAATTAGTTTTAAAATCAAAGAATAGATTACATTCTGTAAAGAGTTAATAAAATAATGCAAAACATACTAGAATTAACATAACAAATTCTTAATTTTCAATTTAATAAGTTTACATTCATAGTTGGGTGTTCAAAGTAATCAAGTGAAATTAGTTTTAATACATAATCACTAAATTTTAATGATCTATTGAAGTTCTAATCCAGTTTAATAACAAAAATTCATATGGAAAATCTTATTTACAAATATAGATTATGTTATTGCTATTAATTCGTAGCGTACTGTAAGCTTTTTGTAGAAATAACGTAAAATAGCTTAAGTCACTGTGTATTTAAGTTATTTGGATGAGTTGCAAGAAAATAGGTTGGGTTATACTACGTAACCCAAAATAACGAGTTACTTAATAGGTTTTTTTCAACATTTGTCCGTGTTACTTTCGTTTTCCCTCGGCTTGGTTCTCATAAGGTCGGCGATGGAGATTTTGTCGCTGACGCTCATAAATTTTTGCCGAATCCGACTCCATTTGGGCGAAAGTAGTGACAGAACCGTCTGATATGCTCGCGTATCAGTCGAAAGCGACGCCGGTTAGGCTGTTGACAAACTGACGGAGAAGAAGCACATTATTGCCTATGTATTTCTGCATGACGCTTTAAAATGAGCAACATGTTGATTCGCGTTTCTCGTCTCATCGAATCTTCTGAATTTAGGAATGATATAACCACCGGGGAACTCGATCAGAAATTACTGTGCAGGATACGGCCGTCCACTACTGCCAATGTCTTTCTGAGTCAGTTTCGGCCATCAATATTTTAACTTTGCTGGTGACCAAATCCATTATCCGATCCTGTGTTAGCAGAATAGTGCTATCCAGGGCTAAGGTGTCTCCAGAAGTGGAATGCGGTCGGCTTTCGTGTGGCTCGCCCATATTTGGACTTAAAGGAATATGCATTGGCTGTTTCGGGTCGTTATCACCCGGCTCATGAGTAGAGACTTGCGCTTGATTGGAGGGTGCCCGAACAACTTGAGCCGTGAGCTGAGCTGTATTACGATGTTCGTCAAGTCGTCAATCTTGGAGTAAAGTTTGACCATCTTTTTGTCTTTGCTTCTGAGCTGTTTTCAGAGCTCTTGAAGTAGCTCCTGTTCTGTAGTCTTGGGGCGGAAAGTCAGCTCTTCTTCGCCGTCCGAGATTTGATTCCACATGCACTGAGGGGTCCTTCCTATCGGCCTCATCGAGAGGGTTTTCATTATCCTGCGGAGGAGGCTAATTTTGGGAAGGGGCAGCCACATTTAAACCATATTGGGCTTGGGATATGGTGGCTCCATCCTTACTTTTTCTGCGAAGGTTGTCACTGGAACGCGTGCCCGCCATGTAAACCATGTGGATAACATGTTTGACCGTCTTTTTATCACCGACAGCTTATTTTGTGGACCGTTGTCGTGGCCCTTCCACTTCGGGAAATGACAACCGACTAAAGATTGTCTGGCCGGGCTCTCGGATGGCACTGGTACAATTTTTCTGGTTTTGCCTCGCTGCTTTCGCACGGCACGAAGTGGTTGGTAGACTTTTGAAGAGAGGGTATCACGCTTTTTGTGCTGGAGCTTGGACACATCCCTTCGTAGCACAGTTCAAATTGCGGTCTTCTTGATTTTGGCGGACATGGCATTCTTTTGAACCCACTTTAAGGTTCGAAGGAGTTGCGGATCTTTACGGCTGATATGGCTGTGGTCGCTGGGCAGTCCGGGCCTTCGAACTTCACAAAATTTTAACTTGGCCGGAGCCCTGGACCTTTTGTTGGCTCTATATCTAAGCTGCTTTTGCCTTAACTTTTCCTCTTTGAGCACGCGGCGTGCTTCTGCTCTTCGGGAAGCCGCCGTAGGCCGAGTGATGGAGAGCCTTGAAAATACGTATGATCGTGCATTTGTCGAACGCATCGCCTGAGCTTGCCTGCGATGTTTGATGATTTCCTTTGTTTCGCCGATCTTGCCCCCAGCTGGAGCAACAGAGAGTCGTTCGAACACCGACTCTCGTTTAGGTTGTGGTGCTTTAGCGGTCACAGCATTCGGCCTCCCGCCCCTTAAGATTGGTTTGACCACTTGGTTTGCCGGGGTCTCTGCTAGATGAACGCTTCCGGTATGGTAGATGATGACGGAATCAAATTGACGGGGCGGTTCCTCCCATTGCTGACTGAGACTTCGGGGAGAACCACGTGAGTATTAATCTTGACAACGTACGGGATTGGGTTTGTCTCAGAGATCGGACTGGTCCTTGGAGACATTCTCGTTGAGTTTGAAGATTGCGATTGAAAAGCTGTTATCCTGCACAAAAAGCATGATTTCAGTACATGCAATCGATACATATGGTGATTGAGTTCGCATGAACGTTTGACCTGAAAGATTGGTCTCACCGGGCGTGTCAGAATCTATAGAGTGTTTTTCATCACCCTATTGAGATAGGAGTGCGTGTCGCTTGTCAGACGTATTATAGATTCTCCTTGTTTGGGGGTAAGCAGGGGTTTATTGCTTGAAGGGATCCAAATCTCCGGTGGCCGCGAACTAAACTGCCGTTAATTATCCATCGTTTTTGGAGCGAGAGAATCTCCGATTAACAGGTCAAACAGATCATGCAAACTCAATATGCATGATACGTGTATTGTGTTTGGGGGAAGACAGCTTAAGGGCTTTGGGATGTTTATTTCATTTTTCTTTATTTTGTAGAATATTTACAAGAAAAACAGAAGTGAGGGATGCACGTGTGCCACACGCGCACTTAGCGAAGTGAGTACGTGGTAAGGTGTGCGCATGGCGAGGTGCGCGCCTGGAGAGGTGCAAGGTGCGTGTCTAGCCCGGTAAGCACTTGGCGAGGTGCGAGAGTGGGGACGGCAAAGGGTCCCGAATGGATCAAAAGGTCCAGTGAGGTGCGCACCTGGACCGGTGTGCACCCAACAGGGTGCGCATCTTAGCCAAAAGGGCACCAGCAAGGTGCGCACCTAGCACGGTACAAGCAAAGAGTCGAAATCTAAATGAGCTACAGCTCTGAACAAAAAAAAATTGATGCAAGAAGATCAAAGGGCTCTTTTCCCTTTCAACGAGGCCTCGGGGCATGCGCGAATGGTCTTGAAGTGGGTTTCCCCCTCTTCCTCACCTTTATTAGGTCGTGAAGAGAGAGATGGAGGGTGGTAAAGGTTGTTCCTTTGATGATTTTAACGGAAGATTGGTATTCCTTTCAATGGATTAATAGCTAAAATCAATTTTGTTTTTAAAAAAAGAGAGGATTTGCCTTGGATTTAATTAAACAAGAGAGGAGGAAGAAGGAGAACCTTCAGAGAGTGAGGAACAAAAAAAAAGCCCTAGATCTATTTGGGGAATAATCCAAATTAGTTATCAAGTCACCATGGGGGACTTTTGTAAGCCTACATTTTTACATACAGCCTAATGGCTTTTATAAAATTGGCTTCTTACCTATTTAATTTACAAAACAAAAATTACATTTAACTTTTCCTTCCTCCTTTTTCTCTCTTTTGGCATGCCCCTCTTCATGCTTGGGCTTGACCTGGGCTCGGGCACACTTGGCTCGGGCTTGGGCTTGGGCCCACTTGGTTTGAGTTCGGGCCCACTTTGAACTTGAATTTGATTTTTGATTTTGGCGATGGGGTGTAATTTTTGACCCCAACAACCCCACTATTTGTGTTTCCTTAGTTGTTTTTCCTTGACAAGTTCTAATATAATTAACATGGAAGGGATTCCATCAACCCCTTGCATATTTAATATCGAAATAAATTGGTAAAGCTGCATCTGTATATTCACTATAGATCTCATATTGATATCTGTGAGCATCATCTTTTTTTATTTTTTTATTTTGAAGATATAATAAAGAATAACAATTGATGATGATTTACTTTGACCTTCTATACTCCATGCATTTCCAGTGCTTCAGGCGATGTAAAATCAGAGGCCCTTCTTTGCTATGGTAAATTGAGAAACGCGGAAATGTCGTTTTATTAAAGCTTATTCTATGCCCCCCCCCCCCCCCTTTTGTCCTTTTGCATACTGATGTTTATCATCTTATTTTATCTTATTTAACAGTGGATTCAAGCTGCTATGAAGCTCATAAGGTTTACCAGCTCAAACTTTCCCTTGTTACCTACATGAATTTCTCTTGCTATCCAACAAACAGATTTCTCCTCTCCGTAATCCTACTGCTGGATTTGTTAATCTCTATTCTCCGAGGTTTAATCCAGGGCATTCTTTCTGGTCATAGTGAATAAATCTTAAACTTTCAATATCAGTAAAGGACAACCTGTATATTCTGAGTTTTCTTAGTTTTAGTTGGTGATTTTATTTATTTATTTATTGGGGGTTCTAATAACCTAAGAACTTCTAAATAATTATACAATCTTACTCACAGTATCTTATTATGATTGCTGGTAAAAGTCTTCAACAAGAAAACATTTTACTATTTTACATCATATAGCATTCCTGTCATTCATGAACCTGAACATAACATTAATATGCAGTGCTAATCCTTTGAAGTAATCCAGACCAATCTTGTTATGATTGCTGGTAAAGGTCTCAAGAAGAAAACCTTCTACAATTTGACACCATGCAGTACTCCTGTCATTCATGAACCTAAACAAAGCGTTCATAAGCCGTGCAAATCCTTTGAAGTAGTTCTCATTTGGGCTTTACTGTAGTCAGGATCACTCTATAATTGGACGCAATGATGCATAACTTTGTAGCAGCATTAGTATAAAACAAATCCTTTGAACCTAAAAACTCGTTAATAAATAACTAATGCTACTCTATTTTACTATGAATGCTGGTAAAGAGTCTTGAAGACGTCTTCAATTATTTGATTCCATTTAGCAGTTCCTTCAAAATTTTGAACCTAAACAGAATGTTTGTACATTGCTAATCCTATGAACTAGTTTTTGTTTTAGCTACAACTTAAATCTCACAAATGCAAAATATTTTCTTAAACCACTCGAGATAGGGAGGTACATATTACATGGATGTGATCTTTTTTCCAAGAGCCTCAAACGCTGCCTTACTCGGGATGCGTAGGTCATTTTGGTCTAAACTGGAAGTCTTGGAAATGCTCCTCTCGCTCCCATCTCATGATTTTGACCCCTAATTTAATAATGCAGTTCCTCCTTTTACAGGACAAACTAGAAGCAACTTTGGCCAGAAGAGCTGAGCACTATTTCTCCGAAAATAAGCGAGTTAAGGAAGGTATTGTATTTGCATACAGATATGAGATGTATAAGCCATGTAACTTGAATGATGAAAGCTGGAAATGAAGAGTGAGAGGATGTTCAGTATAGCAATTATATGCAACAAATTCTCGCTGATTTAGTACTTCACTTGGTGATTATTTATCTCAAAATTTGTTCATTCAGCTTATTGTTTGAACTCGCCGTCATTTTTTTTGATGTTAGGATCCCAAGCATGGGCTTCTGGGAACTTGGAAGAATTTGGAAAGCTGATATCAGCTTCCGGTCTCAGTTCTATAAAGAATTATGAATGTGGTAATTTGATCCTATACTCATCTCTTGGATAATTCTCTCCCAGTGTTTTTTTCTCATGCACCTTGGATGGCTTGTAATTCCACGGTTGAATGCTATTAAAAAAAGGAAAGGAAAGAAAAGAAAGAAGAGCATGTAAAGGGTACTGAAACATATAATTTAAACGCAGAGGAGGAAAGATGCAAATTATATGTTTTACTATAATGGGATGCAGGTTGTGAGCCAATGATACAGCTGTATGAGATTCTTATAAAAGCTCCTGGGGTACTGGGAGCGAGATTTAGTGGTGCAGGGTTCAGAGGGTGTTGTCTCGCATTTGTTGATGCAGACAAAGCAGAGGCAGCCACATCCTTTGTTGAACAAGAGTATCATAAGGTACAGCCAAAGCTGGTCGCGCAGCTCGAAAAAGGCAGAGTCACACTTTTATGCGATGCAGGAGACTCTGCTCATGTATTATAGTAATAACAATAATAATAATAATTCATCGGTAGTCTCTATTTCGTTGATTCAGATTTGTTGTCAGCCAATTCATGTTGGAATTCCCTATTGATTTGTATCGTTTTTATTAGTTGAAATTCATTGGATTTATTGTATTCATCAATTCATGTCTTGCGAAGGAAAAGAAACAGTAGTAATAAATAGCATGTAAAGCCCTTGTTGTATAGCGAGACATTGGGATGAAGGTGTTGCGATAAAGCAAGCTAGAATTAGCTTTTGTCTAGTTGATGAATCCATTGGGTGATGCTCGAAGCAATTGAATATAATTATGTTGGATGAAGTATGTGTGCGCTGATTTATAGAGGTATAATTTATTAGAGGAGAATAATATAATATTCTTCGATGCATTTCTGTATACATGTTGCAGGGGACTCATCGTCAGTTCATCGCCTTAGGAGAGCATAATAGGTGATTCGAATGATGAGATTGAGATTGAGGCAAAGGACGTCATCCGTGAAAAACATAGGTGAGCTTGGAGTCTATATGGAAGCATAGATCCTAGGGAAAACAAAATCCACTTCGACCACCACCACCACCACCAAAGTGGGGTGAGAGGTGTGTGTGTGTTGGGTAAACGAAGAATCCCAAAGGGAAACTAAGGCGGACGTTACCAAACTTGGGACAAATTAAATAAAAAGAAAAAGAAAACAAGTAATTATACTCAAAACACTTTCTCTCTCTCTCTCCCTGTGTGTGTGTATATATATATAATTTGTAAGCTGTAATATTCAATATTTATGAACTTCATATGTAAAATATATGGAGTATTAATTTTCAAATACTTCAAATTTTTTTTCCAGCTTTTCAAAATTTCCCTTGTTATATAAGCATATGATAATCATGAAATATTTAAAAATCTTCCAAGTCTATTTTTTCTTTCGGTTTTTCAAAATTTTGCTTGTTCAGAAGAATAATTTTTTTCCACAAACTCCTAAATTATTTTTTTCAAACTTACAACAATTTGCACCAGCACATGAAAATGGTGAAATTTTAAAAATCTCAAAATTTCTATTTTCTTTGGTTGTTCAATAATTTGATCGCTATAATATAAGAAAATCATGAAATTTCAAAAAGTATAGTATTTGTTGTTTTCTTCGATTTTTCCATGATATAGCATACGAAAACTGCAATTTTTTTTGTTTTCTTCCTTTTTATCAATATCATGTATTCTTATAGCACATAAAAATCATGAAATTTTAAAAAATCTCAAGCTTTTCTGTTTTTCGGTCTTTTAATATTTTGCATGCTGCATATATCACATAACAATCGTGAAATTTATTTAAAAAAATTAAATGTTATTTGTTTTCCTCAAATTTACAATATTTTCCATGCTATCACACGAAAATTGCGGAATTTTCAAATATATCAAACTCTTATGTTTTCTTAGGTTTTTCAATATTTTGTATGTTATAGCACATGAAGATCGCAAAATTATTAAAAATCTCAAAATTTTCTCCGCACTTCAGTTTTTCAATATTTTGCTTGCTAAAATCGAGTCCAAAGTCCCAAAATTATCCGTTTTCTTCAAATTTTTAATATTTTGTTACATGCAAAAATAGCGATTTTTGAAAAATTCCAAATTCTTTCTGTTTTTCATTAAATTTTCAATATTCACGTGGTATATAATACACGAAAATCGTGAAATGTTTAAAAATCTCAATATTTTCTGTTTTGTTCGGTTATTCAATATTTTGCTTACGAAAACCACACGAAAATCGTGATTTTTTCAAAAATATCAAAATTTGTTGTTTTCTTCTTTTTTTTAATATTATGCATGTTAAAACACACAAAAATCTCAAATTTTTGCAATTTTCTTCCGTTTTTTATATTTTGCATGCTATTATATAACACATAACAATCGCGAAATTTATAAGAAAAAACCCAAAATTATTTGTTTTCCTCAAATTTATAATATTTTGAATGCTACCACAAGAAAATTAAGTAATTTTCGAATTTCTCAAACTTTTATGTTTTCTTTGATTTTTCAATATTTTGTATGTTGTAGCACATAAAAATTATGAAATTTTTAAGAATCTAAAAATCTTCTTAACTCTTCGGTTTTTAAAATATTTTGCAATCAAAAATCGCGTCAAAAGTCCAAAAATATTGTGTTTCCTTTTAAAATTTTAATATTATGCATGCAATATATATATCACGCAAAAATAGTGATTTTTTAAAAATTCTATTTTTTTTTTCAAATTTTCAATATTCGCATTCTATATAACACATGAAAATCGTAAAATTTTAAAAAAAATCTCTATATTTTCTTTTTTTATTAGGTTCTTCATTGTATTGCTTAACACCTGCAAGATCGCGAAGTTTTGAAAATTATCAAATTTTTTTGTTTACTTTTTTATTTCAATATTATGTATGCTATAGCACACCAAAATCGTGAAATTTTCAATAAAACTCAAATTTTTCTATTTTTTTTCACTTTTTAATATTTTGCATGCTATATATAATACATGATAATCGCGAAAGTTATAATAAAAATCCAAAATTATTTGTTTCTTCAAATTAACAATATTTTGCATGCTGCAATATGAAGATTGTGTAATTTTCGAAGACAATTACCATTGATAACCCCATTTTAGTTTTCTACCTTAAATAGACAAGCACCCACTTTCTTCGGCTCTCTGAAACTCAAGAGAATTGGTCCTGCTTAAACCTATATTTACTAGGGTCCTTAATGTAATTTTATATATCACGAGTGGGTTTTATGAAAAATATTTTATATACTTTCAAAATAAATCTCGAGTAATTATTTATGTTCTTTAGGGTTTTCATGGATGCGAATTTTAAAGAGTGATGTATATTAGTGAAAATTAACTTAGCTTGAATAGTTCAAGGTATTTTAGTGTAATTTGTCTTGTATTGATACTTGATGGTATTTTAATGAAACTTGTCATCCTTTTATTTTCTAAAAAATATGGAATTTTATTATATATTAAAAATATATGGTTTGATAATATTTATATAATTATTAATAATTAATTTTATTTATTAAGTAGAAAATCTCGTTTTTCTTAAAAATCATATTAAAATTCTTTCAAGATCATATGCCCCGTGAGGAGGTCTGCATCTCGCTCTACTAATCCCGAAGATGTGCGATAATCCACACCATCCAAACCGGGTTCCCCGAAATGGGTTGTAGAGGAATAATTGCAAAGATTTTGAAATACAATTCTAAAGAAAACGGGTTTTCGTAGTTCAAGGTATTTTGACGAAAAGTTGTATTTTGCCAAAAACGTTATGTTTCAAGAGAATCGTGCTATGTCAAGATGTATGTATGTGAGATGTAGGTCATTACCTTGTGAGGTTTTCTAAAGGTAATATTAAGCAAAACATTAAAATATATCATAAGTAAAGTTTGCGGTATTTAAACGAAAAACGCAATTTAAAGTTACATAACATGATATTTTAAGATGAAAATTGTTCTAATTATTTGTTTATGCTTAATAAGCAATGTATAATGATATGAATGCGTGATTCTTAAGAAAAATTATAATTTTAAAGATTATAGAATCGAATATCGGTATAACTCCACCTACCGACAAGTTTTGAAAAGAAGAATTTTTATGGTAGAAAGAGAAGAGGGGAGATGGGACTTACTTGCTAAAAGAATGGAGGGGTGGTAGAGGAAGAGAAGGGTGTTGGGGTCAAAATTTGCACCCCAGTTGATCGGGTCAAAGTCAAGGTCAACCCCAAGTAAGCGGGCCCAAGCCCAAGCAAGTGGGCCCATGTCCAAGTCGAGCCCCACAGCCGGCCTCCCCCATGCCAAAATAAAATTCATGCAATAAATAATTTTGATGTAATTTTTTATGCATGAATGTAAGCAAAATGGGTATAAAGCCAAATTTTTGTAAAGCCCATGGCTTATGTGCAAAATAAATGAGCACATGAGGCATGGGATGGGCAAAATGCCATTTTGTAAAGCCCAATAGGATATGTATAAATTTGTAAGCCTATAAAAAGGCAACATGATGATGAAATGAAGGACAATAATTCATTCTCTCAAATTCTAGGTTTTGGTGCATCTTTCTCCTCTTTTCTCAAGGTTCTAAATCTTCTTCTTTCTTTTGAATTAAATCAAGAGTTTTACTCTTCCTTTTCTAAAACTAAATAGTTTTTCACCACAAAACCCACAAAGAGAAGCTCAGATCTTCCATTAGATCTTAAAAAGGGGAGATTTTGAATCTCACCCCCCCTTTTCCTCCAAGATCCGGCCAACAAAGAGGAGGAAGAAGGAGACCCATCTCCGAAAATCCCACTTTGGAAAAGATCTAAGGCTCAAGAGAAGATCCAAGGCTTAAGAGAGAAGAACCTCTGAAGATTTTTAGGGAGTTCAACTTCAAGACCTAAATCCTCAAAGGAGTTTAACTCCTAATCCAGATCTTTTGGAGTTTAACTCCTCTCAAAATCCTCTTTTGGAGTTTAACTCCTATTTCCGGAGGTAAAAACGCTTTTTTTGCGCCCAAGATCCCACGTGCCGGGCACGTGAGGCGCCAGCGCCGGCGCCCGCGCCAGCGCCCGAGCGCCCGCGCCCGAGTGCCCATGTGCTGGGCACGTGAGGCGCTCGCGCTCAAAGCTCCAGCGCCCGAGCGCCCAAAGCGCTAGTGCCAGCATCCGAGCGCCCACATGCCAAGCACGTGAGGCGCTAGCGCCCACGTGTCAGGCACGTGAGGCGCTGTGCCCAAGGCGCCAGCGCCCGAGCGCCCACGTGCCGGGCAAGTGAGGCGCTCGTGCCCAAGGCACCAGCGCCAGCGCCCAAAGCGCTCGCGCTAGCGCCAGTGTCCAAGCGCCTGGCGCTAGCACCCAGCGCCCAGTGCCAGCGTGCTAGGCACATGAGGCGCTGGTGCTCACGTGTCCTTTAGACGCCATTTTCCCCTCATTTTACATGTACTCCACACTAAAAATACCTTTCCCGTTAGAAAAAATTTCTAACGAGGCGCTGTCCTGCATCCTACAAGGGGGCTGCTAGCTCCCTTGACCCTCAGCCCGCTATCCGGGTAGCAGGATCCCCGTAAAAACTCTGCGGGGCCCCCGATATATCCAAAACCCCTTCAAAACACAACATTGCACGTTGAGTTCGCATGACTTGTTTGACCCATCAATCGGAGGTTCTCTCGCTCTAAAGGCGAGAGGTAATTAACAGAAGCTTAGTCCGCGGCTGCAGGAGATTCGGATCCCCACAATCAATAAACCCCAGCCTACCCTAGGCAGGGGGAATCTGTAATGCGCCTGACAAGCGTGCGAGTATTCCCATTTCAATGGGGTGACGAAAAACACCATACAAAGGGTAGCCTTTGTATAGTCGCGGGGGCGTCGGAATCATCTCGAATCCTCGCCGGAAATTGACCTTGGGCTAACTCCACCTTTACTCTTCTTAGACTTAGAAATTTTTGAGAATTTTGACAATAGGTTTCAGAATGAAGAGAGGCTAGTATGGGGTTGTATTTATAATGTGAATTAGGGTTTTGGAATTAAAGAAAGAATTAAAATGCATTTAAAATTGGATTGAAGAATGAAATTTACTTCTATGTTAAATTGCAGGGAAAATAAACAGAATAGGGGTAGTGGGGTAGGGCAAAGAGTTTTGTGTGCAAAACCCGGGGACTTTTCCCTATGGTCGAACCGTCGGCGCCGGCCTCCCTCCCGATCTTGCTGGTCCATTTTTGGAGACGGGCCTTGGGATTTGTGCCACGTGTTCCCGGCTGTGTACACAACATTTTACACATGTTTATTTTTTTTCTGTCTTTTTATTTTTATGTGTATTACACGTGTAAACTTTTGGGCTTCTAAAAAGTTTAAAAGAAAAATTTAGAAAAATAATATGTGGCTAATGGGATTCGAACACAGGGGCTACATCACAGCTGTGCAAGGCTTTACCAGTGAGCTACAAGTTATTTCTTGCTGTTCTTAAATCAAAATAACTTTTAAATTGTGCTCAGGCTTGCAAACTTCTTTCTGTATTTTAAGAAGAAAAATTTTGTACAGAAAATTCAGGATCGTTACATTATACCCTCTTTATAAAAATTTCGTCCTCGAAATTTATAGAAGGAAGTTGTAACAGATTCAAGAAAAAATTGATTACAGTGGTGGAGAAAGAGCTACTGAAAGTGCATGAAAAATATGTTTGAATGAACGAAAGGATGCAAGGGTTTTGAAAAGGATGAACAGATGGAAAGGTATATAAGTAAACAAAGAAATATGGTTCGATAATATACGTAAAACTAAATTAAGAAGAAGGCAGAATTCTATGTCACTCAAGTAGAGTACCGCATTGTAATTATGCCGCAGTTCATAGTTACAATCACATAGCTCTATTTAAATCACCAAAATCCTACCATCAGAGTCAAGGTGATAAAATTTAAGAAACAATCAAAAATAAAATCAAAGGAAGATCAAGAGTTTGTAGTTTCGTGTTAAGTCGAGACAAGAAAAGATTCAAAGGAATGCAAGCATGTTGCAGGCGTTACAGTCTACCCTCCCTAAAAGAATTTCGTTCGCGAAATTCTCTCAAGTTGCAACATGAAGCATGGTGATGCTCCAGTGTCGAACAGTGCAAGTGTAGGACTAGAGGCTTAAGTCATGTGTGGTTGGTTTTAGATACAAGGAAAAATATAGAGGTATACAAGGCTTTGAAAAGATTAAAGGATTGGGAATTACCAGTGATAACTTGGCCAGTGATTTCGGCTTCTCCAACCGGTAACGTAGATGTTTGGCCTTTTGGAACTTTTCTATGTGCCTGCTGGTACATTTCGGACTGACGATGTAAAGGTGGTCCTCGCGAACGTGGTGCAGGAGCTGGGGTGAGACGATGTGGACAAGCTCCGATGGCGTGATTGGATGGGCCATAAGCTAAGCACAGGCCATTCGCATGCCTGCGGTTCTTTTGATTCATGTCCGAGTTTCTTACAATAATAGAAAGTTTTTGCTGGCGGTGTTTTCTTTCTTTCTTTCTGATATAACCATGAGCTGCCCTCAAAGCGGCCATAGTGCGAACTGGTTCTTGGTGAAGGAGAGCGGCCTGCTCCTGCTGTCCCTCAACTAGACTCCTGATTGCTTCAAGGAACGCCATTGATTTTATCAGTAAGTCCTCAATGGTAATGGGTGGTAGTGTAGGTAGTGGCGTGTTGCCATTCACGTTGGTGCTCTTATTGTTGGAAGGATCCATAACCTTGATAGAAAAGGAAGGGTTAGGATAGATTCAAAAGCTTAGAAATGTAAGGAATGTTTAGTTGCTGATTCTTATAATTCTTGTGACATATTGCTTAGGTTTCTATACAGAATTGACCTGCATGGGCCGCCAACAAATCCCGTCATGCCCCGCTTCCTAGTGTACGGGGAAGGAGACGTGACGAGGCACACGACGTATTTACTCAGAAGTAAACACGTTAAGCGTAAATAAGCAATATAAAATGAATACACAAGAATAACAAGAGATGTAATAATAACAACTTTTATTAATATTATTTCTTTACATACAACTGAAAAGAAAAGTACAATGATAGAAAACGATGCCTAAACAGTGGCATATGAACTGAAAAGAAAATAAGTGCAAGTAAAAACCTAGAAGTCTGGCTCCTCTGTGAACTGCTCCAAATCGTCTTGACTGGGCTCGGTCTCCTAAGAGTCAGGTCCTCCTGACGAACATTCCAAAGAAAGAAGAGACATGGATGTCGTCAGCGAACTAGCACTCGGTAAGTCCCAAAAGATAGAATGGAATAGACAGGTAAAGAGAAAAGAACTGTAACTCAATAGTATCCCGTGCGTGTCCGGGACTACGGTCAAGATTCTCGGGCTGAATCCGAGACGTGCCACAAGGCAGTAAAAGGTAGTATGTAACGATGAGTGATGTCCGCTGCATCACCCCGGGGCTGGCCTAGCCTGTAAGACTGATCAGTAAAGGTATCGAACTGTCGAGTTACGAGTCAGGTTTCATTATTGATTTCCCCATACCCCCAGGTTATGTGTTCAAGTCAGGTATTGATAAATCTGGAGCTAATTCCAACACAGGATCATGCAGGTACATGTTTGTCTGAATAGACAACAGGAAATGTCCGAAGGGACAACATGTCAAAATTGTTGGCATTAGTAACAAGATCAGGTAACAGGTCAAGCTGTGGTACATCAGGTCATGCCAGGTAGTGCATATAGATCCAATCATGTCAAGTAGTGCACGATATCAAGTCGTGTCAAGTAATAGTATATCAAGTCATGTCAGGGGGTGCAAAAATGTCATGTGGGTGCTCATAATCAAACTATAATAAGCATGGGTACACAAAAACGAGTATGGGGTACCAATGTAACAATAAAATGGAATAGTGTGATGTGGTATGCAAATAGGTATAAATTCAAACACATGGATGCACAGTTATCGATTAGGATTAAGATTATAGTTCCAATATCAATTAGGATGCACTTTATTAAACATGGAATATTACTATCACATTATTATGCACTAATATGATCTAAGGATGCAATTATATATATATATATATATATATATATATATATATATATATATATATATATATTAGGCGAGATGGATGCAAACGGGTGTCCGAAAGGTTATAAACTATAAAATGGTACTATGTGATGTATAAATAAGCACTATGTGATATAAATATGGATATGAGTACAGTGTATTGTAATCTAATATGCAACGAGATATGTTTTCATGTTCTAGATCTAAAATGATATAAACGGAACATCGAAATGCTAAAATGGAATATGGGGCACTAGATTTAAACAACAGGTTTAATACGTATTTAAATAAGTATGTGATAATTTAAATAGCATGTAACAAGATTAACTTGTCTAGACGGATCAAGAAACGGGTGTACGGAACGTCTCACGTCGGCGAAAAGTCGCGACGCGCGCACGGTATACGGAACGGATCCAAACAACGCACAAAGATGATCACACAAGTCAGGTACGATCGCTGGGTCGTCAGGATCATCGACGTCACGTCCGGTTTCCGGCGAACTACAAAGACAGAGAACATTTTTTGACTACAGAGAAGACAGAAAAGAAAAGAAAAGAAGGAAGGAAGAAGAGAAAGAAGAGGGGTGCTAGGCTCACTGGTTACACCAGATTTGGGATGAGGGGCGACGACGAGATCACTCCGGCGAACCTTGTCGGCGGTGAAAAGGTGTGCAAAGGCTCGGGTCTGGTCTCGGGTGTGCACAGGGCTCGGGGAAGGAGGGAGAAGGCGAAGGTGTTGATGAGGGTGAGGAGGCGGCGACGAGACGGCGATGGCGACGCAGGCGAGGGAGGCGGCGGCTAGGGTTTCCAGGTCTCGGGGTTTTAAAGAAAATGAGGAGGGGAAGAGGAAGGAATATATAATATAGGGAGAGAGGGAGAGAGAATATAGCGAGAGGAGAGAGATAGATTCTGAGAGAGAGAGGAGATCGAGAGGAGAGAGAGAGAGTGCGTGAATAGTAAGGAGAGATAATTTTTTTTTATCTGGGGAGAGAGAGAAAGGAAGAGGGGAGGAGAGAGAGAGGTAAAGAAAAAGGGAGAGAAAAAGAAAGAAAGAAAGGAGGAGAGAGAAAGATGCGTTTTGATTTTAAAATTAATTTAGAAAAATATATTAAATATATATACAGAGAGAGACAGAGAGAGTTGGCTATGGGTTAAAAAATATATAAAATATTTTTTAGTTAAAACGTATATTAATAATTATAAGGAATTAAGGAATATAAAATTAGTCCGTTTTGAGATTTTGGAAAATACAAACTTACTTCAAAACACGCCCGGGTCGGGTCTAAAAATTCAGATTTTAAATATAAAAAATATATGCGACCTTCAAAATTTAAAACGAATGCACAGGTAACGAAAATGCATACCCCCAAGAACGGATGCACGTACGTGCGCGTAGCCATCCAAACACGTCCGTTTCACTAAACGGGATGAGAATAAGATGCGCGGATGCTACCACAGGGTTAGGGGTATCATGTAGGCTATGAAATGCAATTTTAATTTATTTTACACGACCTAAAATGTTATATGGTAAAATGTGCGATGTCAGATGAAATGCCAACATGCAGTATACATAAGATGCACGTGTCTATATAACAAGTCAAGATAATCTATAAATATAAATCAAATAAGTTCAAGCAAGTGCGTCGGGTTGAACGCAATGTAAAATGTAAAATACCATTCGCACCCAAACACGATAAATCAATAAAATACCACAGATAAATAAATACGGGAACTGGAATTGGTATAAATGAACTCGGTTGTTACACTCTTCCTCCAAACGTCGTCGTTTGGCCTTTTCATATAAGGCCAATTCACACTGCTGATTCTTTTTGCTGGCTTGGAAAGCCTCTGTCAGCGGCTTATCAATCGAATCTTCTTGGAAAGGGTTTGAAGCATTGGGCACTGATCTTGCCCCTGTGTAGCCCTGTCATCTGATGATAATGCGTCTTCTTCTTGCTCGACTTTGAGAGTGATGGAGACTGTATCCTCTTCCTCGTCTCTCATCATAGAATGAGAAACCATATGGCACGTATGAAAAGTCATGTGGCAAATTCCCACACGTTCCTCTTCTTCCTTTGTTGAATCTTCCTCTTCTACATCATTACTTCCAAGGATGTGTTGTAGGAATTCTTCGAGCATTATGGGCATTCGCACCTTCTGGTTGTACTCTTCCAGCGCATCGATATATTTCTGTAAGTCCGTACAGCTGTCCACGTACTCAGCCGGCCGCACGAGCTTGTTCTTCCTTTTCTTTTTGCTAGACAGTTCGACTTGGGGTCTTTTCCCCCATTAGCCATCTTCGGAGTGGGAAGTGGCTTCAATATTCCTTCAATAATCTGAAGTTCAATCAGGCTCTTCCACCGGATTGCGGGGCATGCATGCAAATATTTCAACATTTTCTTCATTCTTGGTGATAGAACCATCTCCCGCGGGGCTTCTGCTACCCTAGAACAGGATGCCCCCTGCATATCCACTTTCTTAGGGGTGTGCCTTTATGGTGGTTCCACTCTCCACTTATCTGTTAGCTTGATCTTACCCTGTCTATATCGGTCTTCAACCCAGTTCTTGAAGACAAAGCAATCCTCAATCGGGTGGCTGACGAGCCGGTGGTAAGGACGGTAATTAGGGTCATTAAATGAGTTGGATTGTGCTAGATGTCGGGTCTCAGGAAGCGTCACCATCTTGTTCTTCATGGCCAAGTTGAATAATTTCCTCTTCTTATCATAAGGAAAGGAATACGCGTGTCCCATCTTTTCTTCAAGGTAAGGACCCGAGCGACTATCATTTCGGCGACCTCCTGCCTTGAAGCCACCTGTTTGTTGTTGAGTATTGGCGACAAACGCCACCTTGTTCTTACCCTTCCCATTCCGAGCTTCTCCGCCGAACGAGGAAGGACCTTGATCTATCGTATCCATAGGAGACAACTTGTCGATGAGCTCTTAAAAAGTCATAGGTTTGAAAATTGCGAGGTATGGGAAAATATATGCCTTCTTGTCTATAGTGCCTACAAACATGCTTATAGCCTGAGCTTCGGTGATGGGCTGCTCGCATTTGGACCAGAGATTTCGCCATCTCATGACATATTGGACCCATGTCTCGCCGGGTCTGGGATTTTCATTGAATAGTGCAGTCACGGTAGTCTGTTCGCTTGCACTAGCGAACCTCCATGTGAAGAGGAGCTCCATCTCAGCAAAGGTCTTGACAGAGTCATTCAGAAGTTCAACATACCATTCGAAAGCTATGTCTGAAAGACTGCTCACGAACTGACGTAGGAGCAGAATGTCGTTGCCTCTGGTGTTGCCACACTTGGATCTATACTGAGTGATATGTTGCTTTGGATTACCGGTTCATTTGTATATCGGGAATGTCAGGATCATATATCCTGCAGGGTAATATATTTGGTCGTACCATGCAGGATATGGTCGACCCGTCTTGATCAGTTTGCCTACAGCTTCGTTGGCTTGATGCGCTTTGAACTGCTGGTAAATGTATTCATCCAGCTGTGACTTGGAAATCATCTCTTCTTTCACTGCTAGTGGGATTTGAGGGAAGCCATCGGTAATATCCACCGGTGCTTCTTCTATGGGTTTCTCGGGATGAGCTATCATCAAGACCATACTCTGAAACAGGATGGCCATTTTGTCCATCCTAGCATTCATCTCTGCGTCCTTTTCATCTTTTTTCTTGAGGACGCGTTTCAGGTAGTTAATATCCAACTCCTGACTGGTCCTCTCTTCGGAAACAACATCCGGACTTGTGTTAGGCGGTGGAGTCATAAGTTCCACCGCCTAAACCATAATTTCTTGTAATTTTTGTTGATCTTTTGTTATAAACCGGATGACTGGTCTATGAGAAACGGAGTTACGGCTATCTTCTTTAGAGTTCATCATGTAGACCGTATGAGCCACCATACCTCCAACCTTAGGGCGTTTAGAGTATCAGCCCTTAGAGTTTTCCTCGGGCGTAGGAACCTTCTCCGGCCTTCCTCTTTTATGGGGGACCGTCTTGGAAAGAACAATCTATGTATCAGGAGGAGAGTCGTCATGATGAGGTTGACTCTTCCAATGAGAATAGCTCGGATCAATGGTGGATCCCCTAACCTCCTTCCAAATCTTATAGATCGTCGAAGACAGTCATGGGGGTGAGTGTACAGACATGGATTCCCTTGGTATCTCCATAGGTGGTGGAGATTTCTTAAGCAAAACGGTGGAAGAGTTGTGCTTCGCAATCTTCAAGGGTTCAAAGCTATTCCCGGTTGGAACAACATCATGAATGATCGGCATTGGGGTTAATGGTGTTAGACCAGATGGAGAACTACCTCCAGCCTATCTTTGTCAATGCCAGTAGTGACGTCGAGCAGCTCTCGTGAGGGGATCTTCGTCAACTTTAGGAGCATCTTCAGTATGCCCCGTGTGTTGGTTGGGAACCTCAGCCGGTGCCAAGAACTTAAACACCGACATCCTTATTGCTGTCGGATAAGTAGTATGAGGGGCTAGTCTGCGGAAGACAGATCGGCTTGGGGTGCAGAATCCTTGGGTGATTGAGAAGTCGGGAGGCCTAGCCTCTCAAAAACCGCCTTCTTGGGTATTATGGGATTCTTTTCTAGTGGGCCCACAGAACTCGAGCCTAGTCTTCCGAAGACCGTGCTCTTAGATTTGGCAAGTTTATCAGCGGAGCCTGCGGAGACAGTAGCCAGTCTATCATAAATTGACTTTCTTAGGATTTCCTCCCTTGGCGTTGAGGCACCAATAATAGGGAGTCATGATAAACACTCTTTCCACCAACCCAAGGAGGCTCCTGCTATTATGGTTCCTTCGAAACTAGCTTCTCACAAAAGAGAGAGGTCGGAGAAGATTCAAAGGCCCAAGGAAACCTTCGAAGATCAACACACCAAATGCCCCAAGACTGTAGGTGTGGTAGTTCACACTGTTTATATGGTGAACTCCAAGGACGAAAGAAAAACTTTCGTCTCTAATAGACCAGTCACATGGTCTATAACAAGATCCCTAGAAACTGCAAGAGTTGATAGCTCAAGCGAAAGAAATTATGAGTCCTCCGCCCAGTGCAAATCTGGATAGCACTTCAAAAGAAAGAGCAAAGCAAGAATCTGATACTAAATATCTGAAACGCATGCTCCAAAAGAAGAATGAAAAGGATGCGGAAATGGAGGCCTGAATGGATAAGCTGGCCCACTTATTCCAAAGTATGATCGGGAAGATGGCTTGTCCCGAACCACCAGCAGATGAACCTACGATGGTCATCATTGAAGATAAAGGAGAGACTTCCAATCCCCTCCAATTCTCATTAGCGGCAAAGGAGGAAGTAATCTCCAAATCACAGCTGGACTTCCAATCCCCTCCTTAGCCATGCTGGTTTCTACAGACGTTTTATCAAGGACTTTAACAAGGTTGCTAGACCCTTGATTCTCTTATTGGCCAAGGACGCCACATTCAATTTCAGCTCAGATTTTCTCACAGCTTTTGAATTACTCAAACACTCTTTCACATCTGCTTTAATTCTACATTCTCTTAATTGGAACCATCCTTTTGAAATCATGTCCGATGCATCAGATTTCACTATCGATGAGGTCTTAGGACAACATATTGATAAAATATCGCACGTGATTTATTACTCAAGCAGGACACTGAATGAAGAATCAATGAAATATACAACAACCGAGAAGGAATTCTTGATGGTTGTATTTGCTCTTCAAAAATTCAGACCGTACCTCTTAAGCTCCCCAGTCATTGTTTACACAGATCACTCTGCTCTGAGGCACCTCTTTACAAAGAAGGATGTCAAGTCTCGGCTAATACGTTGGATCCTATTGTTACAAGAGTTTGACCTTGTCATCAAGGAAAAAAGTGGATGTGAAAACGTAGTTGCCGAGCATCTCTCAAGACATCCGTCATCCCCTACTGATCCACTGCCCATCAATGAAAACTTTTCAGACGAACATATTGACATTATCTAGCGAACCCTGGTTCACTGATATAGCGAATTACCTTATGATGGGACTACTGCCTTCTTAATGGTCAAGTCGAGATAAGTTTAAATTTCTTTCCCGAGTAAAACATTTTTACCGGGATGACCCCTATTAGTTTAAGTACAGTCCTGACCAGATCCTTCGTCGATGTGTCCCTGATCCTGAAGTCAATAGTGTTTTTTCCTTTAACCACGATCAGGCATGTGGAGGTAATTTCGGTGCTAGGAAGACGACTGAGAAAGTCTTGCAATGCGGATTTTACTGGCCGACACTATTCAAAAATGCATATGATTACTGCAAAATGTGTAACCTCTGCCAACACCTAGGCCGCATCACGAAACGGAATGAGATGCCACTCCAACCAATCCGTGTACCCTCCTTATATTTCTTTTCTTTGTTCTATTAAAATTTAGTTTCACGAATAATGCCTTATTTGTTTGAACTATTTAGTTATTTATTTTTATTTAGAAAAGAATATTGTGATTTCTTGTGGTATTATTCTTAGACGCTTAGCGTATTTGTATCGAGGGGGTGTGCCTCTCGGTATAAATATGTTGTGAACCTTTTGTCGACTCCATTTCCATATATTTTAGGAAGCGGAGCATGACAGATTTTATTGGTGGCCTATGCAAGTGATGGAGATTTTCTTAGTCTTAAACTAATACCGCAAATGCACGGTCAATCAATGTAGCACTTGTGGGTTGATCCACAAAGAGGATGGGAACTTTAATTAGTCTTAAACAAATCAAAAATTAAAAATTTGAAATAAATAACAATACTAATGGAAAGCAATATTTGAAAAGAAAGTAAATAGTAAAATTAAATAGATTCTTAAAATAAAGGAAAACCTAGGGTTTAGAATCATCTTGTCTAATTATGGTGTTTTAAATAAATATCTTTCTTTTCTTAATTTTCCATCTTTAAATTAATTACCTATCAATTATTAAAAAGTATAAAGCATACATCTATCATCATAAACTATCAATCTAATAGAAAGTATAATCCATACGATCTTAGCATTAACCTATCAATCAACAATGTGACAAATAATAATTCTAAAGATTAAATTCTAGTTAATTAGGAACTAGTTGGATCTAACCTTCTACTCGGTAAACTTAATGGTCGTCAATCATAGGCTTACCTTATTTTATCGGCGAGTCTAAACTAACCCTAAATTAATTAGATCGAATATAAATAATAGAAATATGAACTTTATTTTCCTTAGATAACTTTCATGGTTGTCGATCGATCATCAAATTAACTAGTTTATCAGCAATGTGTATTCTTTTCCTAAATAAACCATATAGTCGTCAATCACTCATTGATCTATTTACTTTATCAGAATTGCAAACAAAGAACTTATTTTTATCTTTAAATATTCGTCATTAAGATCATAGAAGAAAAGATAGAGCAATAGAATCAAACACCAATCATAGCATAAGAATCATCCAACCCTAGATAGACAATTACCTACTCATAGCATAAGAATAAAAACATATATGTCATGCCCCGCTTCTTAAAAGAACGGTAACGGGTATATGACGAGGCCCATAACATATTTATTCCGAGAAGGTAATTTCTTGAAACAAATACGCTAAGCGTTTATAAGCAATATAAAATGACAAGAATGAACATGATAATGAAAATTCCAACAACTATTTTATTGCGTTCAAGATTCCACAAGTTTCAACTGATATAAGATGTCTTAGAATAAAATACAATAATAGGAAAAGCTTTAAACAAGAGGCATACAGTAAATAAAAGCTGGACTGAAAATAAAGATCTGCTTGTGATGCGAACTGGTTGTACTCCTCTTCAGTCGGTTCCACTTCCTCTGACCCTAAGTCACCTGACGAACATTCCAAGAAAGAAAGAAACAGGGTGGAATGCCTATCAGCGAACTTACGCTCGGTAAGTCCTCAAAAAGTATGAGAACAATATGTATGAAATATGAGGTGATATATGATATAACATGAATAGAAATCTTGAACAAGTATGGTATGATACTGTGTATGTCAACTATATAAGCATGACAAGATAACATAAGCATGGCAATAATTTATAGCATGTGTTGTTCAAATAAGCATGTGATAAGTGTGTATTGGTGAATATGAAGTGAATGTCAATGTGTCCTGAAAGTCTCTACAAGGGTAAACTAATCTAAAGTCAATTCAAGAGTGAATGTCAACCAATTTCAAGAGTGTTCTCGAACCCAACAGGATATAATCCAGGGAAAAGGACCATAGGCCCGAATCAAGTGTTAGTAACGGGACTTCAACCATCGTTAAAGTATTCCAAATCCAACAGGGTATAATTCAGGGATAAGGAAACACGGGCCCTCATGATAGATTGCATGTGTTAGTATTCCTGGATTCATATACTGGGGGGACTCTTGAGATTTCGTTGGATTCACACTCAAACTATCCTAACACCCCGCGTATCTAATTTAAAGTTAATGTCACAAGTCTTGCCCGAAACCATGAATACAAATGAGAGAGTACAAGTTTAGGTTTCAAGTTGAGTTCATGTCAAGTTCAAGTGTTCATGTTAAGTCATTACGTATTCATGGTTCGCATCAAGTCGATTTAAGTATGCAATAGGTTTGAGCACAAGTCATGTAGAATATCATGTGTTATGTTGTATATGATTCAATATTCATGTAATTTGATTTCCGTGAAGCTATGTATTCAACCTGCTTGTATATATAGATATAAGCAAGTGGTAGCACTCATTGTCTTTGACTCACCGAGTGTAACACCCTAGCGCGGTTATACTATATTGATTTGGGATATTTCAAATCTTGCGGTAAAATTCTTGACTATTTTTTTTTGGGTTCCGAATGGTGCAATTAGCAGCTGTGGTTATTATCCGACCTGACCCGCATGTTTGAAACCCATCATGGTTCAAGATTATATCAAATATTCGCTAGTATAGAGGATCCAAGCAAATCTAGATTTTATATACATATATAATATATTTTAGACTCTAAATATCTTTTATAATACAAAATAAAATCAAATAATATATTTTCTTATCTAGCCTTGCATGTCATGGTACCTCATATCATGTGGTTGCACCCATATATCATGTTCATATCCTAATTGTTAAACAGACTCGTTTTTTTATCGCTACGTATATTTACGTAGATCTATAGGGGGTATATGTTTTTATTGACAGGATATCGTATCATAGTTTAGATTCTTAGGTATATTCTCCATATTGAAAAACTAGATTTTTGGGGGGGACATGGGTAATATTCGGAGTAATATGGTATTATCTGTAAAATTCCACAATATATATATAATATTTTATATATAAAATGTTACATATATATATAATATTAATTATTTTATATAATCTCTCTCTCTCTCGTCCCTTTCTCTGTCTCTCTCTCTCTCTCTTCACTCTCTCTCTATATAATATATATATATATAATAATAATAATAAAATTATAACACCCTCTTCTCCCTCCTCTGCTATTCTCCCGATCACATTTCATCCCTCACGGTCACGACGACCTCGTTGCCGACAACTTCGCCTCGTCGCCGTTACCTCGTCGCCACCATCTCTCCTCTGTCCTCGCCAACCCAGTAACCCCAACAGCTAGTCTTCTTTTTCTTCTTCTTCTTCTTCTTCTTCTTTCTTTCTTTTCTTTTCTTAACCCCCGATCGCCGAAGTTGCACATGTCGCCGATGATCCAGACGACCCAACCACCATCATCATCTAGCCCTATCACCACGTCACGCAGCCGCTCAGCCAGATCTAGTCCTGCGTACGTAAGTTTGCGCCGTAACTTTATTTCGACATCGAAACGTGGCATCTGTATCTTGACGTGAGTTCTGATCAGGCAAGTTCTAAACTTGCAACATGCTATGTTATTATATCAATATTTATTTGATAAATTATAGTGTATGTGCTTTATTATTCAGCAGAAATTACCGATTTATAGTTTTATAGTATCCGTCTGTATCCGTACTGATAATAGTTTATCTAGCTGTATGCCGGAACATTACGATATTATCACACTACTATAACAGTTCAATATGTTATCTAGATGGCATCATACATGGTAATGGACGTGTAATGGCTATTACAGATAGATACATATACATCCTGGCATTAGTTATATTTACCGTATTTCGATGTTGATTTTTTACATTGGTATCTGTTTTGGTTAATATACAGTACATGATATGGTCATGACACATTATCAGACTTGTTATTTGGATCGTATTGCTAATGCCAACAATCCTGATTGTTGTCCTGATGGACGTAACTTGTTTTCTATATAGACAAGACATATACCTGCTTGATCCTATGTTGGTATTAGATTTATATCGTCAACACAAAACTTAGGGAAAGGGGAAATAAAGAATGTAACCGAAACGTAACTCAGGAGTATATTATTATTGTTTGCCGTGATTCTTGGCGTTATGGAATAAATCATTGTTTGTCGTGATTCCGGGCGTTACGGAATAAATTATTGTTTATTGTACCGTGGTCCCGTAGGGAATAAACGGGATATATTGTACCGTGGTCCCGTGGAGCATGAACGGGATATATACTGTTGAGTTACGATGAGCATCACATTAATTAATTTCAAAAACTTATAGAATAGATAACCTAGAAGTACAGACTTTAGGATACACATAACCTACATACAGCTCACTGTTTTATAATTGTGTTATTTATTTACAATTCATGTTTAATCATAGCATCATATCCAGGTTATTACTATTATTTTGATATTATGACACACTGACGTTTGGGTTTTGCATAGCCCAGTTCCTCTACCTTTATCGCAGACAGATCAAGAGTACTTTAGCAATCAAGCCGAGTAATGAGGAGCTAGCCAATTAGTTTAGAGACTCTTAGTTTCATTTATTTCGGCAGTTTTATTCCTATTGATGTGAGCCCATATTAGGACGTGATTCAGATACTATTGTTTATTGGATCTTAATTCGTTTCCTCTTTATGCATTTTCATGATTTTATTTATTGTGGCAGAAGGACATGTGTTAGTTAGATTATATATTTTGATGTTCTTGATATCCGATAGACAGCCGTAATGTGGCTGTGGAGGGATGATTCATAGCCACAGATAGTATGATTGGCTCTATCACGTGCCATAGTTACGTATCTTGGGAAGCGGGGAGTGACATGGTTTGTTTGGTATCAAAGCCCTAGGATTTAGGATCAGTTGGGTTTGGTTTTTTTTGTAGTTGGGTATTGAACCCAATACACTAACCAGGAACCCCGGAATTAGGAACATGTCCTGCCACATTATTGTCTTGTCTTTCAAATTCTTGAATCTTATCTTTCCCTTAACTCTTTTATCTTGACGTTAAGGAAATGATATTGCATCTCGACTTAGAATCCTTTTGGTTCCTTATTGTATCTCCCATCTTATTCTCTCGATTCTGATAGTAGGATTTGGGTGACTTGAATGGAGTTATGTAGTTGTAACTATGTACAGCGGTATGGTTACAATGCGGTACTCTATTTAGGTAATCTGGAGTCCTATTTTGATTCATTTTCTTGACTTATGGTCATGGTATTACCTTGTTCCCTCTTGAAGTCATTGCTTACGAGTTTATGTCTTATCACGAGCTTGAATCCAGCAACCACGTTATATCTTTTCTTTCGTCCTATAAGAACCAATCCATTTGCGTTTCGAAGAATAAGGAGAAACACAGGAGAAGCTTTTGATGATTGCAGTAGTTCGAGATTAACCCCAGCGAGAGCTGGTACAGACCGCTTTAAGGACGATCAGATGTAAGATGTTTGATTGAAGAAGTTTGACAGACTTGCCTCAAATTATCAGAATAGCACAGCGGAAGAGTGGTAGGCTAATAACTCACAGGTCTTAGAACAAACTTGCAAATTCATGATGAGGGGAACCGTTTACTGAAGGGTGAAGTTCATAAACAAGTTGCAGATGAAGCTCTGATAGCAGTTCGGGATTTCATGGATGTGTTCAAGGAAATCTCGAGTTTACCGTCTAAACAAGATGTGGAGTTCGCGATTGATCTTGTTCCTGTAGCAGCGCCAATTTCGAAGGCCTATTATCCGATGGCACCGGTGGAATTGGAAGAGGTAAAGAAACAAGTTGCTGAATTACTAGAGAATGGTTGGATTCGTAGCAGCGGTTCACCATGGGGAGCTCCAGTTCTTCTAGTCGAGAAGAGTATGGCACGTGGAGGATGTGCATCGATTATCAAGAATTAAATCGGGTGACTATTAAAAAAAGTACCCAATCTATCGCATCGACGAACTATTCGATCAACTCAGTGGTGTGAGAGTATTCTCAAAGTTGGATTTACGATCAGGTTATCATTAAGTTCGGGTGAAAGGAGAAGACATTTGCAAGACAGCGTTCTGAACTTGATATGGGCATTATGAGTACTTAGTGATGCTATTTGGAGTTACAAATGCACCGGCAATATTTATGGACATGATGAACCGAATATTTTCACCGTACCTGAACCAGTTCATAGTAGTGTTTATTGATGATATTTTGGTCTATTCTAAAAGCAAAGAAGAGTATGCAGAACACTTGAGGATCGCACTGCAGACGTTGAGACAAGAAAAGTTATATACTAAGATGAGCAAGTGCGAGTTTTGGCTCGAAGAAGTGAAGTTCTTGGGTCATGTAGTATCCGGAGATGGAATTGCCGTTGACCCTGAAAATATTGCAGCGGTTCATGATTGGCCAATTCCAAAGAATATAGGGGAGATCAGAAGTTTTCTTGGGCTTACCGGATATTATAGAAGGTTTGTGGAGAACTTCGCTCAAATAGATGAACCATTGACCAAGATAACACGAAAAGAGGTACCGTTCATATGGACGGAGAAATGTGTGTCGGCTTTTGAAGCGTTGAAGCAAAGATTGACCACCCCTCCTATCTAGACAGTGCCAGATGGTTCCGGAGGGCTAGTTATTCACAACGACGCATCAGGAAAAGGCTTGGAATGTGTTCTGAAGCAGCATGGGAAGGTCATAGCTTATGCGTCGAGAAAATTGTAGACTCATGAGAAGAACTATCCAACTCATGATTTGGAGTTAGCAGCAGCGATTTTTTCTCTGAAAATTTAGAGACACTACTTATTGGGAGAAAGGGTAGAAGTATTTACCGATCATAAAATCCTAAAATATGTGTTCACACAGAAAGAGCTCAAAATGAGGCAGCGTAGATGGTTAGAGTGTTAGGAATATGTATGCCCTAGAGGCCATTATTGTATAATATAGTGGATGCTTGGACATATATACAGAGGAATTTCTTGCTCGACATGATAGTATGCTATCTGGTTGCCTTTATCTTAACATATTCACTGGTATTATTATACTGTCTCTCATATACATGTTGATAAATCGCTTAGGATGCAGGCTTGACTACCAGGACTATGATGCGGATCATACTACTGGGACCTGCGTAGTCCACAAGCACAACCTTTAATTGTTCCTAGTTGAGGGAATATCAAGACAGGGCATCAATATTCCAGAGTAGACTAATGTGTATGTTTCTTGACCCTGTATGGGGCGATGGTTGATCCCATATCCATTGGTGTTTGACATCAAAGATTGTACACGGGTGCTCATTAGAGAATGGGTACACTGAACATGACTTGCCGAGAACTCCTAGATGGCACTATACGTATCGTCAGATAGCAGTTCTCTGATGATACTGGTACAGGTTAGTCTGTTGACCCAAGATCGTCATAGAGTCTTGTGTTGTTCCTACTATGCTTTGATTTTCTCCCTACCATGACTCAAAGGAGTCATGCAAACAGGTGGATTTTGGGTAAAATCCCGAGTCACATGGAGGCAATAAGCGATATGAGGGGTTTTGTCTCTCCCCGTATAGGGAGTTGATGTTGGGCTATACTCGATTGGCTATAACAGGAAGTCCCTGGCCAGGGCTGTTGATGAGATTTACTGGTAAGAGTTATCGGTAGTTTATCGTACCGTTATAGGCCACACATCGGCATGACTTATCAAGTTATTGGGGTTGTTCTCCGCTGAAAAGACATGACCGGGACGTTGGGACGTCTGGCCTGAATTTTAGGGGCAGATGCTATTTAGTTTTATCCGTCCACCTCTCCGAAGATGCCAAGTTGATTTATGGCACCGTGTATCGGAGGTTTAGACAGATGCGGCCGTTGTAGCAGACTTCGTCAGATTCCCCCTCGTGTACGAGGCGTTTTTTTATTATGGGGACGCTCTTCCCTACAGGCGCAAGCCCCTGCAGTTAATTACGCTACCGCATAGCGGTATCCACTTTCTCCTTCTCCAGATGGTCACTTCGTGTCGTGTATGTTTGTTTTATTTTTGGTTGCCCATGGATTGTATACGGAGACTAATTTGTGTTGTCGCCCATAGGGCGTGGATTAGTCCAAATCCGTATTTTCTTAGATTTGGGTTTGGGTTGGTTTAAGGACCGTTAGTCTTATTTTAGACTAAAATCAACTCAAACATTTGTTGAGGATACGTTAGTCTAATTTTAGACTTAAGATCTACTCAACAGGATTTTGAGATCATTTAGATCCCACGAAAGAGTATTTGCACTCTATCGTTTTAGTTTAAGGATATTGCGGTCCATTGGGTTTAAGGACATCGTAGTCCATGGAGTTTAAAGACATCATAGTCTGTGAACTTTCTGGTTGTCGGGACCCGCCACCTCTCTAATGACGTTGAAGAATTACAACGACACATATCAAAGGTGTGAAGAGAGTACCCTTGAACTGATATTGGTTGAGAGATTTGTAGTCAAGGTTTGGGACTAAGATCAATTAAAGAGATTGTGAGCACATGGGCTCAGTTAATCTGAATTGAGAACTTATGGCCAACTTGGGCTCAGTCCACTCGGATTTGAATAAAATGTTGAACATTTGTTTAGGCTCAGTCCCTTTTGGTTCAATAATGCTGAACATTAAATTGGGTTCTGACACCCCTTTTTCTTTTGTCTTTTACTGAGTGTTGAACATTTTTTATGACGCTGGGCTTTATTTAAAGAACACTTTGTATTCCCTCAGCGCACACGTGAGGAGCACGTGGTGCGCTTGGCACTGAGCGCCAGACCTGAAGCGCTAAGGCGCTTCTTGTGAAATAGCGCACACGTGAGGAGCACGTGGTGCGCTTGGCGCTGAGCGCCAAACCTGGAGCGCTAAGGCGCTTCTTATGAAATAGCGCACACATGAGGAGCACGTGGTGTCCTTGGCGCTGAGCGCTAGACTTGGAGCGCTGAAGCGCTTCTTTTGAAATAGCGCACACGTGAGGAGCACGTGGTGCGCTTAGCGCTGAGCGCTGAAGCGCTTCTTATGATATAGCGCACACGTGAGGAGCACGTGGTGCGCTTGGCGCTGAGCGCCAGACTTGGAGCGCTGAAGCGCTTCTTTGGCAGTTCTGGTCAGTTCTGTGCTCTGAGAATTAAATTCTCATTTATAAGAGAGTTTGTCTCATGGATTTATGAACTAAGTTCTTCTTTTTATGAAGAGATGTTATGATCTATTCTATTTTTGTGAAAAAACTTTGTCTTATAGATCTGTGATCTAGAAAAAGAACTAAGTTCTTATGATGGGAGAGTTAAACTCTCAAACATGGAGGAGATGTTATGATCTCTCTTCTTTTTATTTACCTTGAAAAAAGTTCTTCTTCTTAGAGCTTGCTCTTCTCTTTTTCTTCTCTGAGAACTTCAAACTTATGGAGGGGTTCCTCTATTTTCTTCTTTTTTCGATTTGAGAACTTATGGGGAGGTCTCTGTATGCAAGACTTGAAGTCTTGGGTCCTTTATATAGGGGAGGCCGATTTGTTGAATCAGTTAAGGAAATATTTCTCTGATTGATTTGGGAATGTTTCCCCACTATTGGATCTTTGATTCTAGGGTTTCTGTTTTACAGAAGACGGACTTCTTGTTTTTAACAAGATTGGGAAAATATTTTCCCATACAGAACTCATTCTGTATCTTGGTGATTTTAAATCACCATTGGATTTTTGATCCAAGAGTGCTCTGATTTACAGAGCACAATCTTTCTTGTTTGAAAAGATTTGAGGGGTATTTCCTCAACAGAATTTTATTCTGTAATTTAATGTTTTATTCATCTCAGTTAGATCTTTGATCCAATGGTGGAGAAAATTTAGTTCTAGCGCTTGGCGCTCTTGTGCTTTTCACGTGAGGAGCTGGCTCAGAGTCTTTGACTCTTAGCGCTGGCGCTCCTGGCGCTGGCGCTCTCATGCTTTGCACGTGATGCGCTGCTTCAGAGTCTTTGACTCTTTAGCGCTGGCGCTCAGCGCTCTCGTGCTTTGCACGTGAGGCGCTGCCTCAGAGTCTTTGACTCATGGCGCTGGCGCTTTTAGCACTCAGCGCACTCGTGCTTTGCACGTGAAGCGCTTCCTCATTACTGAAGGTGTCTTTTCACCTTCCTTCTCCGCTTTTTCTGAGTCAAACTTCTCTTTCCCAGAGCTTGGAAATAGTTCCATCATGCACAGCATTTTCTGTTCCTAGACTTAAATGTCTCCCTTCATAATCTGAAGCAATACTTCTTTTCTCTCTCATTTTCAGAGAATCATTTTAATAGAGAAGAGCTATAGCCTGTAATCGCCCACATGCTCGCCGTCAGCCATGGGAGGTTCGCATTGAGGAAATTGTTCCTCGTTTTGTTGCGCGCTTGGTGAACCCTACTCTTACGGATGACCAATGCGACACGGTGTTGCACGATCTCTTGATTCGTATAGGATCTCCTCTCCCCATCGGTTCCATTTGGCTCCGGATGGTTTTCTTGTCTGTGATCAATGATATTCCCCCTCCTCCTGTGGAGATGACTCCGGCAATGCTCGACGCCACGAAAGACAAGATCGAGTGCTTCTACGAGGCACTTTTGATCACCACGGCGTTGAGGGATCGCTCTGTTCGGCTGCGATATGGGCTCAGCGGGTCATCATGTCTGCCTTTGCTGATGGGTGCGGTGCTGACCGATGGGTAGCTACTCTTCGTGAAGATCGCCGCTTTGTCATGGTGGAGAAGGCAGAGAGGGAGTTAGATAATTTTATCCATAGTTTTGTAAATCTCTGTACTTTCGATCCCATGTTTGGTGATCTATTTCCTATAGAATAAAATGTTCAATTAAATGCTTTGTTTTTTTTTTGTCGTTGAACACCTGTTCTTCCCCTGGTGTGTGCATGTGTGTATATGAATGAACCTAGTTTCACACATATCTGTAAATGAAACTTAAGCCGGCATAAACAGGGACAAATAGCTCTTGGCCGAAAATTTTGGCGGGAACAGGGGTCTGACAATTCCACCCCCAAACTCGATATGCGATATATCCGACGAAAAGACCGGACTGTATGGTAAGTGTTACTTATAGGCTTCATGGGAGTTTGGACAAGCTTGCTTTTTGATATTCTAATCACTCAATACCTGGGTAGTATGTGATATAACCGAATTATTAAATCAAGTGTTGATTTAATAATATGATATATATTTTATATAATTATATATTAACTAATATTATTAACTCACTAATTATTCTTCATAATATATATATATATATATATATATATATATATATATATATATATATATATATATGTATTATATGAAGCATGGCATGGATTTTCTATTTTTAGAAAATAGAAAATGAGGTGGAAAAATGAGGAGACTTTTGTGGCATGGTGTAAAGCATGGCTTGATGAATTTTTTATTCATCATCCTACACTATTGAAGCATGGTTACAATTCTATATTGATGGTTATTGGTTACTTCAATAATGTGGGGTATTAAGCCATTCTTTATTTAGTTCATTTTCTACCTTAGCCATTTTACTTGAGCTCATTTGCTCTCCAGTTGTCTCCATTTAGTTCACATACACCTCCAAGCTCAACCCCACACATGAGTTGTGAAATCTTGAGCTTGTGAAAACTCTAGTGAGAAAACAAAATCCCTACTTCACCATTCTACACTAGATTATCACTTTGGTGTAGTGTGTTTCCTTCACTAAAGAGTTTAGTGAAGAGGTAGTTTGGATTAGCGGAGCTTCGGGTGGATCATCTTCGGCACGAATATCACAAAGGAAGCTCGATCCAACTTCAAGTGGAGCCTAGTGGAGTCGCGTGGACTACTACACGGAGCTTGAGAAGAGAAGGACACGGTCTACAAAGGTTGTAGCGACCTTTCTCTTAGTATAGTTTTTATTATAGCATAGTTAAACCCTAATCATCTAGTTTCGATTCTTGTTTAGTGTTAATTAGAACCCCCAAAAAATTTTAATTGGCATGCTTAATGCTAGTAAAACCCAGTGGTGGTGCTAACAAACACTTTCGTGGTATCAGAGCCAAAGCTAGAAGATTGTACGATGTAGTTAAAATTATGAAACCGAAACAACTCCAAAACAGTCGCACTGAAACCTTATTCTCTGTCGAATTTTTCAAAGCCGCTGAAAATTTTATACACAAGTGCAGAGTGCTACTTATCAAGTATCTAGAACACCAGAGAAATTCGAGGCAAAACAGAGAATTTTTGGCCGGCCACATTGCTTAAAAAACCGGCCTCGCCCGTTTACTGTAGCACTTTGAAGTTGGAATTTTGTGGTGTTCTGTTCACTTGCTTTTGGGGTTTCAGGTTATGTTTGATTAGCCCAAAATTGCATGTGATGTTAATTTTGTTAAGGGGCTAATACAGAGTGTTTCGTAGTCGTAATTTTTACATCGTTTCGGGTTTAAGTTTGATATGTGAACAGTAGTTGGAATCTAAATTAAATTAGTTTTGTGAAAACTAGTTTGTTTGTAAATTTAGCATGTTAGTCTCTATTGATCGATTGCCACGAAGTTTCGATTCGGATCGAAATTCCGTCGCAATCGCGTATCGTACGCGAATACTCGCTAGATAACTTTACTTGGTAGCCACGCCCCATAGCCCCTACTAAGTGACTTTAGGAGAACCCCGTTGCCAAAAGCATCCACTCAGGTTCTTGCGGCCACGATGTTCCGCCTAAGTGCACTTGGTCGACGGCATCGAGGGTGCGGCCATCTACTAAAGTTCCCGACGAGTATTCGATCGGGTAGTCGAGAATCTTGTTGAATTACCCGACTAAATTATTGAAAAGAGTTTTCAATATGAGACTAAAATGCGGGGTTTATAGGGTTAGGCATGAAATCTGGAATATGAGATATTCCAGGTTTATGATGTCTAAGAAAATGCAGATTCTAATTATTGTAGTTTTTCATTTCTTTTCTGCGACCGTAAGTGTAATATGTGGGGTATCCCAAATCTCGTTGCTATATGTCAACAGAATTTGGGATACACATATTTACTTACGTTGATGACATGTGATGTTATGTATTGCTGTGATATGTTATATTGGATCGTCGTGAATGAATAGCCAGGGGTTTTGCGTGAGATGAGAGTTTTTCAATTTTCATTCATGTAAAAATTGTATGTAATATTATTTTATTGGGACACTTCCGGATTGAGGATGATGTCGCCATTGATGTATATTATTTACTTTTCCGTATTAGGATAAACCCAAGACGGGGAGCACAAGTAGCCAGGTTCTAGAGTCCAGTGGGAGACCATCTTGAGGAGTCGAGACCGGGCCTCATAACTCTAGAATTGGAAGGGTTGCTTGCCGCTCTCATAGGGGTCTAGGGATGTGGGATTGGCTATTCATCACGACCGTGGAATCCGTGTTTTTCATTATTGGCTTAAAACACGGACCTCCTAGTATATCCAACATTTCATATGTTGACTTCTGCTATCCGGTTCTGTGATGCGATCATATAACCTCGTGAGACGAATACTATATATATATGATGTATATAATAAACGTTGCTTATGTTTTGCACCCGCGCTAGTCCAGCCCCCGCTCTGCAGTTAGTTAAGTAACCTAACGGTGCATGATGGGGCCCCGTGGCGAATCCGGATGTCATAAGCGTACGTTCTATTTTCGTTTCTTTTTCTGTGATGTTTAGGGAAACATAAATGATGGGACTTCATTAATGAGATTAATGAAAAGAAAAGAAACCTAAAGATGTTGTAGAATCAAAAGTTTTTTAAAAAAGGTAGCTCTAGTTTTTGCTTTGCACAATGGTATTCCTTGATAAATATCCAGCACCTCATTCAATGAGGAAAGAGCCGAGATCTCTTCACCGGGAGTGACCTCTTTAGAAAAACTAGCAAATACTACAAACCACTGGGTTTATCATCATAGATTTTGTAGTTCTTGCTTTGCATAGTGGAATTCTTTGATGACTATCCACCACCTCATTCGATGAGGAAAGAGCCGAGATCCCTTCACCGGAAGTGACCTCTTTAGCAAAAGCTAGTAAAAGCTATTCTGTTTGTTTTTTAAAAGTACTCGATTTTAAAAGTGGAGATTAAACCACTCCTTTTCAAAATCACTAGATTCTACAACGATATCAAGTTCATTACGCTAAAGGTTTTCTTAAAAACCAACATAGCCCTCCGTCATTTCAGATAAGTGTTATTTAGTATTCGTGCTGCGTTTGTTGACCTTGTCAAGGCGTAGTGTGCGGTAGCTGATTAGTGCTTATCTGCCGCATGTGATGCGATTAGATTAGGATAGTCATGCGGCCTTGTTGACCTTGTCAAGGGTCGTGCGGATGGGTTTAATTCAATCAAGAAATGAATGGGTTGAACTTGACTTGCGGTTTATGATTTGTTGACCTTGTCAAGGTCATAAATCGCATGGGGTAAAAACAATATTGGGAATTTCAAGTGTTGAAATTTGCAATGAGATTGCATACCTTCTATATGATAGTTGGATCCCGATACCCACTGCGAGTAAGTGTTACTCCTGGGAGAGTTTTCCACTTTACAATTAGTCGATCCATTAGGTGTCTAAGAAAGGTGTTAACGGGGTGATGCCCCTACGGAAACGAGGTTATTTAATTAGTTCCATGCGAAAGCATGGGGAGACTCCCTCGGAGTATCAATACCTGCCTGGCCGAACGATTGACGAACTTGTAGGATGTAATTAATCCCGGCTAATCTTACCTTTTAGGATTTGAAGGAATATTTGATAAAAACAGTAGGAGCCATCCTGATTAGATAAAATAATAACCAATCTAATCTTGCAAAGAGCACACGCAAAATTGATCATCCTTCTCTCTCTCTCCTGGTAGCGACCAATGACACGCCTTAATCAAGACAATAATATGGATGTATTGACTGAACCTACTTATTATACTGGGTTAGGTTCCGCTCTATCTTATGACTGTCATAAGTCTAAGCAAGGAATAGGGGAATATCCATATTCCCAAGCCACCTGAACGAAGAAGGAGCATGCTGATATATCTTCTTCGGGTGTGTTTGTTACCGAGAACTATTTCTCAGTTTGCTCTACGTCCTGGGTATAGAATACCGGATCAGGATCCCACGTATGTAATTTGTTACATGGGTTAAGTAGAGGTAGAGAACTGGGAAAATGTGATATATCCCTCAGAGAAGGGAATGGTGCAATTATTGCAACCAAAGCAGTTGGCGAATATCACCTTATATTACCAAGTAGTAACACAGTGATACTGAGCGACTGTTATTTCATACAAAAATATTGTGAATGTTTTCTTAAATCAAGTGTTGATTGGGTATAGTATGTTGTGTAACGGTATATACGTTCTAAATTAAAACACAGATCTAAACGTACAGAATACATACAAGAGGAAAAGTTCAGAAATGAATGAAGCCTTCTTGTGGCATTATAGACTAGGTCATATCAATGCGACAAGACTAGCTAAGTTGCATAAAGATAGATATTTGAATCGGTTCAAATTTACATCTTATGAAACTTGCCAGTCATGTCTCAAAAGCAAGATGACCAAGACTCCGTTTACTGGACACAGAGAAAGAGCTATTGAACTCTTAGGACTGATACATTGTAATGTATGTGGTCCTATGTATACGCATGCCAGAAATGGTTCCTCGTACTTTATTACATTTAATGATGATCTCTCAAGATACAGACATGTGTTCCTGATGAAACACAGATCTGAATTTTTTGAGAAATTCAAGGAATATAAGTACGAAGTTGAGAACCAGACGGGTAAAAGTATTAAAATTCTTCGATCTGATCGGAGAGGAGAATACTTGAGCACGGAATTCAGAGACTACTTAAAAGAGAATGGGATTCTCTCTCGGCTTACTCCTCCGTATATACCACAGCACAATGGAGTTTCGGAGAGGAGGAATCGCACCCTATTAGATATGGCGCGCTCTATGATAAGTAATGTTGAGTTGCTTATTTTCTTTTGGGGTTATACACTTGAGATAGCTGCATACCTATTGAATAGAGTTCCGACCAAATCCGTGCCTACCACTCCATATAAGATATGAAATGGAAAGAGACCGTCTCTTAAACGCGTTAAGATATGGGGTTGTCTGGCCTATGTTAAAAACAAAATCCGGACAAGCTAAAGACAAGGTCAGTTCTGTGCAAGTTTGTAAGATATCCCAAATATTCGCGAGGGTATATCTTCTACCAATCTGAGGAACAAAAAATATTTGTTTCTCAACATGTCACCTTTTTAGAAAAGGAATTTCTCGTTAAAGAAATTAGTGGTAATGAGGTAGAAATGGAAGAAGTCCCAGCAACACAAACTATAACTGACAATTTTATAGAATCAGAGGATTCAATAGTCCCCGAAGAATCTCAGCCACTCCGCAGATCTAGTAAGGTTGCTCATCCACCTGAGAGATACTACGGTTTTATCATAGACGGTGGGAGTAAGGATTGTATCATGGAAGATGATGACCCAACTATTTTCGAGCAGGTCATCACAAGTGGAGACTCTATGAAATGGCTGGATGCTATGCGATCTGAGATGGAATCCATCTACACCAACAAAGTATGGACTTTGGAATTTGCTCCTGAAGGGGTAAAACCCATCGGAAGCAAGCGGATCTTTAAGAATATATTTGGTGTGGATGGAAAAGTTGAGACTTTTAAAGCTAGACTTGTAGCAAAAGGTTTTCGTCAACAACCAGGTGTCGATTATGATGAAATATTTTCTCCAGTGGCTATGTTAAGTCCATCAGGATCCTACTTGCCATTACTGCATACCATGACTACGAAATCTGGCAAGCGGACGCCAAGACCGCTTTTCTAAATGGTGATTTAGAAGAGAGCATGTACATGACACAGCCAGAGGGCTTCGTAGACAGTGGGAGCAGCGGAAGCATGTGCAAGCTGCTTAAATCAATCTATGGATTAAATCAGGTATCGCGGAGTTGGAACATCTGTTTCGATGAAGCTATCAAAGAGTTTGACTTCATCAAAAACATAGATGAACCATGTATATATAAGAATGTAGTAGAGAGTAAGGTTGTCTTCCTCGTATTGTACGTGGATGACATACTCTTGATAGGAAACGATGTTCCGATGCTACACTCGGTCAAGCTCTTCTTATCACACAAGTTCTCCATGAAAGATCTAGGTGATACCTCCTACATCCTGGGGATAAAGATCTATAGAGATAGATCTAAACGGATGTTGGGATTGTCCCAGTCCAGGTACATAAACACCATACTAAAGAGGTTTAATATGGAAGATTCTAAGCGTGATAATTTACTCGCTTTTTCAGGAATCACTCTCTCCAAAGAGATGTCTCCCAAGACTGATTTGGAGAGGGTTCGCATGAAAGGGATACCATATGCTTCGGCAGTCGGTTCAATCATGTATGCGATGTTATATACCATACTAGATGTACCTTACTCACTAGGTGTAGTGAGTAGGTATCAATCGGATCCTAGGAAGAAACACTGGACAGATGTGAAGAACATTCTTAAGTACTTGAGAAGGACTAAAGAGATGTTCTTAGTCTATGATAACAGTGAACTCCAGGTGGAGTCCTTTACCGATTCGAGCTTTCAGAGTGATAAGGACAATAGTAAGTCGGTATCGGGTTTTGTCTTCACCCTCAATAGAGGGAAGGTATGTTGGAAGAGTTCCAAGCAAGATACCGTAGCAGACTCGACGATGGAGGCTGAATACATCGCTGCCAACGATGCTGCCAAAGAGACTGTCTGGATGAAGTTCATAGATGAATTTTGTGTGGTTCCATCTATTGAGCATCCAATACCTGTGTATTATGATAACAATGGAACTATGACTTTGGCCAAGGAACCACGGTCCTATCAGAGATCCAGACATATTCTTAGGTGGTATCACCTGATCAGGGAGATAGTAGATCGCCGGAAGATCGAGGTCGGGAGAGTTGTCACGAAGGATAACACAGCGGATCCACTCACGAAGGCCCTCCCCCAGATGCTATTCAAGAGACTTTTTAGGATGTTGGGTATGAGATACTACAACAATTGGCCTTAGTGCAAGTGGGAGATTGTTAGGAATATGTATGTTCTAGAGGCCATTATTGTATGATATAGTGGATGCTTGGACATATATATAGAGGACTTTCCTGCTCGACATGATAGTATGCTATTTGGTTGCCTTTATCTTAACATGTTCACTGGTATTATTATACTGTCTCTTATATACATGTTGATAAAGCCCTTAGGATGTAGGCTTGACTACCATGACTATGATGCGGATCATACTACTGGGACCTGGATAGTCCACAAGCACATCCTTCAATTGTTCCTAGTTGAAGGAATATCGAGACAGGGCATCGATATTCCGGAGTAGACTAGTGTGTATGTTTCTTGACCCTGTATAGGGTGATGGTTGATCCCATATCCATTGATGTTTGATATCAAATATTGTACACATGCGCTCATTAAAGAATGGGTACACTGAATAGGACTCGCCAAGAACTCCTAAATGGTACTATATCTATCGTCAGATAGCAGTTCTCTGGTGACACTGGTACAGATTAGTTTGTAGACCCAAGATCATTATAGATTCTTGTGTGGTTCCCATTATACTTTGATTTCCTCCCTACGACGGCTCAAAGGAGTCGTGCAAACAGGTGAATTTTGGGTACAGTCCCGAGTCATATGGAGGCAATGAGCGATAGAAGGGGTTTTGTCTCTCCCGGTATAGGGAGGTGATGTTGCGCTATCCTCGATTGGCTATAACAGAAAGTCCCTGGCCAGGGCTGTTGATGAGATTTACTGGTAAGAGTTATCAGTAGTTTCTTATACCGTTATAGGCCACACATCGACATGATTTATCAAGTTATTGGGGTCTGACAATTCCACCCCCAGACTCGATATGCGACATATCAGATGAAAAGACCGGACTGTACGGTAAGTGTTACGTATAGACTTCATAGGAGTTTGGATAAGCTTGCTTGTTGATCTTCTAATTGCACAATACTTGGGTAGCTGTTACGTCCAGCTGGTACCGCTGACGGCTTGTGGGTAACTGATGTGATCATTACCCACTGCCGGTTTATTGATGAGTCTTTAGAGTCTCATACAGAAGTTTCCTAGTTCATGTGAAACGAAGTAGGACACATATGCTGATATGTGCGGGGCCTGATTAAATACGAGTATGTGATACCGTATTCTAATCTGGCGGTTATTTGATATCAGTTAGGTTATATGTGATATAACCGGTTATTAAATCAAGTGTTGATTTGAAAATGTGATATACAGATAAATGATATTAGTCGGTTATATATGATATAACCGGATTATTAAATTAAGTGTTGATTTAATAATATGATATATATTTGATATAATTATATATTAACTAATATTATTAGCTCACTAATTATTCTTCATAATATTATATATATATATATATATATATATATATATATATTATATGAAGCATTGTATGGATTTTCTATTTTTAGAAAATAGAAAATGAGGTGGAAAAATGAGGAGACTTTTGTGGCATGGTGTAATGCGTAGCTTGATGAATTTTTTATTCATCATTCTACACTATTGAAGTATGGTTACAATTCTATATTGATGGCTATTGGTTGCTTCAATAATGTGGGGTATTAAGACATTCTTTACTTGGTTCATTTTCTACCTTAGCCATTTTACTTGAGTTCATTTGCTCTCTAGCTCTCTCCATTTAGTTCACCTCCACCTCCAAGCTCAATTCCTCACATGAGTTGTGAAACCTTGATCTTTTGAGAACCTTAGTGAGAAAACAAAACCCCTACTTCACCATCTTACACTAGATTAGTGCTTTGGTGTAGTGTGTTTCCTTCACTAAAGAGTTTAGTTAAGGGGTAGTTTGGATTAGCGGAGCTTCGGATAGATCATCTTCGGCACGAAGATCGCAAAGGAAGCTCGATTCAACTTCAAGTGGAGCCTAGTGAAGTCGCGTGGACTACTATACGGAGCTTGAGAAGAGAAGGACACAGTCTACAAAGGTTGTAGCCACCTTTCTCTTAGTATAGTTTTTGTTATATCATAGTTAAACCCTAATCATCTAGTTTCGATTCTTATTTAGTGTTAATTAGCACCCAAAAAAATTTTAAATGGCATGCTTGATGCCAGTAAAACCCAGTGGTGGTGCTAACAAACTGTAACAACCGAGTTCAGTTATACCAATTTCTGTTTCAATATTCATTATATGTGGTAGTTTACTGATATATCTTGTTTGAGTGCGAATGGTAGTCTACACATTTACTTTACATTCGACCCGACCCGCTTGCTTGAACGAGTTAATTCATATTTATAGACTATCCCGAGTAGTTAATTTGACATGTGCATTTAATAAGGGTATTGCATTTTGCTACTTGATCTTTCATTTTAAGTTCTGGAGGTTGCATAAAATTTTCATATTTGAAATCCAAAATTTTGGACCCGACCCAAGCGCATTTCTGAAATATTTTGTTTTCCGCCTAAATTCAAATTGATTAGTTTATTTTTATTTATTGTAAATTTTCTTTTAAAATTCTGTAACTAAACGAATCAATTAGTTGTTTTAAAATATAAAATCTTTTATAAAATTTTACCCAATTCTTATCTCCGCGAGCCAATCAGCACTCTTCCTTTCTTTTGCTGGGCCCCACGAGTTCTCTCTCTCTCTCTCTCTTTATTTTCCACGAGCCAATCGCATCCCTCTCTTTCTTTGCACCGGCCCCACAGATCCCTCTCTCTCCTTTCCTTTTCCCTTTCTCTCTCCTCCTCCGCAACTCTCTCTCTCTTCTCTTTCTCTCTCCTCTCGCGCGCTCTCTCTCACCTCTCGCAAACACTGTTCACTTCTCGAGTCGGGTCACCGCCCGACGGATCCCGTCACCTCCCTTCTCTCTTTCTTTCTTCTCCTCTTTTCTTTTTCTTCGTTCTTATTTAAACCCTCACCCCCTCGCCACGAGAACCCACCAAAACCCTAACCCTACTCCTCTACCTCCTCCTCCCTCGACCTCGCTACTCAACCCTCATCATCATCTTCTTCCCCGACCTCATCTCCTTCCTCTCTTTCCCCTCCAAAACTAGAAACCCCACTGCACCCGAGAACCCAGCACCACCACCTCGTCACCGCCGACTCCCTCATCTTGTCGTCACCTCCTTCCTCTCCCTTTCTTCCTCTCCTCTGCTCTTTCCCGAGCGCCAGAACCCTGCACCTAAACCCCCAACCGACTCCAAACCATAGCCGCCAAGAACCTGCACACCCCTGCACGTTCCCTGGCCAGAGCTCCGTCGATCTCACCGCCACCATCTCGTCTCTCCGTTGCGTTACCAATCCAACCCTAGTAAGCCTTCTCTCTCTCTCGTACCTCCTTTCTTCTTCTCTGTTTCCTTCTCTCTTATTTCTCCTGTGCATTTTCTTTTTCTGTAAAATATTTAACCTCTGTTGTTCGCTGGAACTCTGAAGACGGCGACGATCACGACGACCAAGCAGGCATCTCTGACCCGTGTGTCTTCCCCGTGCGTTGTTTGGACTCATTCCGTGTACCGTGCGCGCATCGCGACTTTTATCGCCGACGTGAGACGTTCCGTTTACCGTATCGCGATCCGTCGAGGCAAGTAAAAACTTGCTACATGTTATCTATATGATTTTATAACTATTTATTTGAATATTAAACCTATAGATCGAATCTAAAGTCACGTGTTTCAATTTAACAGTTCGATTTTCCGTTTATATCTTTTAGATTCAGAACTTGAAACATACCCGTTGCATTTTAGTTTACCATACATAGTTCCCACATCCATGTTTAAATTACCTAATAATTATTTGCATAGCCCATAGTACCTTTAAAATAGTTTCACCCCACCGGACACCCGTTTGCATTCATGTAACCTATTTTAGATATAATTGCATCCCCAGATCATTAATCCATACTAACGAGATTTTAATATTCCATATTCATTTAAGTGTATGATACTTAATGTTGGAACCATAACCCTAACTCTAATCTATAGCTGTGCATCCTTATGCTTTAATCTGTACCCTTGCATATATCATCACCATGTTTCATTTTTATTATTTCTCTAGTACCCCATGCTTGTTTGGTTTACCCATGCTTACGTAGTTGATTATGAGCACCCACATGACATTCTGTGCACCCCTGACATGACTTGATACACCTATTACTTGACACGACATGGTACCGTGTAACTCTTGACATGACATGACACCTATATACATTACTTGACCTGACCTGATGTACCATGACTTTACCTGTTACCTGATCTTATTACTAATGCCAACAAACTTTACCTGTTGTCCCTCCGGACACTTCCTGTTGTCTATCCAGACAAACCTGTACCTGCCTGATCCTGTGTTGGCATTAGCTTCAGATTATTTAATACTTGACTTGAATACACAACCTGGGGGGTATGGGGAAATCAATGATGAAACCTGACTTGTAACTCGGCAGTTCGCTACCTTTACTGATCAGTTTTAGAGGCTAGGCCAGCCTTGGGATGATGATGCTGATATCATCCATCGTTATCCACTACCTTTTAGAGGCTAGGCCAGCCTTGGGATGATGCTGCAGACATCATTCATCATTACCCCTTTTCCTTTAGTGCCTAGCGGCATGTCTCGGTTTCAGCCCGAGAATCTTCACCGTGATCCCGGGCATGTACGGGATACTATTGAGTTACATCGATGATTCATCAAATTGATTTCAAGGACTTGAGAGTAGTTAACCCAATAGACCAGTTTAGATTACACCCTGCATACCACCTTTCACTGCCCTGATTTATATTGCTGTTACACCTGCTTTACCATTTATGATCATACTTGCATGTCTTGCTACCCTGTTTATATATTATTGCTTGATGTTATGACGTGCTGACGTCTGGGTTTTGCATGGCCTAGATTCCGTACCTTTGCTGCAGTCCGAGCAGGAGTACTTCAGCCAGCAGGCTGAGCAGTGAGGATTCATTAGTAGTTAGTTCTTTTACCTTTTCAGTATTGTTATTTCTGATGTGAGCCCGCATTTTGGGACATACATTCCAGTTATTCTTGTATTGGATCTTTTGCTTCCGCATTATTTTATTCTTGGCTCATTTATTTCTGGCTTATGGACATGTGTTAGATAGTTTATTATTGTTCTTGATATCTCTACAGCCGTAATGTGACTGTGGATGGATACTTCCTACCCACAGGTAGCATGATTGGCTATGTCACGTGCCCATCTTAGCGTACTCTGGGAAGCGGGGCGTTACATGGTTCTTTTGGCATCAGAGCCATAGGTTATAGGTTAATCGGGTTTGATTCTTTTGTAGTTGGGTATTGGACCCAATACACGAATCAGAATACTCGTGATTAGGAAACATGTCCTGCCACCTTACCGTTTTACCGTTCTTGAATCTTAACCCCTCCTGATTATACTTTTACGATATGCAAACCTCCTTTGCATATCGACTCGAAACCTGGTTCCTTGTTTATCTCTAGAACTTAGGCGACTTGGGTGGAGTTATGTAATTGTAGCTATGATACCGCGGTATGGTTACAATGCGGTACTCTATTTAAGTAACTTGGAGTTCTAGCCTTGATTCATATCCTTGATCTACATTTTGAATCTGTTATCATGCTAATCCTTGGGTGTTTTGATTTCAGAAATATGGCAGACAAGAATCTGAAAACGTATCAAACGTGTGTTGACGAAGCCGCTATACTCGGAGTAATACGCGGGATGTTGGAAAACCAAAGGCGGCAGACCGAGCTGAACCAGCAGCAAGCTGACTCCTTACAGGAAGGTTTACGGACCGTTCAGCAGTCCGTGAACAATGTTGTGGCCAGACCAGTGGATCGTGTGGGAACCGTAGCGGATTTCAGAAGACTGGGTCCGTCTGTCTTTACTGGTTTGGAGGAGCCGTTGCCAGCTGAGCAATGGCTGGTTGACACGGAGAATTTACTCATTGCAGCACAGATCCTAGGAGATAAGAGAGTGGATGTGGTACGCATCCAGTTGGTGGATTACGCCTGTGAATGGTGGCTTGTGGAAGAGACCCGCTTGCCCAAGCCGATCAAGTGGGCGGATTTTTCAAAGAGTTTCCTGGAGAAGTTCTTCCCACGGACTGCACGGGAGGAAATGGAAGAGAAGTTCATCAGTCTAAAGCAGAACGGTGCACCTGTAGATGTACATGCAGCTGAGTGGACGCGGCTCAGTAGATTTGCTGGACCTTTAGTTGCCAACGATGTGGATAGGGCAAGGAGGTTCATGCGCAGTTTGGATGTGGACATCCAGAGGCAGATTGTCTCCCTGGGTTTGACCACTTTCTCACAGGTACTTACGGCGGCCCGAGAACAGCAGAGCTTATCTGGGAAGACTGGGAGTTCACAGCAGACAGCAATTACAGTACGGAAGCCGGCTTTTGCACCGAACCGAGCACATGGACACAGAGGTATTCCAGTGAACCGTCGTGGCGTAACACCTATGAAGAAGCCTGCTGTCGTTGATAAAAGAAGGAGCGTGATTTGTAACTACTGCTATTTACCTGGACATGTGCAAAGAGACTGTCGAAGGAGGCAAGGGCTTTGTTTGGTTTGTGGATCGGCGGATCATACTATTAACTATTGTCCGTCGAAGCTTCGCACAAAGTATGATCTTCAGAAGCCGCCGCAGAAACCGTTTCCGGGACAGAAGCAGCTGACTGAAGGACCCAATCAGGCTCGAGCTTTTACCCTGACGGCTAAGGAAGCTAAGGCTTCAGGAGAAGTTGTTTCAGGTATTCTACTTGTTCATGGTTTTCCCGCATTAGCGTTATTTGATTCTGGTGCATCCCACTGTTTTATGTCGTCCAAGTTTATTGCTATACACTCGATCATTTGCACGACCCTGTCTAGTTATTGGGACATACACACTGGGAATGGGAAAATCATATCTAGTAGAGAGTGTAAGGATTGTGCAGTTGTTGTTTGCGGACGGGAGCTTTTGCAGATTTCTTGGTAATTGACACGAGCAGCTATGAAGTCGTCTTGGGAATGGATTTTCTCGGTACTTTCCATGCTCACATTGATTGTAGGGCAAAGAAAGTAATTTTCCAGATTCCCGGACATCCCGATTTTATCTTCACTGGAGGAAGCAGTTCTGTCGGACCAGTCGAATTTAGGGCTAGGCCAGCAGCTAATGTTCTTTCGTCGATGGAGGTTGCTCAAGATGAAACGCCAGCTGTTGTTCAAGATTTCATGGACGTGTTTGAAGACATATCAGGTTTACCGCCGAAGCGAGACGTGGAGTTCGCGATTGATCTTGTTCTTGGTGCAGCTCCAGTTTCTAAAGCGTATTATCCAATGGCACCAGTGGAGTTGGAAGAAATTAAGAAGCAGGTTACTGAATTACTTGAGAAGGATTGGATTCGAAGCAGTAACTCGTCTTGGGGAGCTCCAGTTCTTCTAGTCAAGAAGAAAGATGGCATAAGAAGGATGTGCATCGATTATCGAGAATTAAACCGGGTGACTATTAAGAACAGGCACCCGATCCCTCGCATTGGCGAATTATTTGAGCAGCTTAGTGGCGCGAGGGTATTCTCGAAACTGGATTTGCGATCCGGATATCATCAGGTCCGAGTTAAAACGGAAGATATTTGCAAGACGGCGTTCCGAACTCGGTATGGACATTATGATTACTTAGTGACGCCCTTCGGAGTAACGAATGCACCGGCGATATTCATGGACTTGATGAACCGAATCTTTTCACCATTCTTGGACCATTTTATTGTGGTGTTCATTGATGATATTCTGGTCTACTCGAAGAGTATTGAAGAGCATGCAGAACATTTGAAGATCGCACTGCAGACGTTGAGATAAGAAAAATTATATGCAAAGATGAGCAAGTGCGAGTTTTGGCTGGAAGAAGTAAAGTTTTTGGGGCATGTCGTGTCTGGCGACGGAATCGCTGTTGATCCCGAAAAGATTGCAGCAGTTCGAGATTGGCCGATTCCGAAGAATGTTGTGGAGATAAGAAGCTTTCTTGGACTCGCCGGGTATTACAGAAGATTTATGGAGAACTTTGCTCGTCTGGTGGAGCCGTTGACCAAGCTTACGCGCAAGGAGGTACCTTTTGTGTGGAAGGATAAGTATGCGTCAGCTTTTGAGGCGTTGAAGCAGAAATTGATAACCGCTCCTATTCTGACCGTGCCAGACCATTCCGGAGGATTGGTGATTCACAGCGACGCATCTGGGAAAGGATTGGGATGTGTATTGATGCAGCATGAGAAGGTTATAGCGTACGCATCGAGACAATTGAAGACCTATGAGAAGAATTACCCAACTCATGACTTGGAGCTTGCGGCTGTGATCTTCGCTTTGAAGATTTGGAGACACTACCTTTTGGGCGAAAGGGTCGAGGTTTTCACTGATCATAAAAGCTTTAAGTATGTGTTCACGCAGAAGGAGCTTAATATGAGGCAACATAGATGGTTGGACCTGATGTCTGACTACGATCTTGATCTTAAGTACCATCCGGGGAAAGTTAATGTCATGCCGGATGCGCTCAGTCGGTTACCAGCAATTCAGACGTTGACTGCACAGAAGGAACTCATTGAAGACTTTCGAAGGTTTGATTTGGAGATTTTGCTACCGCATTCTTCGGAACAGTTGATGCAACTGCAGGTACATTCGTCGTTGATCGAGAACATTAAAGCAGCGTAGTCGCAGGACCCTAGATTGCAAAAGTTTTGAGAACAGGTTGAAACTGGACTTCGAACAGATTTATTGATCCATGAAGATGGTTCGTTGAGATATGGTAGCCGGTTGTGTGTGCCAAAGGGAGATATTCGCGAAGAACTTATGAAGGAGGCACAAGTTCAGCATATTCCGTACATCCAGGAGGCACGAAGATGTACCGAGATATACGACAGCATTTCTGGTGGGAAGGCATGAAACGGGAGATTGCCCGCTTTGTGGCAAAGTGCTTGGTGTGTCAGCAAGTTAAGGCTGAACATCAAAGGGTTGCTGGTTTATTGCAACCACTTCCGATTCCTCAGTGGAAGTGGGAACATATAACCATGGATTTCGTGACAGCTCTACCGCGGAGTCCAAAAGGCAACAATGCAGTTTGGGTGATTGTTGATCGATTGATCAAGGCAGCTCATTTCATACCATTTCGAGTTGGTCAATCAACAGAAACTTTGGCAGAACGCTATATGCAGGAGATCGTAAGATTGCATGGTGTACCAGTGAGCATCGTGTCCGACCGTGACACTCGTTTCTTATCACACTTTTGGAGGAGCTTACAGGAAAGTTTGGGGACTCGATTGAAGTTTAGCACAGCTTATCGTCCTCAAACAGATGGCCAGTCGGAGAGAACGATCCAAACTCTTGAAGATATGTTGAGAGCTTGCATGTTGGACTTCAAGGGTTCATGGGAGGATAATCTACAATTAGTGGAGTTCTCTTACAACAACAGTTTCCAGACGACTATTCAGATGGCTCCATTCGAAGATTTAAATGGTCGCAAGTGTCGTTCACCTGTTTGTTGGGATGATGTCGGTGAACGAAGATTGTTGGGACCAGATTTGGTTGTGCAGACAGTTGTGAAAGTTAACGCTATCCGGAATCATATGAAAGCAGCACAAGACCGACAGAAGAGTTGGGCAGATACGTCGAGAAGACCTCTAGAGTTCGCCGTGGGTGATTTGGTATTCTTGAAGATATCACCGACTAGAGGGGTAATTCGTTTCGGAAGACGAGGAAAGCATAGTCCTCGATTCGTCGGACCTTTTGAGATTTTGGAGCGTGTTGGTGAGGTAGCGTATCGATTGGCGTTACCGCAATCCTTGGAGAATGTTCATGACGTGTTTCACGTATCTCAACTCCGTAGGTATGTTCGAGATGAAACACATGTGTTAGATCATTCGGAGCTGACTGTACGAGAAGACTTGACTTTTGAGGAGCGACCGATTGCGATTATGGACCGAAGGGAAAAGGTTCTTAAGAACAAGGTTATCCCTCTTGTACTGGTTTCTTGGGGTAACCGCTCACATGGAGAGTCAACTTAAGAACGAGAAGATGAAATCCGGCAGAAGTTTCCCCATCTTTTCTTGTAGTTGTGGGTAGTTTATCTTTTGTGTTCTTGGAATTTCGAGGACGAAATTCTTTTTGTAGTTGGGTATAATGTAACAACCGAGTTCAGTTATACCAATTTCTGTTTCATTATTCATTATATGTGGTAGTTTACTGATATATCTTGTTTGAGTGCGAATGGTAGTCTACACCTTTACTTTACATTCGACCCGACCCGCTTGCTTGAACGGGTTAATTCATATTTATAGACTACCCCGATTAGTTAATTTGACATGTGCATTTAATGAGGGTATTGCATTTTGCTGCTTGATCTTTCATTTTAAGTTCTGGAGGTTGCATAAAATTTTCATATTTCAAATCCAAAATTTTGGACCCGACCCAAGCGCATTTCTGAAATATTTTGTTTTCCGCCTAAATTCAAATTGATTATTTTATTTTTATTTATTGTAAATTTTCTTTTAAAATTCTGTAACTAAACGAATAAATTAGTTGTTTTAAAATATAAAATCTTTTATAAAATTTTACCCAATTCTTATCTCTGCGAGCCAATCAGCACTCTTCCTTTCTTTTGCTGGGCCCCACGAGTTCTCTCTCTTTATTTTCCACGAGCCAATCACATCCCTCTCTTTCTTTGCGCCGGGCCCCACAGATCCCTCTCTCTCCTTTCCTTTTCTCTTTCTTTCTCCTCCTCCGCGGCTCTCTCTCTCTCTTCTCTTTCTCTCTCCTCTCGCGCTCTCTCTCTCTCACCTCTTACGAACACTGTTCGCTTCTCGAGTCGGGTCACCGCCCGACGGATCCCGTCACCTCCCTTCTCTCTTTCTTTCTTCTCTTCTTTTCTTTTTCTTCGTTCTTATGTAAACCCTCAACCCCCTCGCCACGAGAACCCACCAAAACCCTAACCCTATTCCTCTACCTCCTCTTCCCTCGACCTCGCTACTCAACCCTCATCATCATCTTCTTCCCCGACCTCATCTCCTTCCTCTCTTTCCCCTCCAAACCCAGAAACCCCACTGCACCCGAGAACCCAGCACCACCACCTCGTCGCCGCCGACTCTCTCATCTCGTCGTCACCTCCTTCCTCTCCCTCTCTTCCTCTCCTCTGCCTTTTCCAGAGCGCCAGAACCCTACACTTAAACCCCCAACCGACTCCAAACCCTAGCCGCCAAGAACCTGCACACCCCTGCACGTTCCCTGGCCGGAGCTCCGTCGATCTTACCGCCACCATCTCGTCTCTCCGTTGCGTTACCAATCCAACCCCAGTAAGCCTTCTCTCTCTCTCGTACCTCCTTTCTTCTTCTCTGTTTCCTTCTCTCTTATTTCTCCTGTGCATTTTCTTTTTCTGTAAAATATTTAACCTCTGTTGTTCGCTGGAACTCTGACGACGGCGACGATCACGACGACCAAGCAGGCATCTCTGACCCGTGTGTCTTCCCCGTGCGTTGTTTGGACTCATTCCGTGTACCGTGCGCGCATCGCGACTTTTATCGCCGACGTGAGACGTTCCGTTTACCGTATCGCGATCCGTCGAGGCAAGTAAAAACTTGCTACATGCTATCTATATGATTTTATAACTATTTATTTGAATATTAAACCTATAGATCGAATCTAAAGTCACGTGTTCCAATTTAACAGTTCGATTTTCCGTTTATATCTTTTAGATTCAGAACTTGAAACATACCCGTTGCATTTTAGTTTACCATACATAGTTCCCACATCCATGTTTAAATTACTTAATAATTATCTGCATAGCCCATAGTACCTTTAAAATAGTTTTACCCCACCGGACACCCGTTTGCATTCATGTAACCTATTTTAGATATAATTGCATCCCCAGATCATTAATCCATAATAACGAGATTTTAATATTCCATATTCATTTAAGTGTATGATACTTAATGTTGGAACCATAACCCTAACTCTAATCTATAAATGTGCATCCTTATGCTTTAATCTGTACCCTTGCATATATCATCACCATGTTTCATTTTTATTATTTCACTAGTACCCCATGCTTGTTTGGTTTACCCATGCTTACGTAGTTGATTATGAGCACCCACATGATATTATGTGCACCCCTGACATGACTTGATGCACCTATTACTTGACACGACATGGTACCGTGCAACTCTTGACATGACATGACACCTATATACATTACTTGACTTGACCTGATGTACCATGACTTTACCTGTTACCTGATCTTGTTACTAAGGCCAACAAACTTTACCTGTTGTCCCTACGGACACTTCCTGTTGTCTATCCAGACAAACCTGTACCTGCCTGATCCTGTGTTGGCATTAGCTTCAGATTATTTAATACTTGACTTGAATACACAACCTGGGGGGTATGGGGAAATCAATAATGAAACCTGACTTGTAACTCGGCAGTTCGCTACCTTTACTGATTAGTTTTAGAGGCTAGGCCAGCCTTTGGATGATGCTGCTGATATCATCCATCGTTATCCACTACCTTTTAGAGGCTAGGCCAGCTTTGGGATGATGCTGCAGACATCATTCATCATTACCCCTTTTCCTTTAGTGCCTAGCGGCATGTCTCGGTTTCAGCCCGAGAATCTTCACCGTGATCCCGGGCATGTACGGGATACTATTGAGTTACATCGATGATTCATCAAATTGATTTCAAGGACTTGAGAGTAGTTAACCCGATAGACCAGTTTAGATTACACCCTGCATACCACCTTTCACTGCCCTGATTTATATTGCTGTTACACCTGCTTTACCATTTATGATCATACTTGCATGTCTTACTACCCTGTTTATATATTATTGCTTGATGTTATGACGTGCTGACGTCTGGGTTTTGCATGGCCTAGATTCCGTACCTTTGCTGCAGTCCGAGCAGGAGTACTTCAGCCAGCAGGCTGAGCAGTGAGGACTCGTTAGTAGTTAGTTCTTTTACTTTTTCAGTATTGTTATTTCTGATGTGAGCTCGCATTTTGGGACATACATTCCAGTTATTCTTGTATTGGATCTTTTGCTTCCGCATTATTTTATTCTTGGCTCATTTATTTCTGGCTTATGGACATGTGTTAGATAGTTTATTATTGTTCTTGATATCTCTATAGCCGTAATGTGACTGTGGATGGATACTTCCTACCCACAGGTAGTATGGTTGGCTATGTCACGTGCCCATCTTAGCGTACTCTGGGAAGCGGGGCGTGACACAAACATTTTCATAGAGTTGATGGCTGACTATGATCTTAACCTAAAATACCATCCAGGGAAAGTTAATGTAGTGTCGGATGCTCTAAGTCGGTTGTCTGGGATACGGATGTTGACTGCACAAAAGGAGATTATAGCTGATCTTCAGATGTTCGAATTGGAGATTGTACTTCCAAATTCTTCGGGACAGTTGATGCAGTTGCAAGTACAGTCATCCTTGATCGATAACATTAAAGAAGAACAGTCGCACGATCCAAGATTGCAGAAGTTCTGAGAACAAGTAGAAGCAGGACTTCGAACAGACTTGTTAATTCATGAAGATGGCTCGTTAAGATATGGATGTAGTTTATGTGTGCCTAAAGGAGATGTTCGTGAAGAAGTCATGAAGAAGGCTCATAGTTCTGCATATTCAATACATCCGAAAGGCACAAAGATGTATAGAGATTTGCGACAACATTTTTGGTGGGAAGGCATGAAAGGAGAGATTGCTTGCTACGTATCGAAGTACTTGGTATGTCAGCAAGTCAAGGCTGAACATCAAAGGGTAGCTGATTTGTTGCAACCACTTCCAATTCCTCAATGGAAGTGATAACATATAACCATGGATTTCGTGACTGCTTTACCACGGTGTCCAAAGGGCAATAATGCAGTTTGGGTGATTGTCGATCGATTGACCAAGACAGCTCATTTTATACCATTTCGAGTTGGTCAATCGACGGAGGTTTTAGCAGAGCGATACATGCAGGAGATTGTGAGATTGCATGGAATACCCGTGGGCATCATTTCGGATCGTGATACTCGATTTCTATCACACTTTTGGAGGAGTCTGCCGAAAAGTTGGGCCGATACTTATAGGAGATCTTTGGAGTTCACAGTTGGTGATCTTGTATTCTTGAAGATATCACCGACTAGAGGAGTAATCCGATTTGGTAGTCTAGGCAAGCTTAGTCCTCGATTCGTGGGGCCTTTCAGTATTATCGAGCTTATTGAAGAGGTAGCTTATCGATTGGCTTTACCACCATCCTTGGTCGATGTTCATAACATGTTTCATGTATCTCAACTCCGCAAGTATGTTAGAGATGAGATGCACGTCCTAGATCACTCGGAACTGATTGTAAGAGAAGATTTAACTTATAAAGAGCGACCAATGGCTATTGTGGATCGATAAGAAAAGGTCCTCAAGAATAAAGTTATCCCACTAGTACTCGTTTCATGGGGGAATGGTTCGCGCGGAGAATCTACTTAGGAACGTGAAGACGAGATCCGACAGAAGTTTCTGCTCCTCTTTTCTTAAATCCATGTTTTCTTGTCTTTTCTTGTTCCGGGAATTTCGATGACTAATTCTTTTGTAGTTGGGTATAATATAACACCCTAGGGTGGTTATATCATATTAATTTGGGGTATTTCAAATCTTGCGGTAAAATTCTTACTATTGTTGTTTTTGGGTTCCGAATGGTGCAATTGGCAGCTGTGGTTATTATCCGACCCGACCCGCATGTTTGAAACCCATCATGGTTCAGATTACATCAAATATTCGCTAGTACAGAGGATCCATGCAAATCTAGATTTTATATACATATATAATATATTTTAGACTCTAAATATCTTTTATAATACAAAATAAAATCAAATAATATATTTTCTTGTCTAGCCTTGCATGTCATGGTACCTCATATCATGTGGTTGCACCCATATATCATGTTCATGTCCTGATTGTTAAACAGACTCGTTTTTTTATCTCCACGTATATTTACGTAGATCCATAGGGGGTATATGTTTTTATTGACAGGATGCCGCATCATAGTTTAGATTCTTACGTATATTCTCCATATTGAAAAACTAGATTTTTGGGGGGACACAGGTAATATTCGGAGTAATATGGTATTATCTGTAAAATCCCACAATATATATATAATATATTTTATATATAAACTATAACACACACACATATATATATATATAATATATTAATTATTTTATATAATTTCTCTCTCTCACTCTCTTCTTTCTCTCTCTCGTCCCTCACTCTGTCTCTGTCTCTGTCTCTCTCTCTCTCTCTCTATATATATATATATATATATATATAATAAAATTATAACATCCTCTTCTCCCTCATCTGCTCTTCTCCCGATCACCTTTCACCCCTCATGGCCACAACGACCTCGTCGCCGACGACTTCACCTCGTCACCGTTACTTCGTCGCCACCATATCTCCTTTGTCCTCGCCAACCCAGTAACCCCAATAGCTAGTCTTCTTTTTCTTCTTCTTCTTCTTCTTTCTTTTCTTTTCTTGACCTCCGAACGATCGCTGAAGTTGCGCACGTCGCCGACGATCCAGACGACCCAGCCACCATCATCATCTAGCCCTGTTACCACGTCACGCAGCTGCTCAGCCAGGTCCAGGCCTGTGTGCATAAGTTTGCGCCATAATTTTATTTCGACATCGGAACGTGACATCCGTATCTCGACGTGAGATCCGATCAGGCAAGTTCTAAACTTGCAGCATGCTATATTATTATATCAATATTTATTTGATAAATTATAGTGCATGTATTTTACTATTCAGCAGAAATTACCGATTTACAGTTTTATAGTATCCATCTGTATCCGTACTAATAATAGTTTATCTAGCTGTATACCGGAACATCATGAAATTATCACACTACTATAACAGTTCAATATGTTATCTAGATGGCATCATACATGGTAATGGACGTGTAATGGCTATTACAGATAGATACATATACATCCTGGCATTGGTTATATTTACCGTATTTCGATGTTGATTACAGTTTTACATTGGTATCTGCTTTGGTTAATATATAATACATGACATGTTCACGACACATTATCAGACTTGTTACTTGGATCTTATTGCAAATGCCAACAATCCTGATTGTTGTCCTGATGGACGTAACTTGTTTTCTATATAGACAAGACCTGTACCTGCTTGACCTGTGTTGGCATTAGATTTATATCATCAATACCTGACTTGAACACAAAACCTGGAAGAAAAGAGAAAATCAAGAATGTAACCGAAACGTAACTCAAGAGGATATTATTATTGTTTATTGTGATTTCGGGCGTTACGAAATAAATCATTGTTTGCCGTGATTCCGGACGTTACGGAATAAATCATTGTTTATTGTACCGTAGTCCTGTGGGGGATGAACGGGATATATTGTACCGTAGTCCCGTGGGGCATAAACGGAATATATACTATTGAGTTACGATGAGAATTACATTAATTGATTCCAAAGACTTGTAGAATAGATAACCTAGAAGTACAGACTTCAGGCTACACATCACCTATATACAGCTCACTGTTTTATAACTGTGTTATTTATTTACAATTCATGTTTAATCATAGTATCATATCCTGGTTAGTACTATTATTTTTATATTATGACACACTGACGTCTGGGTTTTGCCTGGCCCGGTTCCTCAACCTTTATCGCAGCAGATCAAGAGTGATTTAGCAATCAAGCCGAGCAATGAGGAGCTAGCCAATTAGTTTAGAGACTCTTAATTTCGTTTATTTCAGCAGTTTTATTCCTATTGATGTGAGCCCATATTGGGACGTGAGTCAGATACTATTGTTTATTGGATCTTAATTCGTTTCCGCTTTATGCATTTTCTTGATTTTATTTATTGTGACAGATAGACATGTGTTAGCTAGATTATATATTTTACTATTCTTGATATCCGATAGACAGCAGTATTGTGACTATGGATGATTCCTAGCCACAGGTAGCATGGTTGGCTCTGTCACGTGCCGTAGTAACATATCTTGGGAAGCGGGGCGTGACACCGAGCCTCAAGAGAGAATAAGCCACTTAAACCCATCTGCTATCTAAAATACTTGCAAATTACTAGTTTTATAGATCTAAGTATTTATGTGAAAACATATCATTTGGCAATTTTAATGTATTTATGTAAAAATAGTCAATTAACGAATCAAGAGGTTTTTATATAAAATACTTCATTTTAAAACCTCGAGGGTGTTTTGGTAAAAATATATTATTTAAAATGTCGAGAGTATTTAATAAAAAATATATATTAGAATTTATGGTATTTTAGTGACAAATCTAACTTGTAGACGTTTAGGATATTTTAGTGAAAAATCTATCTTTTGAAAACTTAAGGTATTTTAATAGAAACTTAACATTTTCAATTTAGGGGTATTTTATTGAAAATCTAATTTGCAACTTTGTTTTTATTTAAGATATATGTGTGATAATTAATTGATTATTTTTGTATTGTTAAAATTGTTTTATTTTTTTTAAAACCGTATTTGTCTCCTTTCGAGACCGCGCTCCGTGAAAACCTGTACATCTCACTCCACTAAACCCAAGATGTGATATAACCAGCACCATACGCAATAGGGTTCCCTTAAATAGGGTTGTAGATGCAAAAATCACAAAAGAAAAAGGATAGCCGATAATCTATTTTAAGGGTATTTTAGTGTAGGCTATATCTTAGAAATTCACTAAGAATATATTAATTTTGTATTATGATTCAACGTGAGTTTGGAGTAAGTCGTTACCCCGTGCGTTATCTACATTAACATATTACAAAAACTAGTATTGAACAAAAATAAATAACATGGTATTTATCTGTTACGTTGCATTCTATACAATCTAGATGTAACAAGTAAGATATCAATCAATTTTGTTTAATCAAGTCAAAAGTTCATTTTAAAGAATATAGAATTCACATGAATAAGTGAGACATAGTTTGTAAGGGTTGTAGAATGATAAGTTATTTTTTTCTTGTTTTCAAGTTAAACTTAGTATATTAAAAATCTGTATTATGTGATGAGAAGAGAAGAACAAAAGAGAGAGATCAAGAGAGGACTTAAGGGTTACACTTTTTCTAAAGAGTTGAAAGAGAGGAAGGAGCCTTGGTTGGAAGAACCGAGACCGACGACGCACGAAGGAAGCGAGCTTGAAGGAACTTATGGACTTGACTTCTTAGCTTGAATAGGACTTGACAAATAGAATTTTGAAAGCAATTTTTAAATGGGGGAGGAAGCTAGGATAGCCTAATATTTATAGGGATGAGAATAGGGGTACGGTGAATTAAAAAAGAGAATTAAAATGAATTAAAAGAGTGTTAATAGGATAAATGAAGTGTGTTAATTGGGAAGTTTTGGGAGATGAAAACGAAGAGACGGGAGCCAAAGGGACGCAACACCATGGGCGGGGCACGGGCACTAATGTTCTGGCCGTCCAAACCATGCTTGGGGCCGCCCGGGTCAGTTCACCATGGGGGTCTAGTCTAGGGTCTCGTGTCTAGTGCTCGAGTTGGTTTAATTAGTCCAAAAACATATCTCTTTTGTTTCAGAACTCTTCGTAACTCCGTGCAACGCTTATGAAACTTTCAGGATTCCAAAATGACGAAAAGAAATTAAAATAAAATAATTATGTTGTATAGATTCGGACACGTGGGCTAAGAGACAGCGGTGTAGAGACCTAACCAATAGGATACAAGCTTGTTCTTGTACATATTTAACAAGAATTAAATATATACCAGATTTAGAAAAGAAAACAATAAAAGATAATTCAAAGGTATACGAAATTTAGGATCATTACAATATAAATAAAAATTAAGGAAATAACTTACAAAACTTTGATCCTCTCAAACCCTAGATGGCTATCAACTAAAAGAGAAGATGAGAGATCCCCTCGAGAGGATACTGCAGTATATATAGGATCTCTGGTCGATTACAAGAGATAGAAACATATATTTTTAAAACCATGAGATGCACGTAAAATTTCAGGAGAAAACTCGAACAATGGGCGGAGAATCGCCGGCCCAAGTCGGCGAAAACCCGGCGAATTAAGCACAAATAGCTTCAACTTTGGTATGGTGCCTTGGTTCTCTGAGTTGACTCGTTTGGATATCTACTTAGTTATTTGACTCGACTCTTGTATCTTTTTTTCATTAAATTATTTACGTCCAACGTAAGTAAGTTTGTCTTTTGTGTATTTTTGCACTTAAGACCCTATAATCTGCATTTATTCACAAAACATATCACAACAACAACAACAACTGAGCCTTTTATCCCAAGCATATGGGGTAGGCTACATGAACCAACATGAGAATCACGCCGGGTCCAGCACATGAATCCTCTGTCTCCACTCACTTCTATCGAACAATATACTTTCATTGAGTCCTTTGGCAACCATATCGTTTCGTATCACCTCCAACCATGTTTTCTTCGGTCTCCCTTTTGCCCTTTTGCCATTGCCCATATCGAGAGTATCTATTCGTCGGACCGGTGCTTCCATAGGTCTGCGTCGCACATGACCAAACCTTCTTAGCCGGTTTTCCCGCATCTTCTCCTCCACAGGTGCTACACCAACTTTTGCACGAATATCCTCATTCCGTACCTTATCTTTTCTAGTGTTACCGCACATCCAACGAAGCATGCGCATCTCCGCTACATGCATCTTCTGTGTATGATGCTTCTTAGGAGCCCAGCATTCTGTACCATATAATAAGGCAGGCCGAATAGCGCTCCGATGAAACTTCCCTTTCAATTTTAACGGAAAGTTACGATCACACAAAATCCCTGTTGCACTCCTCCATTTCAACCAACCAGCTTGGATCCTTTGATTAACATCACTATCGATCTCCCCATTCTTTTGGATGATGGAACCTAGATATCTAAACTGGTCGCTCGGTGATATCTCTTGCCCTTCCAATGTTATTCACAAAACATATCTCGAGTAATATTAAATAAATAAAATAATATAAATACGAATATAAAAATGTACAATAAATTACATTTATCAGCAGGTTTGTTCAACAATAGCATAATATCACAAGAAATGTTTTTTTTATAAAAAAATTAGTGTAACGGTATTTAACGTCCCTTTTAATTATGTCCTTGAATCTATCTCAATTCCTTCCTTCGATTTTCTTAATGATCATATTTTGACATCTTGAATTCCTAATTTTTTTTTCATTTGAATCAATTCTGATCGCTTGTCATTCTTTGAAGATTATATCTCGACACATGTGGTAACATTTTGAATCCTTAAATTTCCGTTCCTTCCTTGCTTCTATCTCTTAGATTGTCTTTTCTACATATCTTTTCTTTTAAATGGAATATCGATAATCGGAAGCGCGAAGATGACTTACAATGGCATTATCTTTAGTTTTCCTTGCCTTGTTACAACATACCCTTTGAGAGAATTTCGAGGTCGAAATTTTTTCTAAGGAGGGTAGGCCGTAATAACCGACCACGGTTCCACTCTTGAATCTTCATCCTTTGAATCCTTTCTTGATTTTCTTGATGGTCATGTCTTGACACAAAAGAAAACGGAAGTACAATCCCTTGTCACTGTCTTGATCCTCCTTGCAACCTATCGTGATTTTTCTTGACTTCTTAAATCTCTATCTATAACGATTGTACCATGATTTTATTCTTGAATCCTATTAGCTTGAATCCTTCTTTACTTTCCTGACGATCATGCCTCAATGAAAAAGAAACTGAAGTGCGAACTCTACATCTCCGTTTCGATCCTTCTTGTGAGCAAATCGAGTTCCTAATTTTCAGTCAGTTACTTCTACTTGTATCTCTTAGTCTATCCCTTGCATGCATTCTCGAATCTTTCATGTTGACTTAGGAGTTATTCTAGAAAGCCATTCCGGTCTTCGAATCTTTTTGACTCACGAGTATTTAGTTCTTCTAAATTCGTATCATCATGATCTACGCGAGCCATCCGTTTTCTTACCAGTGAAGTATCATCCAATGGAGCTTAAAGACGACATCCAATGACGTTATCCTTAGCTTCCCGTGCATAGTTGCAACATCCTCCATGAGAAATTTCGAGGACGAATTTTTTTAAGCGGGTAGATTTTAACAACCGCAAAATCCATGTACCTTCCTTGTATTTCCTTTTTTTGATAAAAATCCCTTCTTTTCGAAACAATCGTATATAAGTAATTATTTCCTAATTGTATACAAGGTCTATTACAAGTATCTATTAGTTATCATCTTGTTTTCCTAACCTACAAGTCCCGAGTTCGAACCCTGGTATAATCCTATTTCTTTTTTTTCTTTTGAACACTTCTCTTCACGTGCATGCCACACCGATCCCGAATTTATTTATGGTAAATAGAGCGTATTGTTGGCCCCCAGGCGGTTATCTGGCCGCTCCAGGCGGATTTGTAGGGCCTGTTTCACACGGGTTTCCTTGTTTGATCTTATATTAGGGTTATTAGCATATATCTTTACCCTATTTTGTCTAAACCTAACCGAGCTCTCTGTTGCCCTATAAAACCCTTCAAACCCTATATTTCTTTTTCTTTTGACAGCCATTTTCTTCCACTCCGAAATTTCATCATCTCTCGCTGTCTTTTCCCTCTTTTTTACTTTTCTTTCTCAAGTTCTAAAGACCTTAGCGACAAGGAAGAAGATCGTTGAAGGAGAACACCTACCATCGCCAAATTTTTTTGATCAACTCAAGATTTCATCTCTCACGATTAGACAATCATAGATTGTCTTAATTGTAAGTCATCTTTAAACCCTAGATCGTTTCCCCATTCTCTCCTCTTAGACATCTATGATCTATGTTATTAGTCTCTCAAGATAGGCATAAAAAGAAATAAAGAAAGATGGTATTTTTAATGAAAATGAAAGTCGATTTAGGGTTTCTAATAATTGTTTGTTTTCATAATGTTTGATCAATACCATATGCACGATTTGTGTTGACTTTTGATATGCTTTATGTGATTTTTACTCACTGATCGTGGTGTCAACACATTAAGATTTATGGTGTTGACCACTAGAGTTATCAAGATTTGTTTTTATATACATGCAACCTACGATATAAATTAAGATAAATTTAACCCTAATTCCGCATGTTATGATCAATCTAGCGACCGCTCTGCTGTAGTTAAGTAATCTACGGTGTATCGATATCTCCCCATGGTTTTCATGATGGCGTAGTTTAGATTAAATCATGATCCAACGTTATATTGTGAATTCTGGAATTTTATGTTACTGTTTGTGAACTTTAAACACACGTGTCTTACTGTTCCTGTAACCAAAATGCTTGTTTCTTATTTTAAAAAATAATAGCAAAGAAATATATACAACTTTTATACTTTATGTTTTGGCTAATTCTGAACCTAAATCGTAGTTTTATGCAATTTAGTTTTGTTGCGCGGTTCTGGACTGCTGCTGTATTTCAATGATACTCTTTCGCTCTAATAATTTTATAAAAATAATCAGAATAGATTTTTTAATTCCGTCTTTTGGGAATTACGGTAGACTCATGCCTTTACCTCTGTAAATTTATTTGGGTCAAGATAATTTCGTTTGGGCCACAACTTAGTAGTTTCCGTCTTAGTCATGACTGCTGTTTTTCAGAAAACTGCAGTAGAACTTGTAGCTAAAAATGTCATAACTCCCATTTAGGAACTCCAAACTGAGCAAACCCTTAGGTTTTTCATAAATACTCTGAGTGACGCACCTTTTCTCAATATATTTGGTTCTAAAATTCTGTACATAAACATCCCGAAACTACACTTTAACATCAGCATTGTTTTCTAAAACTGTGGCTGAAACATACGCGCAACCTGAATTAAAACCTTCATAACTCAAGTTCCCGATAACCGAATTGGGAAATTCTTTTTGTAGGATCTTCATAAAAAAAAAACCTAACTTCTTGTTTGTATTTGGAAGCCTGAATCTAACATGTGATATGCTTTACTTATTATTTAAGTTCATGGAACTACTGTTTTTATTCTGAATGTTACCGTGTTATATTGTGTGGTCAAGTACTTAACCGAAAACTTGTAAAGGGTCTTGTTAATTATTGATATCGCATGGCTTATTTTAATGGTTCACCCTCAATGTATACTCTTGTAAGTCCAAACGTGTCGGTTAAGTGCATGAACATTAAACACGGGGATTGGGGTAGTTTGGCAAAAGTAGTGGTCGAGATTTCCGGAGTCCCTTCACATTGCTCTTGTGTTTCCGTGGGATTAACGAATTGCTATATATATATAATCATTCATGTTGTTATTCTATGGGACAAACGGAATACTCTTGAAACTCGGTTCAATACCCTCGCTAAACTAAGACGAACAATAGATATGTTACACCATGCAAGAAAAAAACATATACATGCACAACCATTCATGTTCATGAATTACATAACATTTGTTTACTTGTTGTTTCTTATGTTGATTGACATTTCATTGATATATACATGTTACTATTCATGCTCTTACTGCATATTTATTTACTCATTTAAAATCCACTTTAATATTTGAGAGACTTACAAGAGTTTCGGCTCTCTAACAGATATTTCTGTTTGATTAAAATGTTTGCCAGGAATGGAAGTTGATCAGGATTTTCATAGAGGACAGGAGCTTTCCGTAGAAGATTCAGAGTTTTTCGTTAATCAACCAGAGTAATTAACCGTTCAGACCATTCTTTCACGCTTGTAAGACTCGCCAGTTTTCTTATTCTATTAAACTTTAGTTTCGTGAATAATGCCTTATTTGTTTCAAGGCTTTATTATGGACTTGATGTTGGATTATTAATGACGATTACTATGATTGGACTATTTAGTTATTTATTTTTATTTAGAAAAAAATATTGTTATTTCTTATGGCATTATTGTTAGACGCTTAGCGTATTTGTATCGAGGGGGAGTGCCTCTCGGTGTAAATATATTGCGGGCCTTGTTATCGACTCTGTTTCCATATATTTTAGGAAGCGGAGCGTGACACTATACAACAGCCAAGAAGGAATTCTTGGCAGTTGTATTTGCTCTTGAAAAATCCAGACCGTACCTCTAAGGCTCCCCAGTCATTGTTTACACAGATCACTCTGCTCTGAGGCATCTCTTTGCAAAGAAGAATACCAAGTCTTGGCTGATATGCTAGATCCTACTATTACAAGAATTTGACCCTGTCATCTAGGACAAAAGTGGATATGAAAACATAGTTGACGATCATCTCTCAAGACTTCTGTCTTACCCTACTGATCCACTGCCCGTCTGTTCATAACAGATTTTTGCATTTTTATATCACTCATTCTTAATCACATTGCATATAAGTAGGTACTTTTGATCCATGTCTTCTAAATAGTTGCAGGTTACAGGTTCTCAGCTCTTTACAGTGAAATTCATGAAAAGTCACAACAAATGCGAGACTACGACCAACAGATGAATACTGATCTCCGCTAACCATCCGTATGATGCCGCCTACCAGTTCAAGGGACAAATGGAAAATCATTAGGCAATTCAATGTACAAAGCACAAGGGCAGCACATGATCCAAGACTTCAACGCGGAGCTCAAGGCAAAAGTCCACATCATTCTGCACTGTTGGAAATCTGGAAGGAAATTGAAGAGATTCTGAGAAACCAAGTGAATAAAACAGAAGATATAAGCAACATGGAGAAGCCCTGAAAAGATGGCCCCACGATTCCACCAATTGGCCGCGGAACCGCGGCCGCGTTCTGCGCATGTCGGTGGCGGTGTCGGTGCTTTGACTCGGCTCTCTTGGGGTAGTTTTGTAATTTCGTGTATGGATCAGAATGTAAACCTAGGGTTTTTCTATCTATAAATAGGAAATCTCAAAACCAAATTAGCATGCCTCTTTTTGTTTTTAGATCTAGAATTTAAAATTCTCTATGAAAAATTGTAGTGAGTTTTTGAGAGGTTGTCAATAAAAGTAAGTTCTTTTTATTTTTCTCACATTTGTTTATCGCATTTTTATTATCTGCAATTTCCATTTGTTAACTTAGTCGTAGAATTAAATCAGTGTTTTTCTTTTGTTATCTCTTTTTCTATTTGTTTTTTTTTTTACAACGATGATGCTTGAGTAAGATCCTTGTCTAGGTGAGATCTCAAATAGCCAGTTGTAAATTCCTCTTAACCTAAATTCTTTCTACCTTCCCTCTTGTTTTATTTTTATCTTTTTAATGGGTGAATAATTTCTCACTTGTTAGGGCAGGAGAAGGAAGGTTTGAGAGAAAGAAATTTCTCTCACTCCTTTCTTTGCCCAACACTTTAATTCGGACTCCCTTAAATTGAACCACAATCCGCTCACTACGGCACCCTATCCTACATGATAGCGGTGATTTCCTAGTTAGACCGGTTGTGGTTGAATTCATTGAAGGTTAGGGCTAAGAGACAAGAACGGACGGACAAGGACCAAAAAGAAGAAACTAAGCATGGAAAGCTTAGCTTATACTTGTAAGTCTCTTCCTAGTCGTGCTAATCCCCGTTGTAGCCGATTACCTCAACACCGATATTAATAACTAAGGCATTGAAAGAAGTAAGAAATTCCTAACTCGAACTTACCTAATCCTAACCCTAGCAAGTATTTTATCATCCTTTATATCATTCGTAGATATTAAAACAAAACTCAAAATATTTTGGATTTAACTCGTTAAAACATAAAGAAAAAGATTTCATCTCTCTGTGGATCGACCCGTACTCAACCGGCTAGCTACCAAGCGAAACCGTCTTGATTGCGGTAATTAAAATTAAAAGCACGCATGCAAAACGCGAACAATCACCATCAATGAAAACTTTCCAGACAAACACATCTTAACAGTATCTAGCGAACCCTAATTCGCTGATATAGTGAATTACCTTATGACAGGACTGCTACCTTCTGAATGGTCTAGTCAGGATAAGTCTAAATTTCTTGCCCGAGTAAAACATTTTTACTGGGATGACCCCTACTTGTTTAAGTATTGTCCTGACTAGATCCTTCGTCGATGTGTCCCTGATCCTGAATTCAATAGTGTTTTTTCATTTAGCCACGATCAGGCATGTGGAGGTCATTTTGGTACTTAGAAGACAGCTGAGAAACTCTTGTAGTGTGGCTTTTACTACTCGACGCTAGTCAAAAATGCATATGATTACTGCAAGATGTGTAACCGCTGCCAACACCTAGGCCGCATCACGAAATGGAATGAATGAAATGCCGCTCCAACCAATCTTGGTAGTGGAGATTTTCGATGTATGGGTGTTCGGCACGAATATTTGCATTCTATACTTCCAATTTCTATCCGTTTTTGTTATGAATGTGTAAGATACAGGGCTCTGAGGATTTAAGTGAAGAATAATGCAAAACGTGCACATTCTCTATGTTTGTGACAGTTTTAAGGTCCAAACGGCGGACGGACGAAGAAACCGATCAAAACACGTGTCCCTGCCACTCAAATTCATCGCTTTGCGACTCACAGGCTTCTAGAACTTGACAAAAGAGAGTTCTCTCTCATTTGGACAGCCACAAGAGTCTAAGGAGCAGACTAGAGTGTTGAACATGAAGAATAGAGCATGTGTTGAATAGATAAAGAGAGAAAAGCTGAAAAGAGCTGCATTCGTTGACTTCAAAACTCGAGAGCAATCCTGAATGATTCATCAAATTCTTTACACATGAAAATCCTATTTTGATGACACTAGACCACAGAAGAAATTGGAATGCAAATTCCAAGTTATGGCTCCAAATTTTCAGCCATCTAGTTCATTTTGGTCGTAAATTTGCGGCTAAGTCAAAGCCAAAAAGGGCCCATCTTGGTCGGCAGCTGCCTTGTGTAGCACATGTATTTTGAGTCAAAGTATCCTTTATAATTGCCTATAAATATAGCAAATTTCAGAACAAGAGAAGGTGTGCAGTTTTGGGTAAAGAATCTATCTTGCTTCTTCCCTTTTAAAGCTCTCATTTGAGAGCTTCATTAAGGAGGTTAAAGTAGTAACCTGGTTTTGTAACTCAATCACCTCCAATTGTTAATAAACTTCACTTTTGTTCAATTTTTCTCGACTTTTGTTTTTCATTTTATTTTTAGTTCTTTTCTTTTCTTGTTCTTTATTTAGTTTTAATGCTCAAGTAATATTCTTTGCCTTGGTATAAGTGAGGATGGATGAAGAATGACATAGCCTTCCATTCACTCTCTCTTGATTAATAACTTGTGCTTAATTTTGATTGTAACTTTAAGATTGCAAGATGTCAATTGCTTGATGGGGCATGTAGCCTTCAATGGTTGCAAATCAACCTTTAGCATATGCCTTATTCTCCCAATACCTCATTAAACAATGTTAAAGTCAGAATCAAGGATTAGTGATAAGTTTGCTAGATATTTTGATAGGATATGTAGCTTGAATGGTTGGTTGACACCCCTCCTTAAGCATATATCTTATACTTACATTCACACACTTACAAGTTTAAAGCTAAGACACAATCTGCGCTTTTCATTTGTAAATTCAATCTAGTTGATGTTGTATGCTTGTTACCCCTTCGTAGTTGATTTTGATACTTCATGCTCCGACAATCGAGTTGCTAGTGAGAACGTGTCCGTTTCACTGGTATGTTGCCACATCTTGTGAATTGATGGTTTATGCTCTTCAATCCTTTGTGATTAATTTTGATATCCCATGCTCTGATACTTGAGTTGTTCTGTGCAAGGAAACGCTGGTGATCAGGAAAGAGAGGCGATGGTATCTCCATGATTCATTCATCCAAACCGGAGCCAAGGGTTGTATGTGATCAGGAGAGAGAGGCGATGGTATTAAGATGGAATAGTAACATCCTAGAAAAAGAACAAACACTAATCAAATGGTAACTAACATAACACTTCAAAAACCGACATGTAACTCTTGCTTGTATGTGTGTGCGCGCACGCGCGCGTGTAGGGAGCTGATCTTATGAGGTCAGACATCATTTCTTAGTTTAAGGTCAAAATTTCTAACATGTTTTTCACCGATCTGCACGTTTATTTCTGTAGGGTGTTTTCGTCACCCCATTGAGATGAGAATACGCGCGCGCTTGTCAGACGCATTACAAATTCCCCCTGCCTAGGGAAGGCTGTGGTTTATTGATTGTGGGGATCCGAATCTCCGGCAGCCGCGAACTAAGCTGCCGTTAATTACCCCTCGCCTTTGGAGCGAGAGAACCTCCGATCGACGGGTTGAACAGGTCATGCGAACTCAATATGCAGCGTTGTGTTTTGAAGGGGTTTTGGATATATCGAAGGCCCCGCAGAGTTTTTACGGGAGTCCCGCTACACGGATAGCGGACTGGGGGTCAAGGGGGCTAGCAACCCCCTTGCGGGGTGCTGGGCAGCGTCTCGTTAGAAATTTTTTCTAACAGGGACAGTGTCGTGGTGTGTGTGTGTGTCTATATATATATATATATATATATATATATATAAGAAAGGGAAAAAAGCGTCCAAAGGATGCGTGGGGGCCAGGGCCTCACGTGCGTGGCACGCAGGCGCTGGACGCTAGCGCCTCACGTGCTTAGCACGTGGGCGCTAGCGTGCTGGATGCTGGGCGCTAGCGCCCCACGTGCAGGGCATGCGGGCGCCGAGCGCCAGCGCCCCACGTGCTTGGCACGCAGGCACTAGGCATCAACAGGAAAGGGACTTGGCCCCTGCACTGGGAGCTGTGCTCCCGATTTGACTTATGGAGTTGAACTCCTAAGATATTTTTGGAGATGATGAAAGGGGCTTCTCCCTTGAGCCCTGAATCTTCCTCAAAATGGGATTTTTGGAGATGGATCTCCTTCCTCCTTTTCTGTCAGACGGATCTTGGAGAACAAGAGGGGGTGAGATTTAAAAATCTCCCCTTTTTGAGATCTAATGGAAGATCTGAGCTCCCCTTTGTGGGTTTTGTGGTGAAAAACTATTTAGTTTTGGAAAAGGAAGAGTAAAACTCTTGATTTAATTGAAAAATGGGGAAGGTTTAGAACCTTGAGGAAGGAGAAAGAGGCACAAAAACCCTAGATTTTTGAGAGAATGAAAAGTGTATCCTTTATTCATCATCATGTTGCCTTATATAGGCTTACACATTTACATATAGCCCCTTGGGCTTTACAAAATGATATTTTGCCCATCTCATGCCTCATGTGCTATTTCTTTTTGCACATAAGTCATGGGCTTACAAAAATTTGGCTTTATGCCCATTTTGCTTACATTCATGCATAAAAAAATTACATCAAAATTATTTATTACATGACTTTTTTATTTGCATAGAGGAGGCCGGCCGCTTCATGTTCGGGCTCGACTCGGGTATGAGCCCACTTGATCTGGGCTTGGGCTCACCTGGCTTGGGGTTGACCTTGACTTTGACTTGGTCAACTGGGGTGCAATTTTTGACCCCAACAAAGTGTCCCCCATCAATAAATGCACACCACATATGGGTCGTGTGCATGAAATTGATGGATCTTCTTTCACGTGGAGGCGACTTGATTTGGTTCCCGCTTTTTGGGAAGCTGGCACTGCCCTTTTTGCGACATGGATGGTCGATGCTTAGCGCATCTCCGAGACGGAGTGTCCATGGTAGATGTTTCCCCGGCATGGAGTGATTTGGTTCCCGCTTTGTAGGAATCCCGCACTGCCCTTTTTTACGACATGGACGGTCGACGCTTGACGCGTCTCCGAGGCGGAGTGTCCGTGGTAGACTTTTCCCTGGCCCAGAGTATCGCTGTTCGACTTGTCCCTGGCACGGAGTGTCGCTGATCGACTTGTCCCCGGCACGGAGTGTCGCTGTTCGACTTGTCCCCGGCACATAGTGTCGCTGATGTTCGACTTGTCCCCGGTACGGAGTGTCGTTGATCGACTTTTTCCCGGCACGGAGTGCCGCTGATCGACTTGTCCCCGGCACGGAGTGTCGCTGTTCGGCTTGTCCCTGGCACGGAGTGTCGCTGATGTTCGACTTGTCCCCGGCATGGAGTGTCGCTGTTCGACTTGTCCCCGGCATGGAGTGTCGCTGATGTTCGACTTGTCCCCAGCATGGAGTGTCGCTGTTCGACTTGTCCCCGGCACGGAGTGTCGCTGATGTTCGACTTGTCCTCGGCACGGAGTGTCGCTGATCGACTTGTCCCCGGCACGGAGTGTCGCTATTCGACTTGTCCCCGGCATGGAGTGTCGCTGATATTCGACTTGTCCTCGGCATGGAGTGTCGCTGATGTTCGACTTGTCCTCGGCACAGAGTCTCGCTGATGTTCGACTTATCCCCGACACGGAGTGTCGCTGTTCGACTTGTCCCCGGCACGGAGTGTCGCTGGTGTTCGACTTGTCCCCTGCACGGAGTGTCGCTGTTAGACTTGTCCCCGGCACGGAGTGTCGTTGTTCGACTTGTCCCCGGAATGGAGTGACGCTGATCGACTTGTCCCCGGCACGGAGTGTCGCTGTTCGACTTGTCCCCAGCACGGAGTGTCGCTGATCGACTTGTCCTCGGCACGGAGTGTCGCTGATGTTCGACTTGTCCCCGGCACGGAGTGTCACTGATCGACTTGTCCCCGGCACGCTGGATGTTCGACTTGTCCCCGGCACGGAGTGTCGCTGATCGACTTGTTCCCGGCACGGAGTGTCGTTGTTCGACTTTTCCCCGACGCGGAGTGTCGCTCGTTGACTTGATCCCGAGGCAGAGCATGATTCCGACAGGGAGGTCGCTATCCCAAGGCGAAGCATGATTTCGACACGGGGTAAATTCTGGAACGGAACATGATTCCGCCGCAGAGGTTGTTGGTTTGATTTGATTTGGGTTGACATCAGCATCGCTACACTGGAATATGGTACCAGGAGCGAATCATCATCTGTCATGAGAGGATTTGGGGATTTTTTTTGCCAGCATCTGCATTGCTGCACTGGAATAATACCAGGAGCAACTCATCATTTGCCCCGGGAGGATTTTGGAATTGGTTTTTTGGGTCGGCATCAGCACCGCTACACTAGAATATAGTACCAGGAGCGAATCATCATTTGCCTTTGCTTATTTGGAAGTGATGGCTTAGAGGACAAGTTTAGATCCCTATCACCTAAGGCTTTTCAATTTTATGGGCCGTAAGGGTCCCATAAAAGCATTGTCTCCCTACGAGTCGTAAGGATCCCGTAGGTGCATTTTCTCCTTAGGAGTCGTGAGGAACCCCAAGTGTGTTTTTCTTTTGTGAGTCGTAAGGATCCCACGAAGGCGTTTTCTTACGATTCGTAAGGATCTCGCAAGTTTTATTCTCCTCATGCATCGTGAGGACACATGAGTGAATTCCCATCGTTCCCAGTTCAATGACTTAGGGGTCATCTGTTTCCAGTTTAACGACTTAGAGGTAATCTGTTTCCAGTTTAACGACTTGGTGGTCATCTGTTTCTAGTTTAAAGACTTAGAGGTCATCCGTTTCTAGTTTAACGACGTGGTGGTCATCTGTTTCCAGTTTAACGATGTGGTGGTCATCTGTTTCCAGTTTAACGACTTGGTGATCATCTGTTTCCAGTTTAAAGACTTAGAGGTCATCTGTTTCCAGTTTAACAACGTGGTGGTCATCTGTTTCCAGTTTAAAGACTTAGAGGTCATCTGTTTCCAGTTTAACGACATGGTGGTCATCTGTTTCCAGTTTAAAGACTTAGAGGTCATCCGTTTCCAGTTTAACGACGACGTGGTGGTCATCTGTTTCCAGTTTAACGACTTGGTGGTCGTCTGTTTCCAGTTTAATGACTTAGAGGTCATATGTTCCCAGTTTAAAGACTTAGGGGTCTATCGTGCCCAGTTTAACGACTTAGCGGTCCAGTTTAACGACTTAAAGGTCATCTGTTCCCAGTTTAACGACTTAGGGGTCTATTGTGCCCAGTTTAACGACTTAGCGGTCATCTGTTTCCAGTTTAACGACTTAGAGGTCATCTGTTTCCAGTTTAAAGACTTAGGGGTCTTCTGTTTCCAGTTTAACGACCTAGAGGTCTAATGTTCTCAGTTTAAAGACTTAGGGATCTATCGGATCGAAAGCTTAGAATTTTGGGGTAGGGGTCGGCTTCAACGTTGCTAACACTGAAGCACATGTGCCAGGAACAATTCATCATTTGCCTTTACCCGTTGGGGAGCGATGGCTTAGATGACAGGTTTGGATTCCTATCACCTAAGGCTTTTCAATTTTATGGGCCGTAAGGGTCCCATAAAAGCATTTTCTCCTTACGAGTCGAAAGGATCTCGTAGGTGTACTTTCTCCTTAAGAGTCGTGGGGACTCCCAAGTGTGTTTTTCCTTTGTGAGTCGTAAGGATCCCACGAAGGTTTGTTCTCCTCATGTATCGTGAGGACACATGAGTGGGTCTTCCTAAATGGAGCATAATTCCGAGGGCAGAGACCAGCCACGTAACTGGTGGTTGCGGTGGGACATGGATATGATGAGAATTATTTGAGCCCGTGAATTGTATACGGTGATCAACTTGGGGACCAACCGTAGGGCCGGGAGAATTTTGGAAATTTAAATTTTTGTTGGCGTCTACATCGCTGCACTGGAATATGGTACCAGGAGCGACTCATCCTTCGTCGTTGGGATATTCAGAGTTGGGTTGGCATCTGCATCGCTGCACTGGGATACGGTACCAGGAGCGACTCATCATTCGCCGTTTGAGACATTTAGAGTTTTGAAATTTTGATTGGCGTCTGCATCGCTGCACTGGAACATGGTACCAGGAGCGACTCATCATCCGCGAATTTTTTTTACCACGATTGCTCTATCATTTCAGCTTTTCTTATCGTGAAGGTCGCGATTGCCCTATCATTTTGGCTATTTATTCGCGGTTGCCCCATCATTTCGGCTTTATTTTCATTTTTATTTTTACTCGCTGATTTTTATTTTTACTCGCTGATTTTTATTGCGAATTGCCCCATCATTTCGGCTTTATATATATATTTTATTTACACATTTTTACATCCCCAGTTTAACGACTTAGAGGTCGACTGTTCCCAGTTTAATGACGTGGTGGTCAGCGGTTCCCAGTTTAAAGACTTAGAGGTCTATCATTCCCAGTTTGACGACGTGATGGTCAGCTTGCTTATCCCAGCTTCTTGAACTTTGATCTTGGCGGAGTTGTGTTGATGACCGTAGCTCTGTGGCTTGTCGGTACATCTGACGACTGTGTGGTTTTCCCAAGTTTGTATTGGTTCTCCACCCAATCTTTGAAAATATAGCAGTCTTCAATGGTATGACTCACCATTCTATGATATGGGCAGTATATGGGATTGCTGGTCATATTCATTTCATGTGGCCTCTTCGGAACAGGCAGTTGCAGACCGTTGTCCAAGGCGTCTACGAATATTTTGCGGACTTCATCCCTCCTGAAGTAGTATACCTTCTTCTTTCTCTCCAATGGAGTAGGTGCCTTTACTGTTGTTGGTCCTTGAGGCCGATCAGTCTTTGGTTCGCCCTTTTTAGATAATGGCACAAGTCTAAGAGAATCAGGTTCCCGAAGGGCTCCAGTCTCCATTTGTATGAAATCGGCGGTCGTAGCTTGACTGGTTGCTAACACGCCTTTAGACAGTTCTATCTCTCCCGTCTTGTATTGCCTTTCGACCCAATCTTTAAAGACGAAGCAGTCTTCAATGGCATGACTTATCACTCTGTGATAGGGGCAATATTTTGGGTCGTCAGTCATATTCGCTTCTTGCGGCCTCTTTGATTCTGGCAGTTGTAGACCGTTTCTTAGGGCGTCCTTGAATATCTTGTGGACTTTGTCCCTTTTGAAAGAATAGACCTTATCCAATTTCTCTTTCAGAGGTGATTCCCCTTCGATGTATGTATCGGAGGGACCAGAGGCTGATCGCTGCCGTTTTTCGCGAAGGCGCTCCGCTCTTAGGTTGAAGGGGGTATCAGTTGGCTGCCTCCGGGTATCAATCCCTGGCTGATGAACCAAAATTTGATTCTGCTGTAATTGCAATCGGGCGACTTGGGTCGCGAGATTTGCCGCGACGTTTACCAATTCGTCGACCTTAGACTGTACCTTGGCTAACTTCTCGTCCCTGTCCTGAAGCTGCCTCTGAAGCCATCAGAATAATGCTTGTTCTGTAGTTCCGGTTATGACAACCGGGTCATCCTTATTGCCTGAGCACAATTCCACAGGAACCTCGGGCCCTTTTGGCTTATCGGCCTGAGCGAGCTCTTCATCATTTAGACCGAATCGACGTTGGGTAGCGTCCACCAAATCATCACCATGGCTGTGAAGCATAAGAGGGCTCGTTTCTTCATGCCCGACCATGTAGACAGTGTGGACCACATATCCAGCCGTCTCTTTATCTTTGGCGGGGTAACCCTGTTCTTGGAGCCTCATGAAGCTCAGCCTAGCATGAGCCCTAGCCCTTTTGTTGGCTCTGTATCTGAGCCTTTTCTGTCTTAACTTCTCGATTTTGAAGGTTTGGCGGGCATCCGTCATCCAGGAAGCCATCGTGAGCCGATTAGAGGGGGGGCTTAGAGAAGATACCCAATCGAGCAGTTGTCAGGGGCGCCGCTGGAGCTTGCCCGAGATGCCTTATTGCTTTGTTGGTGTTGATGGCCTTGCCCCCAGCTGGGGCCAAAGAAAGTCATTCGAACGCCAACTTGCATTTGGGTAGTGGTGCCCTCGAGATCACCACATTTGGCCTCTTGCTTTTTGAGGCCGGTTTGTCTGTTACCGGAGCTTGAGGAGCTAGGATGGCGTTAGCTAACATGAACAGAATATAGCCAAATGGTAGCGGCGGCTCCTTCCATTGTCGCCCGAGACTAGCCGGGAGGACCGTCCTGGCATCCATCTTCATCATGTAGGAGATGGGAGCTGTGTCGAGAGCTGAGCTGATCCTTGGAAACATAGTTGAGGCTTGATCGCTTGAAGTACTGCATGAAAGAGCATTATTTTAGTATAAATATCGATATATATATTGATTGAGTTCGCATGACAGTTTAACCCGAAATATGGGAGGAGAGACAAGTCCTACCGGGCGTGCCAGAATCTGTAGGGTGTTTTCGTCACCCCATTGAGATGGGAATACGCGCGCGCTTGCCAGACGCGTTACAAATTCCTCCTGTCTAGGGTAGGCTGAGGTTTATTGATTATGGGGATCCGAATCTCCGGCAGGCGCGAACTAAGCTGCCGTTAATTACCCCTCGTCTTTGGAGCGAGAGAACCTCCGATTGACGGGTCGAACAGGTCATGCGAACTCAATGTGCAACGTTGTGTTTTGAAGGGGTTTTGGATATATCGAGGGGCTCGCAGAGTTTTTACGGGGGTCCCGCTACCCGGATAGCGGGCTGGAGATCAAGGGGGCTAGCAGCCCTCTTGCGGGGTGCGGGGCAGCGCCCCATTAGAAATTTTTTCTAACAGGGACGGTGTCGTGGAGTGTGTGTGTATCCATATACATATACATATATACATATATATAAGAAAGGGAAAAAGCGTCCAAAGGACACGTGGGGCCAGCGCCTCACGTGCGTGGCACGCAGGCGCTGGACGCTAGCGTCTTACGTGCTTAGCACGTGGGCGCTAGCGTGCTGGGCGCCATCGCCCCATGTGCTTGGCACGCGGGCGCTGGGCGCCAGCGCCCCACGTGCTTAGCACGCGGGCACTAGGCGTCATCAGGAAAGGGACTTGGTCCCTGCACTCAAGGTAGAACTCCTAAGATATTTTTGGAGCTGATGAAAGGGTCTTCTCCCTTGAGCCCTGAATCTTCCCCAAAGTGGGATTTTTGGAGATGAGACTCCTTCCTCCTCTTCTGTCGGCCGGATCATGGAGAACAAGAGGGGGTGAGATTTAAAAATCTCCCCTTTTTGAGATCTAATGGAAAATCTGAACTCCCCCTTGTGGGTTTTGTGGTGAAAAACTATTTAGTTTTGGAAAAGGAAGAGTAAAACTCTTGATTGAATTGAAAAGGGGGGAAAGTTTAGAACCTTGAGGAAGGAGAAGGAGGCACAAAAACCCTAGATTTTTTAGAGAATGAAAAGTGTATCCTTTATTCATCATCATGTTGCCTTATATAGGATTACACATTTACATATAGCCCCTTGGGCTTTACAAAATAGCATTTTGCCCATCCCATGCCTCATGTTCTATTTCTTTTTGTACATAAGTCATGGGCTTACAAAAATTTGGCTTTATGCCCGTTTTGCTTACATTCCTGCATAAAAAAAATTACATCAAAATTATTTATTACATGACTTTTTTATTTGCATAGAGGAGGCCGGCCACTTCATGTTCGGGCTCGATTCGGGTATGGGCCCACTTGATCTGGGCTTTGGCCCACCTGGCTTGGGGTTAATCTTGACTTTGACTTGGTCAACCGAGGTGCAATTTTTGACCCCAACAATTTCGACCTACATATTTTAGATAGGTTGTGTACAAAATTTCAAGAGATTTGGAGATTTCTAACACATCCATCAAATGATAGCATTTTTCATTCATCGAAAAGCCGATGCATTTTTGGTACGCTTGATGGATGTGTTAAAGGTCTCCGAATATCATGAAATTTTATGCATGTCCTATCTAAAACATGTAAATCAAAATGAACGGTAGTGATCAGTGAAAAACATGGCGAGTTGCGTGTTAGAAAATTTGGTCTCAAAATAAGAAATAAGGTCCGGCCTTACACACACACACACACACACACGAGGATAATGGAGGAAAGGTGTCATAGAAGAAAATTTCCTTCTATGCCGTCGAAAAAACACACCCTTCATGGATTTTTTCGACAATCGGTATCCATCATCACCATCTTTATCATGAAAGATGTTGATACACTAAATTTCATGTGATTACTTCACTATTTCATCGGTTATTTTGCGGGTACAAAATTAATAGGTTATCGAGAATAGAACATTTTACATTGCTAATCCAAATGTGAAAAAGTTGTGGAATCACATGAATTTGGTATATCCACGTCTTACATGATAAAGATGACGATGGGTGCTGATCGTCAAAAAAATCATGGAGGGTATAGATATTTGACTCCACCTAACGAAAAAGCCTCCTAGGGCCTCACACTACTAAATAATGCAAATGGATTTGGTTAGGAACCACCCTCTCCTTTTTTAAAAAAACAAAGAAAAAGAAGAAAAATCCTCCAATTTTAAGGCATCCAAATCATCATACAAAGAGACAAAAATAATTAATTGTTATGTTTAAAAAAACAAATCTTAGAGTCTCCACATCATCAAAGAAAAAGACAAATAATTAAACTTCTCCATTTTTTGATAAAACAAAGAAAAACGAACTTTTTAGAACTTGAGACAAAAAAAAACCTTTGTAGAAATTAATTTGAATTCCAAATTCAATCTACATTATACTCAAATTTAAGACAAAAAAAACTTTCTAGAAGTTATTTTAATTTTATCATTTTTCAAATTCTACTTTCATTTACTTATAACTATCTTCTTTTACTTAAATATGGTAAATAACATATTATAATATGTTCTAGAATAGTCTTGATCCAAATTACTAAAATGACTATTTTATTCCCTTATTAACATTCAAAATAATTTTAAACCAAAAGCCCCTCCATTTTATATTTATCCTTGAGCTCAAGAAATTTTTTTCTGGACTCTAAATAGGATAACGCTTCAAACGTGTATCGCACGTGCAAAATGCTAGTATATATTGAGGGGGAGAGAGAGAACAATGCTCAACAACAAATAGAAGTTGCTTTGAATACCATTTTACACCCACTAAATTTGACTTCTCCTAAAATTAGAGAATTTCCTGTTAATACTGACAAACACACGCACACTGCGAGGAATTTGGGCACCATGTAAGAGAGGGGTGATATAACATTGAAGCAGACTGTAAAACTTTGTTAAAACTTCTGTGAAAGTTTTCTCCATAGGTAATACCAATTTCATAAAGGAAAATACTTATTAGATGAGAATGATCAATGATGTATGAAAAAATTGGCATAATCAAGCAGGAAAATCAGTCAATTAGTTGAAATATACAAATCTCTTTCTATAGCTCTAGGTTCCTGCAAAAGTTGAGAGCTCAGATTTGGGATAAGAAACCTCGTTTAAATTTACAGTCATCAGAGCTCAGGTTTGGAATCTTAGCAAGGTTGTGAGTTTGTTTTGTATCAATATAACGAGTTTCAACCGTTTAGACAGTTTTGGGTCGAAATATCAAATTATTGGTATGATGTTTCAAAAGCTCTTCCTTTTAAGGGGAAAATTTGTTAAACATATGCATACTTATATCAAGGCAATTGAAGTCGCTGATGCATAAAAAAACTTGAAATTATTATGCTGGAACCCATACTATGAGTTAAACCTGATATATAAAAAGGGTTTGTTAGATAAAAGGATCACTCCAATATGAGCAAATACAATGAAGAAGCTTGTTTTAGACGAAGTCATTAATTCAACAAACCACTCAACTCAATCAGAAATCATTTTTTGATTGATCGGATATCTACCTTGGATCTAAAAACGAGTCTTAGCGGTACAACTCTCCTCTCCAAAGTGAAAGGCCGCTGGTCCGATTTCCAAAAGGGTTGCATCACAAGAGAAATGCAATTTCCTTCCGTATAAAGAAAGCCAAACAAAAAAAGAAAAAGAAAAAACATGATAATAATATTCATGACAGCATGTTCATCAAGCATTTGAATTATAAATGATATTTTCAGTGCATATGGAAACGTGGGGTTCTCGATTGGATACAGCTGCCGGCGGCGATTATTAAATGGGGAGAAGTACAACTGCAAGGATGCATGGTATGGATTTGCAGGAAGATGGAGCAACAAAGGGAAGTTGATCCTCATATTGGTCATGCTGTTTGGAAGGCTCAAGAAGTTCAATGTCTTTTCTCAAGGAGGGAAAGCATGGAAGCTTCGCTAGCAGTACTAATTTGATTGGTTTTTTTAAGTATGTGTGTGGATAATGAACGATGGTATGATCGGAATATGCAGCAGCAGCAGCAGCCGCCGCCGCCAACAATCATGAATGATGATCCATATATTGTTCTCAATTTGTTGTTCTGACTCTCACTCGAGTGGTTAGAAAACGACTAATATATTGATACCATTACCAACAAGGGCTTGTTATATTTTAGGGGCCCCCAAAAGAGAGAGAGAGACCCCACACACAGCCCCGCGCGCGCGGGGCTGGTTAATTGAGAAATCTAGTGCATAAATCAAAAACAAGAGAACACAAAGAGACTAATTGAAACAAAAGAAAAGAAGAATAGTATAGTCTTTTGTTAGTCTTTTGGTCTTGGGTGGAAAGGGAGAAAATTAAATGAGAATGCAACTAAAATTGAAGGAAATAGAGAATAGCGCTAAAAAACATAACCCTAATTAGCGCACACAGAAAGAAGTAATAAAGTAGATAAATAAAATAGATAAAGGCACCCAAAAAAATAGGATAGAATTATTACACAAAAGAAAGAAAAAGAAAGAAAGAAAGAAAATGGAGAGGGGAGTTGCTCGCCTTTGGATCTGTCTTTTTGAGATGCTGATTTGTGATTCTGCATGAACCATCATCGTTCAAATAAAACCCCATGTCATTTTACCCGCCTTAGAATAGCCCTTCCTTTTTTTTTGGTTCTAAAAAGCAAAGGAGAAGAAAGATGATGCCACACATCATCATGAGAGAGAGAGAGAGAGATGCCCCCAAAAAAAGGGGTAGGTGGTCCCATCGGCCGAAGGTGAATAGTTCTGAAATTGGTGGGAGGGAGGGGAGGGGGAAATAATGCAAGAAAAGGGGAGTTCAATTTTCAACATTTTTTTTTCTGCCCATTCTAATAATATTCCTCATTGTTTTTTGTTTTTTTTTCCTCCTTAAGGAGAGGAAGAGATGAGAGGAGAGGAGATCCAAGGGAACGGCCATCGTCATCGTCATTGACCTCATCCTCTCTCCCTCCCTCTTCTCTCTCTAATAACTCCTTAAGAACAAAAACGAAATCGTTTCACCAAAAAAGAACATCTATAGGATTTGTGACGGACAGGTCCGCATTTTTCCCTTGGAGTCCAATCAGTCTCATTAAGGTATTCCTTTTGGCTACATCACATCTTATTTCATTTCATTGTTAAAACGTTTCTTCCATTTCATATCTGTACTTGGTAAGACGTGGAAAATAAGATCATGTATATCGGTCATTATTCAAGAAGACATTGTAAGACGGTTATCCAAGTTTACAATACATCTCAAATATAATAAAGCAAAAAGGAAAATAAAGTCATTATTCGCAATCTATTGCGACATTAGATCGAAGGCATTACAGATAATAGGCCTACATTATTCAATAGTTTCGGTTTTGTCACACATACACGATGTTTGACTAACATGATTAAAGAGATAATTGGTAGTTTTGAATTTTATTTTGATAGAATCAAAATGAATAAGAAGAGAATAATAATAATAATATATTCTAACCATGTTTGTTCGACTGCAAGTGGGTTTTTATATAGTCATGCCCCGCTTCCCAAAATACGGAATACGAAAAATGACTTGATCAGTCATGCTCCTACGATCAAGGAATAATCTCGCCGTAATCACATTTCGGTTTCTAAAGTAAAAGGGAAATCACAACCACAATTTTATTACATTTAAACGACAAAGTTCAACAGATACAAGGAATTAAACAATTAAAGAACAGCTAACCAAATGATAACAAAAGTTCTTTATTGAAAGCTGGAGAAGCAATAAAATTGACGTCGCTCGTCTATATCTCAGCGATCTCATCAAAGTATTAAATGAGGCCAATTCTAGAGCGAGACGGTCAAATCTCATCACCATGAGACGGCCACATACCGCACTATAGAACCCGGTTGATCAAGCACTTCTTCACGGGTTAAACCTAGTACAAGAAATGTAAAATATAAATATACAAAGATGAATACGCCTGCATCCTGGACGTGTCCCAAATGAAAGAATATACATTAAGCGGTGACGACGGCCACAATTCGGCCCCCCGTCCTGAATAAATGAATACAATATACATTGCAATACATCCAATACCACACGCGGGGCTATCCATCATGACAATCCAACTAAACCATAATCATAGATATCCAAACAGAATCACAATGTAAGTATTAAATGTGCAACCCCTTCTTATTGAACATATAACAATGAGAATAGTTTACCAACACATTTAAGTACTCACAATCATCACAAACACAGATGCGGAATAAATACAATGTTAAAGTTTCGATCAAAATGGTTTCCGTATACACAAAACAACTCCAGATGTCACAAACTGAGACCTGGGGAAAAAATTGCCCCAAAATCCCAAGCTCCCCTCTATTAAGCCCCCGGAGAAACCAGGGGCCATGATCTTGTAGTCCGGCAGCCCCAGGTGGCCAGAAGCCTTTTTTGGTCGGCCAGACTACAACTTCATGGCTCTAGGTTTCATCGAAATCATTTTTGTAAGGAACCAAGTTCATTTTGATGCTTTAAAAAAATTTCATATTGATTTTAAAAACACGAACAGATGCTTAAACATGGGTACTTGGAAATCGGAAAACTTCATGATCCGAAACTTAAACATCGTTTAAACAAAGTTCAAGTCTTTAGACCGGCTCTTACCATATGATGGAGTTCAAGCACCCTAACTAGGATATCAAAATATGGTGGAATGGTATTTTCAAAAATCTTGACAACTTGAACTTCCATAACCCTAGAAGCATATCTAAGACGTGAACTTGTGAACATATAAAGCACTAGAACTAAGAGTTTAATTTAACAACCTTTGTAGCTTCTTCGTATGCTCCAAAGTTGTGGTTGAACAACATGCTAGGCTCCTAGAGGTTGAGAAAACAAGCTTGTCGATGATCTACTTAGCCAAAGATGGATCCACCTTGAAAGCTACTTGCAACAAGCTATAGTTTCACACTTGAAGCAACTTGATCTCCTAATTTGCTAAGCTTGAAGTATCAAAAGATGTGGTAGCGGCCACTCTTTCTTTTTCTCATAAGATTTTTCTTTTTCCTTCAAGATTTTTCTTTTTCCCTTCTATTTTGGTGTAGAGAGAGAGAAGCTAGAGAGGAAAAGCTGAGAGAGAGAGAGAGTAAAAAAAATTACGAGAGCTTCTTCTAAAAAATATGAGCATACTCTCATGTACCCCTCCTCACCATCTTCCACTTGTCCACCCAATCCTCTCTCCTCCACTTGTCAAGCCAAACTAGGGTTGGTGTGTACCCTCTCCCATCTTGTCATGGCTAGCATCCGAAAGTGAGTGGAAAAAGAATAGAAAACCGTGCAGTCCGATCTCTTCTGCTTAGAAATTACAAGCAAGTGCTTAGATATTACATGCAACTTTTTTAGATATTAAAAGGACAACTTTTTAAGATGTTACAAAATACTGCTTAGAACTTACAGCTAAGTGCTTAGATTTACTTAGAAGGCAACTGCTTAGATGCTCCAGAAAAGCGTCTTTTATATTATTCTAAGCAAAAATCAAATTAAATAAAGATCAAACCTGCTCATAATGACTTGAGAATCAACAGACGCTTGCATATGGATGACCTTCTCGTTCATCTCTTAGATGTTACAGGCAACTACTTCGATGTTACAGGCAACTTTTAGAGCATATAACAGCTTAAATGTTACAGGAAACTTTTATAAATGTTGCAGGCAAATGTTTAGATATTACAGGCAACTTGTATAGATATTATAGACGACTGTCTAGATGTTACAGGCAACTTTTTTACACGTTATATGCAAATGCTTAGATGTTACAAGCAACCTTTTTAGATGTTAAAAGACATTTTTTTTAGATTTTACAATATACTGCTTAGAAGTTACAGGCAAGTGCTTAGATGTTACAAAAAAATGTCTTGTATATTATTCTAAGCAAAACTCAAGTCAAATAACGATCAAACATGTTCATAATGACTTAAGAATCAACAGAGCCTTACATATGGATGACTTTCTCGTTCATCTCTCGATCGATGCAGACCATATTTATATAGTTATCTTCATTTATCATCCTAACCTCTTGATTTCCATATTTCTCTATTTTATATGAGCTTCAACTTCTCAACCGGTATATCAAGTCAAAACGAGATTGTTCTTTTTCATTTCAAATCATGTCGTCGCCTTTGAGATGGTCAAGACCAAACCTTCACCATTCGATTTACTCACAAAACGCATTAATGTCGAAGCATGGGCCATCATCAATGAGCAAGAAAGTAAATGAAGATCCGGTTTGTTGGGGTAGTAAATGAATGTGGAGTAAATGAGAGAAGATAATGGATAATGGATAATTGAGAAAATGATTGGGATAATTCTTGTTCTAGTGCCAAATAGGGTTTTTTGAGAGGAGGGAGAGTTAGTGAATTTGGAGGGAAAATAGATTGATTAGAGCATTTAATGCTCAGTCTTTTAACCAAAAATCAACTCAGGATAGAAATTACATGCAAGCCGATAGAAGTTACAGGCAACCGAAACAGCAACATTATTAAAAATGGACAGCTATCATTCTTGTACTTAAGCATATGGTTTCTAAAAGGCATTTCTGGAATATACCAAAATACTCATTGCTGTTAGTATTTGATGGAATCATTGATGTGCCTAGAGGTTTTTAACATGTTGAGAGAGTTTTTCACATATTTTACAAGGGCCGGGGGATTTACAACAATTTACCCAAAACAAATATGCATCGATATAATTGATAGAGGGAACTAGGATAGAACGGAAAGAAGCATGTGCCAGTTGCTGATAGATCAAACGGCATTACCATTAAAAGACAAACATGATTTGTTTGGCAGCGAGACTATTTGAGTGTGGAAAAAAGCAGCTCTATACTTCTAGCATAATCTCACGTGCTTTTCACCAATCTCAGTCAACGAGTTCCAGAAAAAAGGATGCAGATTAGTGTGGTACCAAGCTAGCTATCTTTATTTAGGGGAACCGACACCTGGAATGATAATTATTATAAATTAAAGTTATAAGGTCATAAGTTCAGCAGGTTTCTAAACAAAAGTGATGAACAATCATTTTTCACTTCTCTTCAATGTGTGCATTTTCTAAAGAAAATGATGGTTGGATATTTTAAACATCAAATTGCAGAAACACAGAGATGGTATTTTCCAATCCTAAGGTTATTAACAAAATATGAAAAGTTGCATAAATTTTGCCCCTTACAGAATACATGTATAGCATCGCAAGAAGTGAGAACTGGCGCAAAGATTCCTTCTCTGAAATTAATACACATAAACAGGGGTTAATACTATATAATAAATAGCATTCAATAATATACACCATCTCACATGCATGATGCACCTGGCTATTTTTATATATATAGTGTCCAATTTGACCAACTGCCACTTGTTGGCTTAGCCATAGTTTACAGCAATGATTGCAATGATTGAGATTAAAGAATCATTTACAGTTCCAATTACAATGATTTTAATCAAGTCAAGGCCATCTTAGATTTAAGGTTAGCTGAGGAAAAAGAATACCATGAAAGAACTATACTCCTCCTGAGGATCAATAATAATTAATAATAACACACAATGTAGGGACAGTACTATTCAAGTTCGATGTTTTCTCAAAACAAAAAATGAATCTGAGGTTCTCAACCAAAAGACAAAGAATTATTGATATTGAATGTTTTACTCTAATAAATGATCAGATGCTGATTTCATGAACCATTATGTAGCACTAAAAGTTTTCAGCTTCAAATGTACAGGATACTATATGGATATTGTAGGACCACATGCAAACATGATCGATTGAGAGAATGTGACTGTCACCACAACTTCTCTTAAAAATTCAAGTATACATATAAAAATCCAATCTCTTTCGCAGCCAGCCAGCCAAACTTGATAATTTCGTCAAGCTAGGAGTTCAACCTGCCACCTTGGCACATGTGAATGGCCCTTTCATAACCGAATCTAATCCCATCATCATCATATTGGAACATCTTGTGCTTATGAAAAAATTGTATCCTAGGCTTTCCACCAAATGACAAAGCATTATTAATATTTCAATTTCTCTGTTATAACAGATCATCAATATTATATCTAAGGTAATAATATATTCAAATAAGATATATAAGAATTTATCGGACATCTATGTGCCACTCGTAGTATACCGCTCCAAGCTGCATGCATATATATGAGACATTATTTAGCTTGTTGCAATAGGTCCATGGTTATGATTCAGATCGCCAAAAATGAATTTGTGTCCACTATATTTCTCGCGAAGTCCGGATGAGAAAGGGTGAGAGTTGTGGTAGGCTTATGACAGCCAGCGTAAAACTTTGTCACATTCTATGACATGAACCATAATAAGAATATCGTTGGGGTATCCCCTACTCAGCAACGCGCTACATCAGATCCCGGATGTAGTGTTAAGTATGCAAGGGCTTTTAGGTCGTCGTCCAGAAACGGCGCGCTACATCTGACCCCGGATGTAGTGACAAATAAGCAAGGGTCGTCGTCCAGAAACGGCGCGCTACATCGAACCCCGGGTGTAGTGACAAATAAGTAAGGGTTTCATAGGATCCGTCTAGCTTCCTGGAACATAGGTTCCCTTACGGGTAAACTAATAGAATTAGTGGAGGTGATGATTAGGAGAAGAGTTGGTATTATGTGTTTGCAAGAAACTAAGTGGGTAAGTGAAAATAGTAGTCATAGATAGAACCTTGGGGTTATAAGCTTTGGTATACGGGTAGAGATAAAAATCATAATGGGGAAGGCATAATCATAGATAGACGGTTGATTGAGGATGTAGTTGAGATTAGGAGAAAAGGTGATAGAATTTTACTGGTTAAGCTTATTCTAGGTGGAGAGATCCTTAATGTTATTAGTGCTTATGCACCACAGATAGGTCTTGCTGACGCTAGTAAGCGTCTATTCTTGGAGGATTTAGACGAGATAGTGCAAAGTATAGCTAGTGGAGAGAAGTTATTTATTGGTGGTGATCTTAATGGACATGTAGGTACTAGTCGTAGTGGGTTTGATACTATCCATGGAGGTTTTGGTTTTGGACAAAGGAATGAAGTAGGTGACTCGATTCTAAATTTTGCCTTATCTTAGGACTTAATCTTAGCAAACTCCTGGTTTAAGAAAGAGAGTCCCACCTTATCACTTTTAGGAGCGGATCAAGTGCTAGTCAAATAGACTTTTTTTCTGACGAGAAGAATAAATAGAGATTGTTGTATCGATTGTAAGGTAGTGCCAGGTGTGAGTGTAACCACTCAACATAGACTTTTAGTTCTAAATTTTCGATTTAGAAGAGCACCTAGGAAGATTAGACGTAAGGTAGAGCCTAGAATTAAATGGTGACGATTGAAAGAAGGTAACCAAAAGGCTTTTATAGATCGTGTAGTCCAAGAAGCGGATTGGCAGTCGGAAGATGATTCAGACAGAACATGGAACAAAATGGCTAGCTGTATTAAGAAGGTAGCTAGAGATCTACTTGGTGAGTCGAGAGGTGGTGCTCCACCATCTAAGGACACATCATGATGGAATGAAGAAGTAAAGACTGCTATTAAAATTAAAATGAATTCTTATAAAGATTTGAAGAAAAGTAAAGATGTGGAGAGATTTGAGAAGTATAAAATGGCTAAAAAGGAAGTTAAGAAAGCTGTTCGGGAAGCTAAATCTAAGGTCTACAAGGAGGTGTACGAGACATTAGACACTAAAGAGGCTGAAAATGATATATACCGGATTGCTCGGATGGGGGAAAGGAAGACTAGAGACTTATGTGCGGTGAAGTGTGTCAAAAATGAAAATCAAAAGGTTTTAGTTCGAGATAAGGATTTCAAGAAAAGATGGAGAGGTTATTTTGATAAATTGTTCAATGAGAGCTTTACTAAGAATTTGGATAGACTTGTCATTCAATCTCAAAATATAAACCGTGATTTCATGCGTAAAATAAGACTACCTGAGATTAAAGAAGCTTTGAACAGAATGAGTTTAAGAAAAGTGGTTGGTCCTGACGGGATTCCTATCGAGATTTGGAGATGCTTAGGAGAAATAGGCGTTAAATGGCTGACATATCTGTTTAATAAGATTTGGCAGACAAAAAAGATGCCAAATGAATGGAGGAAAAGTATCCTTGTACCTATCTACAAGAACAAGGGTGGCATTCAAAGTTGCTCAAACTACCGTGGAATAAAACTTATGTGTCACACCATGAAACTTTGGGAGAGGGTGATTGAACACAGGCTAAGCAAGGATATTAAGATAACAGAGAACCAGTTTGGCTTCATACCTGGACGATCGACGACAGAGGCTATTCATTTACTTCGTCAACTTATCGAGCGTTTTCGAGAGAGGAGAAGAGATTTGCATATGATATTTATTGATTTAGAAAAAGCGTACGACAAGGTACCTAAAGAGGTATTATGGGGGACAATGATGAAGAAGGGGATCTCCGTCAAGTATATTGACATAATCAAGGATATGTACGATATAGTAGTGGCAAATGTCATAACTTGCGGCGGCTTAACGAGTGATTTTCCGATTACAATTAGTTTACATCAAGGATCTGCATTAAGTCCATTCATGTTTACCATCGTGATGGATGAGCTTACTAAAACTATCGAAAATGAGGTACCTTGGTGTATGTTATTCGTTGATGATATTGTTCTAGTAAATGAGACGAAAGCAGGGCTTAATGCCAAATTGGAATTATAGAGGCAAACATTGGAATCTCGGAGATTCAGATTGAGCAGGTCCAAGACAGCATATATGCATTGCAAATTTAGTAACCAGAGAAGTCAAAATCATATTGGTATAACATTGGAAGGGCAAGAGATATCACCGAGCGACCAATTTTGATATCTAGGTTCCATCATCCAAAAGAATAGAGAGATCGATGGTGATGTTAATCAAAGTATCCAAGCTGGTTGGTTGAAATGGAGGAGTGCAACAGGGATTTTGTGTGATCGTAACTTTCCGTTAAAATTGAAAGGAAAGTTTTATCGGAGCGCTATCCGGCCTGCCTTATTATATGGTACAGAATGCTGGGCTCCTAAGAAGCATCATACACAGAAGATGCACGTAGCGGAGATGCGCATGCTTCGTTGGATATGCGGTAACACTAGAAAAGATAAGGTGCGAAATGAGGATATTCGTGCAAAAGTTGTAGCACCTGTGGAGGAGAAGATGCGGGAAAACCGGCTAAGATGGTTTGGTCATGTGCGACGCAGACCTATGGAAGCACCGGTTCGACGAATAGATACTCTCGATATGGGCAATGGCAAAAGGGCAAAAGGGAGACCGAAGAAAACATGGATGGAGGTGATACGAAACGATATGGTTGCTAAATGACTCAATGAAAGTATATTGTTCGATAGGAGTGAGTGGAGACGGAGGATTCATGTGCTGGACCCGGCGTGATTCTCATGTTGGTTCATGTAGCCTACCCCATATGCTTGGGATAAAAGGCTCAGTTGTTGTATAATTCTCGCGAAGAAAATTTAATATTTACCCATTGCGGCTTAAGAATCTTACTTTTGGAAATATATTTTTTGCTTCGTAAGATGCAGTCAGGATCATTTTCCATGAGAAGAACGCAAGTAGAGAGAGAAAAAAAGGTGGAGTGTCATGTTTGAAGCATATATCAGAAAAGATCCAAGACCCTTGTGTTTAAAGCAATATGTGTCATGACAAGCTTTTGGCCCAAGGACATGCTTTTTTATTCATTCTTCTCTACCGAAAGAAGAAGAAGAAGAAGAAGAGCAAAGTAAACATTCCAAAGGATCAGCTTGCTAAAATTCTTAGCAGATATACTACACAAAACAATTATAATGAAACAAGTCAAAGGATTTGAAGTGGACGAAAAAATAGAAAGTCTGTTCCTAGTATGGCTCCAGACTCTGCCCCATTGTTCCGAGTATGGATACACACCCACACAATAATGCAAATCATTGCACGATATGTATCCTTAAGCCACATAAAAGCCCCCCAAGCAAACTTTCCAAGTTGCAGTTAATTGGCCTCCAAGGCAATCCAACCATTTGAGCCTGCATATGCTAAAAGGCAGGCCCATAGAGAAAGTTGTAGTGCATGGATGTTATTCTCAAATCCATTTGCCAGAGTAAAATGCTATTCACATAAGATGCCGCCTATATATGTGTCGTTTTGGTTTTTGCACCACAAATACCACCAAGCAGCAAAATGTTTCTATTCCTCCAGCTCTTCCTCTTCCTTCAAGTGGTTTATAAATATTTGTCCCTTTTTTAGCATGATTTTGTGTGAGACATGCTACGTGGCATACAGCCCGCCCACGAATTGTTTATGCTAGCATTCAAGGTAGATCAAATTAACCCAAACAGAATGAATGAGTATATGAACGAACACACACACACACACACACTCACTAATCATAGACAAAGAGCTTGACAAGAAAAACAAGAGAAGTAGTGTAAGCCAAAATAAGAATATATAAACAAGTAAAGTTGACACTAAATAAGAAGTAAATCACATTAAAAAAGTATCAGGAGACTACTAACCTTGGGTACTGGAAAATTAAGTGAGAGAGAAGCGCATGAAGTGCAGTGAGATGGTAACAAGTGGCCCCAGCATCCGACGTCTCATTCCGCCAAGCCAAGGGGGATATATATCCATTGTACAAAACGACTTCCTTCCTTCCTTCCTTCTCCAAGTAAATTAAAAAAGTACTACAAGAGTTAGCAGCAATGGCCTATTTGCATCTTCTTCTTTTCATTTATTTTTGTCCGTTTTTTCCCTTTTTTCAAAAAAAATAAAAAATAAAAGAGAGAGTGGAAGACGGTGCAATATGCGAATCCAAATCATCTTCCACCATTCTTATAACCTCCCATTTCCTAAAATGCCCCCAGGAGGCCTGGACCATTCCTTGGCTTCAGGTTCCACGATCATCCAAATCAAACAAGAATACAAGGGGCAGATTAGTCCGACCCATCCTTTTCCCCCTTTTTAACTCTCTTTTTTTCTTTTGATTTGTTGTTTCTTCCTCAAAGGATCATCACCTCATCTGATGAAGAGGAATCGAATCAAGCATCACATAGAAGAAGAAATTGAAATTGAAGATGAAGAGGAGCGGATCGGAGTGGGATCTTGACGACTTTTTGAGCGACGGCGCCGATCACCACCACCACCAACAACAACAGCGCCTATCTCCGGCGGATATCGAGGACCTGCTTCTCTCTCATCACCCTCCTCCTCCGCCGCCGCCGCCCCACCAAAAGACTAGGGTTTGCGGCGATGGAGATGATATCTCCTTCGCCAACCTCTGTAGTGGGCCCGCTTTCATTGGGGCCGATGTCGATCGGGTAACAAGGAGGAGAAAAAATAAATAAATATACAACTCTCTCACTCTCTCTCTCTGTGTCTCTCTTTGATAATAATACCACGGGTAGATTACACTAACCATCTATTACCGTTGTTCACTAAAATAACTTTAGGTTTTATTATCATGGTAAAATGACTTCAAACTGTGGCTTTTTATTGGATTTCCTTTTCAATAAAAATATCGCTACTTACATATTATAAATTTGGTTTTTTAATTGAAAGACCACGTTAGCTTATAAGGCTGGTTTAGAGTAATTTTACCGCTACAAAATTCATGGATTTCTTTTTGAATAAGTTTTATAAACACCCCGTAATTCCATGTGAATTGCCTTATTACACCCTCCAATATTTTATCGCCCTGAAATCTGTTTTTCACACCCTTGAAGCCGCAGCCGTCTATTGCTCCAATTTTCAACATTGAAATGTCAACCTTTCATAAAATTTTAAACTTCATCATGGGTTATTACCAACTAATCTAACCTAGTCGGCGGTATATAAGATGAAAGGAAAATAAAAGAAACCATCATAAAGAACAAACAAACAAACAATTCGACCGATTCTTTCATCACAAAACATCACACAACTAGAAGCAGAAGATTGGATGGTGAGATAGAAATGATAGGTTGTACAAACACAAGTATAGTTTAAATTTATTATTGTTTGAAATTAATCACCTGAAGACCTCTGACCATGTCAACATATATATAAACACAAAACTCTGGATGATATAAATATGTAAGGAAAAGAGCAAGCTGTGTTTCAATTAATGTATGAAAATCCTGGTATCCAATATTTCCCTGGATCAGTATCTAAACCAAGTCTTAAATCAAGGCCTTCCCATGATCGTAATAATATAATATCATATCATCCAACTAAAGCAAAGCAATGCAAAATTATTTGGTGGTTATGCAGGATGTCCTGGTGATGAGCAGGCATAGTAATCAAAGTAGAGGTGAAATAAGGATACAGAAGCACGCTCCAGCCAGCAGCAGGCAATCCACCCTTTCACCAACTCTGGACTCCCACCAGTCTTCCTTGTGCGGTATGACCTTCTTCTTTCTTCTCCTTCTTCATGTTATTTATCTTATTACATGCATCAATGCTAGAGTCGACTTTATTTCCAAAAATTCATTCGCATCACATGTTCACCTGAACTGGATATCAGAGGTGACTTTGATTGCCTCTAAAACTCTTTCCTTCCCCGGCTCATAATAATCTTATTACCTTTTATCTAATGATAGCCGATAGTCCAACTTCGTCTCTCGTTAAGCCCATCAGAGGAGCAAACGGCCAGGCTCCAGGCGGTGGAGCAGCAGCAGGAGGGGGAGGTACTAGTGGTTCAGATCAATCAGACGACGACGACAATGAATCCTTGGAATTACTAGATGCTGGATCCGGTGACCCCAGCGTTTCTGATTTAAGGCGCATGAGAAGGTATGCCTCCCTCTATGTGTAATGTATGTTGCTACCGATCAAACTAGACGTAGACACAACATTGAACTACTTTTCACTGTCGAGGCCGATTGTACATGTCATGATTCCCAGTTGGAGATATGCGCTATGTTTAGCCACAATGTCATGGATTTCGGTACTGATCTCTTCCTTGTATGTGTGTGTTTATATTGTTAAAAGGATGCTGTCCAACCGTGAATCAGCTAGGAGATCAAGGAAGAGGAAGCAGGCCCATCTAGCTGACCTTGAATCCCAGGTACATAACCCCCTAATTTCCATGTATTACTCGCAGAAGAAAAGTTTGAAACAATCAGAAGATATCTAATGAACGAACAACTCTGTGATGTCTGTGTACAATAAAATAAAGAAAACCTATAGAGTTGCCCAAATTCAGGCCTTACAATGAAACTAGGATACATGTAAGGTACAAAGCTTTATATACATGCTTACATAAGTTGTTTGCCTAGCCAGGCAGATCAACTAAGAGGGGAAAATGAATCGCTATATAAACAACTCACGGAAGCCAATCACGAATTCACAGAGGCTGTCACCAACAACAGGGTACTCAAATCGGATGTGGAAGATCTGAGGGTTAAGGTATATGTAATTTTGAGCAAGAATTTCCGTATGATACAACACTCTGCTTAACAATTATAACAAAAGTATGCAATATTGAGATATACGAGGTAGAAGTAATGTGTGTTAATGTTGATTAATCCACGCTAGGTGAAGATGGCAGAAGATCTGGTGACTAGAGGTTCCTTAACGTGTAGCCTAGACCATCTCCTTCTCCAAACCCAAATCGGGACAACACCCCACTTACTCATCACCCGAAACCTATCCGGTACAACGGTACAGCTCCACGCAAATGAAGGCTGTTACATTAATACTTCAGCAGCAGGAGGACAAGTGCAGCATATGGGCACAGGTGGTCAGATCTTGCCACTGCAAAGCATTGCGAGCTTGGACAACCTAGAGGCTCAAAGACTTTCAAGAGATATAACCAGCTGTTCAACTGACATTTTGTCATGGGATTCTCCTTCAGATATCATTTCCAACTCCAAGCAACTCTAAATTGTCCGCGTAATAAAAATCAACCGGTAGCTTGTGTTGTTGTTAGTGTCTGAAGCCACATGAAGATTGATTGTTCTCGAACTCTATGTGTTTCTATAAGGCTTCAGCTAATCTATATTGTATGCAATAAATAAGAATGTCAAGTTACCGATGTTTAATAGTGAAGGCATGGTGGTGAAAGCTTCCTAGATTTCCCAGCTGTACCAACCTCTTCTATATAAAACTTCATGACATAATTATGACCATTAATAATTGAAAAAGGCGTATTTTAGTGAATTCAGTCCATTCATATTAGATTTATAACATAAATATTTAATTGTAATAGGGGAAAAAACCAGGAAACCATTGACTAAATACAACATTATCAATTACGGTCTTGTTAACTACTTGTTCAGAGATCATCCTTATCGTAAGGACAAGTCAAGGATGAATCGATGAGTATTACACACAAACTTTACATTAGAAAGATATAATTTAATGCTTCGGCAATCAACATTTGAGTAATACAAGGTATTTAAAGAGAGGTGAAGTATTACATTGCATCTTGAGCCCCAGACAAAGAATCCCTTCTTCCAGAAAACCGAGAAGCTAATTTGTTGACTGAATGGAAGCTCTGAGCGAATATGTATAAACAAAAGAGGCACAATCCTATTCAAAAATATCCCGCAATCCAAATTCAGTTAGAAAGTGGAACAATGCTCGCGTGCATGTGTGCGCGCGCGCGCGTGCGTGTGTGTGTGTGTGAGAGAGAGAGAGAGAGAGAGAGTGAGAGAGTGAGAGAGAGACCTGCATAAGCAATTGTAGCACCCGATGCCAGTCGACCTAGAGCTGACAAGAGATACAGAATAATAACCACCTGAGAAATCAACAGTAGCAAAGATAATAAGAGAGAAGAAAGTTAAACATGAAAAAATAATTATTGTATCATGCATTTATCAGTCTAGATCACTGGATCTGCCTTGAGAGATGAATTTGGAAATAAATTGAGGTGTTCAGATTCATCAGACACATAACTATAACCAACTTTCCCATGCAATGAGTTCTATAGTCTACCAAATACAACCAAACAACAGTATATTTGCTTTATGAGCATTCTGTGAAGAGCAGTTGCATCTATGGCATAAATAATGATAATCCATATCAATTCTGTTGTTCTCTGCGTTCTACATCATCTTCAGTATATTACCCGAGGACTAGGCCTCAAAAATGGAAAGAAAAATATAATTTCTCATAAAGCACATGTATCAGACACCCTTGCGCAGCAAAAAAAATAGAAATAGACCAAATAAAATTTACAGTATTCCTTTCCTGCACCCTCTACTAGAAAATAAAACAGATCTTGTATGAAAAGGATCTGAAACTTGCCATAACTAGTAGAAGAAAACACTGGCCTCCCAGCTTTCCGGAAGTTAGAAGTTTACAGAGGAAAAAAGAAGAAGCTTGTTTGATCTTCAAGCCTTGTTTCAGGAATTTGAATTCAGCGTTTCTAGTAACCTTGGCATCTTTCAGAGAAGAGCTAGTCTAGTGTGATAATCAAGGCTTAAACAAATGGATACAGGACAAATATTTAATGCAACATTTGATGATAACAGAACAGAGATCAATATAAAGATCTAATTACAATTTTTTTGACTATCAAGGATAAAGTCACTTTTAACTAATTAAGAGCATAGAGATCAATACAGAGATCCTAATCACAAGTTGCTCTTGACTGCAAAGGAAAAGTGTCATTTATTCAACAGGTAGCTAAAAATACATCAAAGACGTCTTATTGATAATTATAGGTGTCTTTTTCAATTTAAAAAAAATGACCCAAAAAAAAAGGTGGTTGTAAGTGAACAAGAAGAAAATAAGACTTAAGCAACTAGTTTCCCTATCGTAGAGCCAAATTTATCCACTATAGTAAATAATAATCTTTTCGGAAAAAAACAATAACCTTAAAGAAGAGCCTCTTGTCATGTCCAGTCGCAGCGACCCTCAAGACAGATTCTGCAGCACCAATAGTATTAGCCATGGATGCTGCAATCCTATTGGCTGTATCCTGAGATATTTGCCACTCAAGAGGATCCACAGGTACCCTACAAGATTCGCAGCACAAGTAATGAATCTATAGGTCGTGGTAAACAATAGCCACAAGACGATCATAAATGCTCGACTATATTATTATACCGTTTTAAGTGTTACGAGTGCTTAGAACTAGAAGTCTAGAACAGTGCCTGGTCACAGATTATGGTAAACAATAATCAAGTTTTAATGTTATGTCTCCTGGTGCAATACTTAGCAAACTTGTTGCGGACACATTTTTGGGGTTGATAAGAGCGTATTATAATAGTAAATAATGATTGATGAATGAGCTTTCCATTGGCATGTATTCAAGGTTAAACCATCATTGGATTGGAATCACCAAACTTAGGTCCCTTCATTATGAAATGAATTCCATTAATGAAACAGAGAGAAATAGAAATCATTTGTAAAGTTAGCTAGAGGATTCCCTCTCTGAGATGCAGCTGGAGAATGCCAACGTCAAGACAGGTAATAAAGTAATTTCCTTTCACATATCATAAATAGATATTTATGCACATGAATTCAAAATTGAACTACTCAGTACTCGATAAACCTATTGTGAAAACTTGAAAAGTGAAAGACACAAGCGCCAAGAAAGTGTAGGCACATCAACAAAGAAGGAGGAGGGAGTGAAGGATTCATTTTTCAAGCACTAGGGTTTTTTTTGTTGCAATAGAAAGTGCACTCAGTTCATTGTCAAAATTTAAAATATTGTTCCCCTGATAAAATTGAGTTTTGTCCATTCTGGGACACACCCCCAGGTATGTTCAGCCCTTAAAAGATAAAAAATAAAAATAACAGCTATATCATCAAGCAAATTAAAGAGAGGATGAAGATATAGCACCTAGACTCATAGTCATTGGAAATATCAAGGGAGGGCATGGAACAGGCTCGGCCTGCATCAGATACAATGGAGGATGCTATTGCTGGGGGTCAGATGATTACTGGTGGTTAAGCTGCAGCTTTTACTTCAACATTAATGTAATATGAATTGGTTGTGTCGTTAGTTTAGGCTGCTAAAATGATGATTTTTAATTCCTGTGAGAAAAGGGAGGGGGGGAGCATAGGAGGACGAGGATGGCGAGGGAAATATACTAAAAACATTGCAGAACAAATCCATACATACATACATATATGACAAAGTGAGAAATTAATGCATCAAAGTAGAGAGAAGTAAAATTGAAAGTAAAGGAGAGAGAAAGGAGGTACGAGATGTTGATGTGGCGGAAGAGGAGGCCGAGGATGGCGACGGAGCATAGGAGGACGAGGAGGACATCGGAAAACAAGGAGACGACGCTGGAGCGGCGATGATAGGAGCAGTGGTAGTACACCAGGCTCCCACACACAAGGATCAGTGCCGCCGCCGCCGCCATGGGCGGCCGCTGCTTCCCATCATCATTCTCCTCCCTTTCCTCCTCCTCCTCTTCATCCTCCATTCGCCTAATTTCTTCTTCTTCTTCTTCTTCTTCCCTGAACCCTAATCGATCGAGTACTTCTTCTTCTTCTTTCCTGAACCCTAATCAATCAAGTACTTGGCAAATCTGAAGAAGAAAAGGCTGCTGCAAGCGTCGTTGGTTATCTTTTGTTTTTGTTGTCGGTGGTTTGACCCCTTGGCCCCCCTCCCCTCGACATCCCCCTACCTGTTTCGTGCCTCCTCCTACCCTTACCTCTCTTCTCTCTTCTCTCTTCTTTTTTTTCTTTTTGAAGGCCCAATATTCATGACCAGCCCGCAACTCAAGCCCAGCCAATTTCCTCGCCCGCTCGCTTCCCCTACCCAACTACTATTCTTGACAAGAATTTGTGCATGCTTTAAACAGCCCTAAGAAGGGGATTTTTCTTCTTTTTTTTTATTCTTTAAAAGGAGAGGATGCCTTCCAACCAAGTCATTTGCATTATAGAATAAAATTCCAGTGCCCTGGTTCCAGACTTCCAGCAAAGGAGGGCTGCCTACAACTAGGTTAGGTCGCCAGTTGAATCCTCCGAGGCCGCGTTTATTTCGATCCCCCCAGGCAGGTGGGTTTATTCCAAAAAGAAATAACCCAAACCCAGAGGCGGCACAGCAGCATATATATATGTCCATGCTCAACATCCTTCCTTCCAAGTGATATTCCAATTATTATGCCACATACATGGAATGCTTGTTTATCGATATCACTGTCTACTATCACAAGAATGTTTAAATCCGTATTCTAAATATTACACAATTCTTATTTATCATATCTCAAAAACAATAACTCATTGAGATACAAGTATTACACAACTTTCAGACTAACAAAGCAACAAGAGTAACCCAAAAAAATATAATGGCCAGGAAAATTTCTCCTTGGAGTGAAATTCGCCAAGGAAACACCTTTGCAATGAGGCAATTTAAGAAAAAGGTACAAAAGATGGAAAGCGTCGAATACAATGGTGCTCAGTTTAGAAAGATCTGTCTTCATAGTCAAGTCCATCCTCATCACCGTCTTCAGCGTTCTCGATTCCTCCAAAAAGAGACAAGAACACCAACACCGCAACTAGTTGGGTCGCTAAGAAGTACTTGGCTCTTCTTCTGAAAGTCTTCTCTTCTTCAGTTTTCGCCTTTGGTTTCGCCTTGGAACCTGAAAATTTCATTGTGTGAGTACTCAACAATCCGAGGCGGCAACTATCTGTTTAAAATGAATGAATACAACAAGGCATTCCCTCCAAACAGGTGTTAGCAAAGCGAAAACGTAGCTTATTACGACATAAAAGGAAAATCCAATTACAAGTATTGCTTAAAAAGGTTGTCTACCCTATGGCTGCAGCAAAGTATTTGCATGGCTAAGAACTGATTGTTTTGGCTTCATTAGTTGTTGATGTCTTATTGTTGTGTTTATGTTTCTTTGGTGCTGCTTACCTGGATGCAATTTTATTTTTATTTTTTTCCCCACTTGTTTTAGTAGGACTAAAGTGTTAACTATATAATAAGGGTAAGATTTCTGTTTGGTTGACTTGGACCTGATCCGAACCTAATTTGTGGTGGCTAGCTAATCTGCAAAGTGTTAATGTCTAATACTGAGACTCTCATCATGTTAAAATTGACGCTGCAAATTCATTTGCTTTGTGATGTAGTAAATGGCGTCCCATCAAATTTCAAATGAACAGCCTCTATATAACAGAAACATAGAAACCACCATGGAAAGACACCAAATATAGAATAATATACATTCACGTTCAACAGTAATAATAAGTTAATAATATACATATTTATCTTTACTTAATTTAGTGTTTTCCTATAATACTTGATAAAAAGGTTCCTTGTTTTATAATCAGAAGATCCCAAGAACTCAAGTTTTGTACAAGTTGGTTGTTACAGAAGGCAACAGCTCCAACAATGTATGGGTCTTAACTGCATCAGGTTGAAGCAGTGTACATACTTACACTTATGTTCATTGCTTCACGGGGCAATATTATTAGCGCTTAAATAGTTAACGGTTGCAAAATACATTAGAAACAATTAATACACATGATAAAGAAAAATACATAAAAACTTCGCCATGGCATGACAAGCAAATCGTATGCATCAACTCCTGCTTCATGAATACTATAGGTGTAAACATTATAAATCTATTCAATAAGTACTTTATGCAATAAGAAATGTGTACTCTTACTCCAATATGATGATGGTTTTTTTCTTGGTGTGGATGATGTTGATGGACCAAAAGGAGATTTTGGTATTGATGACGACGACAACGAACTAGATTCAAGATACTCTACTTTAAGATTCTCAGAGTACCTAACTAGATTGTCATGTTGCAAGAGCTTACTTCGCAGTATAGAGGTATCCTACAACATCCACAAAACAGAGAAAACAACAGTGAGAGAACAAAACTGCTATTTAAACATCATTAACATGTAGACAAGTATAACTTGAGGCCTATTCATTTAAAGAGTTGAATTAAATAACAAGCATTCTGCAAGTTGAAAGATATTTGAGTTCATAATTAAGAAATGAAATTTATAAAAACAAACATCATATTAAAAATAAAACCAAATGTCAAGTAATTAAATTTATTGAGTTCAGGCACGAACACATCATCATTATTTTTATTTTTATTTTTTTGAGATAAAAGGTGGATAATTAGCCACCCAAAATGCATTAAAAAGGTTTTAATGATTACACCCACCCGCTCTCAGCGCCAACACAAAGCATTAGGTCTTAATACATTACATGCCACATCCAAAAGAACCATAACTAGTGTCATGCACAACTAATTCAATCAAAAGAAAAGGGAAAGAAGAGAAAAGACAAGCAACCAAAAGCGAGGAGAGGTCACGTCTCCCCTCCCAAAACACAAATCTCTACCCCAGTTCATGTTTCCTCGTCATCTGCTTCTTTCTCAGCAGAGTCGACATCACTAAGGGCACCACCATCTCCGGCATGCACCTCCATCTTGGGAACCATTTTTCTCATCTTCGACCGTGTCTGCAAGCAAAGATGTCCAATTGAGCAACATATTTGAAATAAGAAGAACGACAGTATATGCACAATTATTTTTCCTCCAAAAAAGCCTCTCGTTACGTTCTTTCCAAATACCCCAAGTGGCACCCATAATAATGATTTCCCAACTCCTCCTACCGACCCCCCTCCTAATCGATTTCGCCAATATCCCCATACATCGTCAATAGATGTCGGAAACCTAAGAGCATTATTCTTAGCGCAAAAGTATAACCAGACCTCTCTAGCAAATGGACATATGAAAAATATGTGATCTCCTGATTCGCCATCGGTCTTACAAAACTCGCAAAAGGAAGGCCCTTGCCACATTCTTTTAATAAGGCTATCTCTAGTTAAGCTAGCCTTTTTAGTCACCAGCCAGTTGAGCATCTTTATTTTGCTTGGCACCTTTGCCCTCCCATATGATCCACACGCCTTCACGTCTTTCCTCCTCCATTGATGATCTTATAAAGTGAATTAACATGAAAAAAAATTATTATTGTTCCATCTCCAAATCGGACGGTCTTGGCTCAAGCAATTCAGGCGCCAATCATCTAAGTATTCTTTTAGATTCCTTAAATCACATCTTTCTCTTGCCGCCAAAGAACGTTTAAATGGCACTCGCCACTCCCTCCCGTTCAACACCGCCACAACATTCACGTATCTGTTCTTTGCAATTCCAAACAGTCTTGGAAATTTAAACCTTAGTGCCACCTCTCCAAACCATTTATCTTTCTGGAAGCTGATCTTGTTTCTGTCCCCAATCGAAAAAGTTAAACCTGAGAGGAAAATTCTTCTACTCTAAAAAATTCCTTCCCGGAAGCCAGAGCTCGTCGCCGCATTCTTTTGCTTTCCTCTTAGGATCCCATTTTTCAAATAATTTCCTTCAATGATTTATTTCCGATTACAAATCTCTTCATCGTACAATTTCCACCACCATTTCGCTAGTAGTATCTGGTTCATCTCTCTTAGATTTATCACTCTCGGTCCACCTAAATTTTTGGGCATACATGCAATCGGCCACTTTATCGGTGAGTACTCGGTATCTTTGTTGCCTCTTTTCCATAGAAATTTTCATCTGATTTTATAGATGCACTTTTCCACAATGACAGGTAGCTCGAATACCGCGAGATAGTGCATAGGAATGGAAGGCAGATCAGTGTTTAAAAGTGTCACTCTCCCTCCGATTGAAAGTAGCATTCCCTTCCAACCCTCCAATTTTGTGGTCACTCTATCAACAATAGGCATCCAATCAGATGTTTTTAATTTACCAGGATGGATCAGTAGTCCTAAATATTTTATTGGAAAATCCACAAGATTACATCCAAAAATACCAGTCCAATCTTCCTCGTCATCTTCCATGCCCCCAAGTAAAGTTAATATACTTTTATGAAAATTTATCCTTAAACTCGACCACTGCCCAAATCGACCAAGAAGCCCTTTCATAACCCTAAATTGTTCCTTATCTCTGTTCCCAAATAACTGTGTCGTCTGCGTATTGCAGAATAACCACTGTCAATCCGCTAGTTCCCAATCCATCGATCAAACCATCATTACTGATTAGGACTATCATCTTGTTAAATCCAATCCATCAGCTACCAGATGTGGCAGAGGATCGCCCTGTCTTAACCCTTTTCTGCATTTAAAGTGATTCGCTGTAACCCCGTTCACTAAGATCGTTGCCTTGGAAGATGACAGCCATTTTTTTTATCCAGAAACACCAGCGTTCTCCAAAGCTCGGATTTAACAGAATATTTAAGATACATCTCCAGTCAACGCTCTCATAAACTTTTTCGAAGTCCAGCTTAAGCATATATCCCTTCACTTTGCTCTTGCATGACTGTATGATCTCAAGAGCCGTAACCACGCCATCCGTAATCGATCTACCAGGTATGAAACCGGTTTGGTACCCCGCAATAATTGATTTCAAAAGTCCCCCAAGTCTATTAGCCATAAGCTTAGATATGATTTTTATAACACTATTCATTAGGCTAATAGGCCTGAAATTATTGACCTTCAACGCACCAACCTTCTTAGCCACCAGCACAACATTGGCATAATTGAACCTATGTAACTCTTCCATACCGGCGTACCATTGTGTGATAAGATCACAAAGGCCATTCCGAAGGTATCCCAAAAACATTGAAAGAAAAATATCGGGAATCCATCTAGTCCGTCCGCTTTGTCAGCTCCCAGACCAAAGATCGCGTTCTTGATTTCCTCCTCCGAGAATGGGGCTTCGAGAGAGTCTTTTTGTTCCGTACTAATTTTGTCGCTTTGCTCCCAGATATCAATATTTGCACCCGGGCACAACTCTATCGTGGCTAATAAATTTCTGAAATGATCATAGATATGCGTGCGAATTTCGCTGACCTCCTCAACCTCCTATCCGTCAATCTCTATCTTAGAAATAAGATTCCTTCTACGCCTACCGTTTGCAATTTGATGGAAGAACTTTGTATTTAAGTCTCCCTCTTTCAGCCATTGTACCCTCAATCTTTGCCTCCATATGATCTCCTCCTTTTTATAAATGTCCTGTAGAGTATCCCTCACCCTACCTATTTCTTCCCACTCCAGACGCGGCAAGTCGCCAGACTCTTCTTTCTTTTCAAGGTCAACCAACTTCAACAACAAGTCCTCCTTTTGCAACTTAATGTTTCCAAAAACAACTGTAGCCCTTTAGCGAGACATGCCCTGAGGTGTGCTAATTTTGCCACCACAATACTACTAGCAGAACGATCAGCTGGCACAACATGGTTATCCCAACAATTCTTGACCACGTCAATGCAAGAAGGGTTCTCCAGCCATATCTTCTCAAATCTAAAAATCTTCTTAGGAAACGTCATCTGTTTCCTAATATTTAAATTCAGGGGTACTTGATCCGAGGTAGGGCTAAGGATAGAAGTAAAGTATGCCATAGAGAATCTAGATTCTCAAGCGAGCGATATAAATAACCTATCAAGTTTGGCTAAACACGGATTAGCCTGACGGTTGGACCAAGTGAAAAGTCTGCCGTTGTTGACAAAGTCAACAAGCTGCAGTTCATTAATCAACTCATTGAATGATCGATGATCATGTGCATCTCTTTTTCCTCCCTTTCTTTCATCGACGAACCTTATGACATTAAAGTCCCCCCACCACCGACGGATGATTCCATCTGCTTGCAATTAATGCAATTTCCGCAAAAAAGTCATTCCTTTTTACTCTCATGTTAAACAACCCTTCGTGTACCCTTTTTAATACACCCAAGACTATGAAAGCTCCAATCCACTCCTCAATAGTGAAAGTATGCCAGTTAACTCCTACCAGTATCCCACTCGAGGCTCCTTCCGAATTCTTACATCTCCACTCGTAGTCCCTATGGCCTCCCACAAAATCAAGAACCGAAAACGACGGATCAATCAACTTCGACTCAGAAAGACAAGCGACATACAATCTATTATTACCTTACACTTCCCTAATCATCCTATGTTTATCGGGAAGCCCCATACCCCTAACATTCCAGAAGGTGTAGTTCATAGATAACCAACATTATCCCCCTCTCCTTCCACTAACTCAGGTAGACCTAAAAATGCAAAAGACCATTGCAAGCACCCACTAACTTAACGTAATCAAAGTTATCAACATTGTCCGTACAATTAACCCCTAGAAACCAATCTAGCAGATGTTGAAGTCGAAAATTGCACCCCGATTGACCAAGTCAAAGTCAAAGTCAAAGTCAACCCCAAGCCAAGTGGGCCCATGCCCAGGTCGAGTCCGAACATGAAGCAGCCGGCCCTCCCCCATGCCAAAATGAAATCATGTAATAAATAATTTTTATGCATGAATGTAAACAAAATGGGCATAAAGCCAAATTTTTGTAAGCCCGTGGCTTATGTGCAAAAAGAAATAGCACATGAGACATGGGATGGGCAAAATGCCATTTTGTAAAGTCCAAGAGGCTATATGTAAATGTGTAAACCTATATAAGGCAATATGATGATGAATAAAGCATAGACTTTTCATTCCCCAAAAATTAGGGCATGTGCCTCTTTCTCCTTCATCAAGGTTCTAAAATCTTCTTCTTTCTTTTGAATTAAATCAAGAGTTTCTCTTCCTTTTCCAAAACTAAATAGTTTTTCACCACAAAACCCACAAAGAGGAGCTTGGACCTTCCATTAGATCTCAAAAGGGGGAGATTTTTAAATCTCACCCCCTTTCTCCTAGATCCGGCCAAACGACAGGAAGAAGAAGGAGACCCATCTCCATAAACCCCACTTTGGGAAAGATCCAGGGCTCAAGGGGAGAAGCCCATTCATCAACCTCAAAATATCCTAGGAGTTTAACTCCTAATATATATACATATATACATAATAATAAGTGCTCCTTTCTGGGAGTACAACTCCCACTGCAGAGACCAAGTCCATTTTGCCTCCCGAGCGCCCACGTGCCTGGCAGGTGAGGCGTTAGCGCCCTTGCGCTCAGAGCACTAGCACCCAAAGCGCTAGCGCCCGAGCGCCCACGTGCCTGACACGTGGGGCGCTAGCGCTCTTGCGCTCAGAGCGCTAGCGCTCGAGCCCTAGTGCCCACGTGCCTGGCACGTGGGGCGCTAGCGCTCTTGCGCTCAGAGCGCTAGCGCCCACGTGCCTGGCACGTGGGGCGCTAGCGCTCTTGCGCTAGCGTCCGAGCGTCCACTTGCCTGGCACGTGGGGTGCTAGCGCCCAAAGCGCTAGCACCCAAAACACTGGCGCTTTTTCCCACGCATCCTTTGGATGCTCTTTCCCTTTTTTTATATATATGTATATATACATACACACATATACTCCACACTAAAAACACCTCCCCCGTTAGAAAAAAATTCTAACGGGGGGCTGCCCCACACCCCGCAAGGGGGCTGCTAGCCCCCTTGACCCCCATCCCGCTATCCGGGTAGCGGGACCCCCGTAAAAACTCTGTGGGGCCCCCGATATATCCAAAACCCCTTTTAAAACACAACACACGCACACTGCACATTGAGTTCGCATGACCAGTTTAACCCGTTAATCGGAGGTTCCCCCGCTCCAAAGGCGAGGGGTAATTAACGGCAGCTTAATCCGCGGCTGCCGGAGATTCGGATCCCCACGGTCAATAAACCCCTGCCTACCCTAGGCAGAGGGAATCCGTACTGCGCCTGACAAGCGCGCGCATATTCCCATCTCAATGGGGTAACGAAAACACCCTACAGATTCTGGCATGCCCGGTGGGACATTCTCTCCTCCCATATTTCGGGTTAAGCATTCATGCGAACTCAATCAATATACATATCGACTGCCTGTACTGAAATCATGCTTCTTTGTGCAGGCTTAACAAATTTCAAATTGCAATCTTCGGTCGCAGCAAAAATGTCTCTAAGGACAAGCTCAGCTCTCGACACAGCTCCCATCTCCTACACGATGAAGATGAAAGCCAGAACGGTCCTTTCGGCCAGTCTCGGGCGACAATGGGAAGAGCCGCCGCTACCATTCGGCTCTATCATGTTCGTGTCAGCTAACGCCATCCCAGCTCCTCAATCCCCGGTGACAGACAAACCGGTCTCGAAAGGCAAGAGGCCAAATGTGGTGGTCTCGAAAGCGCCCCAACTCAAACGCAAGTCGGTGTTTGAACGGTTCTCCTTGGCCCCAGCTGGGGGCAAGGTCATAAACACCAACAAAGCAACAGAGCATCTCGAGCAAGCTCCAGCGGTGCCCCTGACAACTGCTCGATCGGGTGTCTTCTCTAAGCTCCCCGCTAATCGACTCACGGTGGCTTCCTAGGGAATGGATGCCCGCCAAGCCCTTAAAATTGAGAAGCTAAGGCAAAAAAGGCTCAGATATAGAGCCAACAAAAGGGCTAGGGCTCCTGCTAGGATGAACCTCATGAGGTTCGAAGAACAGGGTTACCCTGCCAAAGATGAGGAAATGGCTGGATATGTGGTCCACACTGTCTACATGGTGGGCACGCGCAGCAAGAGCAAGGACGGGGCCACCACATCTCACGGGGCCACCACATCTCAAATCCAATCTGGCTTGAATGTGGTTGCCGTTTCCCAAGAACAGCCGCCTTTGCTGGGTGATGAAAACCCTCTCGATGAGGATGATAGGCAGAAAGACCCTTCGGTCCATGAGGAGTCGGGCTCGGAAAGCGAAGATGAGTCAATCTTCCGTCCCAAGAACACAGAGCAGCAACTTCTCCAAGAGCTCCGAAAACAACTCAGAAGCAAAGACAAGGAGATGGCCAAGCTCTACTCAAAAATTGACGACTCGACAAACGTCGTCTTACAGCTCACGGCCCAACTTGCCTCTCAGCCGCCCAATCAGGCGCAGGGCTCTCATGAACCGAGAAACGGTGTCCCAAGACAGCCGACGCTTATTCCCTCAAATCCAAAGGTGGGCGGACCGCATGAAAGTCAGTCGCATCCTATCTCGGGAAATATCTTGGCTACCGATGACAGTAGCCCGCTAACTCAAGATCAAATCATGGATTTGGTTGCCAACAAAGTTAAAACATTGGTAGCCGAAGCCGAAGCGCAAAAAGATATCAGCAGTAGTGGGAGACCATATCCTACTCAGTGTGATCTGGTAGAATTTCCTAGCGGCTATGTCATCCCTAAATTCGGAAGATTCGATGGAACGGAAAATGCGAATCAGCACATCGCCCACTTTAAAGCCTCATGCGGGAATACTGGAGGGGCAATGATGCACTTCTCCTCCGCCAGTTCGTTAATAGCTTGACCGATGTTGCCTTCGACTAGTACGCAAGCATACCGGATGGCTCCGTCACAACTTTCGTCCAAATGGAGTCTCTGTTTCGGCAGAGGTTCCTGAGTGTCAGCGATAAGATCACCAACGCCGACCTCGTAAGGACCAAGCCAAAGAACAACGAAAGCAGCACGGATTTTATAACCCGATGGCGCAATCTCTCCGTCAAATGTGAATCGCCGATAGAGCAGGACCAATCTGTCAGTCTCCTTGTCGGAAATCTCAACAATTGGATGGCCCCGTTTCTATGCACCGCGGGTCTCAAAACATTCCAAGAGCTGACCAGAAAAGTTCAAATGTTGGAACGCTCAAAGCAGGAGTCTTCCTCGGATTCCCAAAATAACAATAGGTCCTGGAGAAACCGAAAGGACGATAATCGCAAAGGCGGAAATCCTGACGATTCTGAATCTTTCAACACTTCGGCTAACCGAAATAACCGAGCGATGGGCGGGCCTAGTGCCAACCAGCCTCGGAAGCCAGTGTTCGGAGAGGGAGGAGAATCTCCACTGAAAGAGAAGCTGGATAAGGTATATTCCTTCAGAAGAGACAAAATCCGTAAAATATTCAAAGACGCCTTGAGGAACGGTCTACAACTGCCAGAGTCAAAAAGACCGCAGGAAGCGAATATGACCGACGACCCCAAATACTGCCCCTATCACAGAGTGATAAGTCATGTCATTGAGGACTGCTTCGTCTTCAAAGATTGGGTCGAAAATCAACACAAGACAGGAGAGATAGAACTGTCCAAAGGCGTGTTAACAAACAGTCAAACCGCGACCGCCAATTTCATACAAATGGAGACCGAAGTTCTTCGTGAAACTGATTCTCTCAGACATCTACCTTTCTCTGAAAACAACTGACCACCATGTCATTAAACTGGGAATAATCCACCTCTAAGTCGTTAAACTGGAAATGTAAAAAATGTGTAAATAAATAAAAAAGAAAAGCCAAAATGATGGGGCAACCGCGAATAAATAGCCGAAATGATAGGGCAATGGCGACCTTCGCGATAAGAAAAGCTGAAATGAAAGAGCAATCGCGGTAAAAAATCAAAAAACAAACAAAACGACGGCGAATGATGAGTCGCTCCTGGTACCATATTCCAGTGCAGCGATGCAGACGCCAACCAAAATCCAATTTTTCAAAATTCCCCCAGCCCTACGGTTAGTCCCCAAATTGACTACCGTATACAATCCACGGGCTCAAATAATCCTAATCACACTCATGCCCTACTGCAATCGCCAGTCCAGCGGCTGGTCTCCGCCATTGGAATTATGGTCCATTGGGAAGACCAACTCATGTGTCCTCACGATACATGAGGAGAACAATCCTTCGTGGGATCCTTACGACTCACAAAGGAAAAACACACTTGGGGGTCCTCACGACTCCTAAGGAGAAAATGCACTTACGGGATCCTTACGACTCGTAGGGAGAAAATGCTTTTATGGGACCCTTACGTCCCATAAAATTGAAAACCCTTAGGTGATAGGGATCTAAACCTGTCTTCTAAGCCATCGCTTCCCAATAGGCAATGGCGAATGATGAGTCGCTCCTGGTACTATATTCCAGTGCAGCGATGCAGACGCCGGCCGAAATCCAAATCCCCACGTGGCAAATGATGAGTCGCTCGGTACCATATTCCAGTGCAGCGATGCAGACACCAACCAAATTCCAAATCCCATACCCCAACGGCGAATGATGAATCGCTCCTGGTACTATATTCCAGTGCAGCGATGCAGACGCCAACAAAGTCCCGAAATTTTTCCGGCCCTACGGTCTGGATCATACATCCTGCAAAACCGTATACAATCCACGGGCGTAAAACAATCCCAATCTCTCCCAAGTCCTACTGGTGAGACCACATTCAAAGTCCTACCAAAAATAAAATAAAATAAAATAAAATGGTATGTCCACAAGCAAAATGGGCACGGATGAAAATCCGAAGGGGCTCCGTGAGTAAAAACAGCAGAATTGCCAGCGAGTTCGTGAAAACCCGAAAGGACGCAAACTCGTAAAAAAAAGGATGAAATGCAATCGCAAAGTCCTCTCGACTTTGTGAGGAGAAAATTCCTATGTGAGATCCTTACGACTCACAAAGGAGCAACACACTTGGGGATACTCACGACTCCTAAGGAGAAAATACACCTATGGGGTCGTAGGGAGAAAATGCTTTGTGAGACCCTTACGGCTCACAAAATTGAAAAGTCTTAGGTGATAGGGACATAAACCTGTCTCCTAAGCCATCGCTTCCTGATAAGCAAGCACAAATGATGATTCGCTCCTGGTACCATATTCCAGTGTAGCGATACTGATGCCGACCCAAAAACCAATTCCCAAATCCTCCCGGAGCAAATGATGAGTTGCTCCTGACATTATTCCAGTGCAGCAATGCAGATGCCGACCAAAACCAAAATCCCCAAATCCTCTCAAAAACGGATACTGATTCGCTCCGGGTACCATATTCCAGTATGGCGATGCTGATGTCAACTCAAATCGCAATCAACAAGTCAACTTCAACTCCGATACCGCAGCAAGCGGAGTAAGTCAGAATCCAATCTCGACACCGCAAGAAGCGGAGCAAGTCAAGTTCACCCCTGACACTGCAAGAAGTAGAGCAAGTGAAATCAAGCATCGACCGTCCATGTGGCAAAAAGGGCAGTGCAGGCTTCCCACAAATCGGGAACCAAATCGCTCCGGGTCATTGCGTCAACCGTCCATGTCGCAAAAAGGGCAGTGTAGGCTTCCCGCAAATCGGGAACCAAATCGCTCCGGACCAGAGCGTCGACAGTCCATGTCGCAAAAAGGGCAGTGCAGGCTTCCTACAAAGCAGGAACCAGATCACTCCGGGCCAGGGAAACGTCTACCACGGACACTCCGTCTCGGAGACGCGTCAAGCGTCGACCGTCCATGTCACAAAAAGGGCAGTGCAGGCTTCCTACAAAGCAGGAACCAGATCACTCCGGGCCAGGGAAACGTCTACCACGGATACTCCGTCTCGGAGACGCGTCAAGCGTCGACCGTCCATGTCGCAAAAAGGACAGTGCAGGCTTCCTACAAAGCAGAAACCAGATCACTCCGGGCCAGGGAAACGTCTACCACGGACACTCCGTCTCGGAGACGCGTCAAGCGCCGACCGTCCATGTCGCAAAAAGGGCAGTGCAGGCTTCCTACAAAGCAGGAACCAGATCACTCCGGGTCAGAGCGTCGACCGTCCATGTCGCAAAAAGGGCAATGCAGGCTTCCCACGAATCGGGAACCAAATCGCTCCGGGTCAGAGCGTCGACCATCCATGTCGCAAAAAGGGCAGTGCAGGCTTCCCGCAAATCGGGAACCAAATCGCTCCGAACCAGAGTGTCGACCGTCCATGTCATAAAAAGGGCAGTGCAGGCTTCCTACAAAGCAGGAAACAGATCACTCCGGGCCAGGGAAACGTCTACCACGGACACTCCGTCTCGGAGACGCGTCAAGCGTCGACCGTCCATGTCGCAAAAAGGGCAGTGCAGGCTTCCTACAAAGCAGGAACCAGATCATTCCGGGCCAGGGAAACGTCTACCACGGACACTCCGTCTCGGAGACGGGTCAAGCGTCGACCGTCCATGTCGCAAAAAGGACAGTGCAGGCTTCCTACAAAGCAGGAACCAGATCACTCCGGGCCAGAGCGTCGACCGTCCATGTCGTAAAAAGGGCAGTGCAGGCTTCCTACAAAGCGGGAACCGGATCGCTCCGGGCCAGGGAAACGTCTACCACGGATAATCCGTCTCGGAGACGCGACAAGCGTCGACCGTCTATGTCGTAAAAAGGGCAGTGCATCCCAAAAAGTGGGACCAAAGTAAGTCGCCTCCACGCGAAAGAAGATCCATCAATTTCATGCACGCGACTCACATATGTGGTGTGCATTTATTGATGGGGGCACTTTGTTGAAGTCGAAAATTGCACCCCGGTTGACCAAGTCAAAGTCAAAGTCAACCCCAAGCCAAGTGGGCCCATGCCCAGGTCGAGTCCGAACATGAAGCGGCCAGCCCTCCCCCATGCCAAAATGAAATCATGTAATAAATAATTTTTATGTAATTTTTTATGCATGAATGTAAACAAAATGGGCATAAAGCCAAATTTTGTAAGCACATGGCTTATGTGCAAAAAGAAATAGCACATGAGATATGGGATGGGCAAAATGCCATTTTGTAAAGGCTAAGGGGCTATATGTAAATGTGTAAGCCTATATAAGGCAACATGATGATGAATAAAGCATAGACTTTTCATTCCCCAAAAATTAGGGCATGTGCCTCTTTCTCCTTTCTCAAGGTTCTAAAACCTTTTTCTTTCTTTTGAATTAAATCAAGAGTTTTACTCTTTCTTTTCCAAAACTAAATAGTTTTTCACCACAAAACCCACAAAGAGGAGCTTGGACCTTCCATTAGATCTCAAAAAAGAGAGATTTTTAAATCCCACCTCCTTTCTCCAAGATCCGGCCAAACGACAGGAAGAAGAAGACCCATCTCCACAAACCCCACTTTGGGGAAGATCCAGGGCTCAAGGGGAGAAGCCCCTTCATCAGCCTCAAAATATCCTAGGAGTTTAACTCCTCATATATATACATATATACAAAATAATAAGTGCTCCTTTCTGGGAGTACAACTTCCATTGCAGGAACCAGGTCCTTTTTGCCTCCCGAGCACCCACGTGTCTGGCACGTGAGGCGCTAGCACTTTGGGCGCTAGCGCCCTTGCGCTCAAAGCACTAGCGCTCTTGTGCTCAGAGCGCCCGGCGCATGGGGCGCTCGCGCCCACATACCTGGCACGTGGGGCGCTAGCGCCCATGTGGAGCGTTAGCACTCGAGCGCCTGGCACGTGGGGCGCTAGTGCCCTTGAGCTCAAAGCACTAGCACCTAAAGCGCTGGCGCTTTTTCCCAAGCATCCTTTGGATGCCATTTCCCTTTTTTATATATATGTAAATATACATACACACACATACTCCACACTAAAAACGCCTCCCCCGTTAGAAAAAATTTCTAACGGTGCGCTGCCCCGCAAGGGGGCTGCTAGCCCCCTTAACCCCCATCCCGCTATCCGGGTAGCGGGACCCCCGTAAAAACTCTGCGGGACCCCCGATATATCCAAAACCCCTTTTAAAACACAACACACGCACACTGCACATTGAGTTCACATGACCAGTTTAACCCGTTAATCGGAGGTTCCCTCGCTCCAAAGGCGAGGGGTAATTAACGACAGCTTAGTCCGCGGCTGCCGGAGATTCGGATCCCCACGGTCAATAAACCTCTACCTACCCTAGGCAGGGGGGATCTGTTCTCCGGCAGCCGCAGACAAAGCTGTCGTTAATTACCCCTCGCTTTTGGAGCGAGAGAACCTCCAATTGACGGGTCAAACAGGTCATGCGAACTCAATGTGCAGTGTTGTGCTTTGAAGGAGTTTTGGATATATCAGGGGCCCCGCAGAGTTTTTACGGGAATCCCGCTACCCGAATAGCGGGCTGGGGGTCAAGGGGGCTAGCAACCCTCTTGCGGGGTGCGGGGCAGCGTCCCGTTAGAAATTTTTTCTAACGGGGGAGGTGTTTTTAGTGTGGAGTATTTGTGTGTGTATATATATATATTTATATATATAAGGGAAAGGGCATCCAAAGGATGCGTGGGAGAAAGCACCGGCGTCTCACGTGCGTAGCAAACGAGCGCTTGAGCGCTTTGGGCGCCAGAGCGCTAGCGCCTCACGTGCCAGGCACGTGGGCGCTCGGGTGCTAGCGCCTCACGTGTCAAGCACGTGGGCGCTCGGGCGCTCGCGCTTTGGGCGCTCGCGCACAAGTGCCAGGCACGTGGGCGTCCGGGCGCTAGCGCTTTGGGCGCTTGGGCGCTAGCACCTCACGTGCCAAACACGTGGACGCTCGGGGGCTGAGCGGCAAAAGGGACTTGGTCACTACACTGGGAGTTGTACTCCAAGAAAGAAATACTTATTATTTTGTATGTATGTATATATATATATATGAGGAGTTAAACTCCTAAGATATTTTTGAAGCTGATGAAAGGGCTTCTCCCTTTTAGCCCTAGATCTTCCCCAAAGTGAGGTCTTTGGAGATGGGTCTCATTCCTTCTTTGCTGGCCGGCTCTTGAAGAACAAGAGGTATGAGATTTAAAAATCTCCCATTTTTGAGATCTAATGGAAGATCTGCGCTCCCTTTTGTGGGTTTTATGGTGAAAAACTATTTAGTTTTGGAAAAGGAAGAGTAAAACTCTTGATTTAATTGAAAAAAAATGGGAAGAAGGTTTAGAACCTTGAAGAAGGAGAAGGAAGCACAAAGATACCTAGATTTTTGAGAGAATGAAAAGTGTCTATCTTATTCATCATGTTGCCTTATATAAGCTTACACATTTACATATAGCCCCTTGGGCTTTACAAAATGGTATTTTGCCCATCTCATGCCTCATGTGCTCATTTCTTTTGCATATAAGCCATAGGCTTTACAAAAATTTGGCTTTATGTCCGTTTTACTTACATTCATGCATAAAAAAACATCAAAATTATTTATTACATGATTTTTTTGGCATGGAGGGGGGCCGGCCGCTTCATGTTCGGACTTGACTTGGGCATGGGCCCACTTGATCTGGGTTTGGGCCCACTTGGCTTGGGGTTGACCTTGACTTTGACTTGGTCAACCGGGATGCAATTTTCGACCCCAACAAAGTACCCCCATCAATAAATACACACCACATATGTGGATCATGTGCATGAAATTGATGGATCTTCTTTCGCGTGGATGCGACTTGCTTTGGTTCCCACTTTTTGGGATGCACCGCCCTTTTTACGACTTGGACGGTCGATGCTGGCCTTTTTGCAACTTGGACGGTCGGTGCTGCCCTTTTTTGACTTGGACGGTCGGTGCTTGACACGTCTCCGAGGCGGAGTGTCCGTGGTAGACTTTTCCATGACCCGGAGCGATTTGATTCCCGATTTGTGGGAAGCCTGCACTGCCCTTTTTACGACATGGACAGTCGACGCTTGACGCGTCTCTGAGGCGGAATGTCCGTGGTAAACTTTTCCCTGGCCCGGAGCGATTTGGTTCCCGATTTGTGGGAAGCCTGCACTGCCCTTTTTTACGACATGGACGGTCGACGCCCTGACCCGGAGCGATTTGGTTCCCGATTTGTGGGAAGCCTGCACTGCCCTTTTTACGACATGGACAGTCGACGCCCTGGCCCGGAGCGATTTGGTTCCCGATTTGTGGGAAGCCTGCACTGCCCTTTTTACGACATGGACGGTCGACGCTTGACGCGTCTCCGAAACGGAGTGTCCGCGGTAGACTTTTCCCTGGTCCAGAGCGATTTGGTTCCAGATTTGTGGGAAGCCTGCACTGCCCTTTTTACGACATGGACGGTCGACACTTGACGCGTCTTCGAGACGTTGTGTCCATGATAGACTTTTCCCTAGCCCGGAGCGATTTGGTTCCCGATTTGTGGGAAGCCTGCACTGCCCTTTTTACGACATGGACGGTCGACGCTTGACGTGTCTCCGAGACGTGTCCATGGTAGACTTTTCCCTGACCCGGAGAGATTTGGTTCCCGATTTGTGGGAAGCCTGCACTGCCCTTTTTACGATATGGACGGTCGACGCTTGACGCGTCTCCGAGACGGAGTGTGTGGTAGACTTTTCCCTGGCCCGGAGCGATTTGGTTCCCGATTTGTGGGAAGCCTGCACTGCCCTTTTTACGATATGGACGGTCGACGCTTGATTTGACTTGCTCTGCCTCTTGCAGTGTCAGGGGTGATCTTGACTTGCTCTGCTTTTTGCGGTGTCGAGATTGGATTCTGACTTGCTCCGTTTTCTGCGGTGTCGGGGTTGAAGTTGACTTATTGATTGTGATTTGGGTTGACATCAGCATCGCTACACTGAAATATGGTACCAGGAGCGAATCATCATCTGTCTTTGAGAGGATTTGAGGATTTTGGTTTTTGTTTGGCATCAGTATCGCTACATTGGAATAAGGTACCAGAAGCGAATCATCATTTGCGTTTGCTTATTAGAAAGCGATGGCTTAGAAGACAAGTTTTAGGTCCCTATCACTTAAGACTTTTCAATTTTGTGAGCCGTAAGGATCTCACAAAGCATTTTCTCCCTACGGGTCGTAAGGATCCCGTAGGTGTATTTTCTCCTTAGGAGTCGTGGGGACTCCCAAGTGTGTTACTCCTTTGTGAGTCGTAAGGATCTCACGCGGGAATTTTCTCCTCACAAAGTCGAGAGGACTTTGCGAGTGCATTTCATCTCTTTTTCACGAGTTTACGCCCTTTCGGGTTTTCACAAACTCGCCGGCAGTCCTGCTGTTTTTACTCACGGAGCCCTTTCGGGTTTTCATCCGTGCCCATTTTGCTTGTGGACATACCCTTTTTTTTTAATCTTCACCGTCGGTGGGACTTTGAATATGGTCTCACCGGTAGGACTTGGGAGAGATTGGGATCGTTTTACGCCCGTGGATTGTATACGGTTTTGCAGGATGTATGATCCAGACCGTAGGGCCGGAAAAATTTCGGGACATTATTGGCGTCTGCATCACTGCACTGGAATATGGTACCAGGAGCGACTCATCATTCGCCGTTGGGGTATGAGATTTGGAATTTGGTTAGCGTCTGCATCGCTGCACTGGAATATGGTACCAGGAGCGGCTCATCATTCGTCACTTGGGATATGGGGTTTGGTTGGCGTCTGCATCGCTGCACTGGAATATGGTACCAGGAGCGACTCATCATTCACCATTGGGGTATGAGATTTGGAATTTAGTTGGCGTCTGCATCGCTGCACTGGAATATGGTACCAGGAGCGACTCATCATTCGCCATTGCCTACTGGGAAGCGATGGCTTAGGAGACAGATTTAGATACCTATCACCTAAGGCTTTTCAATTTTATGGGCCGTAAGGGTCCCATAAAAGCATTCTCTCTACGAGTCGTAAGGATCCCGTAGGTGCATTTTCTCCTTAGGAGTCGTGATGACCCCAAAGTGTGTTTTCCCTTTGTGAGTCGTAAGGATCCCACGAAGGTTTGTTCTCATCATGCATCGTGAGAACACATGAGTGGGTCTTCCCAATTAAGCATAATTCCAACGGCGGAGACCAGCCGCGTAACTGGTGATTACGGTAGGGTATGGGTATGATGAGAATTATTTGAGCCCGTAGATTGTATACGGTAGTCAATTTGGGGACTGGCCGTAGGGCTGGGAGAATTTTGGGAAATTAGGCTTTGGTTGACGTCTTCATCGCTACACTGGAATATGGTACTAGGAGTGACTCATCATTCGCCGTTTGAGACATTCAGAGTTTTGAAATTTTGATTGGCGTCTGCATCGCTACACTGGAATATGGTACCAGGAGCGACTCATCATCCGCCATTTTTTTTATACCGCGATTGCTCTATCATTTCAGCTTTTCTTATCGCGAAGGTCGCGATTGCCCTATCATTTCGGCTATTTATTCGCGGTTGCCCATCATTTCGGCTTTATTTTCATTTTTATTTTTACTCGCTGATTTTTATTGCGAGTTGCCCCATCATTTCGGCTTTTTATTTATATATATATATACATATCAACAACAACTGAGCCTTTTATCCCAAGCATATGGGGTAGGCTACATGAACCAACATGAGAATCACGCCGGGTCCAGCACATGAATCCTCTGTCTCCACTCACTTCTATCGAACAATATACTTTCATTGAGTCCTTTGGCAACCATATCGTTTCGTATCACCTCCATCCATGTTTTCTTCGGTCTCCCTTTTGCCCTTTTGCCATTACCCATATCGAGAGTATCTATTCGTCGAACCGGTGCTTCCATAGGTCTGCGTCGCACATGACCAAACCATCTAAGCCGGTTTTCCCGCATCTTCTCCTCCACGGGTGCTACACCAACTTTTGCACGAATATCCTCATTTCGCACCTTGTCTTTTCTAGTGTTACCGCACATCCAACGAAGCATGCGCATCTCCGCTACGTGCATCTTCTGTGTATGATGCTTCTTAGGAGCCCAGCATTCTGTACCATATAATAAGGCAGGCCGAATAGCGCTCCGATAAAACTTCCCTTTCAATTTTAACGGAAAGTTACGATCACACAAAATCCCTGTTGCACTCCTCCATTTCAACCAACCAGCTTGGATCCTTTGATTAACATCACTATCGATCTCCCCATTCCTTTGGATGATGGAACCTAGATATCTAAACTGGTCGCTCGGTGATATCTCTTGCCTTCCAATGTTATACCAATATGGTTTTGACTTCTCTGGCTACTAAATTTGCAGTGCATATATGCTGTCTTGGACCTGCTCAATCTGAATCCCCGAGATTCCAATGTTTGTCTCCATAATTCCAATTTTGCATTAACCCCTGCTTTCGTCTCATTTACTAGAACAATATCATCAGCGAATAGCATACACCAAGGGACCTCATCTTGGATAGTTCTAGTAAGCTCATCCATCACGATGGTAAACAGGAAAGGACTTAATGCAGATCCTTGATGTAAACCAATAGTAATCGGAAAATCACTTGTTAAGCCACCGCAAGTTCTGACATTTGCCACTACTCCGTCGTACATATCCTTGATTATGTCAATATACTTGACGGGGACCCCCTTTTTCATCATTGTCCCCCATAATACCTCTCTAGGTACCTTGTCGTACGCTTTTTCTAAATCAATAAATATCATATGCAAATCTCTTCTCCTCTCTCGAAAGCGCTCGACAAGTTGACGAAGCAAATGGATCGCCTCTGTCGTCGATCGTCCAGGCATGAAACCAAATTGGTTCTCTGTTATCTTAATATCCTTCCTTAGCCTGTGTTCAATCACTCTCTCCCAAAGTTTCATGGTGTGACACATTAGTTTTATTCCACGGTAGTTTGAGCAACTTTGAATGTCACCCTTATTCTTGTAGATAGGTACAAGGATACTTTTCCTCCATTCATTTGGCATCTTTTTTGTCTGCCAAATCTTATTAAACAGATCTGTCAGCCATTTAACGCCTATTTCTCCTAAGCATCTCCAAATCTCGATAGGAATCCCGTCAGGACCAACCGCTTTTCTTAAACCCATTCTGTTCAAAGCTTCTTTAACCTCAGTAAGTCTTATTTTACGCATGAAATCACGATTTATATCTTGAGATTGAATGACAAGTCCATCCAAATTCTTAGTAAAGCTCTCATTGAACAATTTGTCAAAATAATCTCTCCATCTTTCCTTGATATCCTCATCTCGAACTAAAACCTTCTGATTTTCATTTTTGACACACTTCACCGCACATAAGTCTCTAGTCTTCCTTTCCCGCATTCGAGCAATCCGGTATATATCATTTGCAGCCTCTTTAGTGTCTAATTTCTCGTACACCTCCTTGTAGACCTTAGATTTAGCTTCCCGAACAGCTTTCTTAACTTCCTTTTTAGCCATTTTGTACTTCTCAAATCGCTCCACATCTCTACTTTTCTTCAAATCTTTATAAGAATCTCTTTTAATTTTAATAGCAGCCTTTACATCTTCATTCCACCATGATATGTCCTTAGATGGTGGAGCACCATGTCTCGACTCACCAAGTAGATCTCTAGCTACTTTCTTGATACAACTAGCCATTTTGTTCCATGTTTTGTCTGGATCATCTTCCGACTGCCAATCCGCTTCTTGTACTACACGATCTATAAAAGCCTTTTGATTACCTTCTTTCAATCGCCACCATTTAATTTTAGGCTCTACCTTACGTCTAATCTTCCTAGGTTCTCTTCTAAATCGAAAATCTAGAACTAAAAGTCTATGTTGAGTAGTTACACTCTCACCTGGCACTACCTTACAGTCGATACAACAACCTCTATCTATTCTTCTCGTCAGAAAAAAGTCTATTTGACTAGCATTTGATCCGCTCCTAAAAGTGATAAGGTGGGACTCTCTTTTCCTAAACCAGGTGTTTGCTAAGATCAAGTCATAAGATAAAGCAAAATCTAGAATCGAGTCACCTACTTCATTCCTTTGTCCGAAACCAAAACCTCCATGGATAGTATCAAACCCACTACGACTAGTACCTACATGTCCATTAAGATCACCACCAATAAATAACTTCTCTCCACTGGGTATACTTTGCACCACCTCGTCTAAATCCTCCCAGAATAGACGCTTACTAACGTCATCAAGACCTATCTGTGGTGCATAAGCACTAATAACATTAAAGATCTCTCCACCTAGAATAAGCTTAACCAGTAAAATTCTATCACCTTTTCTCCTAATCTCAACTACATCCTCAAGCAACCGTCTATCTATGATTATACCTACCCCATTACGATTTTTATCTCTACCCGTATACCAAAGCTTATAACCCCAAGGCTCTATGACTCTACTCTTTTCACCTACCCACTTAGTTTCTTGCAAACACATAATACCAACTCTCCTCCTAATCATCACCTCCACTAATTCTATTAGTCTACCCGTAAGGGAACCTATATTCCAGGAAGCTAGACGGATCCTATGAAACCCTTGCTTATTTGTCACTACACCCGGGGTCCGATGTAGCGCGCCGTCTCTGGACGACGACCCTTGCTTATTTGTCACTACACCCGGGGTCCGATGTAGCGCGCCGTCTGTAGACGACGACCCTTGCTTATTTGTCACTACACCCGGGGTCCGGTATAGCGCGCCGTCTCTGGACGACGACCCTTGCTTATTTGTCACTACACCCGGGGTCCGATGTAGCGCGCCGCATCTGGACGACGACCAAGCCCTTGCATATTTAACACTACACCCGGGATCCGATGTAGCGCGTCGCTGAGTAGGGGACGCCCCAACGATATTCTGATTCTGGTTCATGTCATAGAATGTGACAAAGTTTTACGTTGGCTGTCACAAGCCTACCACAACCCTCACCCTTTCTCATCCGGACTTGGGACCGGCAACGGTGGGTTTATATATATATATACATATATATTTCTTTTTATTTACACACTTTTACATCCCCAGTTTAACGACTTAGAGGTCGACTATTCCCAATTTAATGACGTGGTGGTCGACTGGTGTTCCCAGTTTAACGACGTGGTGGTCCTCTTTGCTTATCCCAGCTCCTTGAATTTTGATCTTGGCAGAGCTGTGTTGTGACCGTAGCTCTGTGGCTTGCCGATACATCCGAGGACTGTGAGGTTTTTCCAAGCTTGTATTGGTCTTCTGCCCAATCTTTGAAAACACAGCAGTCTTCAATGGTATGACTCACCACCCTATGGTATGGGCAGTATACGGGATTGCCGGTCATATTCATTTCATATGGCCTCTTCAGAAAAGGCAATTGCAGACCGTTGTTCAAGGCTTCCTCGAATATATTGTGAATCTCATCCCTCCTGAAGGAGTACACCTTCTTCTTTCTCTTCATTAGAGTATGTGCCCTTACTGATACTGATCCTTGAGGCCGATCAGTCTTTGGTTTGCCCTTTTTCAGATAATGGCACATGTCTAGGAGGATTAGGTTCCTGAAAGGCTTCGGTCTCCATTTGTATGAAATCGGCGGTCATAGCTTGACTGTTTGCTAACACGCCTTTAGACAGTTCTATCTCTCCCGTCTTGTATTGCCTTTCGACCCAATCTTTGAAGACGAAGCAGTCCTCAATGGCATAACCTATCACTCTGTGATAGGAGCAATATTTTGGGTCATCGGTCATATTCGCTTCTTGCGGTCTCTTTGATTCTGGCAGTTGTAAACCGTTTCTTAGGGCGTCCTTGAATATCTTGTGGACTTTGTCCCTTTTGAAGGAATAGACCTTATCCAGTTTCTCTTTCAGAGGCGATTCCCCTTCGGTGTATGTATCGGAGAGACTGGAGGCTGATCGCGGCCGTTTTTCGCGAAGGCGCTCCGCTCTTAGGTTGAAAGGGGTATCAGTTGGCTGCCTCCGGGTATCAATCCCTGGCTCATGAACCAAAATTTGATTCTGCTGTAATTGCAATCGGGCGACTTGGGTCGCGAGATCTGCCGCGACGTTTGCCAATTCGTCGACCTTAGACTGTACCTTGGCTAACTTCTCATCCCTGTCCTGAAGCTGCCTCTGAAGCCATCGGAATGATACTTGTTCTGTAGTTCCGGTTATGACAACCGGGTCATCCTTATTGCCTGAGCTCAATTCCGCAGGAACCCCAGGCTCTTTTGGCTTATCGGCCTGAGCAAGCTCTTCATCATTTAGACCGAGTTGACGTTGGGTAGCGTCCACCGTATCATCACCCTGGCTGTGAAGCATAGGAGGGTTCGTTTCTTCATGTCCGACCATGTAGACAGTGTGGACCACATATCCAGCCGTCTCTTTATCTTTGGCGGGGTAATCCCGTTCTTGGAGCCTCATGAAGCTCGGCCTAGTATGAGCCCTAACCCTTTTTTTGGCTCTGTATCGGAGCCTTTTCTGCCTTAGCTTCTTGATTTTGAGGGCTTGGCGGGCATCCGTTTTCTGTGAAGCCACCGTGAGTCGATTGATAGGGAGCTTAAAGAAGATACCCGATCGAGCAGTTGTAGAGGGTACTGCTGGAGCTTGCCCGAGATACCCCGTTGCTTCGTTGACGTTGATGGCCTTGCCCCCAGCTGGAGCGATGGAGGGTCGTTTGGAAACGGATTTGTGCTTGGGCAGAGGTGCCCTCGCAACCATGACATTCGGTCTTTTCCCTTCTGAGACCGGCTTCTCTGTTACTGGACCTTGAGGAGCTGGGACGGCGTTAGCTGACACGAACATAATAGACCCAAATGGTAGCGGCGGATACTCCCATTGTCGCCCAAGACTGGCCGGGAGGACCGTCCTGGCGTCCATCATCATCGTGTAGGAGATGGAAGCTGTATCGAGAGCTGAGCTGATCCTTAGAGACATCTTTGCTGCGTCCGAAGATTGCAATTGGAGAACGTTAACCTGCACACAAAAAACATGATTTTAGTACAGGTCCCACCGGGCGTGCCAGAATCTGTAGGGTTTTTTCGTCACCCCATTAAGATGGGAATGCGCACGCGCTTGTCAGGCGCATTACAGATTCCCCCCGCATAGGGTAGGCTGGGGTTTATTGATTGTGGGGATCCAAATCTCCGACAGCCGCGGACTAAGCTGTCGTTAATTACCCCTCGCCTTTGGAGCGAGAGAACCTCCGATTGACGGGTCAAAAGGGTCATGCGAACTCAATGTGCAGTGTTGTGCTTTGAAGGGTTTTGGATATATCGGGAGCCCCCACAGAGATTTTACGGGGGTCCCGCCACCCGGATAGCGGGCTGGGGGTCAAGGGGGCTAGCAGCCCCTCTTGCGGGGTGCGGGGTAGCGCCCCGTTAGAAATTCTTTCTAACGGGGGAGGTGTTTTTAGTGTGGAGTATGTGTGTGCGTATATATTTATATATATATAAGGGAAAGGGCATCCAAAGGATGCGTGGGAGAAAGCGCCAGCACCTCACGTGCGTAGCACGCGGGCACTTGAGCGCTCGAGCGCTGGCGCTTTGGGCGCCAGAGCGCTAGCGCTTTGGATGCTGGCGCCTCACTTTCTAGGCACGTGGGCGCTAGCGCTTTGGGCGCTCGAGATTTGGGCGCTACCGCCACACGTGTTAGGCACGTGGTTGGACGCTAGCGCCACATGTGCCAGGCACGTGGGCGCCCGGGCGCTAGCGCTTTGGGCGCTCAGGCGCTCGCGCTTTGGGCGCTCGGGCACTGGGCGGCAAAAGGAACTTGGTCACTACACTGGGAGATATACTCCAAGAAAGAAATACTTATTATTTTGTGTGTGTGTGTATGAGGAGTTAAACTCCTAAGATATTTTTGAAGCTGATGAAAGGACTTCTCCCCTTGAGCTCTGGATTTCCCTCAAAGTGGGGTCTTTGGAGATGGGTCTCCTTCTTACTCCTTTGTTGGCTGGCTCTTGAAGAACAAGAGGTATGAGATTAAAAATCTCCCCTTTTTGAGATCCAATGGAAGATCTGGGCTCCCTTTTGTGGGTTTTGTGGTGAAAAACTATTTAGTTTTGGAAAAGTAAGAGTAAAACTCTTGATTTAATTGAAAAAAATGGGAAGAAGGTTTAGAAGCTTGAGGAAGGAGGAGGCACAAAGAACCCTAGATTTTTTAGAGAATGAAAAGTGTCTATCTTATTCATCATCATGTTGCCTTATATAGGCTTATACATTTACATATAGCCCCTTAGGCTTTGCAAAATGGCATTTTGCCCATTCCATGCCTCATGTGCTCATTTCTTTTGCACATAAGCCATGGGCTTTATAAAAATTTGGCTTTATGCCCATTTTACTTACATTCATGCATAAAAAAAACATCAAAATTATTTATTACATGGTTTTTTTGGCATGGAGGGGGCCGGCCGTTTCATGTTCGGACTCGACTTGGGCATGGGCCCACTTGATCTGGGCTTGGGCCCACTTGGCTTGGGGTTGACCTTGACTTTGACTTGGTCAACCGAGGTGCAATTTTCGACCCCAACAGATAATAATAAACGCGGCTCATCTGGAATAGAACTAAAAATAGAAGACAAAAGGACGAGGAAATACGAGACTTGCTAGCAAAATCCTTGCTAGCAAAATCCTTTCTCTTAGTAGCACTTGCCATCAAACGGTCAAGATTGAGTATTGCCCCTCCATGTCTTGTACTTCTCCTTAGTTACTTCTCCTTAGTTTGGTAGCAGCCAATTTTTCATTGAATCCCACAGGAATAATCTCCTGCAGCCGTTCAGTACGTCCATTCTGCCCCAGCTGAGTCTCCTCCACCCTCTCAATATCCACATGCAAAATGCCGTTACGGTCCCCCGGACCATGGGGAGAAATCTCAAGAACGTCTTTCACTGGCAATACACTTTTGATGAAATTAAGCCCCGTCTCCGTACCCCCAACCGGTTCAGAGAATCCGTTGTTCCGCTTCTCGACATCCGACTTTTCAACATGCTTCAGCCTCCCCTCATCCGCACATCACCGCCAAAATGTTCCTCCAACCATCGGTCCAGGTAGCTCTTAAGTCCTACGGAAACCTTCTGTTTTAATTCATGTCTCTGTATACGGCCTTGCTGTTCCTCATTAATTTCACATCCGGGATTAAGAAGATTTCCTTTGTTTGAAACCTTCACCTTATTCACTGAACTCTTTTCCATCCACATACAATCTCTCCCTAATGTTTTCTGTCCCATCCCACCGCCACTATTCCATAAAACCGCATGTGGCAATACGCCATTTGTTTTTCCTCGAGCCCACTGCCTAGAACTTGCTCCTCGTACATGATTTGATGCCTCGCTTCAAATTCTCGTACTCGCCGAACCCACGTACGATGTATGCTCATCATGTGCAACAAGCAGAAATCCCTCGCCCCTCCCTATTCTGCCTCGAGCTCCGTGCTTCAGTAACGTGACAGCCCATCTTGTGGCTCAGAAGTTCCCGCATGCTTTTCTCGTACAACCACAGCCTCTCCTTTGTGCACAGTTTCTTTATGCGGTCATCCCTTTCCTTAGGCCAGTGTACTAGCTGCAACCTTAATTTTTTTTCCTTGCACATTCTCGCGTGCCACACCCTCGTCGGAGCCGGCTAACTGTACTCCTTTCATGGCCGCCAACATGCCTTCTAGTTCCGGGATAATCTTAACGTCATACCACACGAAATCTACAATCGTGTGCAAAGTCTCGGGTTATCCATAAAGGAGAGAGTTTTGTATAAATATATTTTTATTTTTATAGTATATTAGGTTTAGTTATACATATTATATGTATAACTAAACCTAATATACTATAAAAATAAAAATATATTTATACAAAACTCTCTCCCTCTCTCTCTGCCTTATAATTCTCTCTCGCATATCTCTCTTTCATCTCCCGTCCTCCATCGCATCCTCATCATCACAATGACACCTTGAGCAAACTTGGAAATCTTAGACGAGCTTTCAAGTTTCTGTTTTGCCTCGTTCATCGTCTCCGTGATCGTGTTCGAGGCAAGTTGTTAACTTTGCTACATGCTATAGTTACATAATATACGTAGATATTATCGTGATCCTATATATATTCTATCATTTTATGCAATTGTTATTTTATAATCTCATTTCGGTTAACTAATTTAACAAATAACCCTCAATAATAAGCTTAAGTTACAATAAGTTTAGTGTATATTAATTTATAAGATATTTAATTAGTATTATTTAATGATACATCGTACCTAGTAGAATAATATGCGGTAAATGAACGCTCATTATAATTATATAACTATAGGATAAATAATGAGCAAGTATTGGATATTTGTCGTATTATTATTTTTGATTGGTAAGCTAACATTATGAGATAGAAGTTTAAATACAAAATATAGAAGTTAAATATAAAATAGTAATTCAAATATATTGATAGTCACGTATGCATTTTACTAGTTTAATAACCATCTCTTTGTTATAAGTATAAATATCGAGTATAAAATACTCATATAAATCAATCCTAAAACAAATACTATTCTTACTTCAGTCAGATTAATATCATGAACAAATAATAGTCGATTTGATTCTATAACTAATTAACCTTAAACATGACACGCTTGTTAACCTATATCTGTCAGTGTTTACTGATATTCGGTTATAACTGTATTGCCTGCTGTATACCATGATTTGATTGGAATATGTGATTATAAAAGTAGATACCGTACCTGACTGGTTATATCATCCCTGACATACTTGTACACAAATTCATGACTTGTACTCCTACCATCCTGTTACTATTACCGTTATCATACCAGTACCTATTGACTGTAATACTTACCAATCCCAACAATCCTAACTTGTTGTCCTGATGGACGTAACCTATTGTTTAGATAGACATAACATGTACCTGATTGTTTCTTTGTGTAGGCATTAGGTAGATATTATATTGATACCTGACTTGAACATGAAACCTAGGAAAAAGGGAAATCAAGAATGTAACTAAAACGTAACTTAAGAGGATATTATTGTTGTCGTGATTCCGAGAGTGAACGGAATAACCATTGTTGATTATACCGTGGTCCCGTGGGGAATAAACGGGATATATTGTACCGTGGTCCCGTGAGAAATGAACGGGATATATACTGTTGAGTTACGATGAGAATTACATTAATTGATTTCAAATACTTTTAGGAAAGAAAACCTAGACACATGAACTCATAGGATACACGTTACATGATTGACTCCATATATCTTACTTGTTACATTACATATTATTGCTATTGCTTATCGTTTATCGTTTATACCCATGGCATCTAGTTCTTGCACCTGGTATATACTATATTTCACACTGGTTATGTTATTATGGTATTTATGACGCACTGACGTCTAGGTTTTGCATGGCCCAGATACTTGACTTTAGCACATGAGAATCGTGAGTATTTCGACAGAATTGCCGATCAGTGAGGACCATCTCACTGATATAGCTCTTATTAGTGGTTAGGTATTTTTTTCCCTTGGATCTTTATTGCTTCCGCTACTGTTTCATGTTATCGTTCTTGTAGCTATTGGATATGTTTAGGGATAGATAGTTATATTATTGTTCTTGATTACTGATTGACAGCCTTAATGTGACCATTAAAAGATGTTTCCTTACCATAGGTAACATGGTTGGCTTTGTCACATTCCATATTTACGGATTTTGGCAAACGAGACGTGACACCATGACCTAGCCTTTTAACTCAGCTTTGGACTGAACTCTAGTCCAGCCCTCCTCCGTCAATTTCTCTTTCCCCAAGCTGATTCTTTCTACCGCCGGCCTTGTCACTTCACTATGCTCGGCCTTAAGATTTGCCTGATATACCTCTTCGATCATCGAGGCCTTGCCTTTTGTTAAGATCCCCCCTAAGATGTATACCTATACTTCTTTTTGGAGCATCCTCAACACGACGGCCATGAACTCGCTCACCAGCGGTTGTCGCCATCGTCATAGCACGTCCCTGAGTCGGCAAGTAGCCTTGCCTATAATTTGACGGCCCAGAGTCATGTGGTGCCCCGGCCACCACATCCGAGTACCTAAGGGTCTGCCTCCCCCGAGAATCCCTCCTCTCGTGCCTTGTTGCATGCTTCACCGGCGACCTCGACATGGGTCTAACGCCATGATATGCATCACCTTCGCCCTCCATCCCTTTCCTCCGTCTTGGGATCCTACAGTCGTCATCCCTACGCTCCTCATCACTAATGGACGCAGAGCCCACCAAACAAAGCTTAGCAGATCGTTCGGTGGGCATCATGTCTCTACCACTCTGCTCCTCCTCCAAGAGGCTCATAGCAAAGCCAGGGGCGGTTAGAGGTGAATGGGTAAAGGGTAAGGTCAAGATCAAAGGGAAGGTAGAAATTTTTATTTAGAAAGGAACTGGGAAGAGACTGCGGAAGAAGGCGAAGTAGGAGGAAAAGGTTAAAGCTTTGCAGAGAAAGAAGAGGGTTTGATGGAAAAAGAGTTATCAAAAGAGAGAGGAGAGGCCAAGGAGCTTAGTTATGTGGTGGAGGTGGGAGGGCGGTGAATGATGATCGGAAAGAGGAGGCAAGAAGTCGCACCGAGCTGGAGAGGAGAAAGGAGAACATCTTTTTTGGCACAAGCGCTTTTGTAATTTAAGGAAAAAGAGCTGGGAAAAAGAGTTATAACACATCATCATTATTACTTATAAGATGGACCACCTTTGAGAAGATCTCAGAAAAAATGCTGTTGATAACAACCAAGTAAAACTCTAGCTGTAATCAAGACCAGCACGAAACATAGAAAACCAATATCCGCCTATAAATTTGCTCCTTGCACCACATATACTTATTATATACTGCAATGGTTCCATCTCCTCATTCGTACATGTCAAGATTGAATATACTAACAAAGAAACTTCGACAAAGTTTTAGCTTGAAGTAACAAGTAATAACAAATCAAGATTTGGTGATTCATGCAGCAAAAATCAATCTCTTCCTCTTTTGACACCATAAGCCATATTGCACTCAAAATTTTGCCTTTTGCAAGTTTTTCTTTTTCCATGAAGGGCAATCTTGAATATGAGCCAGAGCCAGAGCCAAAAAATTGGCCTCTCTTCTCCATGGTTGCCACAGCTAGGAATCTGGTATTAATTTTGAGAGGATTTATGTAAAACTTTGTCAAAGCTCCTCAGCCAACCCCATTTTAATGGCACAGTTATAGGTTCTAAAATTATTAAGTTGCTAGAATGAGAAGGTAGCGCCTACAAGAGGAGCAGGTGGAAAACACAACGGAAGTAAAAGAAACTTAGGAAATGTCAAGATTTTACTTCAACAGGCTGGCTCAAGACCAATGGACCTTTTAGCAAAGAAAAGAGTATGCTGTTTTCCTCGGCCCAAGTGAAAGGTTGCGCAGACATGGACACGATGTAACACGGTGACGCGGCAAAATCCCAGATTACAGAGAACGGGGACATGGCGATTCCTTTTATATTTACATATGTGCAAATGTATGTACGCATGCATATAATTTTTTAATGATATAAAATTTTAAACTACTATAATAACATGCAAATCATAAAGATAGCATAGGACCATAACTCATTCTTCAAAATTTAACATCTCCGAAATATTAAATGGTAAGTGATTAACAAGTCTTTCTTCAAACCAAATATAATTAAATAACAACCCAAACTCCAAGAAGATAACTAAAGATAACTATGATGTTCCCACTTACTCTCCATCATCAACAAGCAACACCATTGCAACTCAGGTTCATTCCAGGAAAGATTAGCAATCTCCAAAACACCAACACTATCAAAGGAATCAAAGGCATAACTATGATTTTCCTTCTTTATATTGCGTTAAGTGTCGCGAGAGAAGACGACGTTTGGACAAGCATACGGCACACATTTGTGTCTTATAGAACAAGAAAAACTAAAAAGTATAACATCCAAATAGACACATCATACGATAAAATGCTAGCGCCGTGTATAAGACACATGTTGACACATACGACATGGATACGCCATTTCCAACACGTATACACCGTGTCCGACACATATAAGGCGTGTCGATACGTGTCCAGTGTCACTATGTGCCGGACACGAACATGGTAACCTTTAGGAACCATCCATGCAACCTAGAATAAGACATAGTCGAAATTTCCACAAAGTTGAAATTCATACAAGCTATGTTGTTTTCCCATTTCAACTAAAACTTCGCACATGAAACAATCCAAAGCGCATTGACGGGCACTTACATAGTCATCAACTTCCACCCTAGCTAGTGCTAGAAACATGAGCGACTACTACTAATCAATATCAAGATGTTAAGAATTGATGAACAATGGGAACATGAATCGTACCAATAAGAAATTCCCAAATCTCAATACAAACAGGGAAGGGAGTGAAATTAAAGTTCAGCCAGGTCCCTTATGATATGCCTAGCTAAACAGCATGAGATATATGGTCAAGAAATGATTAAATATAGCTATAATTATTAAGAAAATGACCATTGAAAAGCGATCTTTAGAAAGCATGAGACATAAACAGATAATGATATCTTGGGAATCCTTCAGAAATACCAAATTATAGGAAAACGAGCAAATTAAAAACTCTCAAAGCAATTACTGTTGATGAATTTATAATAACAACCCAAAATTAAATAAAGTCCCTGATAAGTTGTCTTTTATCATTTTAACCATCTCTGTACATCCATCATCTATTCAACAATATCACAAGGTTCTAGTTGACGGGTTATGGTCTCACCATATACAACATATGCAAAAATTTATTATTGGCTCTTCCGCAACTCCAAACACAAGGACCGAATCATGACTAGATATCCACTTAATAAATATCTTATTTAGTTTCTATTTAATGGTGCGTTCCCACATGTGATTTGAAGGTTCTAAATTTTAGTTGATTAATAGCCGGGTTGGCTTCAAATCAACCATAAATAGATAGGCAAAACTAATTTAACCTTGCCCAATTGCCATTCCTAACTCCATAGAAGAATTTAAAAAACTTCTTAAGATGCTGTAGATCTGATGTACCTCTCTCTTAGTAATGTCACTTTCCTTTCCATGAAAGGGGCTTGCCAGTTGCCATAATCGGAATAAGTAGTTAGAAGTTAGAGCCTTCAAAATCTCCCTAAAGGCAAGTCTAGAAAAAGGGAACAATTATAGAATTTCTATAAGGCAATATGTCCAGGTTGGAAGCATATATAAATAAGGCCGACAATTGAATACAATACATTCCCACAAACATCAGAAGATCTCTTCTTTTCTAAATAGTACAAGATGGGGATGTTCCATTGTGAATCTCACATTTATTGTTTCTCCTTAAAAAAGGAAAGGAAAAAAAAACCTTAAATAAGGGTGCAAGAAAGGGTCGATTTGCTTGTTCTAATCAAATATATCAGTTACCAAACTTGGAGTGGATCTCCCATTTTAATTATATTTCCTCTCATATAATATTATTAATTATTATATTCCCTCATATAATATTTTTCAATTGAGGTAATATGATGCACCCAACCAACACAGAGCCGCGTTCATATGTCGAATTTAAATTCCAAGCCTGCTACAGGTAGTAATATACCAATAATAACATTTTAAAGATGTGTAGTTGCAAACTAGAAAGGGTTCCTACCAGTATGGTACGGATGATAAAAACAGAACTTACAGGCAAAGCATGAAGTACAAAAAGGGCATGCCCAAGGAAAATAGCATCCACGCTTGTAGGCCTGCACAAAAAGCATATGAAAATTAATTGTAAGTGTATATCTGATAAGAATCCATCCAACGGTTATATGAAGGAAAAGAAATATTAATCATAATCAAACATGATAGTTATCTTCAAGAATAAAAAATATAGCATTGCTTGGATCTTTTTAATGTTACCTGTTATCAAAGAAAAAGGTCTGTTCCCCTAACCTCTGAGATAGAGCCTCATATGCTACAGTTGCCTTGTGATAAATCTGCCAATTGAAAAAAACACAATAAGCTGGTTTTAAAATAAAGCTACCCCTAAAACTACAATAATTACCGATCATACAAGACAACAAAACAATAAGAAGTAGGGAGAATGGATCGGAGGCTTATTATTTGGCAGACATGAATATTACGGAATTCATTCATCATTAATCTAGAAGGCTTATTATTAGAGGCGTGTCTCAGGAAGAGGTTGACTAATAATCTAGCGCTTGCGGAGACTCCTCAAGGATAAGCCTCTTATTACATTTACTGAGTAAAGAGAAATTGTATTTATATAAAAACCAATGAACTCAAGGTTCTTTCCACTGATTTTCCCTAAAATGCTTCTCATAAACAGCAGGATGTACTACCTCTTCTTCTTTATCATCGGAATTGAGATATGTGATGCCCAATAGCTGCTTGACGGATCGAGTCTTCTTCCAATGAAGAGCCTTCCCAATGGGCCATGAAAGATCGGAGAAGTAAATCTCATAGGAAATACTCGGTTTAGAAGCCACCCATAGTTCGTATTGTGTTGCGTCTGCAAGCGACGAGCTGATCAACGCCTTTGTAGCCACCCAGTCCGGCACACAAGCAGTTGGGAGCCCAGAGTCCAGATCGACAATGTGGTATCTTTTCAAGCATTCGATGACGCCTCCCTTCTCGGTGTTGAAGAGAACACAATCTCCATACTCAACATATGGTACGTGGTCTGCAAATACGTTTGGAGAAAGATCAAAAGAGAAGCAACAAAGAAAAGCAATCGAATTTGATGGCAGATGGTATTGATTGGCGATGTTTGTGAAGAGCAAAAAACAGGTATTTATCTGAACTAGGTTAGAAGCACACGCCTAAAGATGTCAAAAAGATTCAGTCGCAACAATGTCCATACACCGCCCACCTAGGGTTCTAACAGCATCATACTACAGACATGGCGGAGGCAAAGTAGAGAGAGAATCGATCAACATGACGATGAGCAAGGCCCAGAAAGGATGTTGATTTATGAATGAGCAGATCCGAAGAAGAAATGAAAGCAATACTACTATTAAAACTAGTAGAAGAGTAGTTAAGATTATATATATATATATATATATAGAGAGAGAGAGAGAGAGAGATCGCCTGAATCGGGGTTGGCGAGGTCGAGGTCGAGTCGGAAAGGGGCGTTGGCGAAGCGGAGGTAGAGAAAGAGGGGGAGGCAATTAGGGCACCCTGTCGGCAGACCAAAGCAGCCCTTTCGACCTACCATCACCATCCTCGATTCCTTCGATTCATCATCATCACCATCGTCATGGCTCATCTCTCTCCCCTCTCCCTCTCCCTCTCTCTCTCTGTTTGATTTCTTGAGCAGGAAGAAGAAGAAGAGTAGCAAACGAGAGAGAAGGTGCCCCTGGGGTTTTTTTTGTTAATTTAGGGGCCCAAAACAAGCGCAGGCTTTTCCTTTGCATACGGACCGCTTGGGCTTTCCTGGGCTTGCCTGGCCCTCTCAACACAACCCTCCCCATTTCAATTTATTTTCACTTTATATATCGGGCAAGATTAATTAGAGCTCTTTTTTCACCCATAGTAAAAAAAAATATTTTTGTGGCGTTGGCCCGTGAGCCCTAACTCATACACACAACACACAAGCACACAACACATACATCCAGAGGATCCACGAATTTGCCCCAAAAGCGTTAGTTTGTTGCCACTTCCCCTCTTAGGGTTCCTGTCAGGGTTGCGTTCGGAGTGGATACGGATCGGATATGAGTATTATCGTATCCTAATTTGCTTTCTTATTTCAAATATGGATACGAATACGGATATAGTTCGGTAAAAATTATTCATATCCATAGTTGATAAAATCGGATACGGATACTGTAAATTCCCAGTTCCATGGGACATCTTATATTTGAAATTTTGGTCCCAATAAAATTTTTCTGTTAATTCCCAATTTAAATTCCTGAATATTTTTTTTCAAGATTTTCTCTAATTCTTTTTTTTAAAACCCTAATCTAATTTTCCTATAATTTTCCTAACCTAAGCCCATGTCACGCCCCGCTTTCAAAAGTACGATAAGGAGACATGACGGGGCACGCGACGTATTTACTCAGAAGTAAACAAGCTAAGCGTAAATAAGCAATATAGTAAAGTACACAAGTAAGACATGAGATGTAAATGAACAACGTTTTATTTATTAAATATCTTTTACAATACAACTGGAAATGTAAATACAAGACTGAAAAGCAATGCTTAAATAATGGCACGAACTGAAAGTAAAGTATATACAAATGACTAGAGCTCTGGGTCTTCTAAGAACTGCTCCAAGTCGTCTGTGCTGGGCTCAATCTCCAGAGAATCAGATCCCCGTGACAACCATAGCCACAAATTCGTCATTCGGGTATAATACGGCGAGGTCGAAAATTCGGATTCGGAAAATTATTCGAAAAAAATCGACAGCTAATCGGAAAAAATTCGGCAAGTGTTCGGGAAATATTCGGAAAGGATTTCAAGCAAGAAATTAATATATGAGACGCTAGGTTTTGATTTTGCGAATTATTCGTTGTTTTTTGAATTATCGTTGTTTTTTCGAATTATTCGGCCCGTTGAGCAACGGCGGGATTTAATCGGCTAATCAAAAATTTGCGAATTATTCGCGGATTCGTCGAATAATTTGCGAATTATACGACTATGCTGACAACATTCCAAGAAAGAAGAGAAAAGAAATATCGTCGGCGAACAATCGCTCGATAAGTCCCAAAGAGATGTAGAATGAGAATAGACAGGTAAGAGATTACAACTGGTATAAAGTTGATGGTTATGTTAACGCAGTTGTTTGTTGCTTTGTACAGAATATGCTAATGTATACGAAAAGAGTCCAGCTTACCCCATGGATCATGGTATACGGATCACAAGGCCCCGTCAAAACCCAAGGGACAACGGCAACGGATGTTCAGGTTAGATGTATTAAAGTAACTGTCTCGTGCAACTTTTAACACATTTCATACCCGTCTACCCCTTTAAAACCCCGTAATGTATTTTGTATTGATGTGTATTGTTTTGTTGAATAGATGTAACACTTGCCAAAACCATGATATCAGTAGTTCATGTAAACGGAAAGGATATAAACGGATAGTCATGTAAACAATGTCAAATGTATATCTATGGTTCGGTCAAATCAATTCATGTTAATATAGATTGTATTCTTGTATAAATGGATTCATATTGAAATTGAGTTATACTTGAATTGTATTCAAGGATGGATTGATTTCATATTAGACTGAGACTCTGACTGAGTCAGATACTTGTTAGATATGTATGCCCTAGAGGCCATTATTGCATAGTACTAGTTTGTATAATACATTTTGGAAGCTTGGGATATATATATATATACGGTTTTACTGCAGTCTTGCTCGATATAGTAGTATGCTACTTGGTTTGTTTCTATCTTAATATGTGTATATGTTTCTTTTAACGTATAGCTAAAACATATTGATGGAGCCCTTAGGATCTTTGCTTGACTACCGGCGTTGTCATGGCGATCACACTAGTGGGGGCTGGGTGGTCTATAAGCACATCCTTATTCTGGTCCCTAGTCATAGGATTATCGAGACAGGGCATCGATACTCTAGAGTAGACTGGTGCATACGCTTCTCTTCCCAGCAGGGTAGATGGTCTGTCCCACAGCCATCAGTACGTCGTACTGGAGGTAGTATGCAGGTGCTCGTTAGGTTACGAGTACACTGGACAGGACCCATCGGGAACTGTTGGTTGGTATTATACCTACCGTCAGTTAACAGTTCCCAGGTGACATGAGTACAGCTTAGTCCGCTGACTTGACACTGTCACTTTCACTTCGCCTCGAGTGTGTTCCCGCTGTTCTTTGATTACTACCCTACCACGGCTCTACTGAGTCGTGCAAACAGGTAGTAGTTGGGAACAGTCCCGAAGCACTTGGAGGCAGTGACGGTTAGACAGGATTCGTCTCTCCCGGTATTGGGGGTTGATAACGCGCTGTGTCTAGGAGAGCCATTACACAAAGTCCCTGACCAGGGCTAGCGAGATATACTGGTAGGTTTCCAGTGATATCTCAGGGTGTTCTGGGCTACACTCCGGCATGACTTGTACCGCTATTAGGGGACTGACGTTTACCATCCCCTAGGCCCACCATGCGATATTCTTAGACGAACAGACCGGACTGTACGAAGACTGTCACATTCAGGCTCAGTAGGAGTTCAGATGGGTTTACCTCGTCAGTCTTCTTATCGGCATCTACCTGGGGACCGTTACGTACAGCTAGTGCCACTTGCGGTCTGTGGTTAAACCCACTGCCAGCGTAGTGTCGAGTCTTTAGAGTCCCACACACAGGGTTATTCGCCTTTAGGCAAAACAGAGTAGAGGTCGCATGGTTTTGCGACGGGGTTCGTTCACATCCGCGCACTTGTGCACGTTTGGTGTCCGGACAGCTTATACTAGCGGGCTTTGGTTTAAGCCAGATCCTAGTATATGTTTTGGGATTGGTTTTATCTCATTGTATTCGTGTTCCTCGGAACATGGATACGGGTGTGTATGCACAGTTGACTGAGGCAGAGGCGAAGGACTTTCATTAGGGTTGATGACCGTTGTCTTTTTCCTTAACCCTAATGTTTATGTGAAATATGATTATTAATATTAGTTAATTATAATTGTGTTATGGTTAGGGTTGTTGACCATTTGACTATGATTGATTTGTTGACCTATATTGACAAATTGACCATCATCATTTCATATGAAAGATGCTCTTTGATTCTTGCAAAATTCATTAATGTGAAATGATAATGGTCATTTCAAGTTAACCATCGCAATTATCTTTGATTAATTATTTAATTATCATAATTCACATATATGTAAGAACGGTTGTAATTATCCTCTCATTCTCTCATGCTCATTCTCTCTCATCCTCTTCCTCTCTCTCAAAGCTCTCCCTCTCATGAGTTGAGAACCATTAAGCTTTGAGATAAAACACCAAAATCATTCTCTACTCCTTCTAAGGTTCTAGGTTTAGCACACCAAGCACCTTAGTTACTTCTAGTTTGAGGTAGGAGCCAAAGGTAGAGGCCCTCGGGTGGATCTTTCTTCGGCAAGAGAAGGCGACGAGGACGACCCGTTCATCCCACTCCAAGGAGCAAGAAGAGAAGGACTTCAAGACTTAGGTATAACCATTCTACATAGTAGTTAGAACTTGTAGTTCTTTTGTTAGTTTTTGTTTAGCAAAGATTCTTCATGTACGGTCCATGTTATCTATCGAGGAAAAATTCGATTTTTACCTATTCCGCCTCCCCGAAAGTACCGGGGTAGGTAACGTGGACCTAACAGTGGTATCAGAGCTTAACTAAACAACAACTAACAGTTAGCAAGGTTTTTAGAACTTCGATCCGGTAAAAATCCCAAAACGATGTCCGAAACCTATGCTTTCTGCCGTTTTTAAAACCTGCTATAAAAATTATTTAACATGTCTGAAAAATACAAGCAGGGTTTTATAGGAATAACCAAGAAATTTGAGGCCATGACTCGGCCAACTCACCGCGGAACCGCGGCGGAACCATGCGTTCCGCCGCGGATCCGCGGCCGAGTTGACTCGGCCGGGGCTCAAATTTGTTGCAGAATTCTTATTTTTGTGTTTTGGGATTTTTGAGATATTTTGTTTCTGCCCAGGTTGTCCAGAGAAAAATGTTATTTTTGGGGGGTAGTTACAAATTCGTATTTTGATCGGAGTTCTATAAATTTTGGCTAAATGGTTATATCTGTGATGTGATATATGTATTGAATGTCTGCTAATCGCTATACGTCGATTAGTGGGGGTTATACATATCTATGATCTGTAATGTTGATGGTTTGTGTATATGAATTCGTTGGATCGTCGCGGATGAATAGCCGGGGGATTGTGAGATGAGGGTTTTTCTTTATCTTTCAATTCATGTAATATGTAAATTGATGTAATGTTATTTGTATGGCCGCACATCCGGGATGAGGTTGTAGCCGCCATTGTATAATTTCTTTTTACTGTTTTTTCTCCTAGGATAGACCCAAGGTGGGTGCACAAACTACCGGGTATCTCAAAGTGCCGAGTGGCCTACTTACGTTGTTGAGGAAGGTTGCTTCGCTTCAGGTACTTGGCGGGTAGTTTGCCGCACCCGTAGGGGTCTAGGGTGGGGTATTTGGCTATTCATCGCGACCGTGTAATCTGTCTTTCGTTGTAGGCTCGAACGAAATGCAGATTCCTAGCATATCCAATGTGTTCATCTGTAATCTGGAATGGCTATCATTGCATCTGACGAATGTGTATATATCTATATATGATATCTATTTAGGCGTTGCTTATGTTTTGCATCCGCGCTAGTCCAGCCCCCGCTCTGTCGTTAGTTAAGTAACCTAACGGGTGATGACGGGGCTCCGTGACGAATGCGGATGGCATAAGCGTACGTCATATTTTCGTTGTTTTCTGCAATGGTAGGATTAATTGATGGGACACATTAAATTAATGCAAGAAAACAAACCTAAAAGACGTTGTTGGAACAATTTTCAAAAAGCTGTTATTACAAGGAGGTTCTCTTTTGTTTTGCATAGAGGTATTCAGTTATGAATGCCCAGCACCTCATTCGACGAGGCAAGGGCCGAGATCCCTTCATCGGGAGTGACCCCTTGGACAAAAGTTTGCGTCAGGGTAATAATTTCACTATAGTCGATTATTCTTGTTTTGCATCGAGGTATTCAGTTTAGAATATCCCGCACCTCATTCGACGAGGAAAGAGCCGAGATCCCTTCACAGGGAGTGACCTCTTTAGCAAAAGTTTTCGCCACTATATTTTCAAAAGTGTATCACGTTCCTTCAACGATATCAAGTTCATTACGTTAACGGGTTTTCGCCAAAACCCAGTCGTAGCCCTCCGTCGTTTCGGATTGGTATTGCTTAGTATTCGTGCTACGTATTTCGTGCTCAGCCGAGGCGTAGTGTACGGTAGCTATGTAATATTTTTCCGTAGGATAGAATGTGATTGGTTGGGATAGTCGTGCGGTCATTTTGGCTCAGTCAAGGACTCGTACGGGTGAGTCTAATGCAATCAAGATAATGACGGGTTGAACTTGACTAGGATCCTTTGATATATTGGCTCAGTCAAGGTCACTTGGGTCCTAGGGGCAAAAACCACATCGGGAGTTTCTAAAGAAACTGAAACTTGCAGATTTAGCATACCTTCTGGAATGTGGTGACTAGAGTGGATTCCATCTAGGTCATCACACAATGATAGTTGGATCCCGATCCCACTGATGAGTTGGATTACTCTCGGGAGATTATTTCACTTAACAATCAATGCTATAAACCAAGTAGGTGTCTAGAACGGTGTTAGCGGGGCTACGCCTCCAGGGAAAAGAGGTTACTTAATTAAGGAATTTCGCGAAAGCTTTGGAAAACCTCCCTCGAAGTACCAACACTAGCCTGGCTGAAAGATTAAGCAAGTATTGTGACGTGCAATTAATCCCCACTAGTTCTTCTTTTAAAAGGTTTTAAGAAGAATTTGAGGAAACAGTGGGAGCCATCCTGGTTAGATAAACTAATAAACCAATCTAATCTTGCAAGAGCACACGCTGAGTGTTTTCTTTTCTCTCTCTCCAGGTAGCAACCATTTCACACCCTAATCAAGATAATAAAATGTATCGCTTGACTGATCCGAATTCTTATTCGGGGCTGGGGAACGTTGGTTCGGCTCTAACTTGTGACGACAGTCATAAGTTTGAGCAAGGGAAAGAGGATTGTATGGATTCCAAGGATACTCAGTTGAAGAAGAAGCATGGTTTTGCATCTACTTCAGGTGTTCTTGTAATTGAGAACTGCTTTACGGTCAGCCCTACCTCCTGGGTACTTGATACCGGATCAGGATCTCATATCTGTAATTTATTGCAGGGACTGAGAAAAAGTAGGAAAGTTGCACCTGGTGATATGTCGCTCAAGATAGCGAACGGAGCACAAGTTAATGCTGCAGCCGTCGGTGAATATCACCTAGTGTTGCCAAATGGCAATACTATGATTTTGAACGATTGCTACTATGTACCTTCCATAGTTTGCAACATCATATCAGTTTCTTTGCTCGATAAAGATGGATATAACTTTGTTCTTGATAGAAATATCATGAACATTTACCTTCATAAGGTACTGGTTGCAGAAGGTACACTGTGTAATGGTATCTACGTTCTAAATCAGAATACAGTTCTCAATGTACAAAACACACGCAAGAGGAAGAATTCAGATACGAATGAATCCTACTTGTGACATTGTAGACTGGGTCATATCGGAGAGAAAATTCTAAGTAAGTTGCATAAAGATGGACTCTTGAATGCGTTCGAGTTTTCATCTTATGAAACTTGTCAGTCTTGTCTCAAAGGGAAGATGACCAAATCTCCGTTCACCGGACATGGAGAAAGAGCAACAGAGCTCTTGGGACTCATACACAGTGATGTATGTGGGCCGATGTCTATACATGCAACGGGTGAGTTCTCATACTTCATCACATTCACTGACGATCTCTCTAGATTCGGATATGTGTATCTTATGAAACACAAATATGAAGCTTTTGAGAAATTCAAGGAATTCAGAAACGAAGTAGAGAACCACACTGGCAAAAGTATCAAGATCCTCCGGTCTGATAGAGGAGGGGAGTACTTAAGCACGGAATTCCTAGATTACTTAAAAGAGAATGGTATTCTCTCTCAGCTTACTCCCCCTTATACACCACAGCACAACAGTGTATCGGAGCGGAGGAATCGTACCCTACTGGATATGGTTCGCTCCATGATGAGTAATGCCGAGTTGCCTCTTTCATTTTGGGGACATGCGCTGTTGACAGCGGCATATCTATTGAACGATGTTCCGTCTAAATCTGTGCCTAAGACACCGTTCGAGATAAGGAATGGTAAAAGGCCGTATCTTAAACGTATTAAGATATGGGGTTGTCCGGCCTATGTAAAAGTACAAAATCCGGACAAACTTCAGGCACGTTCAGTTCTATGTAAATTTGTGGGATATCCTAAAAACTCCACAGGATATCTGTTCTACCACACCGAGGAACAGAAGGTGTTTGTATCTCGCCACGCCATCTTTTTAGAGTGGCAATTTCTTGCAAAAGAAACAAGTGAGAGTTCGGTAGAACTGGAAGAAATTCAACGACCACAAAATGAAACTGAAGATTTGACAGAACCTCAGAATTCAATAACCCCAGACGAACCTCAGCCACTCCGCAGATCTGGTAGGATTTCTCGTCCGCCCGAGAGATACTACGGTTTTCTCATAGACGGGGATCGAGAGGATTGCATCTTGGAAGAAGATGACCCTACCAGTTTCAGGCAGGCCATTATCAGTAGGGACTCTGATAAGTGGCAGGAAGCAATGCAATCCGAAATGGAGTCCATATACGCCAATAAAGTGTGGACCTTGGATATTGCTCTACCTGGGGTAAAACCTGTTGGATGCAAATGGATCTACAAAGGAAACTTGGTGTGGATAGGCAGGTGGAAACCTATAAGGCTAGACTCGTTGCAAAAGGTTTTCGTCAAAGACCTGGTGTGGACTATGACGAAACTTTTTCTCCGGTGGCTATGCTCAAATCCATTTGGATCCTACTTGCCATTGCTGCCTTCCATGACTATGAAATCTGGCAGATGGACGTAAAAACGGCTTTTCTAAATGGCTGTTTGGAAGAGTGCGTTTACATGGATCAGCCAGAAGGTTTCGTAGACAGTGGGAGCAGCGGGAAGGTGTGGAAGTTGCTTAAATCCATTTATGGATTAAAGCAGGCATCGCAGAGCTGGAACATCTGTTTTGATGAGGCAATCAAGGAATTTGATTTCATCAAGAACGAAGATGAACCTTGTGTCTATAAGAAGATTGTAGGACGAACTGTCGTGTTCCTAGTCTTGTACGTGGACGACATTCTTTTGATAGGAAATGACATTCCTATGCTACAATCGGTCAAGCTATTTTTGTCACAACGGTTCTCCATGAAGGACCTGGGTGATGTCTCGTACATTCTGGGGATCAAGATCTACAGAGATAGATCCAAAAGACTACTGGGACTTTCGCAGTCCAGGTACATAGAGACCGTATTAAAGAGATTTAGTATGGAGGATTCCAAGTGCGGTAACATACCCGCATTGCATGGAATTACCCTCTCCAAGAAGATGTCTCCTAAGACTGACGAGGAGAGGGTTCGCATGAGCACTATACCCTACGCTTCGGCGGTAGGATCTATAATGTATGCGATGCTATGTACAAGACCAGATGTAGCTTACGCGCTGAGCGTGGTAAGCCGGTATCAGTCAGACCCAGGTGAGGACCACTGGACGGCAGTGAAGAACATTCTCAAGTACCTAAGAAGGACTAAGGAGATGTTCCTGGTTTACGATAATGGAGACCTCAGCGTCGAGTCCTTTACCGATTCAAGCTTCCAGAGTGACAAAGATGACAGCAAGTCTGTCTCGGATTTTGTATTTACCCTCAACGGAGGGGCGGTATGTTGGAGGAGTTCCAAACAGGATACCGTCGCAGACTCGATGATGGATGCTGAATACATTGCTGCAAGCGATGCCGCAAAAGAGGCGGTCTGGATGAAGAAGTTCATTAGTGAACTTCAGGTGGTTCCATCCATTGTTGACCCAATACCTTTGTATTGCGACAACAATGGGGCTATAGCTTTAGCGAAGGAACCAAGGTCCCATCAGAAATCCAGACACATCTTAAGGCGGTATCACCTGATCAGGGAGATCATTGATCGCCAGGAGATCGAGGTACGGAGAGTGGACACAAAAGACAACACGGCGGATCCATTCACAAAGGCCCTCCCTCAAACACAGTTCGAGCGACTTTTTGAGCTATTGGGTATGCGGTACGCCAGCAGCTGGCCCTAGTGCAGACGTTGGGTATGCGGTACACCAATTACTGGCCTTTAGTGCAAGTGGGAGATTGTTAGATATGTATGCCCTAGAGGCCATTATTGTATAGTACTAGTTTGTATAATACATTTTGGAAGCTTGGGATATATATATATATACGGTTTTACGACAGTCTTGCTCGATATAGTAGTATGCTACTTGGTTTGTTTCTATCTTAATATGTGTATATGTTTCTTTTAACGTATCGCTAAAACATACTGATGGAGCCCTTAGGATCTTTGCTTGACTACCGGCGTTGTGATGGCGATCACACTAGTGGGGGCTGGGTAGTCTATAAGCACATCCTTATTCTGGTCCCTAGTCGTAGGATTATCGAGACAGGGCATCGATACTCCAGAGTAGACTGGTGCATACGCTTCTCTTCCCAGCAGGGTAGATGGTCTGTCCCACAGCCATCAGTACGTCGTACTGGAGGTAGTATGCAGGTGCTCGTTAGGTTACGAGTACACTGGACAGGACTCGTCGGGAACTGTTGGTTGGTATTATACCTACCGTCAGTTAACAGTTCCCAGGTGACATGAGTACAGCTTAGTCCGCTGACTTGACACTGTCACTTTCACTTCGCCTCGAGTGTGTTCTCACTGTTCTTTGATTACTACCCTACCACGGCTCTACTGAGTCGTGCAAACAGGTAGTAGTTGGAAGCAGTCCCAAAGCACTTGGAGGCAGTGACGGTTAGACAGGATTCGTCTCTCCCGGTATTGGGGGTTGATTTCGCGCTGTGTCTAGGAGAGCCATTACACAAAGTCCCTGGCCAGGGCTAGCGAGATATACTGGTAGGTTTCCAGTGATATCTCAGGGTGTTCTGGGCTACACTCCGGCACGACTTGTACCGCTATTAGGGGACTGACGTTTACCACCCCTTAGGCCCGCCATGCGATATTCTTAGACGAACAGACCGGACTGTACGGAGACTGTCACATTCAGGCTCAGTAAGAGTTCAGATGGGTTTACCTCGTCAGTCTTCTTATCAGCATCTACCTGGGGACCGTTACGTACAGCTAGTGCCGCTTGCGGTCTGTGGTTAAACCCACTGCCAGCGTAGTGTCGAGTCTTTAGAGTCCCACACAGAGGGTTATTCGCCTTTAGGCAAAACAGAGTAGAGGTCGCATGGTTTTGCGACGGGGTTCGTTCACATCCGCGCACTTGTGCACGTTTGGTGTCCGGACAGCTTATACTAGCGGGCTTTGGTTTAAGCCAGATTCTAGTATATGTTTTGGGATTGGTTTTATCTCATTGTATTCGTGTTCCTCGGAACATGGATACGGGTGTGTATGCACAGTTGACTGAGGCAGAGGCGAAGGACTTTCATTAGGGTTGATGACCGTTGTCTTTTTCCTTAACCCTAATGTTTATGTGAAATATGATTATTAATATTAGTTAATTATAATTGTGTTATGGTTAGGGTTGTTGACCATTTGACTATGGTTGACTTGTTGACCTATGTTGACAAATTGACCATCATCATTTCATATGAAAGATGCTCTTTGATTCTTGCAAAATTCATTAATGTGAAATGATAATGGTCATTTCAAGTTAACCATCACAATTATCTTTGATTAATTATTTAATTATCATAATTCACATATATGTGAGAACGGTTGTAATTATCCTCTCATTCTCTCATGCTCATTCTCTCTCATCCTCTTCCTCTCTTTCAAAGCTCTCTCTCTCATGAGTTGAGAACCATTAAGCTTTTGAGATAAAACACCAAAATCGTTCTCTACTCTTTCTAAGGTTCTAGGTTTAGCACACCAAGCACCTTAGTTACTTCTAGTTTGAGGTAGGAGCCAAAGGTAGAGGCCCTCGGGTAGATCTTTCTTCGGCAAGAGAAGGCGACGAGGACGACCCGTTCATCCCACTCCAAGGAGCAAGAGGAGAAGGATTTCAAGACTTAGGTATAACCATTCTACATAGTAGTTAGAACTTGTAGTTCTTTTGTTAGTTTTTGTTTAGCAAAGATTCTTCATGTACGGTCCATGTTACCTATCGAGGAAAAATTCGATTTTTACCTATTCCGCCTCCCCGAAAGTACCGGGGTGGGTAACGTGGACCTAACAATACTTTTAAAACGAATTGAAGTCCTGAATTAGTTTTGGAGTTATCGGTAACTGCTGTACATGGACGGCATGATTTGTAACTTTTTTCCAAGCCAATTACCGTATTGATAATCCGTTTTAGTTGTCTACCTTAAATAGACAAGCACCCAAATTCTCTGGCTTCCTGAGCCTCAAGGGAACCGATCCCGCTTAAACCTATATTTAATAGGGTCCTTATTGTAATTTAATATAACTTGAGGGGGTTTTATGAAAAATATTTTTGATATATTTTCAAAATACACCTCAAGTATTTAATTATCGTATCAAGGATTTTCATGGATGTAAATTTTAAAAGATGAAATATTCTAGTGGAGATAAACCTAAATTGAATAGTATATGATATTTTCATGTAATTTGACTTGTATTAATTTTTGATGGTATTTTCATGAACTTTTGTGATTCTTTTTTTTTGATTTAGAAAACATGGAATTATTAAATATATTTAAAATAGATATTTTGATAATATTTATATATATATTAAAAATAGAATTTATTTATTAAATAAAAATCGCGTTTTCTTAAAAATTGTAATATAAATTCCATCGAGATCGTATGTTTCGTGAGGAGGTCTGCATCTCGTCCTACTGGTCTGATAGATGTGCGATAACCCGTACCATCCAAATCGGATTCCCCAAAATGGGTTGTTTGGACATAATTGTATGGAATTTAATTAAAACAATCTTAATAAATACAATTTTTAATAGTTCAGGGTATTTAAATGTAAAATCCGTCTTAACCACAAAAATATTGTTCTCAAGCCATCGTGCTATATCATGATGAGTGTTGTGATGAGGTGGGTCATTATCTCGTGAATTTTCTAAAGGTAATACAAATAAGCATGATAAAATATGTCGAAAGTAAGTATGAGGTATTAAACTGTAAAAGTGCAATAAACATGGTTTTACATGGAGTTTTATAGTGAAATTGGTTTCAAAATTTTAGTTAATGGTTAATAAGCAAGGTTTATTAATTTGGTTATGAGGTTCCTAAGAAAAATTATCATTTTAAAGAATTTAGGTTTTAAAAGTCAGTTAACTCCACTTACCGGTGTCATTTGAAAAGAGGCTTGTTTAATAAAGAAGAGAGAAGAAAAGGTGGGGATTTACGGATTGAGAAGAGAGAGAGGAGGTAGATGATGGGTTTGCAAGTGTCGTGGAGTTGCAGGGTCACCAGATTTGTCCTGAGCCTTCGCCGGAACTTGACTTTGAGCTAACTCCACTTGTACAACTTCTTGGACTTGGAAAATTTAGAGTGTTTTGACAAAAAAAATCTGAATGGGGAGGGCTAGGGTGTAGGGTGGTATTTATAGGAGAAATTAGGGTTTAGGGTATTAAAGAATGGAATTAAAATGCATTAACATTTTGGATTAATGCCTCATTTTAATTCTCTGGAAATGTGCAGAAAAAACAAACAGAATAGGGTTAGCGGGGGAGTCCATAAGGTGCTAGGGTAAAAAATTTGAAGCATGTGGGAAGGGGCGACCGGCGGCGCCGGCCCCAAAGAAGACCTCGCGGATCCAATGGGGTTGGTCTGGGCTTGGATTCAAGCCACGTGTCTAGGTCGGTTCATATAACTCAGTGCACATGTTTGGTTCTGAGACTTTTCATTTTTACGTGTATTGCACGTGTAAACTTTTGGGCTTCTAAAAAGTTTAAAAGAAAAATCATCAAAAATAATATGGCCAAGGGGATTCAAACACATGGGCTGCGTTACAGCAGTGCAAGGCTTTACCAACGAGCTACAAGTTGTTTCTTGCTGTTTTAAAACAAATCAAATTTATAATTTGTGCTCAGGATTTACAAATACTCGATTTGTACATTAACTTTAAAAATTTTCTGTACATTAAAATAGAGTCATTACAACCCAACCCAAACCCACGCACCCACATAACCCAACCCGACCCGATCCCCTTCCCTCTCCCACTCTCTCTCCTCTCGTATCTTTCTCTCTCTCCTCTCTTTCTTCTCTTTCTTTTTAAAAACCCAATGGCTCCTCCCCCCACTTCCGCTCGACTTACGCCCATGATGACCCAGCTCGCCAATGATCTCTCCAGGATCCTCTCCTCCAAATCCTCACCCCCTCTCTCGTTCTCTTCCCCAACATCGTCCTCCTCTCTTGCAACGGCGTCCGTGAGACCCGCTCCACCCATGACGAAGTCACGCCCCAACTGACCCCGAGGTCTCGGTGCCGGCCTCCTCTCTTCCCTCAACGTTTCTCTCTCATCCTCTCTTAATCTATTTCCCGCTGTCTCTGATGTAGGGTGTTTTTGTTACCCCATTAAGATGGGAATGCGCACGCTTTTCAGGCGTATACAGATTCCTCCTATCTAAGGTAGACCGGGGTTTATTGATTGTAGGGATCCAAATCTCCGGCAGCCGCGGACTAACCTGCCGTTAATTACCCATCGTCTTTGAAGTGAAGGAACCTCCAATTGACCGGTTAAACTAGTCATGCGAACTCAATGTGCAGTGTGCGTGTGTTGTATTTTGAAAGGTATTGGATTTATCGGGAGCCTCACAAAGTTTACGGAGATCCCGCTATCTGGATAGCGGGCTGGGGATCAAGGGGCTAGCAGCCCCTTTGTGTGGTGCGGGGCAGCGCCCCATTAGAAATTTTTTGCTAATGAGGGACGTGTTTTGAGTGCAGAGTGTATGGGGAAAAAAGGCAAGTAGCGTCCTAAGGACGCGTGGGCGCTGGGCGCCTGCAGAAAAAGGGGGCTTAACCCCGGGATTAGGAGTTAAACTCCGAGAGACTTTGGAAACTCCCAAAAAAAGGATGATCTTTATCTTTATGGAGTTAAACTCCCAAAAGGATTTTGAGTGGATTTAAACTCCCAAATGAATTTTATTTGTGGAGTTAGACTCCAAAAGATTTTGGGTGGAGTTAAACTCCTAAGAGGATTTTATTTAGGGAGTTAAACTCCAAGAGATTTTGAAAAATGGAGTTGAACTCCCAAAAATCTTCGGAGATGATCAAATGGGACCCCTTTAGTCTTCCTTGAGCCCTGAATCCTCTCCTAAGCCTTGGATCTTCCCTAAAGTGGGATTTTTTGAGATGGGTCTATTTCTTCCTCCTCTCTATTGGCTAGATCTTCGGGAAAGGGATGCGAGACTTAAAAATCTGCCATTTTAGAGATTTGTTGGGAGATCTGATGTAACAACTCCAATTTCAATGTAAATAAATTTTTTAAAAGTTAATGTACAATTGGGGTATTTACAATTCCTGTGAATACTATAAGAATTTGTTTTGTTTTAGAACAGCAAGAAAGCACTTGTAGCTCATTGGTAAAGCCTTGCACTGCTGTGACATAACCTCTGTGATCGAATCCCCCCAGCCACATTATCTTTTTAATTAATTTTCTTTTAATATTTTTAGAAGCTCAAGAGTCTACACATAAACTGAAAAGTTACAGAATATTTAAACATGTGCTGAAGTATACCAATCGACCCTGACACGTGACCCAAACCCCACCCCATCCGTCGGTGTTGGCCCGGCAAAAAGCTCCTTTTAGCCGGGTACCACTGGGCCAACTGTGGGTAAAGCCCCCCATTCTTTGCCCCCTGCAACCTTTGGCCTACCCCACTCCCCTACACTGTTTATTCTCTCTGCACATTTCCAGAGAGCAATAAAATTCCTTTAAACCAATTTTTAATACATATTTTAAATGCATTCTTTAACACACCAAACCTTAATTTTCCCTATAAATACCACACCATATTTCACCCCTCCTCACTCAGAAATTCCTGTCAAAACTATACAAAATTCTCAAGTCCTAATTGTGAGCACTAGCACCCGAGCACCCACGTGCCAGACACGTGGGGCGCTAGCGCTCAAAGCGCTAGCGCTCTTGCGCTCAGAGCGCTAGCGCTAGCACCCATGTGCCTAGCACATTGGGCGCTAGCGTTCAAGGCGCTTGCGCCCAAAGCGCTAGCGCCCGAGCGCCTACGTGCCTGGCACGTGGGGCGCTAGCGCCCTTGCGCTCAAAGCGCTAGCACCCAAAACGCTGGCGCTTTTTCCCACGCATCCTTTGGATGCTTTCCCTTTTTTATATATATGTATATATACATACACACACATACTCCACACTAAAAACACCTCCCCCGTTAGAAAAATTTTCTAACGGGGGGCTGCCCCGCACCCCGCAAGGGGGCTGCTAGCCCCCTTGACCCCCAGCCCGCTATCCGGGCAGCGGGACCCCCGTAAAAACTCTGCGGGGCCCCCGATATATCCAAACCCCCTTTTAAAACACAACACACGCACACTGCACATTGAGTTCGCATTACCAGTTTAACCCGTTAATCGGAGGTTCCCCCGCTCCAAAGGCGAGGGGTAATTAACGACAGCTTAGTCCGCGGCTGCCGGAGATTCGGATTCCCACAGTTAATAAACCCCTACCTACCCTAGGCAGGGGGAATCCGTACTGCGCCTGACAAGCGCGCACGTATTCCCATCTCAATGGGGTAACGAAAAACACCCTACAGATTCTGGCATGCCCGGTGGGACATTCTCTTCTCCTATATTTCGGGTTAAGCATTCATGCGAACTCAATCAATATACATATCGACTGCCTGTACTGAAATCATGCTTCTTTGTGCAGGCTTAACAAATTTCAAATTGCAATCTCCGGTCGCAGCAAAAATGTCTCTAAGGACAAGCTCAGCTCTCGACACAGCTCCCATCTCCTACACGATGAAGATGGATGCCAGGACGGTCCTTTCGGCCAGTCTTGGGCGACAATGGGAAGAGCCGCCGCTACCATTCGGCTCTATCCTGTTCGTGTCAGCTAACGCCATCCCAGCTCCTCAAACCCGGTGACAGACAAACCGGTCTCGAAAGGAAAGAGGCCAAATGTGGTGGTTTCGAAGGCGCCCCAACTCAAACGCAAGTCGGTGTTTGAACGGTTCTCCTTGGCCCCAGCTGGGGGCAAGGCCATCAACACCAACAAAGCAACAGGGCATCTCGAGCAAGCTCCGGCGGTGCCCCTGACAACTGCTCGATCGGGTGTCTTCTCTAGCTCCCCGCTAATCGACTCAGGTGGCTCCCCAGGGAATGGATGCCCGCCAAGCCCTTAAAATTGAGAAGCTAAGGCAGAAAAAGCTCAGATATAGAGCCAACAAAAGGGCTAGGGCTCCTGCTAGGATGAACCTCATGAGCTTCGAAGAACAGGGTTACCCTGCCAAAGATGAGGAAATGGCTGGATATGTGGTCCACACTGTCTACATGGTGGGCACGCGCAGCAAGAGTAAGGACGGGGCCACCACATCTCAAATCCAATTTGGCTTGAATGTGGTTGCCGTTTCCCAAGAACAGCCGCCTCTGCTGGGTGATGAAAACCCTCTCGATGAGGATGATAGGCAGAAAGACCCTTCGGTCCATGAGGAGTCGGGCTCGGAAAGCAAAGATGAGCCAATCTTCCATCCCAAGAAAACAGAGCAGCAATTTCTCCAAGAGCTCCGAAAACAGCTCAGAAGCAAAGACAAGGAGATGGCCAAGCTCTACTCAAAAATTGATGACTTGACAAACGTCGTCGGGTTTTAGATAGTTCACGAGGTAATGACCTACCTCATCACAACACACATCTCTATCATAGCACGATGAAGTTTTGAGAATTCATTCTTGGGATAAAACGACTTTGCAAATAAATACCATCAACTTATATAACCATTTCTATAAAAAGATGTATTAAACATTTCTATGCAATTGCGCCTCTACAACCCACTTTTGGGGACCCCGTTCGGGCTGATGCAGATTATCGTACATTCTCGGGCCTAATAGAGCGAGATACAGACATCCGAAAGGAGCATTCGATCTCGATGGAATTTTTATCCATTTTTCTTTAGAAATGAGATTTCTACAAGAAAATAAATAAAATTTATTTTCATTAAATATATATATATATATTATCAAAATATCTATTTTAATTATATTATATAAGTATTCCAAGTTTTCAAAAAAAATCACCATTACGTGAAAATACCATCCAAATACAAAACAATTCCAATATTTCAATAAAATACCATATATTATGAAATTAGGTTTTTACTCACTAGAAATTCCACTTTCATAAAATATACATCTATGAAAACCCTAACGATAATTAAATACTTGAGGTGTATTTTGAAAATTATATCAAACTATTATTACATAAACCCCCTCAAGTTATGCTAAATTACAATAAGGACCGTAGTAAACAAAGGTTTAAGCGGGAACAGTCTCTTGAGCCTCAGAGAGCCGGAGATATGGGTGCTTGCCTATTTAAGGTAGACAATCTAACCAACAGTGTTATCAATACGCTGCTGTCCATGTGCAACAGTTACCGATAACATCAAAACTAATTCAGGATTTCAAGTTCTATTCAAAGTGTCTGACTCAGACTGAGTCCAATCTAATCAATCTGACTTGAATGTGATTCAAGTACAAATTACAATACAACATGAATTCATGAATCCGTCTATTTTTTAGTTATATTTATGCTCTAGAGGATATTATTATACATGTGATGTATATTATAGTGGATGCTTGGACATATATAGGGAGGACTTTTTTGCTCGACATGATAGTATGCTATCTGGTTGCTTTTTATCTTAACATGTACACTTATTGTCTCTCTATTACATGTTGATAAAGCCCTTAGGATGATTACTTGACTATCAGGTTTATGATACAGATCATACTAGTGGGGTAGAGGTAGTCGGTAAGTACATCCTTTAATTGTTCCTAGTCGTGGGAGTATCGAGACGGGACATCGATATTCCAGAGTAGACTAGCGTATACGCTTCTCGACCCATATAATGGGTAATGGATGATCCCATATCCATTGGTGTTTGACATCAGAGATGGTATACAGGTGCTCAGTGGAGACTGGGTACACTGAACGGACTCGCCGAGAACTCCTAGATAGTATTATACCTATCGTCAGATAGCAGTTCTCTGGTGACACTAGTACATATTAGTTTGTCGACCCGAAATCGTCATAGAGTCTTGTGTGATTCCCACTGTGCTTTAATTTCCACATTACCACGTTCAAGAGATCGTGCAAAAAGGTGGTTTTTGGGTACAGTCCCGAGTCACATGGAGGCAATGAGCGATTGGAGGGGATTCGTCTCTCCCGGTATTGAGGGTTGATGTTGCGCTATGCTTGATTGGCCATAACAGGAAATCCCTGGGCAGGGTTGCTGAGATTTACTGGTAAGTGTTATCAGTAGTTTCTCAAACTGTTATAGACCTTGCATCAGCATGACTTATCAGGCTATTGGGGTCTGACGTTATACCACCCCCGGGCTGTGATATGCGACATATCTGACGAAGAGACCGGACTGTACGGTAGTGTTACTGATTGGATTCGCAGGAGTATGAGCAGGCTTGCTTGTTGATCTTCTGATCGCTCAGTACCCAGATGGCCGTTATGTTTAGCAGACCGCTTGCGGCTTATGGGTGGCTGATATGATCACCACCTACTGCCGGCGTACTAACGAGTCTTTAGAGTCCTACACAGAGGTTTCCTGGTTCAAGCGAAACGAAGTATGAGCACATATGTGATATGTGCGGGACCGAGATTAATACGAGTATGTGATACCGTATTCTATTCTCGCGATATGTGATATCGGTCGGTTATATGTGATATAGCCGGGTTATCGGATCAAGTGTTGATTCGATAAGTTGATACATATGACATTAGTCGGTTGTATGTGATATAGCCGGATTATTAAATCAAATGTTGATTTAATAATTTAATGTATAATTATATATATTTGATATATTATCTTACATTAACTAATATTAGCTCACTTAAGATTTCTTTTTCTCACTAGTGTACACTAAGTATATATGTGATATATATTAATGTATATCTTTTGTGTCATACTTGATGCCACATGCTACATGGGTGTATGAGAATCACACCATGCTTATAATAATGATGTGTTTTATTTATTTAAAATAAATCAAATTAGTTGGAAATTAGTCACATGGTTGAAGCTTGTGGAAGCTTGTGGAACTATTGACAAAGTCTACTAATTTTGTTTTACTTGAAGATATTTATTAACCTAACCATTATTGTTAGCCATGATTTAGTCTCTACATGAGTTAGTATATGATACTAACTCACCCATGGTTTCTATTCTCACTACTTGATTCGTTCTTCACTTGCTTCATTCCATGGTTGCTTTCTTCATCTCCTTCCTCAAGCTTTCTACCTTCATGAGAGGTGAAGAAAATTAGTGAGAAAATTATTTCTAAAGTGATCAAAATTCCTACTTCATCAACCTCTTCTCTACTAGCCATTTAGATTGGGTTGTTTCTTCACTAGTTCATCACTTATTGAAGAGGTAGTTTGAGTTAGTGTCTTCTCGACGTAGATCATTTTCGGCCTCGAAGACTTCAAGCAAGTTTGTTCATTTCACCTTGTGGAGCCTCACTATAGTCCGGGAGATCACCACTTGGAGCGAAAGGACCACTACACGGAGCTATTGAAGTGAAAGATCGGTCTACAAAGGTTGTATTCCTTATTCACTTAAATGTAAAGATATTTACATTCTAGTTTCGTCTAATTCTCTAGTTAAGATTCTAAGTTAGGGTTCTTTAGTGCGCCAATTTTTTGAAAACAGCATGGTCGATACTTCCCGAAACCCAACGGCGCTAGGGAACCCTGCAGTGGTATCAGAGCCATACTAGAGAATTAGATGATACTTGTAGAATTACGAAACCGAAACAACTCTAAAATACTCGAAATAATAACCCAGTTTCTGTCGATTTTTCAGAGTGTCTAAAATTTTTTTAAGCAACTGCAGAATGTTATATGAGATGTAACATGAACACCACAAAAATTTGACCCCCCTCGCCGGATTTTGGCCGCTGACATGAAGGGAAAAATCGGCCTGGCCGGCCCTATTCATGAGTCTGGGCTTCGAATTTTTCCGGTGTTCCAGTCTCTGGGTTTTGGTGTTTTAGGTGTTGCTTGTTTTTACTGATATTGCATGTGATGTTATATTTTTGTAAAGGCAATTCGGAGTGTTTCGTAGTCGTGATTCTAACATCATTTCGGGTTATTTAGACGACGTTAAAAAGTTCGAACGGATATCAATAACCCATTTTTTCCCTCGCTGGAAATTTTCCAAAAGTTGGATTTTTCCAAGTTTGAAATCTTCAGAAAATCAGGCAGGTGTTTTCTATAGACCCTTTAGAAGAACGAAACCCTAACTCGATTCTGTGACCGTCGGAACCACAACCAAACCCTAGGGTTTGTGGTAGTTCCGCGGCGCCATAGGTGAGGCAAGAGTTAACCCTTCTACGGTTGGTCCATAGGTGCTATGGCATGTTCTGGATACTTTTTAAACTCTGCTCAAGTGTTGAGCTCTTTGGGAAATTTTGGATGCTTGTTGATTCAATCGAAAAGTTTAATATCGTCTAACTATCTGCGGATTGTGATACAATACTTGGAATCCATAATATTTAGTTTTGTGAAAACTAATTTGAATTTTATAAATCTAGCAATTCAGTCTCATTTGATCGGTTGCCACGGGATTTTGATGTGGATCAAAAGTCCGTCGCAATTACGTAGTGTACACGGATACTCGCCGGGTAACCTTACTAGATAGCCACGCCTCATAGCCCCGACCAAGTGACTGTAGGAGAACTCCGTCGTCAAAAGCATCCGTTAGGGTGCTCGCGGTTGTAGTGTTCCGCCTAAGTGCATTTCGTCAAGGGCATCGGGGGGTGCGTCCGTCTACTAAAGTTTCCGACGAGCATTCGATCAGAATATCGGGAATCTTGTTGAATTGCCCGACTTGTTATTGGAAAGTGTTTTCAATATCGAGACTAAAATGCGGGGTTTATAATTGTTTAGCATTAAATTCGGAATATGAGATATTCTGGGTTTATGATGTTTAAGGAATTCATTTTGTTAGGCATGAAATCCAAAGTATGTGATACATTGGGTTTTTGATATCTAAGGTGGTTGCGGATTCCAATTATTGTAGTTTTTCACTTTCTTTTCTGCGGCCGTAAGTGTAATATGTGGTGTATTGCCGGTTTTGTTGCTATATGTCAACGACAATTAGGATACGCATATTTACTTACGTTATGACATGTGATGTTATGTGTTGCTGTGATATGTTATATTGGATCGTCGTGTTTGAATTGCCGGGGGGTTTTGCGTGAGATGAGAGTTTTTCATTTTCATTCATATAAAAACTTGTATGTAATATTTTTTTCTTGGGGCACTTCCGGATTGAGGATGATGTCACCATTAATGTATATTATTTACTTTTCCGCATTAGGATAGACCCAAGGCGGGGAGCACAAGTAACCAGGTTCTACAGTCTACTGGGAGACCATCTCGAGGAGTCGAGACCGAGTCTCCTAATTCTAGAATTGGTTGGGTTGCTTGCCGCTCTCGTAGGGGTCTAGGGATGTGGGTTTGGCTATTCATCATGACCGTGGAATCCGCGTTTTTTACTGGCTTAATTAAACACGGAATTCCTAATATATCCAATATTTCATATGTGTTCTTCTTCTGCTGATATTATATGATGTGATCACTTGATATGCTGAGACGAATGCTTATATTATATATACGATATATAATTAATATTGCTGCTTTCATTTCTTCTGTGATGCTTAGGAAGCATAATTGATGTGACTTCATTAATGAGATTAATGAAAAAGAAAGAAACCTAAACATGTTGTAGAATCTTGTTTTAGAAACTGGTAGCTCTAGTTCTTGCTTTGCATAGTGGTATTCCTTGTAGAATATCCAGCACTTTATTCGATAAGGAAAGAGCCGAGATCCTTTCACCGGGAGTGGCCTCTTTAGCGAAACTGGCAGATACTACAACCCATTCGGTTTTGTCTTTTGATTGCTTTTTTAGCTCATACTTTGCATAGTAGTATTTTTGAAATATCCAGCTCCTCATTCGATGAGGAAAGAGCCGAGATCCCTTCACCCGGAGTGACCTCTTTAGCAAAACTAGCAAAAATCTCAAAAACACTCCTTTTCAAAATCACCCGATTCTACAACGAAATCAAGTTCATTACGCAAAGGGTTTTCTTAAAAATTTATCGTAGCCCTCCGTCATTTTAGATACGGACTATTTAGTATTCATGCTGTGTTTGTTGGCCTTTGTCAAGGCGTAGTGTGCGGTAGCTGATTAGTGCTTATCTACATAAGCATGTGATGCGATTGGATTAAGGTAGTCGTGCGACCTTGTTGGCCTTTGTCAAGGGTCGTGTGGGTGGGTTTAATTCAATCATAAAATGACGGGTTGAACTTGGCTAGCATCCTATGGTTTGTTGGCCTTTGTCAAGGTCATAGGAGGTTAGGAGCAAAATATTATCGGGAATTTCAAGTGTTGAAATTTGCAATGAGATTTTATCCCTTCTATGAGATAGTTGGATTCCGATACCCACTGAGAGTAAGAGTTACTCCTGGGAGAGTTTTACACATTACAATTAGCCGATCAAGTAGGTGTCTAGAAAGGTGTTAACGAGGTTACGCCCCTGGGAAAACGAGGTTTATTTTAATTAGGTCCGTGCGAAAGCACGGGGAACCTTTCTCAAAGTACCGACACTGGCCTGGCCGAAAGATTGGCGAACTTGCAGGGTGTAATTAATCCCGGCTAGTCTTACCTTTTATGATTTGAAGGAAGATTTGATAAAAACTGTGGGAGCCATCCTGATTAGATAAAATAATAACCAATCTGATCTTGCAAGAGCATACGCTGAGTGTTTTCTTCTCTCTCTCCTGGTAGCGACCATAACATGCCTTAATCAAGATAATAATATGGATGTATTGACCGAACCTGCTTATTTGAGATGGGAAACGTTGGTTCCATTCTTTCTTATAATTGTTATAAGACTGAGTAGGAAATAGGGGAATACCAGGATTCCTGTGCCATCCAAATGAAGAAAGAGCATGTTGATGCATATTCTTCGGGTGTGTTCGATTACCGGGAACTGTTTCTCAGTATCCTCTATGTCTTACGTATGAGATACCAGATCAGGATCCCACATATGTAAGAGTTACATAGGCTATAGAAAGGTAGAGAACTGGGATTGGATGATATGTCTCTAAGTGTTAAAGAATGGTACAATTGTTGCAGCCAAATCAGTTGGCAAATATCACATTATATTACCAAATGGTAAATACATTGATTTTGAACAGATGTTATTACATGCCGAACCTCATATACAACATTACATCAGTTTCTTTATTCAGTTAAAGAAGGATATAATTTTGTATTGCAGGATAATGTTGTGAACATTTTCCTGAATCAAGAGTTGATTGGATCAGGCACGTTATGAAAGGGCATATATATTCTAAATCAAACTACAGTTCAAATTATATAAAACACAAACAAGAGGAGTAGTTCGGAAATGATCGAATCCTTCTTGTGGTATTATAGACTAGGTCATATCAATGCGACACGACCAGCTAAGTTATATAAGGATGAATATTTGAATCCGTTCGAATTTTCATTTTATAATACTTGCCAGTTTTGTCTCAAAGGTAAAATGACCAATACTCCGTTTACTGGAAACAGAGAAAGGGTTGCTGAACTCTTAGGACAGATACATGGTGATGTATACGATCCGATGTCTACAAATGCCAAGGTTGGTTTCTCATACTTCATTATATTCACTGACCATCTCTCAAGATTCAGACATATGTTCCTGTTGAAACACGAGTCTGAAACTTTTGAGAAATTCAAGGAATATAAGCTTGAAATTAAGAACCAGACGGATATAAGTATGAAAGTCCTTCGATGTGTTCGAGAAGGCGAATACTTGCGCACGGAGTTCCTGGATTATTTAAAAGAGAATAGGATTCTCTCTCAGCATTACTCCTCCGTATACACCACAGCACAACGATGTATCGGGGCGGAGCAATCGCACCCTATGAGATATGGTGCGCTCTATGATGAGTACTGCTGAGTTGCCTGTTTCCTTTTGGGGGTTATGCACTTGAGAAGTTGCATACCTATTGAATGGGGTTCCATCCAAATCAGTGCCTACCACTCCATATGAGATATGGAATGGGAAGAGACCATGTCTTAAACGAGTTAAGATATGGGGTTGTCCGGCCTATGTTGAAAAGCAAAATCCGGACAAGCTCGAGACAAGGTCAGTTTTGTCTAAGTTTGTTGGATATCCTAAACATTTGCGTGGGTATATCTTCTACCTAACTGAGGAGCAAAAGATGTTTTGTTTCTCAGCATGCCACTTTTTTTTTTAGAAAAGGAATTTCTTTTGAAGAAATTAGTGGTCATGAGGTAGAACTGGAAGGAGTTCCAGCTACACAAACTAACAGCTGATGATTTGGTGAAACCAAAGGATTCAATAGTCTCCAACATTCTCTGCCTCTCCGCGAATCTGGTAGGGTTCCTCATCCACCTGAGAGATACTACGGTTTTCTCGGTGACGGTGGGAGTAAGGATTGAATCATAGTAGATGATGACCCAACTAAGGTTCAGGTAGGCCATCACGAGTGGGGACTCTGTGAAAGGGCTGGATGCCATGCGATCAAAGATGGAATCCATGTACACCAACAAAGTATGACTTTGAATGTTGCACCTGAAGGGGTAAAACCCATTGGGAGCAAATGAATCTTGAGAAGATTTTTGGTGTAGATGGAAAAGTTGAGACTTTCAAAGCTAGACTTGCAGTAAAAGGTTCTCGTCATGTAACCAAGTGTGGATTATGATGAAACATTTTCTCCAGTAGTTATGCTTAAGTCCATCGGGATTAAAACAAGTATCGCGTAGTTGGAACATCTGTTTTGATGTGGCAGTCAAAGAGCTTGATTTCATCAAAAAGGTAGATGAACCTTGTATATACAAGAAGGTTGTAGAGAGTAAGGTTGTCTTCCACGTATTGTACATAGATGACATACTCTTGATAGAAAATGGTTTCCTATGCTACACTCGGTCAAGATCCTCTTATCACAAGGATTCTCCAAAGAAGATCTGGATGATAGCTACTACATCTTGTGAATATAGATCTATGATGATAGATCTAAGTAGATTTTGGGAGTGTCCCAAATCCAGGTACATTCACACCATACTAAAGGGGTTTAGTATGGAGGATTCTGAGCGTGGTGGTTCGCCCACTTACTCATGAATCACTTTCTCCAAAAAGATGTCTTCCAAGACTGATTTGGAGAGAGCTCGCGTGCAAGGGATACCCTATGCTTCGGTACTAGGCTCTATCATGTATGCGATTTTATGTACCAGACCAGATGTAGCTAACTCACTAGGTGTAGTGATCAAGAATTAATCGGATCTTAGGAAAATCACTGGACAGCTATGAAGGACATTCTTAAGTACTTAAGAAGCACTAAAGAAATGTTCTTGGGGTTTGGTAACGGTGAACTCTAGTGGGAGTACTTTACCAATTCGAGCTTCCAGAGTGATAAGGTCGACTGAAAAGGGATGGTATGTTGGAAGAGTTCCAAGATAGATACCGTGGTATACTAGACGATAAAGGCTGAATACATCGCTACGAACGATGCTGCCAAAGTGGTTGTCTGGATAATTCTTGTTCATAAGATGAACATGGTTCCTACCATTGAGCGTCTAATAACTGTTATTGTGACAACAATGGAGTTGTGGTTTTGGCCTAGGAACACCGGTCCCATCAGCGATCCAGACATATTCTGAGGCACGTATCATCTGATCAAGGAGATGGTTGATCTCCAAGGGATCGAGGTAAGGAGAATTGACGCGAAGGATAACACGGCGGATCCACTCACAGAGGCCTTTCCCTAGAGAGACTTTTATGGGGCGTTGAGTATGAGATACTACAACAAATAGCCTTAGTATAAGTAGAAGATTGTTAGTTATATGTATGCCTTAGAGGCCATATATAGTGGATGTATATTAAAGGGATTCTTGGACATATATAGGGATGACTTTCTTGCTCGAAATGATAGTATGCTATCTGGTTGCTCTTTATCTTAACATGTACACTTATTGTCTCTCTATTACATATTGATAAAGCCCTTAGGATGAGTACTTTACTACCAGGATTATGATGCAGATCATACTAGTGGGGCAGAGATAGTTGGTAAGTACATCATTCAATTGTTCCTAGTTGTAGGAGTATTGAGATGGGGCATCGATATTCCAGAGTAGACTAGCGTATACGCTTCTCGACTCATATGATGGGCGATGGATAATCCCATATCCATTGGTGTTTGACATCAGAGATGGTATACGGGTGCTCAGTGGAGACTGGGTAAACTGAGCGGACTCGCCGAGAACTCCTAGATGGTATTATACCTATCGTCAGATAGCAGTTCTCTGGTGACACTAGTACAGGTTAGTCTGTCGACCCGAGATCGTCATAGAGTCTTGTATGATTCCCACTGTAATTTGATTTCCACATTAGCAGGTTCAAGAGATCGTGCAAAAAGGTGGTTTTTGGGTACAGTCTCGAGTCACATGGAGGCAATGAGCGATAGGAGGGGATTCTTCTCTCCCGGTATTGGGGGTTGATGTTACGCTATGCTCGATTGGCCAAAACAGGAAATCCCTGGACAGGATTGCTGAGATTTACTGGTAAGTGTTATCAGTAGTTTCTCGAACCGTTATGGACCTTGCATCGGCATGACTTATCAGGCTATTGGGGTCTGACGTTATACCACCCCCGGGCTGTGATATGCGACATATCTGACGAAGAGACCGGACTGTACGGTAGTGTTACTGATTGGATTCTCAGGAGTATGAGCAGGCTTGCTTGTTGATCTTCTGATCGCTCAATACCCGGGTGGCCGTTACATTTGGCAGACCGCTTGCGGCTTATGGGTGGCTGATATGATCACCACCTACTGCCGGCGTATTGGCGAGTCTTTAGAGTCCTACTCAGAGGTTTCCTGATTCAAGTGAAATGAAGTAGGAGCACATATATGATATGTGCGGGACTGAGATTAATACGAATATGTGATACCGTAATCTATTCTCGCGATATGTGATACCGGTCGGTTATATGTGATATAGCCGGGTTATCAGATTAAGTGTTGATTCGATAAGTTGATACATATGACATTAGTCGGTTCTATGTGATATAGCCGGATTATTAAATCATGTGTTGATTTAATAATTTAATGTATAATTATATATATTTGATATATTATCTTACATTAACTAATATTAGCTCACTTAAGATTTCTTTTTCTCACTAGTGTACACTTAGTATATATGTGATATATATTAATGTACATCTTTTGTGTCATACTTGATGCCACATGCTACATGGGTGTATGAGACTCACACCATGCTTATAATAATGATGGGTTTTATTTATTTAAAGTAAATCAAATTAGTTGGAAATTAGTCACATGGTTGAAGCTTGTAGAAGCTTGTGGAACTATTGACCAAGTCCACTAATTTTGTTTTACTTGAAGATATTTATTAACCTAACCATTATTGTTAGCCATGGTTTAGTCTCTACATGAGTTAGTATATGATACTAACTCATCCATGGTTGCTATTCTCTCCACTTGATTCGTTCTTCACTTGCTTCATTCCATGATTGCTTTCTTCATTTCCTTCCTCAAGCTTTTTAGCTTCATGAGAGGTGAAGAAAATTAGTGAGAAAATTATTTCTAAAGTGAGCAAAATTCCTACTTCATCAACCTCTTCTCTACTAGCCATTTAGATTGGGTTGTTTTTTCACTAGTTCATCACTTAGTGAAGAGGTAACTTGAGTTAGTGTCTTCTCGACGTAGATCATCTTCGGCCTCGAAGAATTCAAGTAAACTTGTTCATTTCACCTTGTGGAGCCTCACTAGAGTCCGGGAGATCACCACTTGGAGCGAAAGGACTACTACATGGAGCTATTGAAGTGAAGGAACAGTCTACAAAGGTTATATTCCTTGTTCACTTAGATGTAAAGATGTTTACATTCTAGTTTCATATAATTCTCTAGTTAAGATTCTAGGTTAAGGTTCTTTAGTGCGCCAATTTTTTGAAAACGGCATGGTTGATGCCTCCCGAAACCCAGCGGTGACACTAGGGAACCCTGCACTATTTAATCTATATCAAATTATATTGACCGAACCGAACTATGGATATACTCCATCTACATGTACATCCATTATATCCGTTCCATTTACTGATATCATAGTTTTGGCAAGTCATCCATATACAACTTACAATACAAGACAATACAATATAATCAATACAATAAAGACATCGCGGGGTTTATAAGGGGTAGATTGGTACGGAAGGTGTTAAAAGTGGTACGAGACTGTAAATATAATACACCTAACCTGAATATCCATTGCCGTTGTACCGTGGCTGAACGGTTCCTTGTGCTCCATATACTTTAGTCTCCAGAATAGTGGGACTCCTCTCGTATACACTGGTATTTTCTGTACTAAGCTACAAACAACAACGTTAACACTATAATCAAATATTATAAGATATTTCTCTTTCTGTCTATTCTACCTCTACTCACCTTTAGGACTTACCAAGCGATTGTTCGCTGACGACATTCCTTCTCTTCTTTCTTTGGAATGTTGTTAGGAGGATCAGACCTTCTGGAGACAGAGCTCACCAGCGATGTCACGTCCCGCTTCCCAAAATACAGAATACGAAGGGTGACTAAGCCAGCCATACTCCTACGGTCAGGGAATAATCCTGCCGTAGTCGCACTTCGGCTTCTAGCATTACATGGTAGTCAGTAAACAGTACCCGAGTAAAAGAAAATCACAGTTCATAACTTTATTACATTGCAATTTAAAAGAGTTCGAGGTACATTTATTTCACAGAATAAACAACTAACCAATAAAACAAATGCTGAAATCAAAGAAAGTAGCGCTGGTGATGCGGTCCGCAATCTCGAAAGATAAGTCTTGCTCCTGGGCTGGATCCACTTCGTCCTCTGAGCATGCACACTCAGGTCGTCAGGGCGACACATATAGCAATAAATATATATAATGGGCGTGCAGTATTATTAAACATGGGGAGTACAATGAATTGCAGAACATGTGCATAATAACATCAACTGAATATGAATAGTGCACTATGAGTATCATGTCGGTGAACTAAGCAATGCATATGTCATTACTTAACGGCCATTAAGTCCATGAAATCAAATGGTAGAGAGGATACTCGTGTTTAACAAGGGTCTCGTGTATGCCCGAGACTACGGTCCACTGTGCCCGGGACATAACCATGTCAGTCGTGCCACTAGGCCCACGACCTAAAATATGTGTGTGTGTGTGTGTGTGTGTGTGTGTGTGTGTGTGTGTGTGTATCACTGATAGCGAATGATCATCCTCTAAATCACTGTACCTTGCTAAATACGAGTTCAAATTCCACCTTGATTTCCCCATTCCACAGGTTATAGTATGCATTCATGTATTAGATAGGTTGTGAACAAATACGTATCACTGTCACTTTCAATCATTTTTCCACTTGTCACTATCACTGTCATATTTGTCACAACGCAATCACTAACACTACTATATCGACAATTTAGGTGATCACTATGCAGCAGGTATAACTCAAGCATGAAAATATGCGGAAATGCACTGAACAGGTATTCATTATTCTATAACGACCAATGCCGTATAACTTGCAAAATTTACGGTAAATCATACACATAGAATTGACCAAAACAGTATAAAGGCGTATGAAGCACACTTGATTATCTAAACAGTAAAATTTATTTCAGGCCAATTGGAGTTCAGGTTAGGGAACCATCGCCATTTGAAGGCAGTGATCGATTTCTGAAATTCCAGTTTCAGAACTGGAAGCCCAACTTCGCACGCGATTTATAAGTAATTATGTTTAGGTTTAGGTATTTCCCTAGTTGAATAAAATCTAGTTCTGTCAGTTAAGTTTCCAACGCAACAAATGGATTATCAATCGTACCTTTATAACAGAAGTTATGTTCAGTTTAATGTGACATTGTAATGAACATTTCTGCAGAAACTGCAGAACACAATGACATTCCAAAGTACACTTTAAATATCAAACGACCGTAAAAATGCATGGGACCAATTTCAGGTGTTATCTAGTTATGTTATCTACGCGACCATATGAGGATCCGCGTATTTTCAGTATTATACAGGGAGGTCCAGGTGCTTAAATCTCAGGTTCCCCGTAGAATGCTGCCCCGGACTGCAGTCCAGAGTTGCATCCTCGGTCAAATCTCATTGCCGTAATCTATCGATATTGAAACATAAACCAAATAGGGTCCTATATTATCGAGTCGGTTTCGATATGAGCCATAGAACGTTACGTTCCAACCAGTATTTAATTTTACAATGATTTTAGTGGGTTAACCTGCGCGGTAAACCTTAGTTTTAGCGTCGTCTTTAGGGGCGATGTTACAGAATTATAAGCACGATACATTTAACGTAAATCCTTACACTGCGATCATCAATCAGTAAGGGGTTTTCCGATCATAAATTTCGGTAATTTAAGATAGGGTTTTCCCTCATCCATTCTGATTGTCCTCTTTACTTTATGCACCTCTTTCTCAACAATTTATGACATGCTTGTCTACTGCTTCATTTCCAGGGAGGAACAATATTGTTTCAGGCCTCAAAAACAATCCAGAAACATTTCAGGAAGCACCTCCTGGCCATTGTGAATATAAAGGGAAGAGCAACGTTTAAATTGTTAACTAATACCAAATTTTCAAATATACATGACCAACCTTTTCACGTTTTTAGATTTAATACCATTACATTATCTTTGGTGAAATAACGGATTGGTGTACAAAGGTAAGAACACCAAAAGGCTATGATATCATGTAATTTTAGTATCAGCCTAAAAATTGAAACCTCCCTTTTTACTCTCTCTCCTTATGATAGTTTTCATTTTTGGCAGCAAGCAACTGGGGCGGTGTTGGTGTATACGTGCGGGTGTGTGTTTTCCTACCAATTAAGTTACTACGCTGTGTATATTAAACTAGGTATGCACATAGCATGAATTGAACAAGTGAAGGAGGTTCACTTGCCTAAAACGACGGCAAAACGACGACGGTCGCACGCAGCCGGAGGTGTTCGTCGTGGCGACCGCAGTGGGTTCGGGCGTCGGCTGGAAGCAGTGGGTGCAGGGGAGCTCGGGGGCTGCAGGGGATCGGTGCAGTGGGCTCTGGCTCTGGCGAAGTCGGATGAGGCGCGGAGGCGACGGGGTCAGAGCTCAGGTGAGGGCGCAGGGAACGAGGGTGTTTGTTGCTCGGAGCTCGCAGCTCGGAGGTGGGGAGCAGAGGAGAAAAGAGGCGGGGATCGAGCTGGTAGTGGCTCGTCACAGGAAGAGGGTGGCTAGAGGTTGTCGTGACGAGATCGACGGAGGAGGCGGTGATGTGAGGTGGGGGTTTGGTTTGGAGGAGAACGAGAGAGAGAGGGCGAAGCAGAGAGAGAGGCTTGTTGGCGATGGTTTTTCGGCGGTGAGGGCAGTGAGGAGCTCAGCGATTTTGGGTTAAGGAATAAAGAGAATTAGAGCGAAAGGCAAAGAGATTGAGATGGAGAAAGAGGTGTTAGAGGGAAGAGGGGAGTCGTGGCTGTTGGAGATGGTCAGTTAGTACGTGAGCGCGAGGAGTGGGGAGTCGTGGGGGCGCCGTTGGGGACTTAGATCCGTTGGGGAGTGAGCGGGTTGAGTGGAGGCTGGCGCGAGGAACTTGCGAGCGGGTGTGGGTGCGGGCCTCGCGGCGCAGGTGCGAGGAGCATGGAGGCGTGGGGTGATGGCGCGAGGAGCGGGGGTGACGTTGGGAAAAGGCGGGAAAACGAAGACGAGGGAGGAAGATAAGGGGAAGCGGGTCGGGTCGGGTCGGCATGGGTTGGGTCAGGTAGAATTAGGATTGGGTTTTATTTAGGTAATTAAATATATATATATATATATATATATATAAAATATAAAAATAGTAGAAAATTCACGGAAAAATTGGGGAAAATACGGGAACAAATTTATTCGGAACCGAGGATTTACATTATACCCTCCTTACAAAAATTTCATCCTCGAAATTAAAACAAAACAACGGAACAACACACTAAGTGAACAGATGTGGAAAACGTGCACGGATGTCCTCCTCGCGTTCCCAAGTAGACTCCCCTGGAAAACGTCCACCCCAAGAAACTCGAACCATGGGAATGACTTTGTTCTTCAGCACTTTTTCCCGACTATCGAGAATGGTGGTAGGCCGCTCCTCGTAGGAAAGATCAGTGCCCAAAGTTAACTCCAAGTGATCCAGAATAACATAGCGCCTCAACTGAGATACGTGAAAAGTGTTGTGCACACCAGCAAGCGATAGGGGTAAGACAAGACGATAGGCCACCTCTCCCACTCGCTCTAGCACCTCGAAAGGTCCGATGAATCGGGGACTGAGTTTTCCGCGACCTCCTAACCTGATAACACCGCAGGTAGGAGAAATCTTCAGAAACACATGATCTCCGACCTCAAATTCTAGCACTCTCCTGCTGGCATCCACCCAACTCTTCTATCGGTCCTGAGCCGTCTTAATGCGCTGTCTGATCATCTGGATCTTGTCTACTGTCTAAACAATAAGTTCGGATCCCAGTAATCTCCGTTCTCCCACATCATCCCAACAAACAGGGGATCGACATTTCCGCCCGTAAAGTGCCTCGAATGGAGCCATCTGGATGCTAGCTTGGAAACTGTTGTTATAAGAAAACTCCACCAGATGGAGGTGATCCTCCCAAGATCCCTGGAAGTATAGCATGCACGCTCTCAACATGTCCTCGAGCGTCTGAATAATACGCTCGGACTGTCCATCCGTCTGGGGATGATAAGCCGTGCTGAACTTGAGACGTGTACCCAGACTCTCCTGTAAGCTCTTCCAAAAGTGTGAAACGAATCTGGTGTCTCGATCCGACACTATACTGACTGGAACCCCTTGAAGTCGCACTACTTCTTGCATGTATTTCTCTGCAAGTGAGTCTGTCGACTGGCCCACACGAAAGGGTATAAAATGTGCAACTTTCGTAAGGCGGTCGATGATAACCCAGACCGCGTTGTTGCCCCTAGGGCTCCGTGGTAAGGCAGTCACAAAATCTATAGTGATGTGCTCCCACTTCTACTCGGGTATCGGAAGCAGTTACAACAGTCCAGCCGTTCTCTGGAGCTCTGCTTTTACCTGCTGGCATACTAAACACCTGGATACGAATCGTGCAATCTCTCGCTTCATCCCGTTCCACCAAAAATGTTGCCTTAGATCCCGATACATTTTCGTGCCTCCCGGATGCACAGAATAAGCCGAACTATGAGCCTCAGCTAATACCTCTTCTCGAACATCTCCCTTGGGGACGCAGAGCCTGCTACCGAATCTTAGAGAACCATCTCGATATATGAGTAAGTCCATCCTCAGCCCGGCTTCCACCTGCTCTCGGAACTTTTGTAATCGAAGATCATCAGCCTGCGCAGCGTTAATGTGATCTATGAGAGAACACTGCACCTGTAATTGCCAGAATTTCCTGATTGCACTCGGTGTAACAACCTATAGTTCGAGCTTCTGAAAATCCTCAATGATGCTTTTCTGACTGGTCAACATCATGACTGCCGGCTTGCGACTGAGAGCGTCTAGTACGACATTTACCTTCCCTGGATGATACTGTAAGTCTAAGTCGTAGTCCGCCATTAATTCTAGTCACCGGCGTTGCCTCATATTCAGTTCTTTCTGAGTGAACACGTACTTCAGACTCTTGTGATCCATGTACACTTCCACCTTTTCACCTAACAAGTAATGTCTCCGGATCTTCAATGCGAAAACCACTGCGGCTAACTCCAAGTCGTGCGTTGGGTAGTTCCTCTCGTGATTCTTCAGCTATCGTGAGGCATAAGCAACTACCCGACCATGCTGCATCAGGACGCAGCCTAAGCCTTTCCCCGAAGCATCGCTATGTATCACCAAACCACCTGAATTATCCGACACTGTAAGAATAGGCGCTGTGGTCAATTTTTGCTTTAGTACCTCAAAAGCCCGAGTACACTCCTCCGTCCATACGTACGGTACTTCCTTCCGCGTCAGCTTCATTAAAGGTTTAGCGACTCGTACAAAGTCTTGAACGAACCGCCGATAATATCCTACCAATCCTAGGAAGCTTCTGATCTCGGCCACTGACTTCGGAGCCGGCCAATCTCTAACAGATTCTATCTTCGCTGGGTCTACTGAGATGCCTTCGCCTGAAACAACGTGTCCCAAGAACTGCACTTTGTCGAGCCAGAACTCACACTTGCTCAATTTTGCGTATAGCTTCTCTTCCCGAAGAATTTGTAATACTGTCCGCAGGTGTTCGACATGCTCCTCCTAGGTCTTAGAGTAGACTAGTATGTCATCGATGAATACAACGATAAACGTGTCCAAGTACTTCGCAAATACTCTATTCATCAGGTCCATAAATATAGCTGGAGCATTTATAACACCGAACGACATCACAAGAAACTCATAATGCCCGTATCGTGTTCTGAAAGCCGTCCTGCATATATCTTCAGCCATTACTCTGATATGGTGATTGCCCGAACGAAGATCCAGTTTCGAAAATACCTTGGCCCCACCCAACTAATAAAATAAATCGTCGATGCGTGGAATGGGGTATTTGTTCTTTATCATAACCCTGTTCAGCTCCCGGTAATCTATGCACATCCGTAGCGATCCGTCCTTTTTCTTCACCAACAAGACTGGTGCGCCCCACGGTGAAGCGCTTGGGCAAATAAATCCTTTTTCCAGGAGTTCTCCAATTTGTTTCTTCAATTATGCCAGCTCAACTGGCGCCATCCTGTAAGGAGCCTTGGAAACCTGCGCCGTTCCTGGAATCAAGTCAATAGAGAATCCCAAGATGCGGGGAGGTGGTAGACCTGGTAAATCTTTAGGGAACACATCAAGAAAATCCCGAACGATCTCTGGGGCTGGACTCTCATCAATCTCCATAGCTGTCAACGCTTTTGGCTTGGCTCTAAACTTGGCTGGCTCCAAAGACTCGCTCCCTCCTTCGAAAACAAAGTCAGGGTGATTGGGAATGTGGAAAGTCACCTTCCTTGCTCGGCAATCAATAATTGCATGGAATGTACTCATCCAATCCATCCCGAGAATCGCATCATAACTGCCCGTCCCGATTAAAAGGAAATTCGCATAGAATTCCCTGCCGCACACTACCACCGGACATAAGCTACACTCTTGATTGGACACGATAATACCGTTACCCGTATGTATCTCCCAACCCTTGGTCAACGGCTCGTGAGGTATAGAGTGTGTGTCGACAAACTGGGTGGAAATAAAACAATGCGAAGCACCCGAATCGAAAAGAACTCTGGCTGGTACAGAATAAACAAGGATGGTACCTGTAACTACATCTCCAGAAGCCTCTGCCTGCTCGGAAGATAAGGTGAAAGCCCGTCCCTGATTTCGACCTGTACCAGTCTGCCTCTGATCAAAGGACCGCTGCTGGGGCACCCGAGGTGGACCCCTCTGAGCTGAAGTGCCAATACGATGGTTGTTGTTGCTCGAACCCTCCCTGTAGCTCAGATCTCTGGGGACACCCGCCGACCCTATGCTTGCTGGATCCGCAAATCAGACACTGCCCCTTAGCTCTGCGGCAATCTCTCTGCATGTGTCCTGGCCTCTGGCAATAATCGCAAAACAGGGCCCTTCGCTGCGGCTGCTGAGGTGAAAAGGTACGCTTCATCTGTGTGACACCTGGCCTGTGAACTGGGATGGCTCCACGGGGCGGAATGGTAGGCCGTGCCGGATCTACGTGGGTCTCCTGTCCATCGATCGTTGGCCCTTGGCCTTCTCTGCCAACTTTTCCCGTACTCGGGCAGCAATCAAAACTTGGGCGAAGGTTGGTAGGTCGAGAGACGCGATGAGTTGTTGCAGTTCAATATCGAGCCCTTGCTGGAAACGTCTTGTCCTGGTGGATTCGGTGGCTACCATGTACGGTGCGAAGCGACTCAGCCGATTGAACTCTGCAGCGTAGACATCCACTGAGCGCCCATTTTGCTTCAACATAATAAACTTTTCCTCTTGTTTCCCCCAATCAGAGCAAAGCTCTGTTCAAATTTTCAAAATTTGAAATGAAGCAGCGCTTCATAAAAGCGCCAGCAAGCAGCGCTCACGTGCAAAGCACGGGTGCGCTCGCGCTAAGAGCAACAGCGCTCTGAAGCAGCGCTCACGTGCAGAGCACGGGTGCGCCAGTGCTAAGAGCGCCAGCGCTCACGTGCAGAGCACGAGTGTGCTAGCGCTAGAACTAAATGTTCCCCACCGTTGGATCAAAGATCCAACGAAGATGATAAATCATCAAGTTACCAGAATAAAATTCTATTAAGAAAACATTCTTCAGAATCTTTCCAGACAAAAAGATTTTGCTCTGTAAATCAGAGCACCGTTGGATCAATGATCCAATGGTGATTAAAAATCACAATGGTGCAGAATAAATTCCGCATGAGAAAAGATTTCCCAATCTTGTTAAAAACAAGAAAATTACTTTCTGTAAAACAGAAGCCCTAGGATCAAAGATCCAATGGTGGGGAAATCCCCAAATCAATTAGAGAAAAGATCTCTTCAACTGATTCAACAAATTAGCTTGCCCTATATAAAGGCCCCAAGACTTCAAGTCTGATATAAAGGAAACCCCCCCATAAACTTTGAGAAAGTTCAGAGAGAAGAGCAAAACTCTTAGCAGAATAAGAATTTCTTCAAGGTAAAATAAAGAGATCAAAATATCTCATCATAAAAAGAACTCAGTTCTTATGCTAGATCATAGATCTTTAAAACAAACTGTCTCTCACAAATGAGATCATAACATCTCATTATAAAAAAAAGAAAGGGGGGAGAATAATTCAATTCTCTTAAAATCATAGATCCATTAAGGCAAAGCCTTTCACCAAAAACATAAGAGATTGAAATATATCCAATAAAATAAGAACTTTGTTCTTAGATCCATGAGACAAAGTCTCTTATAAGAGAGAATTTAATTCTCAGAAGGCAAAGCTGCTTAAAAGAGCCTTAGCGCTCCAATTAAAAGAAGCGCCTCAGCGCTCCAAATTTAGCGCACAGCGCTGCAGATCCTTAGCGCTCCAATTAAAAGAAGCACTCAACGCTCCAAATCTAGCGCAAAGCGCTGCAGAGCCTTAACGCTCCAAACTTAACAGAAGTGCTCTGCGCTCATTGACTGGCTCACAGCGCCAAGCGCGCCACGTGCTCCTAACGTGTACGCTACTTAAACAGAAGCGCTCTGCACTCATTGACTGGCTCACAGTGCCAAGCATGCCACGTGCTCCTCACGTGTGCGCTACTTAAACAGAAGCGCTCTGCGCTCATTGACTGGCGTTCAGCGCCGAGCGCACCATTTTCTCCTCACGTGTGCGCTGAAAGAACATAAATTGTTCTTTAAACAATAAAACCCCAGAGCTATGATAAGTGCTCAACACTCAATAAAAGACAAAAAGATTGTCAGACCCCAAACCGATGCTCAGCATTGTTAAAAGTTCAACATTTTAACTAAATGGGCCGAGCCCAAAGTAGCAACAGAACCCTACTTCAGATTAACTGTGCCCATATGCTCATAAATTTTTGATCTTAGTCCTAAATTGGACTACAGATTTCCCAACCAATATTGGTTCAAGGGTACATCTCTTCACTCCTCTGATATTTGTTGTTGTAATCCTTCAACGTTTTCAGAGAGGTGATGGGTCCCGACAACCAGACATTTCACGGACTGTGGGGTCCTTAAACTCATGGACTATGATGTCCTTAAAATTTACAAACTATGACGTCTTTAAACTGGACCGCAATGTCCCTAAACTAAAACAATAGAGTCCAAATGCTCTTTTGTTGGATCTAAATGATCCTGTTAAGTAGATCTTAGTCTAAAATTAGACTAACGTATTCTTAACAAACGTTTAAGTTGATCTTAGTCTTAAATGAGACTAACGCATTCTTAAACCCAAACCAAAACCCAAATCTAAGAAAATACGGATTTGGACTAATCCACGCCCTACAAGCGACAGCATAAATTAGTCTCCGTATACAATCCACGGGCAACTAAAAACAAAACAAACACACACGACACGAAGTGACCATCTGGAGAAGGAGAAAGTGGTTACCGCGATGCGGTAGCGTAATTAACTGCAGGGGCTTGCGCCTGCAGGGAAAAGCGTCCCCACAATCAAAAACCCCTTAAACGAGGGGGAATCTAACGAAGTCTGCTACAACGGCCACATCTGTCCAAACCTCCGATACATGGTGCCATAAATCAACTTGGCATCTTCGGAGAGGTGGACGGATAAAACCCAAATAGTATCTGCCCCCAAATTCAGGCAAGACGTTTTTCTTCCCGTCTTTCGGTGGAGAACAGATTCTGGCACGCCCGGCGGGACCTTTTCCTCTTTCCACTCCACACTTCGTGTGTCGTGTTCGCGAACGAATCACGATTTGATATGGTTTCCCCTAGATTCGAGGTACTAAGATTTGGTGTCTTGCTTCCATGAAGATCAATGGCTTCCAATTGCACAAACTGCAACAACCGCAACAACTCCCACTCCGCCCTTGCTGGAGGAGTGACCTACGGGCCTCAAGCGGCCTCCCTTTTTACAATGCCGGTAGACCAGGTGACGCGAGCCACCACAGGGTTATTCTTTGGGACCATGATCCCACCCATGAGCTTCAACGCCCCATTGTCAACGTAGGAGACTCCAAAGAAGTCGGTCTTTGATCGGCTTACCACCACCGCGGCCCCTCTCAACAGGTCGCCCAAGTCCAATACTTCAGTTTTCAACAGGCTGGGTCAAAGCTCAAGTGGGCCCGCAAAGAGGTTCGCAATACTAGAGAAGGACACTCCAACTACAGCTACAGTTGAGGCCGTCCAAGCTGCTCTCCATACTCGAGGTCGGCTTTCAACAGGTTGACCATTCCCTCTCAGCGGACGTCTGTCTTTGACAGGTTAGCACCAACAACAGGCTCTCATCAGAATAGGGAGCATGGAAAAGCTGATTCAACAATAGAGGTAGTCCCGGCCGCTCGCCACGCTCGACGTCACCACTGGCACCGAGTGAGGAAAGCTGGGGGCAATTCCCTTTCCGGACTGACTCCACCAGCTCCGATGGTGGAAGTTGATGCTGCTGTTCCAACTGGGAATAGCTTTGAACCACTCAGGAGGGTCAGCAAGAACTCTTCGACTGCCGTGCTGAAAGGATTTCCTCCACCTGTGGAGAGCGCTATAAAGGCGAAGCTGGAACAGCCCCCTCAGCGGCTGTCCTTCAAAATTCACAAGGTCTGGCGACAGGTCCAAGACTTCGTGATTGACCAAGACTACCCCCGCCGACAGAAAAAGATGAAAGTTCGGCGAAAAGGGGATCACCCTGTCAAGCCACAGATGGTGTCATCTGTTTGGGTGCCCGCTGCAACGGCTCCCTCAACTTCGACCGCCCACAAAAGAAGGAGGCCGGAGAAGACCCCTGCGTCTTTTGCAAATCACAAGGACACTGAATCTAAACGCCCCAAGTCTGGGGGCATGGTGGTGCATACAGTTTATATGGCTTCCGGAAAAGAGGATAGCCGTATCTCTACGGATCACCGGCCACTTACACGGTCTGTGACTAAGGCTCAGGAGCAACAACAACAAAAGCTCCAAGAAATGCTGATAGCCATGGCTGCATTCACTGGACCAAAAATAGGCCTGGAGACATCTTCGGAGCAGCGTCATGAGCAGGAAATGGATGCCAAATTCCTTTAGAGAATGTTTGAGAAGAAGAACAAAGAGGCTGCGGAACAAGCGGCCAACATAAAACAAATGGCTCTTTTATTCTAAGATATGGTGGGCCTGATGATCCAGCCGGACCCTCTAGTCGAAGATCCTCCAGTAATAATTGAAGATGATAGAGGAGAGATATCAAATCCTCTGTCGGCTCTGTCGGCAGCCAAGGAGAAGACCATCTCTAAAGCCACGCTCGATGATTATATAGCTCAGCAAATACGAGCTCATCAAGCGAATGAAGCAACCGGCCAAGTCGTCAGAACTGGGTGACCATATCCAGGATGGTACGATCAGATAAAGTACCCGTCAGGATACACAATTCCTAAATTCCATGTGTACAGGGGGACAGGTAATCCCCATCAACATGTCGCTTAGTTCAGGGCTCTCTACGGCAACACTGGAGGGGATGATAAGCTACTGCTTCGCCAATTCGTCGGCAACTTGGCGGAGACGGCGTTCGAATGGTACTCAGAGCTTCCCAACGACTTCGTCAAAACTTTTACGGAGATGGAATTGCTGTTCACCCAACGTTTCGCCAGCGCTAGCGAGCGCATCCCGATCACCGCGTTAATTAATGCCAGAGTGAAGCCAGGCGAAACATGGGTGCAGTATGCGATACGGTGGCGAAATCTATGGTCGACGTGCGAGTAGCGCATCGAAGAAGCGCCTGCGGTAGGCATGTTCGTAGGGACCCTCGACCCTCACGCGACCATTTCACGATTCATGATGTTCTTCAAGCCAACTACTTTTCAGGCCTTGATTGACAAACTGGCCCAAATGGATCAGATGGGTCATAGACTCTCTTCTTCGAAGTTGGAATCTAGAAACGAGAAAGGTAAAAGGAAAGCGACCTTTGTCGCCAATACTCAGCAGCAGCCCGGCGGTCCAAATCCAACTGATCGCCAAGATGAAAGAAGGCGATTATTCAATGAGAAAATGAAGCGCTCTTATTCGTTTCCCCGGGATGAAAGATGGCGGATCCTGGTCCTCACAGAGCACGGCAATGACCCCGTGTGAAGCATCCAGAGTGGAGCCTGGTCCTCGCAGAACACGGCAGTGAACCCGTGGGAAGCATCCAGAGCAAAATTCCTGGCTACGTGGAACGCAGCTTTTGTCAATCCTGACCCCGTGGGAAACATCCAAAGTGGATCCTGGTCCTCGTAGAGCACGGCAATGACCCCGCGTGAAGCATCCAGAGCGGAGCCTGGTCCTCGCAGAGCACGGCAGTGAACCCGTGGGAAGCATCCAGAGCAAAATTCCTGGCTACGTGGAACGCGGCTTATGTCAATCCTGACCCCGTGGGAAACGTCCAGAGTGGATCCTGGTTCTCGCAGAGCACGGCAATGACCCCGTGTGAAGCATCCAGAGCGGAGCCTGGTCCTCGCAGAACACGGCAGTGAACCCGTGGGAAGCATCCAGAGCAAATTCCTGGCTACATGGAACGTGGATTATGTCACTACTGACCCCGTGGAAAACGTCCAGAGCGGATCCTGGTCCTTGCAGAGCACGGCAATGACCCCGTGTGAAGCATCCAGAGTGGATCCTGGTCCTCACAGAGCACGGCAATGACCCCGTGTGAAGCATCCAGAGCGGATCCTGGTCCTCACAGAGCACGGCAATGACCCCGTGTGAAGCATCCAGAGCGGATCCTGGTCCTCGCATAGCACAGCAGTGAACCCGTATGAAGCATCCAGAGCGGAGCCTGGTCCTCGCTGAACACGGCAGTGAACCCGTGGGAAGTATCCAGAGCAAAATTCCTGGTTATGTGGAATGAGAATTATGTCATTCCTGACACTATGGAAAACGTCCAGAGCGGATCCTGGTCCTCGTAGAGCGCGGCAATGACCCCGTATGAAGCATCCAGAGTGGAGCCTGGTCCTCGCCAAACACGGCAGTGAACCCGTGGGAAGCATCCAGAGCAAAAATTGGACTGTGACGTCCTTAAACTCATGGATTATGATATCCTTAACTTCGACCCTAATGTCTTAAAACTAACATTGGACTGTGAGGTCCTTAAACTCATGGACTATGATGTCTTTAACCTCGACCGTAATGTCTTTAAACTAACATCGGACTGTGGGGTCCTTAAACCCATGGACTATAATGTCCTTAACCTCGACCGTGATGTTTTAAAACTAATATTGGACTGTGAGGTCCTTAAACTCATGGACTATGAAGTCCTTAACCTCGACCGTAATGTCTTTAAACTAACATCGGACTGTAGGGTCCTTAAACCCATGGACTATGATGTCCTTAACCTCGACCGTGATGTCTTTAAACTTACATTGGACTATGATGTCCTTAACCTCGACCGTGATGTCTTAAAACTAAACAACGGACTATGGAGTCCTTAAATCCATGGACTATGATGTCCTTAACCTCGACCGCGAGGTCTTTAAACTACGGTATCCTGGAAAACGTCCAGAGCGGAGCCTGGTCCTCGCAGAACACGGCAGTGAACCCGTGGGAAGCATCCAGAGCAATTTCTGATTCTGTAAAATGCGGATGATTATAACCTCACCCATCACTTGCGGGTCCTCACGACTCGTAAAGGAACAAATTCGCTTGTGAGATCCTTACGACTTGCAAGAGAAAAACACACTTAGGAATTCTCACGATTCTTAAGGAGAAATTACACCGGTAGGGAGAAAATTCTTTATGAGACCCTCACGGCTCATAAAGTTGAAAAGTCTTAGGAGGCAGATTTTAACCCTGTATCCTAAGCCATCGTTGTCCTGCAAGGAGATCAAGATAGACTATCCACAGAATACATTCAATAAAAAGAGATACACCATTAAGAAGAAAAATATGTCTTTTATTCATGAACCAAAATGGATACAAAGTACAATTCGTGAAAGAACAAAAATATACTCTCATTCAGGAGTATGTACAAAAGAAGAATAAAGAAAAATATATACAAGGCTTTAAGTCGGCGGGCGATTTAGCAGATTGGTCAGCTCATCCCTCTTTCGCTGGGCCACGCCTTCGTAATTCAGTATCGCCAGAAGACGGGCCTCCGCCTGAGCCTGCTGGGCCTGATATGAGGCAAGCCGGCCTTCGAGCTCTTTCTCGGTAGCTTTGTGAGCCTCGACCCGTTCACGAGTGAACACGGCAGCTTTGTTGATGGCCACCACCTCCTTGATGGCCTCTTGAAGCACTCGCCAGAGTTCATACGCTTTTTTGGCCTTGGCCGTAAGGCTGGCTTGAAGCTCCCCCAGCGCTTTGGAAGCCAGCTCCTTCTCCGAAAACTTGCGGCTGAGCCTTTTCTCACATGATATCATGTTTGCGGCGCACCGTTCAATCAGCCCCCGCAAGCTCGTCTTTGCAGCCATGACCTACGAGGGAAGGCGTATGCACTTGAGATCATGTAAACAGACCACCATTCGACACCAATCCTCAATCAAAAACACGCACAAGCTATTTTCTCTTTCTGGCAACAAGGAAAGTTTTCGTGTTCGAACTTAAAGAAAATTCCCAGGGGTCAAGTATGAAGCTCATGAACACAGGTGGGATGCACGTACAAATACTCATCAAGCAGAAGAAGCCAACAGAGAACATTCAACGATTAATGATAAGAAAAAATACATTGATATTACTCTAAAGGAAAGAGATCACCAAACAAGGGATCGAAAATACAAGGGTTAACAAAGCAAAACACAAAATTTTCCAGCTCCCTCTCCGCCTTCTCCAGCACGTCAAAACGACGGTTTTCGCGAGGAGTCGCTCCCCATCGGTTGGCGCCATGCTCGTCAGCGAAAGCGGACATGATGGCCCGTCGGGCCCTTATCTGACTCAATATATGAACTGAATGATCCTTCAGAGCTTGAGTGATTAGACGAGCCTCATGAAAGCACTCGAGCTTGTCCTCCGCCGCGTTAAGGATCGCCGAAGTCATCTCCGCCGGATGAGGGGGTATGTCGGCAGGAACAGACAGAAAGATCATCCGGAGCCAAATGGAGCCTATGGGAAGAGGAGAACCCAGACGAGTCAGAAGCTCATACATCACCGCGTCATATTGAGCGTCAGTGAGGAGAGGATCTACTAGCCGCGCAGCAAAGCGAGGGATTAGCTCCTCAATAGGCACCTCCCATTGTTGCCGACGAGCGTGGGGACGATTGCAAGCCATAGCAATTGATCGGTTTCTCAAAGATGATCACCTTAAGGTACAAACGGGTTTCTCTATGAGGAAAAGAAGAAAGGCATGGTTTCAGGTTATAAAGGGGAGCATTTAATGCTATGCACAAAAAATGTTGTGCATGGTGGGACTATTCTCAAAGCCCGGAAAAAAGGGGAGAGCGTTGGAAATGAAATCCAATGACGCATTGGAATCAGATCAGGGAAATGAAACGTCCCCAACCAGCAGAGCCCCGTATGTGCAAAACGTGAGCACAAGCCTTGATTGGAAGATAAAGCGGTATTGCACATACATGACAGAGAACTAAGCTCTGGGAAAGAGAATTAAATTCTCAAAGGGAAAAAGTTGCAAGGAAGAAGATGAAAGAATGGAGGCGCTTCTGAAGAGACCCCTGCATTTATAGGATATGACGGAAAACGTTTCATCTCTCCTATTCCCTAGACGGATCCAACGGTCACAAAAGTGACAGCGTTGCACTCACGTGCAAACACGTGAGAGCAACGCTGTGGGGGCATTTGTTTCCTGATTAAAAATCAGGAATTACCTCAATGAGGTATCACGTGTTCACACGTGATCAATGGTCACGTGATGACACGTGATGGATAAAACCCTATCAAACAGAAACGAAAACAAACGGTTGAAAGATGACTCAATTGGGGGTCACGTGCTCACACGTGACCAAGGGTCACGTGCCAGCACGTGACAGTCTTTGAAAGCCTTACAACTTAATAGAATTCAATTCTAAAAATCAGGAATTATCTCAATGAGGTATCACGTGTTCACACGTGACCAATGGTCACGTGATAGTTAAAATCTCATTAAACAGAAATAAAAACAAAAACGGCTGAAGGAAATACCTCAATGAGGTATCACGTGCTCACACGTGACCAATGGTCACATGTTGACACGTGATGGTTAAAACTGAAGCGTAAATAAACGCTGAGAAAAGGACTCAATTGGGGGTCACGTGCTCACACGTGACCAAGGGTCACGTGTCAGCACGTGACTGGCTTCGAAAGCCTTACAGTTAATAGAATTAAATGCTAAGAGCTTCTAAATCTTTCTAAATGGAAAAGGATTATAGAGACCGTTGGATTAAAGATCCAAGGGTGATTAAAAATCACCAATTTATGAAAAGATTTTAGACAAGGAAAGATTTCCCTGAAAATCTCACCAGAAATAACAAACAAAATATCTTTGGATTTAAAATCCAACGGTGAATAAAATTCACTGTATGATCTAAAGGCTCATATTAATTATGAAAACAAACAAAATCTTTCAATGAAAGATTTACTAAACAAATTAATTCTTTTCCTTCTCCTATAAATAAGAGCCTAAAGAAGAGAAAAGATATAGAGTTTTGGAATTTTGAAATTTCAGAGAGAAAAGAAAGGAGAATTTAATTCTCAACAAAGAAAACCATAGGTGAGAAAGGGAAAAAGTATCAAAACTTCAAAATAGAGAATTTAATTCTCAATCTAAGAGTTTAACTCTTCTGCAAAAAGAACTTAGTTCTTCCTCTGGTTGAAGATCTGCAAAGAGCACATCTCCCCATAAGTTGAGAATTTAATTCTCATCGGGTTGAGATCCAGCCATGCAGATCCAAAACTTAGAGGGGGAATTGAGTTTAGAGAATTTAATTCTCCCAGAAACAAAATTAGGGTTTAACCCTATATGAGAATTTAATTCTCCCAAACTCACAGGAATTTAATTCCTTCAAAACAAAATTAGGGTTTAACGCTATATGAGAATTTAATTCTCCCAAAATTACAGGAATTTAATTCCTTCAAGATAAAACTAGGGTTTAACCCTAATTGAGAATTTAATTCTCTCAGATTAATAGGAATTTAATTCCTCTAAAGAAAATTAGGATTTAACCCTACATAAGAATTTAATTCTTTCATAACAGGAATTTAATTCCTCCAAAATCATGATTAGGGTTTAACCCTACAGAGAATTTAATTCTCAAAATAAAATAGGGAGACTTAAAAGATCTCTGTGCATGAAAAAAACTAAGGTCGCGTGTCCCGACGTGACCCCTGAAGAGATCCCCAGAAATGAGAAGGAAAAAGTTTTGAGGCAACGCCTTACGTGCTCCCACGTGACTTACAAAGGAAATGAAGGCTTTGGGCGCTCTCACGTGTTGCCACGTGACCCTTTGGCAAACGCTTTAACAATCAGCGCATCACGTGTCAACACGTGATGCTCAAAATAAAAATGTAAAAAGTGTTTAACACTTAATTGCAGAACAAAGAAAGGAATCTGGTCCCACCTTTGGGCGCCCTCACGTGTCCATACGTGACCCCTTTTACTTTAGTGTTTAACACTAATTCGAGAGCCTTATTTTCAGTGTTTAACACTGTTGTTTCCTAGTGTTTAAACACTAATTTGAGAGCTTTATTTCTACTGTTTAACACTACTGTTCTCTAGTGTTTAACATTACTTTTAGCCAAATTGGCTAATTTTCCGGAGGCAAAAGTCCCTCCTCCAAATGAATCTCAAAATTGAGGAAATCAAAGATGAAAATGTTTAGCATTGCTGAATAATGTGGGCTTGAACCCAGACAAATGTATAATGGACCAACAGAGGGCCAACACTTCAAATTAATTGGACTTAGCCCAAGTTAGCCATAAGTCCTCAATTCAAACTGAGCCAATGTGCTCATAATATAATTAATTGGTCTTAGTTCCAAACTGGGCTACAGATCATTTAATCCATCTTGGTTCAAGGGTACATCTCTTCACTCCTTTGATATTTGTCATTGTAATTCCTCAACATCTTCAAAGAGGTGACGGGTCCCGACTACCATACATTTCATGGACTGTGGGGTCCTTAAACTCATGGACTGTGATGTCCTTAATCTCGACCGTGATGTCTTTAAACTAACATCGGACTGTGGAGTCCTTAAATCCATGGAATATGATGTCCTTAACCTCGACCGTGATGTCTTAAAACTAACATTGGACTGTGAGGTCCTTAAACTTATGGACTATGATGTCCTTAACCTCGACCGTGATGTCTTAAAACTAACAACGGACTGTGGAGTCCTTAAATCCACGGACTATGATGTCCTTAACCTCGACCGTGATGTCTTTAAACTAATATTGGACCGAGATGTCCTTAAACTAACAATGGACTGTAATGTCCTTAAACTAATCGACCGCAATATCACTAAACTAAACATTAGAGTCCAATTGCTCTTTTGTTGGATCTAAATGATCCCGTCAAGTCGATCTCAGTCTAAAATGAGACTAATGTATCCTTAACTAACGTTTAAGTTGATCTTAGTCTCAAATGAGGCTAACGTATCCTTAAACCCAACCCCCCAAATCCAAATCTAAAAAAATACGGATTTGGACTAATCCACGCCCTACGGGCAACAACATAAATTAGTCTCTGTATACAATCCATGGGCAACCAAACACAAAACAAACACCCACGACACGAAGTGACCATCTAGAGAAGGAGAAAGTTGTTACCGCGATGCGGTAGCGTAATTAACTACAGGGGCTTGCGCCTGCAGGGAAAAGCATCCCCACAATCAAAAACCCCTCAGATGAGAGGGAATCTGACGAAGTCTGCTATATCGGCCGCATCTGTTTAAACCTTCGATACAGGGTACCATAAATCAACTTGGCATCTTCGGAGAGGTGGACGGATAGCACCAATTGGCATCTGCCCTGAATTTCAGGCAAGACGGACCTGCGCGGTCGCGTCTCCGTGATTCGGAGGGGAACAGATTCTGGCACGTCCGGTAGGACCTTTTCCTCTTTCCACTCCACACTTCGTGTGTCGTGTTCGCGAACCAATCGCGGTTTGCTAATGGTTGCCCTTGGGTTTCGAGGTACTAAGATTTGGAGTTTGCTTGGTGCAGAAAGTGAAACAACAATGGCATCTACTTGCGCAAAGTGCTCCAACTGCAGCTGCAACTCGCACTCTGCCTCATCTAGAGGCGTAGCATACGGACCTCAAGTGGCGTCCCAGTTCACGATGCCGGTGGAACAGGTCACCCAGACTACTACTGGATTGTTTTTTGGGACTATACTCCCCCCGATGAGCTTCAGCACCCCTGTACCAGCACCGGAAGCTCCCAAGAAGTCGGTCTTCAATCGGCTTGCTACTACCATGGCCCCTCTCAACGGGTCGTCCAGCTCCAACTCCTCGGTCTTCACCAGACTGAGCCTGAACTCCGATGGGCCTGCCAAGAAGCCCATGATACCTGAAGTGGCCATCCCAAAGAAGATAGCCATCCCTGCTCCTGAAGTCGTCAAGGCGGCTTCTCATGCCAAAGAGTCGGTCTTTACAAGACTAACTATTCTGGCTCTCGTTCCTGCTCGAAGGTCTGTCTTTGACAGATTGGATACCACTACTCAAAAGACGTCAGTCTTCAAGAGACTAGCACCAGCGGCACCTCATCTGGACAGGGGGCAAGACAAAACTATCCCCATCGCCGAATCAACCCCAACAGCTCGACACGCTCGACGTCGCCACTGGCGTCGAGTAAGGAAGGCCAGGGGCAACTCCTCCTCTGGGTTAACTCCACCGGCTCCAATGGTGGAAATTAATGCTGCTGTTCCAACCGGGAACAGCTTTGAGCTATTGAACAAGATGCTCAGGAATTCGCCTACCGCCGTATTAAAAAGATCTCCTCCACCGGTGGAGACTGTCATAGAAATGAAGCCGGAACAGTCCCCTCAACGACTGTCTTCTAAAGTTTACAAAATCTGGCGACAAGTCCGAGAGTCGGTGGTTGGTCAAGACTATCCCCGCCGGCAGAAGAAGCTGAAGGTCCGACAGGAAGAAAACCGTCCTGTTAAGCCACAAAAGACGACGGCTACTTGGGTGCCAACTGCAGCGGCCCCCTCAACTTCGACCGCTCATAAGAGGAGAAGGCCGGAGAAAGCCCCTGCAAACGTGGTAGACTATAAAAACACCGAGCCCGAACACCCCAAGTCTGGGGGTATGGTTGTACATACTGTTTACATGGCTTCCGGAAAAGAGGAAAGCTGATTGTTACGAAAGAGTGTGTTTGTAGAATAACCGCAATCAATAACGGTGTCGCGTATAGCTAGACCGAGATGAGTACGGGCCGTCCTCTGGGAAACGTTGAATCTTTTATTCTTACTTTAAATGTGTTGAAAAAGAGAGGAGGAATAAAGAATTTTGTGAATGGTTTCTAGATCTACGTTAAGCAAGAATGCAAAAATATAGATCTAGATTATTTTAGGGATGTAGTTAATATAATAAGAGGGCTTGTAGGGTTCGTTAGGATTTAGTAGTTATGGATGATTAATTAAAAGTTACCCTTTTTATCCTTTAATAGATTTAAAACTAGAACGACGGTGATGCGTGTGGATTAGGGTTTCTGGAGGGAAAAGGAATCCCACTCTTAACCCTTATCTCGACACGGAACTCCGTTCATATCTAGCCTTTACCAAAACAATCATTAATCTAATCTCTAATCGCGGTTGGAACTAACAAAGAATTGTTAGCGCGCCCGATTAGGATGTTAATAATTCTTTTGATAAAGTTCATAAACTTTATAGGACTTAAAAAAGGTTTAGGGATGTTCATCATCCATTAGCCTACCCTAATCCTACGAACCCTAACAAGCGGAGAATTACTCGCGCATGTTGGAGAAAAAGAGATGGAGAGAAAATGCATAATTAAACTACACAGAAATAGAATAGGAAAAAGAGCTACCTTTATTAATCAACAATATTCATTACACTTTGATCCCTTAGAAAATGATTACAAAGACTAGTTTGCTTCTCGATCTCTTCTAAGGAGGTAGACGAACAATTGATGATCAGCCTGGATGCGTGAGCCGTCTTGGACTTCGTGATCTCGTCGGCTTGATAAATTTTTCAAGAGGCTCTCGGTGCCTTTTTATAGTGCAAAGCCAGAATAATTTGCTTCCATATTAGGTAAAATTCATCATAGATTCACCCACAAAAATCTTGGACTTTATTTCCATAATACTGCCGTGGATCCGCGGCATCAAGGGGCTTAGGCCGCGGATCCGCGGCCTGATGATCAGAACCCTTGATCATTTTTTATGGGGCTGCTTCTTGTGACATGTGGCAATACTAGGAACCTTCAGAATTTAGAAATCTTCTCGTTGTTGCTGCCAGACTTGGTTTTCAAGTTTTGATTCTTAATTAGGTAAGTCTTCTTCAACAACTTAATTTGCCTGATTCTAGTCTTGAAAAATTCTGCACAACTTGGAAAATTTCTGCACAACAACTCAAATAATATTTAGTAGACTTTGTTCTACTAGGATTTGGTCAATGAATTTATTTGCATACATTTTCCTACCAAATGCTAATTAAAATATATTAACACATGGAAAATAGTGTTTTTACACATAAACCCTCATATGTATGATATATTATAATAAAGTCCTTTTTTTAATATGAAAATGGTAGGAAAAATGCAATACAAATGTGCAGTTTTATCAACTGAACAAATACCCCCAAACTTATTTTTGATCGTCCCGAGCAAACTAGTTTATTCAAGAGAAGGAGAAAAAGAAAGGAGAAAACTAAGCACACTTTCGTAGGCAAACACGATTGCACTGAGCACGTGCAACAAGCCGTTAAACCTCTAGGTGTCCCTAGTAGGAGGAGTGTTGTCTCCTGAGGGTTTTCAGCGGATTGCACCCACAAAATCCTATAACAAAAGAGAGATGGTGAAATTTACATATAAAGATAAGAACCATAAAAGAAAGACTTTGAAAATAAGAGTTTCCAACTACACTAGCTTTTCAGTTGTTATGAGCCCTATCTTAATAGTCATGAAAAGATGTTAGAAATCACATTATCCCTCAATAAAATATCGTCTTTATTCTTCATTCCTACCTTTCATCCAAACATTGATCATATGCCCCTACGTGTGTGAAATGGACATCCCTACACTCGGAGAATTCAATTCAAGCTATCATACTCTTGTCCATCTACCTTAGTACTTTTTAATTTTGATGAATACTTAGATTTACTCACACCTTTTCATGCGACCGTTAATACTTCTTGAGATACTAACCGACCGATTACTCATGTGCTTGCTGATTAGGTGATAATATTTTCCTCGTCTTGCACCACCTAAGGCTTAGCAGTGACTCCCAGACCAGTTGGCCTTAGGGCACTAGGTGAAGAGGCACCCTCGCTATATTTTTTTATTGCTGCCTTGGCGATACAAAACCAGTGTTCATTTTTTTCTTTCACCATTTTTATATTTTCTTCATTTTTTTATTTTTTCATTTCCTTCATACTTTGGCTTTTAGACAAGAGCATTTCAAGGTATGCTCTACTATCCCGAGTTTCAAGACGTGTGTAAGTGCATATAGTAGGGTATCAACATTCAAATGTTTGGCTTCCAGAATAGAAACTATTTTTCAGACTTATTTTTATCCTCAGATTAGTGACTTCCTTCATCTTACTAACCCTTGGGACAACAGCTCATAACTACTTATTACTAGTTCGTTTAAGAAAATTTCTAATTTTCTTGGTTTTTTTAAACTATTCCTATCTTTTGGATGTAATTTTTCACTTTCTATTCTTTTGTTATAATTTTTTTTAAAAGTTGTGCTTATGCAAAATATGATGCAAATTGATGTGTAAATAAGCACAAACCTCCCCCAAACCTGTTTACAGTAGTGTCCTCACTGATGTCATCCGTTAAGCTCAAAAACCTGTAGACTTGGGAGGAAATTATTAATGGGGGCAAGAATATATGGAAGTGAAAATCCTCCCCTAAACTTATTTTTGGCTCACAATTTTGTAAAAATCATTTTCTTTCAAGAGCCAAAATATACCACCCCCCCAAACTTGAGTTAAACAATTTTAATCTTTTAAAATCACACGAGGGGGTCAAGGTTATTGGTCAATGCCAAGCTTTGCAAAGACCGAAGGTCAACACCAACCATTCAAAAATTTTATCTATGAAGTACCAAGGTTGGTGGAAGAACATGTCAACTTTCGATAAGAAGAATTAGGGAGGTAATAAGAGGTGTAATGAAAAAGGATTGCGTCTCAATTTGGAGAGACGACACAGTGATAGTAATGATGGATTACTCGCATTATCATGATTGTCCAAAAGAAAGGGTGGAGGTCCAATTTCTTCATCTTGGAGTTGATTCATCTCAACACCCGTGTCTTGTAAAAATGCGAGTTCATCAGCGAAAATTTCCTCAAAGCTTTCGTCGATACCCCGAAGAATAATGTCATCAGAAAAAATGGGGTGATCGTCAGACTCTTTAAAAAGTTTCTTATCAGCGTTAGATGTTGACCCGGACAACTTGGTGGAAGAGTACATGGTTGGGTCAAACAACAACATATGAATAGAGTCAGTATCATGAGGTTGATCAAATTCGCTGCTGTCAACATCCATTAATTCGACAGAACACACATGAGCATAGGGTTCGGAGGGTTCACTTCCCAACTTGTAAATGTTAAGCTCAATTGACTTCTTTTCAAAGGATAGGGTCATAGAGCCATTTCTACAATTGATTACTGCGTTGGAAGTGGCCAAAAAGGGCCGACCGAGTATCACCGGGATTTGATCGCGTGGGTTTGCCACAGGTTGTGTATCAATAACGATAAAGTCCACAGGAAATATAAATTCCCCGACTTTGATTAACACATCCTCTAGCTCACCCCTAGGTTGGGTGATAGATCGATCGGCCATCTGAAGAGTGCAATGCGTAGGTTTTAACTCCCCGATCCCTAATTGCTCATAAACAGAATACGGAAGCAAGTTAACACTAGCACCTAAATCGAGTAGAGCACGATTGATATTTTTACCCCCAATAGAAATTGAAATTGTAGGACTTCTGGGGTCCTTTCGTTTCTTGGGTAGTTGTTGTGTAAAAGCAGTGCTCACATTACTCGCAAGGAAAACTTTTTTAGGTACTTGAACTTTTCTCTTCCTAGTGCACAAGTCCTTTAGGATTTTCGCATATGACGGAACTTGTTGAATAGAATCTAGCAGAGGAATGTTTATATTGACTTGCTTAAAAATTTCCACAATCTTCTCCATTTGTGGACTTGGTCTGTTGCCTCTTAACCTGTTTGGATAAGGTGCTTTATCAATAAGGGTTTGGTCCAACATTGGAGAGGATTGTGGGGACGGATTCGATCCCAAAACTGGAGTGGGAATCGACTTAGATAGATTTGACGAAATGGGCGAAGGGTTCGAGCCTTGGGGAAAACGGAGAATAGGCTCGGGTGAAGGTGGGAGACTAGATGAATTAGGGGAAGAAGAAGAAGCTGGGGTATCATTGGTGTCACTATCATCACATTGCTCACCCACTCGGTTATTCAGCACTTTTCCCGATCTCAACGTAGTAACGGCACTCACATTATAACTTTGTGAGTGGCCAGGATTAGGTATGGGTTGAGATGGGAGTTTCCCTTTCTCTCTCGCACTCATTGCGGCGTTTAACTGTGCGATTTGGTTTTCTAATGATTTAATACTCTCACCATGGGAGGCGGCGTTTTTCGTTATGGTATCAATAGAAGACCTCATCTCAGCCGAAAATTGCATGGATTGTTTCATGAACATATCCAAAGTTTGTGCAAGTGAGTTGTCAGTACCGGCCACTTGTGGTGTAGAAATGTTGGCCGGATTTTGGAAATTCTGTGACTGAAAAGGGGCTGATTCTGTGGTTGTGGTTGCTGTGGAGGAGGTCTTTGATAATTGCTTTGTTGGTTTTGATTCCAAGCAAAATTAGGATGATTCCTCCATCCTTGATTGTACGAGGAAGAATAAGGGTCGTTTCTAGGTCGCTGCTGAAAAGCAGCATTAGCTTGAAACGATGCATTCATAGGACATTCTTCCGTTAAGTGTGAAGGATCCGAACAGCAACCACAGACGGTCTTAGGAAGCGTGACCTGATTTAGGGAGAATGATGAGAACTTGTTTTCAATAGCATCGAGTTTCTTCTGTATCGCTGCCATTTCGGCTTTTACTGCGATAGAAATATCGAGCTGGTGAATACCCCCCTTAGTTGAAGGTGGTCTTACGCTTTCCCACTGCAACGTGTGTTCAGCAAGGTCTTACAGATATTTCCACGCTTCACCGTCATCTTTAGACATGAAATTGCATTGACACATTGTTTCAAGCATCTGCTTTGTCGCTGGATTAATGCCTTCATATATAATCCAACATAAATCCCATCTTTGTATTCCGTGATGGGGGCATTGGACAAGCAGATCTTTGAAACGTTCAAAGCACTTCCAAAATGGTTCATTGGGAAGCTGGGCGAACTGGTTGATCTCGCTCCTAATATGGGCAGTTTTATGGTTTGGGTAAAACTTCTTAAGAAATACTATGACAAATTCATCCCAATTAGTGATAGAGTGTGCGGCAGTATTATAAAGCCATTTTTCTGCCAAGTCGCACAGTGTGAATGGAAGAAGACGTAAGCGCATAGCATCTAAAGTCAATTGTGAAGTACCCATCATTGCGCATACGTTTTCGAATTTGGTGATGAAAACGTACACGTTTTCCGACTCAAGCCCGTGAAATTTGGGCAGCAGATTGATGTAGTGGGTTTAATTTCGAAATTATCCCCGTTAGGTGGTGGAAGAGATAGACAAGTGGGAAGAGGACCACGGATAGGATAGCATCTCTCTTGGAGAGAGATGCGTGGTGGATTCTGCGCACCTACGGGCGGTGGCAGCGTGGTGGTGTAATCTGATGGAGTGCCGTCCATCTCGGTCGTGTGTGGTGGGGGAAAAGAAGATGAAGAAGTACCGACTTCGGCGTCGATAGCAGGAACGCGGACAAGATGGGCACTAGGATCCCGTGTCCAACCGAGCATGCACTAAGCGGGTTTAGTGCAAGTGGCAGCGTGTGTGTGATTTAAAATTGGTCTGTTTTGAAAAAGTGGGACTCAAGACAAATCACCCTAAGATGTACAAGCAACCCTAGAACTAAGGTCACCTAGGTCCAGTCTCTAGACCGTTCCTAGACTTCCAAAGGACAAGCCGCAGGATCAATCCTCTACCGCCTCCGTACTACCCTTGTAGCCAGGTAAGTGCCAGGTAAGTGGGAAGGAACCACAGTAGTGGGCCTAATTAAAAACCACTAGCCTTTGACACACTTGCCTAGGCACTACAAAAATAATGCGGATAAACGATAGATTACCCACGACCTTCCTCTGTCCTTATTGAGCGCGACAGTCCTTAGAGTCTGGACTAGATATTTTTTAAATTAATGAAGGGTTGATCTAGATGCTCGGTTTGTGATTTGTGGGGCTTAGGAAGGGTGATGAAATCCCCACCTAATCTTGATTTGGTCTTTGCCCCTTAAAGTCCGTATGAAAATATGCAAAAACAAAACCAATCACAAAAATTTTGCAAAAAGATTTTTGAGCGGCGCTATTTTGAAAAGAATCCCGCAGAAGATAGATTTAATTGGATTTGAGAGGAGAGAGAAGGAGCTGAGAATCTTACCAGAGAGTTCTGTAGCCCTAATCCCTCTAACCTGCCGCGATTCCGCCGCCGGAAGCACCTTTGTGCCGCGGTTCCGCCGCGAGGTGGATGGATCGGTTGATGAAAAATTTTCTGTGGCCTCCTTTGCTCCTCTGGATCTCTAAGAATGTCTCTGTCTTCTGTTTTCCTCAATTCTGTGACTCCAGATCTCCTTGCAAAATTCACGCACAAATCGTTAAATATGCAATTTGCAGTTTTGTGTTAATAATGATATAAATCGTCTAAGAATTCAACACAAATAGTAAGAATAAAAAATTACGCACGGATCCCCGGCAACGGCGCCATTTGATTGTTACGAAAGAGTGTGTTTGTAGAATAACCGCAATCAATAACGGTGTCGCATGTAGCTAGACCGAGATGAGTACGGGTCGTCCTCTGGGAAACGTTGAATCATTTATTCTTACTTTAAATGTGTTGAAAAAGAGAGGAGGAATAAAGAATTTTGTGAATGGTTTCTAGATCTACGTTAAGCAAGAATACAAAAATATAGATCTAGATTATTTTAGGGATGTAGTTAATATAATAAGAGGGCTTGTAGGGTTCGTTAGGATTTAGTAGTTATGGATGATTAATTAAAAGTTACCCTTTTTATCCTTTAATAGATTTAAAACTAGAACGACGGTGATGCGTGTAGATTAGGGTTTCTGGAGGGAAAAGGAATCCCACTCTTAACCCTTATCTCGACACGGAACTCCGTTCATATCTATCCTTTACCAAAACAATCATTAATCTAATCTCTAATCGCGGTCGGAACTAACAAAGAATTGTTAGCGCGCCCGATTAGGATGTTAATAATTCTTTTGATAAAGTTCATAAACTTTATAGGACTTAAAAAGGGTTTAGGGATGTTCATCATCCATTAGCCTACCATAATCCTACGAACCCTAACAAGCGGAGAATTACTCGCGCATGTTGGGAGAAAAAGAGATGGAGAGAAAATGCATAATTAAACTACAAAGAAATAGAATAGGAAAAAGAGCTACCTTTATTAATTAACAATATTCATTACACTTTGATCCCTTAGAAAATGATTACAAAGACTAGTTTGCTTCTCGATCTCTTCTAAGGAGGTAGACAAACAGTTGATGATCAGTCTGGATGCGTGAGCCGTCTTGGACTTCGTGATCTCGTTGGCTTGATAAAATTTCCAAGAGCCTCTCGGTGCCTTTTTATAGTGCAAAGCCAGAATAATTTTCTTCCATATTAGGTAAAATTCATCATAGATTCACCCACAAAAATCTTGGACTTTATTTCCATAATACTGCCGCGAATCCGCGGCATCAAGGAGCTTGGGCCGCGGATCCGCGGCCTGATGATCAGAACCCTTGATCATTTTTTATGGGGCTGCTTCTTGTGACATGTGGCAATCCTAGGAACCTTCAGAATTTAGAAATCTTCTCGTGGTTGCTGCCAGACTTGGTCTTCAAGTTTTGATTCTTAATTAGGTAAGTCTTCTTCAACAACTTGATTTGCTTGATTCTAGTCTTGAAAAATTCTGCACAACTTGGAAAATTTCTGCACAACAACTCAAATAATATTTAGTAGACTTTGTTCTACTAGGATTTGGTCAATGAATTTATTTGCATACATTTTCCTACCAAATGCTAATTAAAATATATTAACACATGGAAAATAGTGTTTTTACACATAAACCCTCATATGTATGATATATTCTAATAAAGTCCTTTTTTAATATGAAAATGGTAGGAAAAATGTAATACAAATATGCAGTTTTATCAACTGAACAAAAGCCGCACTTCGACGGGCCACCGACCGCTCACCCGATCAATAACAAGGCTCAGGAACAACAACAGCAGAAGCTTCAAGAGATGCTGACTGCAATGGCCGTACTTACCGGGCCAAAAGAAAGCCCGGAGGCGTCATCGGAACAACGTCACGAACACGAGACTGATGCTGAATTCCTTCGGAGAATGCTCGAAAAGAAAGACAAGGAGGCTGTGGAACAAGCGGCCAATATAAAGCAAATGACCCTTCTATTCCAGGATATGGTGGGCATGATGATCCAGCCGGATCCCCCAGCCGAAGAGCTTCCAGTAATTATTGAAGATGATAGAGGAGAAACATCAAACCCTCTGTCGGCTCTGTCGACAGCCAAGGAGGAAACAATATCTAAAGCTATTCTGGATGACTATATTGCTCAGCAAATAAGAGTTCACCAAGCAAATGAAGTGGCCGGCCAAGTTGTCAAAACTGGGCGACCGTATCCAGGCTGGTATGATCAGATAAAGTACCCGTCGGGCTACACGATCCCGAAATTCCATGTATACAAGGGGACAGGCAATCCCCATCAGCATGTTGCTCAGTTCAGGGCCCTCTGTGGCAATACTGGAGGCGATGATAAACTCTTGCTTCGCCAATTCGTCGACAGCTTATCGGAGACGGCATTTGAGTGGTACTCCAAACTTCCAAACGACTCCGTTAAAACTTTCGCAGAAATGGAGTTGTTATTCACCCAGCGATTCGCGAGTGCTAGTAAACGCACCCCAATAACAGCATTGATCAACGCCAAGGTGAAGCCAGACGAGACGTGGGTTCAATACGCGATCCGATGGCAGAATCTGTGGTCGAAATGCGAACAGCGCATCGAAGAAGCACCAGCGGTGGGCATGTTCGTGGGCACCCTAGACCCTCATGCAACTATTTCACGGTTCATGATGTTCTTCAAACCGACTACGTTCCAGGTTTTAATCGACAAGCTAGCCCAGATGGATCAGATGGGTCATAGACCGTCTCCTCCGAAGCCAGAGTCACGAAACGAAAAGGGAAAAGGGAAGGCGACCTTCGTTGCAAATACCCAACAACAGCCCAGTACTCCAAAACTAACGGATCAACTGGAAGAGAGGCGGCGCTATTATAATGAGAAAATGAAGCGCCCTTACTCATTCCCACGGGATAAAACGAAGAGGCTGTTCGAGCTAGCGATGCGCAACAGGCTTATCAATTTGCCAAATCCAAAGCGACCATTGCAACCCGGCGAAGTGAATAATCCCAATTATTGCCTTTACCGCCAAACGGTAAGCCATCCAATTGAAGATTGCTTCGTCTTTAAGGGATAGATCGAGGATCAGTACCAACAAGGCAAGTTTGCGCTGTCTGAGAAATGGAAAGTAAGCCCACCATAACCGCACACTCCTAAGAAGATGGACACACCGGGGGCAACGTGCTCTTTTGTTGAAAAAGCTCCATGTGAGGTCGTTCTTTCAGCCAAAACCAAAAGAATGCTGAATGATCTCCAGACATGCTCGGCGATCAGGTGGAAGAATCCGCTAGAACCCCAAATCATCGAAGGAATGCTGAAGCCGCGCCCGGCTCTAAAAATTGGTGGTGATAGTCAAAGCGTTCACACCCAGCCGTCAAAATCTTCAAAGAAGAAGAAGAAATCCAAGAAGCCCATGAAGCCTGGTGACAAGTGCACGAAGCTGCAAAAGCAGATTGACGCGCTGTAAGAATATAATCAGAAGGCGTGAACTCCAATCACGTTCCAAGAGTTCCTCGGCCATGTCCTTGAGGACGAAGATGATATAGAAGACTCGTCAGATAAATCTGAAGATTACGTGGCAAGTTGCCATGTGATCTCTCACTCATCGATAAATGATGAAGAAGCCCTTTGCACCAAGAGACTGGGGGCAAGGTCTGAACCAGAACTCCCAGGACCGTCAGACGAAATGATCGACGCATTCCTGAACGAAACTCTTCTGAAAAGTAAAGATGATCGGGAACGTGAGACGGCTATACTTGAAAAGGCCAAACATCGGCGACTGGACGAAAGAGTCGAGACATTCCCGCCGAATCAGAGGACATCTGTCGCAGATAAAAATAAGTTCAAGACAAGGAAAAGGTTTGCTAAAGCCATATCGATGGGGATGAAGCTACCACCCTCCTACACCTTGGAAAGAGAGTGCAGCAACTGCTGATCCAAATTCATTCCTACACCTTGGAAAGCATACCGCGTGCGGAAAATAGCAAAGCGGATGCATTAGCCAAGCTTGCTAAAAAGTTGGCCGATGAGAACCTCGATAACGTAAGAATCGTGGTACAAAGCCGTCGGGTTCTTGCACCGGCAGAAATATCTCCGGAGTCGTCCGAAGAAAAGGGAGCGACCGAGCAATTGGCTCTACAAGTGAAAGACCAAGAAAAGGTCGAAGATTGGAGAGAAGTCTTTATAGACTACTTCAAATCTCGTCGAACACCGGAAGATGCGTCCTCAAGACATCAGCTTATGAAACGAGCTCTGTCTTTCGCTTTCGTCAATGATACTTTGTACAAGAGGTCATTTGATTCTTTATGGCTGAGATGCCTGGGACCTGAAGAAGCAAGAAGAGTCGTCCAAGAAACTCATGACGACTCTGCGGTTCTTACCAAACCGGGCCGAAGATGAAGCTGAAGATCAAACAGATGGGTTATTATTGGCCCACGATGATCCAGGACTGTCTTGAGTATGCGAAGCAATGCCACTCATGCCAGATCCATGGGGACTTTATCCATCAGCATCCGAATCCGTTACACCCGACGATGGCTAGCTGGCCGTTCAAAATGTGGGGAACCGACATAATCGGCCCCATTGAACCAGCATCGTCCATAAGACATCGGTTCATTTTGGCGATAACTGATTACTTATCCAAATGGGCAGAAGCAGTACTGTTCACACCATAATATTGCATTATTATATTCCCCATTCTTATTCTTTTTATAAATAAACAGGTGCTTTTGACGCATGTCTGCTACATGTTACAGGTTACAGGTTCTTGGACAGAAAACAGTGAAGACGATGTAAAGACGATGAAAAAGTGGACTTTGACCAACAAACAGAAGACTCTTGATCAAGCCTACATAGAAGGACAGTTCACAAAGTACAAGGCAACGCAAGGTCCAAGATTACAAAGCGAACGGTTAAAAAGCCATTACAAATTGTTCACTGGAGATCTGGAACCAATGTAGAAGCCCAATTGATAAAAGAACACAATAAATAAGAAGCCCAAACATCAGAGAAGAAGCCCAGAAAATTCCATACATTGTTCTTACCAATGGGCCGTGGAACCGCGGCCCAAAGCCTACCTATGCCGCGGTTCCGCGACCATCCAATGCCCGGGCTTCATGATTTTTTACCAGGTTCTTTTAGCGGCACTGAAAAGTTGACCTAGGGCTATTTTTGTAAATTTAGACATGTGGATCAAAATGTAACCTAGGGTTTCCTATTCTCTATAAATAGGAACTCTAAAGCTTGTATTCTTTTCTATGCCTCCCTATGCCTCCCTATGTCTCTTTTTATCAATAAAACTTAGAAATCTTTTGGAGAGCATCGATGCCTCTTTTCAATTCATGAATTCAGATCTGACAAGTCTTGTGTTGATGTTTGGAGAGAGCCATCTGTAAAGTAAGTAGTTAATTTCAATTCTTGCCCTAGGTAATTTTTCATTCCTTGCCCTAGTTAAATTTAATTCTTTGCCCTATGTTAAATTTATTATCTGCCCTAGTTAGATAGTTAGATCTTTAATTCAATTGTCCTAGATTAATTTAGTTTTTAGATTTAATAAATCAATCCGAACACCCATCGGAATTAACTCGTAAGAGCGACTAGGAAATTCACAACATCCCTGTGGACCGACCCGTACTCACCGGCTAGCTACATGCGACGCCGTTCTTGATTGCGGTTAATAGATAGTTTTTAAGATCAATCAAATGGCGCCGTTGCCGGAGATGGCGTGTTATTTCCTTTTTGCAATTTCGGGTTAATCTTAATAAAAAAAATCATAAAAATCTAAAAAATCCAAAAAAATATAAAAATATATCATTTGTTATTTTTGGAAAGGGTACTTTGTTGTTTGAATTTTGCAGGATCTACAATCAAGTTCGGATCTGGAAATTTCCAGAGATCAAAACAGCAAATAGACGATCCTATCAACAGAAGATTGCAACAACAGAGGAACAGAAAGAATTTGGAGGACCGAGTCAACAAGAAGAACCGCAGCGATCTGGTGAGCGCAAAAAAAAAAAAACTGCCGAAGGCACCAACCCGCGGCGGATCCGCGGTCGGAGGCGGCACATCGCGGCGGTTCCGTGGTGGAGGCGACAGATCGGTTGCCCAGAAAAAAAGGCAGAAGCGCGGTATAAAAAAAAAACAGTTCCGCCACTGCAAATCTCTGTGAGTTTTCTCTCTCCTCCTCTGCAAATCTCCGATATATCATCTGAAAAATCTCCTGCAGGATTCTTTGCGCTTAAAAAAAAATCTTTCCCCTTCCAAATAACAAATCTTGTGCAGGATTCTTTGCGCCGCGCATAAAATAAAATGATTTTGATTGCAAGTGATTTTTCTGTTTTGCATATCTTTAAAACTGAATTTAAGGGGCTTTTGACCAATTCAGATTGGGTGGGAATTTCATCACCCTTCCCAGGACCCCAGAAATCACATAAGGCATATGCATTGACCATCTATTAATTAAAAAATACTAGACTCAGTCCTAAGGACTTCGAGCTCAATAGGACAGAGGACTAGTTATAGGCATCGGCCGTTTATCCTAACCTGACTTTGCGGTGTCTAGGCAAGTGTGTCAAGGCAAGTGGTTACTTAATTAGGACCGCTACTTGTAGCGGGGAGCCTCCCACTTACCTGGCACTTACCTGGCCGCAATTGGCGGTGAAGAGGCGGTTTGAGATCCTATATCTAGCCCTTTGGAACAGTTAGGAGCTGTCTAGCTGATCTAGGTGACCCTAGATCGAGGCCTGATTGTGCATTTCTGGTTGATTACATTTGTGTCTAAGCCCTTTATCGAAAATTTTTGCAAAAAAAATAAAAAAAATAAGAAAAAAAATCTTTTATAAAAAAAAAACTTGCAACTTGTCACGTAAAATCCTTGCACCCCACCACCTACCTTCTTCATCTTCTCTTTCTTCTATCATGGGTACCTCACATCATAAATCTCTTGCCGAACTTTGGTATCCCGAACCTAACTTTGCGTCGTTCGTCAATTGTTTCGGTTGATTTAAAGAAGATCCCTCCGTGCCAAAAATTTCCTTGAAAGATCAAATAGAAGCGTCTAGGAGAAACAGTTCGACTTTGCAACCCACTTTGTGTCAACCAAGTCAACATTTACCACCTTCATATGTTGATACCACTTTTTCAAGTCCTGCTGTAACTCCTAAGCCGATGTCCATTGCTGAGCATATTGCTCAATCTCGCAACCGATCTTTCACCCCTCTCCACTCATCTAGTTCTAGGGATCCACACGACTATTCACCTTTTTATCCATATGTTGACCCTACCCCTGTCCAATCACCCACTTCCTACCAGTCCTACCCGACTTTCCCACTGTCACTAGACATTGATTCTACTCAGCCATTAGGGAGTTTCACATATCCAAACAATTTCGAAATTTTTACCGAAACCCCCTTACCACCCAAGTCTAGTTTGGAAGAGTCGTTGGAGGCATATATCTTAGCAACAAACAAAATGACTAGGAGTGTGGAAGCGTCCGTGGCCGCCCTTATGCAACCTAGTGAACCGGTAACTAGTTTCCCACTAGTTTCAAATTTTTCAATGTATAAGGAGGCGGTTGGACAGAGTGAGAATGAGAGAGGATTTCCAAATCAAACCTACCCATACCCAATTGAATCTAACAACTCTAATTTTCAAACATGTCTCCAAAATGATGAGTTGTGCGACTTTGTAGTGTTTGATTTGCCAAATTGTGAAGAACCCATTTTGAGTGAAACCACACCTAATCCTTTCGATCTTTACACCTCCACTCTAGAACCTAAATCGATAAATATCCATGTTTTTGATGAGGTGTCTAAAGAAATTGATTTTCACTTGATTGGGGATATAGACGCCGGGAATATTTCGGATGATGAACCTATCGATTTGATTGAAAGTTTATGTTCAAGTCATCATCCCGAGTCATTAAATGTTTCTCCCGAACTTCATACGCGTCTTGATTTTGATGATAATGGCATGGATGAGATAAATATTGAGGAGAATTATGAGAATAGTATCAAGGAGAGTTTTGAGGATCATATTGAGGTTGAACCATTCTTGTTTGATGTGTCTGATTTTCCAATCCATCCTCTTGACCCTTTAACTAAATCACCCTCCCTCCTTTCCATCGTTCCGACCACGCCTAATATCACGCTTGAAGACTGTGAGCTTGAAATTTTTTCCTTTGAATCTAACACAGTTCTCACAGACGTTAACACTTACGAGTGTTTCACTTTTTCGGACGATATTGAAAACTCACCTCCCGAGTTTGAGTCCTTTACATTTTCAGACGAGTTAGTTGAACCATCAGACTCGGTTGCTTACAGTCAGATTGAACCATTGATGGAATCCTTCAAGTTCGAGACAGATTACTTAGGTGAGATTACGACTATCCCTAATTCACTCCCTTTCGTCCTTCCTATTGTTCCGACCGTACAAGAGGCCGTTACGCTTTCATCTCCAATACCAAGTTTGGCGTACCCATGTTTTCTTGCGAATCTTGAGGGATTTGACCCCATTTCTCGACGGGTTGATAGATTAGCACAACCAGTTTTCACACTTCGGTCATCACAAATTGCGCTAATTTATTTACTCGATTTACACCCTCAAGATCGTACTCCACTTCTTTCTTCTTTCCGCCATTCTTCTCCCCCACCAAGACCATATTCTACCATTCTTCTTTCCACACGGTCTCGCGTGTTTCTCATTTCTTTCCTCTACACCCCATTATTTCACCAACTCGACCATTACCACGATAAGATTTTTGAATGATTGGTGCTAACCTTTGGCTTGTGTAAGGCCAAGCCTAAGTTTGGGGGGGAACCTTTGTATATATGTATATATAATTTTGTTTTCTTTTTCTATAAAAAAATAAAAAAAATAAAAAAAATTATAAATAAATAAACAGGGGAGTGCCGGCATTTTGACCCTTTTGGTTTAGCATGACAGTGAGGACACTGTCAAGTTCAAGTTTGGGGGTATGCTCGGTACGTCTTCTTCCTTCGCATTCATTTGTACATATTTTTGCATTTGCATACTTATTTGAAAACCCATAAAAATTGAAAAATTTCAAAAATTATAAAAATTAATGTTTTCAATTTTGGCTTATTTGACTAGAGTTTGACAAATAGGTTAACTGGCTAGGAACAACTAGATCTTAGACTTAGTAAATTAAAAACCCTAAAAATAACCTTCCTTAAAGTTTAACGGTAGAAAGTATATTTCTTTGTAGATTATTTAGAAATAGGCAAATTTTGGGTTCACTTTTTGGGCTAAGTCGAAACAAAGGAAAAGTATTGATGTTCTTATTAGAGTATAAGTTTGAAAAATAATTCCTAGCTTAAGTCTAGATTCTGAAAACGTATACCCTACAATTTGCACAATCACGCACCTTGAAACTTGGAATAGTAGAAGAGACCTTGAAATGCTCTTGTCTAAAGTCCTTAGTACAATGAAAAAAAAGGTGTGAATAAAGAATATAAAAAATGGACACTGGTTTTTGTGATTACTTAAGGCTGCAAAAATAGAAAAATATTTAGCGAGGGTGCTTCATCACCTAGTGCCTTAGACCAACTGGTTTGGGAGTCACTACTAAAAGCCTTGGGTGTTGCAAGACTAGGAATTACGCTTTAATGTGCAAACACATCTTGTAATCGGTTGTTGGTACCTCAAGAAGTATTAACGGTCGCATGAAGGATGTGTAAGCAAAACTCAATTAAAAATTCACCAATTAATAAGTTCTTGGGACAATGGACAAAAGTACGATTGCTTGATTTGAATTTCCAAGTGTAGGGGTGATATTTACACACACGTAGGGATATGTGATTAGAGTTTAGATGAGAGAAAGGAATGAAGAATAGAACTTGTATCTTTAGTAGAGTTGATAGAAATTCCTAAGTAGAGATGGACCCCTAGAAGGAAAACTTAAGAAATGCCGAAAGCTAAGTATGTCTATAGAACATATATAATCTTAAGTTAAATAATGAGGAAGTGTGAAGAATATGGGTGGATAATTTACGGGTTGACGATAATAGAATTCCTTGTTAGAAAACCTAATTGGAAAACAAAAGTCGAAGAGCCAAATTGATAGGATTTTGTGGGTGTAATCCGCTGAAAACCCCCAGGAGACAACACTCCTCCTATTAGGGACACCTAGAGGTTTAACGGCTTGTTGCACGTGCTTAGTGCAATCGCGTTTCCCTGCGAAAGTGCGGCTAGGTTAGATTTTTAACGAGAATAAAAAATAAGTTTGCTCGAGGACGAGCAAAAGATAAGTTTGGGGGTATTTGTTCACACCATAATATTGCATTATTATATTCCCCATTCTTATTATTTTTATAAATAAACAGGTGCTTTTGACGCATGTCTGCTACATGTTACAGGTTACAGGTTCTTGGACAGAAAAAAGTGAAAACGATGTAAAGACGATGAAAAAGTGGATTTTGACCAACAAACAGAAGACTCTTGATCAAGCCTACATCGAAGGACAGTTCATAATGTACAAGGTAACGCAAGGTCCAAGATTACAAAACGAACGGTTAAAAATCCATTATAAATTGTTCACTGGAGATCTGGAACCAATGTAGAAGCCCAATTGATAAAAGAACACAATAAATAAGAAGCCTAAACATCAGAGAAGAAGCCTAGAAAATTCCACACATTGTTCTCACTAATGGGCCACGGAACCGCGACCCAAAGCCTACCTATGCCGCGGTTCCGCGGCCATCCAATGCCCGGGCTTCATGATTTTTTACCAAGTTCTTTTAGCGGCACTGAAAAGTTGACCTAGGGCTATTTTTGTAAATTTAGACATGTGGATCAAAATGTAACCTATGGTTTCCTATTCTCTATAAATAGGAACTCTAAAGCTTGTATTCTTTTCTATGCCTCCCTATGCCTCCCTATGCCTCTTTTTATCAATAAAACTTAGAAATCTTTTGGAGAGCATCGATGCCTCTTTTCAATTCATGAATTCAGATCTGACAAGTCTTGTGTTGATGTTTGGAGAGAGCTATCTGTAAAGTAAGTAGTTAATTTCAATTCTAGCCCTAGGTAATTTTTCATTCCTTGCCCTAGTTAAATTTAATTCTTTGCCCTATGTTAAATTTATTATCTGCCCTAGTTAGATAGTTAGATCTTTAATTCAATTGCCCTAGATTAATTTAGTTTTTAGATATAATAAATCAATCCGAACACCCATCGGAATTAACTCGTAAGAGCGACTAGGAAATTCACAACATCCCTGTGGACCGACCCGTACTCACCGGCTAGCTACATGCGACGCCGATCTTGATTGCGGTTAATAGATAGTTTTTGAGATCAATCAAGTACCTCTGAGGGAAGTGAAGACCGAGAATATAATCCATTTCTTCAAGACGCACGTCATCTATCGGTTTGGAACTCCGCGATGGATTATCTCCGATAATGGGCCAGCTTACAGAAGCCACAAGATCAGCCGCTTCATACAACAGCACAACATAGACTAAAGATACTCTTCGGTCTATAATCCCCGAGCTAACGGTCTAGCTGAGGCTTTCAACAAGACCTTGACGAAGATCGTGAAAAAGACGGTGTCACGAAATAAGAAAGACTGGCACGAGAGACTGCAGGAAGCTCTCTGGGCGTATCGAACTACGTTCAAAATGGCCACGAATGCAACTCCATACGCACTGGTATTCGGTACAGAAGCGGTACTCCCCCTCGAGATAGAGTTACCCTCTCTACGAGTGGCAGTTCATTACGAGCTAACAGACGAAGAGAATGCTCATCTTCGGCTTGAGGAGCTCGATGCCCTCGATGAAACCCGGCTCATAGCGCAACAAAATCTGGAAGCTTATAAAGCAAAGATGACGCGCTCCTACGAAAGATTGACTAGGCCGAGGACATTCCGCCAAGGCGAACTCGTGCTAATGGTCAAAAGACCTATGATCCCTAATCGCGCTAAGCGGGGGAAATTCAAGCCGAACTATGAAGGTCTGTATATCATAGACAAAGTTTACCAGGGTGGAGCCTATCTACTGATAGACATGCATGGTGAAAGACCTTTTAGGCCAATAAATGGTCGTTTCCTGAAGAAATACTACGCCTAACGAGTCACGGCCTAGGTCAATGATAGATGGCGACGACTATGTCTGCTCGCTATCTTCCTAAGCCTAAACTCTGTACATAGTAACCGGCTTCCTTAACAGCGGACTGAAATATCCTTAAACTAACGATGGACCGAAATGTCGACCGAAATGTCTTTAAACTAACGACGGACCGAAACGTCCTTAAACTAACGACGGACCACTATGTCCTAAAACTAGCTGTTGACCGAGATGTCGATAGACTATGGTGGATTGCAGCATCTCAAAGTTGATACAAAAAGAAAAGAATAAAAAAAAAGAGAGAAAAAAGAAAACGGTATGTCCATAAGCAAAATGGGCATGGATGAAAACCCGAAGGCTCCGTGAGTAAAAACAGCAGGGCTACCGGCGAGTCTTGTGAAAACCCGAAAGGGCGCAATCTCGTTAGAATAAAAAAAACGGTATGTCCATAAGCAAAAAGGGCACGGATGAAAACCCGAAAGGGCTCCGTGAGTAAAAACAGTAGGGCTACCGGCGAGTTTTGTGAAAACCCGAAAGAGCGCAATCTCGTTAAAAGACACTTGCAAGGTCCTCTCGGCTTTGTAAGGAGAAACCACCTGCGTGAGATCCTTACGACTCACAAGGGAGCAACACACTTAGGAATACTCACGATTCTTAAGGAGAAATTACACTTGCGAGATCCTCACGACTCGTTAGGAGAACTCTCTTATGGGGCCCTCACGGCTCATAAGATTTGAAAGTCTTAAGCTACAGGGATCTGAACCTGTTCTTAAGCAGTCCTCATAACCTCTACTACTGCCCTACAAGCGGTTCAATGCTGACCCTTGTATACAATCCACGGGCGCGAATAAACATTTCCCTAACAAAATCCCATCCGTGACTAGGGATATGTCTACATGGTGAACAGCCCTTGTAAGTCCTCTCGACTTATAAGGAGAAAGCACTCTTGTAAGATCCTTACGACTTATAAGAGACCACACACTTAGGAATCCTCATGATTCCTAAAGAGAAAACGCACCTACGAGATCCTCACGACTCATAGGGAGAAATACCTTTATGAGACCCTTACGGCTCATGAAGTCAAAAGCCTTAGTCGACAGGATCCTAATCCTGTTCGCTAAGCCACCTTTGTTCGATATCGACGGAGGTAAATGATGATTTGCTCTTGGCAATATTCCAGTTGTAACGGTGCTGATGCCGAAATCGGTGTCTGATCCCAAGCTTGCGGCAAAAAGCTAGCGAGCCACACATGCATACGAAATAGCCGAAATGATGGGGCAACTTGCAACAAAATCAGCAAGTAAAAATGTATGCATACAAATAACCGAAATGATTGGGCAACTCGCAATAAAAAGCAGCGAGTAAAAATAAAACAAATAGCCGAAATGATTGGGCACCGCGAAAAATAGCCGAAATGATTGAGCAATCGCGACCTTCGCGATATAAAAGCTGAAATGATAGAGCATCGCGGAAAGAAATAAAAAAATGAAACTTTTGCCCTACAGGTGATATCATGTCAATCCCTGTATACAATCCAGGGGCGCAAACAAAGAAGGAATCACACCTTTCCTCCCCAGGTTTCATTACAAGAAGAAGCCAAATCTCAACGGTTCACAAGACAACCTAGAGACCACTTCAATATCCATCTCATTACTACAGACGCGACATCAAGCAAAGTGGAACAACGGCAACCCCCAGTTCCATAACTCGGCAGTGCACGGATAACCAAGAGTCAAACCCCGACTCCGTGAAATGCGGATAAAGTCAAAATTCCTGGTTATGTGGAACGCGGCTTATGTCAATCCTGACCCCGTGGGAAACGTCCAGAGCGGATCCTGGTCCTCGCAGAGCACGGCAATGACCCCGTGTGAAGCATCCAGAACGGAGCCTAGTCCTCGCCGAACATGGCAGTGAACCCGTAGAAGGCATCTAGAGCAAAATTCCTGGTTACGTGGAATGCGGCAATGACCCTGTGGGAAATGTCCAGAGCGGATCCTGGTCCTCGCAGAGCACGGCAATGACCCCGTGTGAAGCATCCAGAGCGGAGCCTCGTCCTCGCCGAACACGGCAGTGAACCCGTAGGAAGCATCCAGAGCAAAATTCCTGGTTACGTGGAACGCGGCTTATTTCAATCCTGACCCCGTGGGAAACATCCAGAGCGGAGCCTGGTCCTCGCAGAACACGGGAGTGAACCCGTGGGAAGCATCCAGAGCAAAATTCCTGGCTACGTGGAACGCGGCTTATGTCAATCCTGACCCTGTGGGAAACGTCCAGAGCGGATCCTGTTCCTCGCAGAGCACGGCAATGACCCCGTGTGAAGCATCCAGAGCGGAGCCTGATCCTCGCAGAACACGGCAGTGAACCCGTGGGAAGCATCTAGAGAAAAATTCTTGGTTACGTGGAACGCGGCTTATGTCAATCCTGACCATGTGGGAAACGTCCAGAGCGGATCCTGGTCCTCGCAGAGCACGACAATGACCCCGTGTGAAGCATCCAGAGCGGAGCCAGGTCCTTACAGAACACGGCAATGAACCCGTGGGAAGCATCCAGAGCAAAATTCCTGGCTACGTGGAACGCGGCTTATGTCAATCCTGACCCCATGGGAAACGTCCAGAGCGGATCCTGGTCCTCGCAGAGCACGGCAATGAACCCGTGTGAAGCATCCAGAGCGGAGCCTGGTCCTCGCAGAACACGGCAGTGAACCCGTGGGAAGCATCCAGAGCAAAATTCCTGGCTACGTGGAACGCGGCTTATGTCAATCCTGACCCCGTGGGAAACGTCCAGAGCGGATCCTGGTCCTCGCAGAGCACGGCAATGACCCCGTGTGAAGCATCCAGAGTGGAGCCTGGTCCTCGCAGAACACGGCAGTGAACCCGTGGGAAGCATCCAGAGCAAAATTCCTGGCTACGTGGAACGCGGCTTCTGTCAATCCTGACCCCGTGGGAAACGTCCAGAGCGGATCCTGGTCCTCGCAGAGCACGGCAATGACCCCGTGTGAAGCATCCAGAGTGGAGCCTGGTACTCGCAGAATATGGCAGTGAACCCGTGGGAAGCATCCAGAGAAAAATTCCTGGCTACGTGGAACACGGCTTATGTCAATCCTGACCCAATGGGAAACGTCCAGAGCGGATCCTGGGCCTCACAGAGCACGGCAATGACCCCGTGTGAAGCATCCAGAGCGGAGCCTGGTCCTCACAGAACACGGCAGTGAACCCGTAAGAAGCATCCAGAGCAATTTCCTGGCTACGTGGAACGTGGATTATGTCACTCCTGACCCCGTGGAAAACGTCCAGAGCGGATCCTGGTCCTCGCAGAGCACGGCAATGACCCCGTGTGAAGCATCCAGAGTGGATCCTGATCCTCGCAGAGCACGGCAATGATCCCGTGTGAAACAACCAGAGCGGATCCCGGTCCTCGCAGAGCAGGCAGTGAACCCGTGTGAAGCATCCAGAGCGGGGCCTGGTCCTCGCCGAACTTGGCAGTGAACCCGTGGGAAGCATCCAGAGATAAATTCCTGGCTACGTGGAACGAGGATTATGTCATTTTTGACCCCGTGAAAAACGTCCAGAGCGAATCCTGGTCCTCGCAGAGCGCGGCAATAACCCCGTGTGAAGCATCCAGAGCGGAGCCTGGTCCTCGCCAAACACGGCAGTGAACCCGTGGGAAGCATCCAGAGCAAAAATTGGACTGTGAGGTCCTTAAACTCATGGACTATGATGTCCTTAACCTCGACCGTAATGTCTTAAAACTAGCATTGGACTGTAAGGTTCTTAAACTCATGGACTATGATGTCCTTAATCTCGACCGTAATGTCTTTAAACTAACATCGGACTGTGGGGTCCTTAAACCCATGGACTATGATGTCCTTAACCTCGACCGTGATGTCTTAAAACTAACATTGGACTGTGAGGTCCTTAAACTCATGGACTATGATGTCCTTAACCTCGACCGTAATGTCTTTAAACTAATATCGGACTGTGGGGTCCTTAAACCCATGGACTATGATGTCCTTAACCTCGACCGTGATGTCTTAAAACTAACATTGGACTATGATGTCCTTAACCTCGACCGTGATATCTTAAAACTAAACAACGGACTATGGAGTCCTTAAATCCATGGACTATGATGTCCTTAACCTCGACCGCGAGGTCTTTAAACTACGGTATCCTGGAAAACGTCCAGAGCGGAGCCTGGTCCTCGGAAAACACGGCAGTGAACCCGTGGGAAGCATCCAGAGCAATTTCTGATTCCGTAAAATGCGGATGATTATAACCTCACCCATCACTTGCGGGTCCTCACGACTCGTAAAGGAGCAGATTCGCTTGTGAGATCATTACGACTTGCAAGAGAAAAACACACTTAGGAATCCTCATGATTCTTAAGGAGAAATTACACATACGGGATCCTCTCGACCGGTAGGGAGAAAATTCTTTATGAGACCCTCACGGCTCATAAAGTTGAAAAGTCTTAGGAGACAGATTTTAACCCTGAATCCTAAGCCATCGTTGTCCTGCAAGGAGATCAAGATAGACTATCCACAGAATACATTCAATAAAAAAGGACACACCATTGAGAAGAAAAATATGTCTTTTATTCATGAACCAAAATGGATACAAAGTACAATTCGTGAAAGAACAAAAATATACTCTCATTCAGGAGTATGTACAAAAGAAGAATAAAGAAAAATATATACAAGGCTTTAAGTCGGCGGGCGATTTAGCAGATTGGTCAGCTCATCCCTCTTTCGCTGGGCCACGCCTTCGTGATTCAGTATCGCCAGAAGACGGGCCTCCGCCTGAGCCTGCTGAGCCTGATATGAGGCAAGCCGGCCTTCGAGCTCTTTCTCGGTAGCTTTGTAAGCCTCGACCCGTTCACGAGTGAACACGGCAACTTTGTCGATGGCCACCACCTCCTTGATGGCCTCTTGAAGTACTCGCCAGAGTTCATACGCTTTGTTGGCCTTGGCCGTAAGGCTGGCTTGAAGCTCCCCCAGCGCTTTGGAAGCCAGCTCCCTCTCCGAAAACTTGCGGCTGAGCCTTTTCTCACATGATATCATGTTTGCGGCGCACCGTTCAATCAGCCCCCGCAAGCTCGTCTTTGCAGCCATGACCTATGAGGGAAGGCGTATGCACTTGAGATCATGTAAACAGACCACCATTCGACGCCAATCCTCGATCAAAAACACGCACAAGCTATTTTCTCTTTCTGGCAACAAGGAAAGTTTTCGTGTTCGAACTTAAAGAAAATTCCCAGGGGTCAAGTATGAAGCTCATGAACACAGGTGGGATGCACGTACAAATACACATAAAGCAGAAGAAGCCAACAGAGAACATTCAATGATTAATGATAAGAGAAAATACATTGATATTACTCTAAAGGAAAGAGATCACCAAATAAGGGATCGGAAATACAAGGGTTAACAAAGCAAAACACAAAATTTTCCAGCTCCCTCTCCGCCTTCTCCAGCACGTCAAAACGACGGTTTTTGCGAGGAGTTGCTCCCCATCGGTTGGCGCCGTGCTCGTCAGCGAAAGCGGACATGATGGCCTGTTGGGCCCTTATCTGACACAGTATATGAGCTGAATGATCCTTCAGAGCTTGAGTGATTAGACGAGCCTCGTGAAAGCACTCGAGCTTGTCCTCCGCCGCGTCAAAGATCGCAGAAGTCATCTCCGCCGGATGAGGGGGTATGTCGGCAAGCACAGACAAAAAATCATCCGGAGCCAAATGGAGCCTATGGGAAAAGGAGAACCCCGACGAGTCAGAAGCTCATACATCACCGCGTCACATTGAGCGTCGATGAGGAGGGGATCTACCTGCCGCGCAGCAAAGCGAGGGATTAGCTCCTCAATAGGCACCTCCCATTGTTGCCGATGAGAGTGGGGACGATTGCAAGCCATAGCAATTGATCGGTTTCTCAAAGATGATCACCTTAAGGTACAAATGGGTTTCTCTGTGAGGAAAAGAAGAAAGGCATGGTTTCAGGTTATAAAGGGGAGCATTTAATGCTATGCACAAAAAATGTTGTGCATGGTGGGACTATTCTTAAAGCTCGGAAAAAAGGGGAGAGCGTTGGAAATGAAATCCAATGACGCATTGGAATCAGATCAGAGAAATAAAACGTCCCCAACCAGCAGAGCCCCGCATGCGCAACACGTGAGCACAAGCCTTAATTGGAAGATAAAGCGGCATTGCACATACATGACAGAGAACTAAGCTCTGGGAAAGAGAATTAAATTCTCAAAGGGAAAAAGTTGCAAGGAAGAAGATGAAAGAATGGAGGCACTTCTGAAGAGACCCCTGCATTTATAGGATATGACGGAAAACGTTTCATCTCCCCTATTTCCCAGACGGATCCAACGGTCACAAAAGTGATAGCGTTGCACTCACGTGCAGACACGTGAGAGCAACGCTGTGGGGGCATTTGTTTCCTGATTAAAAATCAGGAATTATCTCAATGAGGTATCACGTGTTCACACGTGATCAATGGTCACGTGATGACACGTGATGGATAAAACCCCATCAAACAGAAACGAAAACAAACGGTTGAAAGATGACTCAATTGGGGGTCACGTGCTCGCACGTGACCAAGGGTCACGTGCCAGCACGTGCCAGGCTTTGAAAGCCTCACAACTTAATAGAATTTAATTCTAAAAATCAGGATTACCTCAATGGGGTATCACGTGTTCACACGTGACCAATGGTCACGTGATGACACGTGATGGTTAAAATCTCATCAAACAGAAATAAAAACAAAAACGACTGAAGGAAATATTTCAATGAGGTATCATGTGCTCACACGTGACCAATGGTCACGTGTTGACACGTGATGGTTAAAACTGAAGTGTAAATAAACGCTGAGAAAAGGACTCAATTGGAGGTCACGTGCTCACACGTGACCAAGGGTCACGTGTCAGCACGTGACTGGCTTCGAAAGCCTTACAGTTAACAGAATTAAATGCTAAGTGCTCCTAAATCTTTCCAAATGGAAAAGGATTATGGGGACCGTTGGATTAAAGATCCAAGGGTGATTAAAAATCACTAATTTATGGAAAGATTTTAGACAAGCAAAGATTTCCCTAAAAATCTCACCAGAAATAACAAACAGAATATCTTTGGATTTAAAATCCAACGGTGAATAAAATTCACTGTATGATCTAAAGTCTCATATTAATTATGAAAAAAAACAAAATCTTTTAATGAAAGATTTACTAAACAAATTGATTCTTTTTCTTCTCCTATAAATAAGAGCCAAAAGAAGAGAAAAGATATAGAGTTTTGGAATCTTGAAATTTCAGAGAGAAAAGAAAGGAGAATTTAATTCTCAACAAAGAAAACCCTAGGTGAGAAAGGGAAAAAGTATCAAAACTTCAAAAAAGAGAATTTAATTCTCAATCTAAGAGTTTAACTCTTCTGCAAAAAGAATTTAGTTCTTTCTCTGGTTGAAGATCTGCAAAGAGCACATCTCCCCATAAGTTGAGAATTTAATTCTCATAGTGTTGAGATCCTGCCATGCAGATCCAAAACTTAGAGTAGGAATTGAGTTTAGAGAATTTAATTCTCCCAGAAACAAAATTAGTATTTAACCCTATATGAGAATTTAATTCTTCCAAACTCACAGGAATTTAATTCCTTCAAAACAAAATTCGGGTTTAACCCTATATGAGAATTTAATTCTCCCAAAATTACAGGAATTTAATTCCTTCAAGATAAAACTAGGGTTTAACCCTAATTGAGAATTTAATTCTCTCAGATTAATAGGAATTTAATTCCTCTAAAGAAAATTAGGGTTTAACCCTACATAAGAATTTAATTCTTTCGTAACAGGAATTTAATTCTTCCAAAATCATGATTAGGGTTTAACCCTACAGAGAATTTAATTCTCAAAATAAAATAGGGAGACTTAAAAGATCTCTGTGCATGAAAAAAACTAAGGTCGCGTGTCCCCACGTGACCCCTGAAGAGATCCCCAGAAATGAGAAGGAAAAAGCTTTGAGGCAACGCCTCACGTGCTCCCACGTGACTTACAAAGGAAATGAAGGCTTTGGGAGCTCTTACGTGTTGCCATGTGACTCCTTAGCAAACGCTTTAACAATCAGCGCATCACGTGTCAACACGTGATACTCAAAATAAAAATGTAAAAAGTTTTTAACACTTAATTGCAGAACAAAGAAAGGAATCTGGTCCCACCTTTGGGCGCCCTCACGTGTCCACACGTGACCCCTTTTACTTTAGTGTTTAACACTAATTCGAGAGCCTTATTTCCAGTGTTTAACACTGTTGTTTCCTAGTGTTTAAACACTAATTTGAGAGCTTTATTTCTAGTGTTTAACACTACTGTTCTCTAGTGTTTAACATTACTTTTAGCCAAATTGGCTAATTTTCCGGAGGCAAAAGTCCCTCCTCCAAATGAATCTAAAAATTGAGGAAATCAAAGATGAAAATGTTTAGCATTGCTGAATAATATGGGCTTGAACCCAGACAAATGTATAATGGACCAACAGAGGGCCAACACTTCAAATTTAATTGGACTTAGCCCAAGTTGGCCATAAGTCCTCAATTCAGACTTAACTGAGCCAATGTGCTCATAATATAATTAATTGGTCTTAGTTCCAAACTGGGCTATAGATCATTTAATCCACATTGGTTCAAGGGTACATCTCTTCACTCCTTTGATATTTGTCGTTGTAATTCCTCAACGTCTTCAAAGAGGTGACGGGTCCCGACAACCATACATTTCATGGACTGTGGGGTCCTTAAACTCATGGACTATGATGTTCTTAATCTCGACCGTGATGTCTTTAAACTAACATCGGACTGTAGAGTCCTTAAATCCATAGACTATGATGTCCTTAACCTCGACCGTGATGTCTTAAAACTAACATTGGACTGTGAGGTCCTTAAACTCATAGACTATAATGTCCTTAACCTCGACCGTGATGTCTTAAAACTAACAACGGACTGTGGAGTCCTTAAATCCACGGACTATGATGTCCTTAACCTCGATCGCGATGTCTTTAAACTAATATTGGACCGAGATGTCCTTAAACTAACAATGGACCGTAATGTCCTTAAACTAATCGACCGTAATGTCACTAAACTAAACATTAGAGTCCAATTGCTCTTTTGTTGGATCTAAACAATCCCGTTAAGTCAATCTTAGTCTAAAATGAGACTAACGTATCTTTAACTAACGTTTAAGTTGATCTTAGTCTCAAATGAGGCTAACGTATCCTTAAACCCAACCCCCCAAATCCAAATCTAATAAAATACGGATTTGGACTAATCCACGCCCTACGGATGACAACATAAATTAGTCTCCGTATACAATCCACGGGCAACCAAACACAAAAAAAACACCCACGACACGAAGTGACCATCTGGAGAAGGAGAAAGTTGTTACCGCGATGCGGTAGCGTAATTAACTGCAGGGGCTTGCGCCTGCAGGGAAGAGCGTCCCTACAATCAAAAACCCCTCAGATGAGGGGGAATCTGATGAAGTCTGCTACATCGGCCGCATCCGTTTAAACCTTCGATACAGGGTGCCATAAATCAACTTGGCATTTTCGGAGAGGTGGACGGATAGCACCAATTGGCATCTGCCCCGAATTTCAGGCAAGACGGACCTGCGCGGTCGCGTCTCCATGATTCGAAGGGGAACACCCGAGAAGCCTGATAACAAGCGCACGGACCTGCAAAAACATATTGACACTACGGAAGAATACAACCAAAAGGCGCGAACCCCGGTCACACTCCAGAGTTTCTCAACCACATCCTTGAAGACGAAGATAGCGACAAAGATAAGGGAGAAGACTCGTCAGACGAACCTGAAGATTATATGGCAAACTGCCACGTGATCTCTCACTCGTCAGTAGATGGTGAAGAAACTCCTGATACAGAGAAACTGGGGGCAGATCCCGAACCGGAACTTCTAGGACCGTCAGATGAGATGATTGACGCATTCCTGAACGAAGCTCTTCTGAAAAGCAAAGCTGATCGAGAACGCGGAATGGCCATATTTAAAAAAGCCAAACGCCAGCGACTGAACGAAAGGGTTAAAACACCCCAACCGGATGGAAGCACTTCTGCCGCCAGCAAAAGCAGGTCTAAGAAAGCAATTCACTAAAGCCCTATCGATGGGAATGAAGTTGCCACCTTCCAAAGAAGACACTTCAGAAAATACGTTCCCCGACGAACTAGATGCACATCCGAACTACTTCTTATATCATCGGAGGATCGCACACCTTATCGAGGGATGCATGGCCTTTAAAAACTGGTGGCAAGGATATGTTGCCCACCGGAAGCATTTCAAGCGGATGAAGTGCAAAACGCGTCGAGAGCAGAAGAGCACGACAGATGAGCGCAAAAGAACTGCCGGCAACTGTCACATGGTTGATAGCAAGGGATCGCAAGTTCTCACCTTCGGAAGTGATTCTGATGAAGAAATAGCCCTTGGCCCTCTCTTCAAGGAATCCATCTCCGAAACGGAAGAAATGAAGACCTGTGAGAACATTCAGCTGCGTAATCGCACGTTACCCGAAAAGAATCTCGGACCCGCAAACAGGGGATCGGATAGAAAAGATAAAGGGAAGGAAAAAGTCCCTGGGGATATCACCCTCGATGATCGAGTCATCTAAGAGCTTGCAGCCAAGGACCCGCCCAAGAAAAACAAGGTGGACTACAACGTTCTGGCACACCTGAGGAAGATACCCACGCGGCTAAGTATTCTCAATGCCCTACTGCTATCTAAAGAGGCGAGAGATTCGTTGATCAAGGCACTACAATAGCCCGAGCAGTTTCAAGCTTTCCTCGCCGAAGAAAAAATGAAGGACGAGCTGGAAGAAATCCACACAGCTGATATCACTTTCGGCGATGAAGATCTCCTCCTTGGAACATGTGAGCATAACCGTCCCTTATATGTCTCCGGGTATTGCCATGATATTAAGATAGGGAAGATCCTAGTTGACAATGGGTCCTCTGTCAATCTCTTAAATGTGAGGGTGCTAAAAGAAATCTGCATGAGCATTCAACACATCGCTCGGGATAAAATCACTATCTCCGGATTCGACTCCCAGTCATCACGGACGCTCGGGTCTGTAATACTGACGTTACGCTTTGGGCTGCTCATCACTGATATCAAGTTCCACGTCATTGACGCCAAGACTTGTTACAACGCTTTGCTCGGCCGGCCTTGGTTACACGAGTACAATATCATCCCTTCTACACAACATCAGTGTATGAAGTATTTCAAAGATGGTCTCGAATATACCGTAACGGGGGAGCTGAATCCATTCTTCATGAATGAAGTCCGCAAATACGAGGACGCAAAATACTTTCTGCCAGAGTTTGAAGACACGGAAAGATGCTATAAACCGGAGGATAAGCAAAAAGCTATCACCACTATTCCGGTCTTCGGGAGTGATACCGAGGAGGAAGAAGAGATAGTCTATTCGGGACCTCCCCGATACAACAAACCGGGACCGTCTACCCCTATTCTGGTCTTTGGCAGTGACTCTGAAGACGAGGTCAACGCAGTATTCTCAGCTCGTCCATCAGTGCAAGCCTTCACTGGAGATGATCAAAGTTTGCAGATCGCCATGGTTCCCCAAGAGCATTACAAAGAGCTCGATACACTTGATACCTACAGTGTGCAAGAACTACAGACGTTCTACGTCCCACCCAGGCGAAAAGATGAAAAGGCGATCCTCTTTTATCGATCCGCTGAAACCAAAATGGAGAAAGAAATCTGGCATGGTGCCGATTCTACGCTTGACAGGCTCCAGCCCATCCGTTTGCCCAGATACTACACAGAAGAATTAAAAAGGCTGTTGAGGCGCCAAGGCGTACCCTTGAAGCAGACCGCGCGACAAACCCAGTTCTACAACAGGATCTGGAACGTCCCTGGAACTCAGAAAAAATTGCCCAACGGGAGAATGGAAACGATCGGGCTTGGATATGTTCAATCCAAGAAACGGGAACGATTCCATGGCTACTACGTTATACATGACTTTGATGAAGAAGGAGACTCTGTTAGAAGACGCTAACCCTGAACCAAAACAAAGTACCGCCATGAAAGTGCCAAGTCCGTCGTTCGATGAACGGATGGATAAGCTAATAAGGGAAGCGGGTCAAAAGGTCTGGGATGACCATAGCCGCGAAATGACCATCTATAAAAAGGCCAGAACGCAGCGCCTCCTTCAGCAGGCTACGAAAAATGACGATGCCCTTCGTCGCCAGCCCGTCATACGGAAGACTCGACGCGGAGGCAAAAATAAACTGAAGAACGGAAAAAATGTTCGACAGCAGCAAAGTTGGTCCAAGAAGCCCTGCGATAAAAAATTGAGCAGCTGGGATTCGTCTCTTATAAAGAAGATGGGTCGAGCATACTCTTTTCCCCAAGAAAAGACAAGGAAGATATTTGATCTTATCATGAAACATCAAATGATTACGCTCCCGGAGTCCAAACACCCCCGAACAAGCAGGCGAGGTCTCTCACCCGGATTATTGCTCCTATCACCGAGCGATAGGACATTCTCTCGAAAACTGCTTCACATTCAAAGACTGGGTAGAAGACCAGTATCAGCAACGCTGGTTCGCTTTATCCAGCAGTTGGAGGGTAACCCCGCCACAGAAGCATCAACCGAAAGCCACGTATGCAGCAGAGTAGAGCCGGATCAACATCGGTCTTGGAAGCGATCTCGTACCTATCACGCGATAACACTGTCAGGAGAAGGAGTATACGAGGATAAGGATGAACTCTCCTGGTGCTTTGATGACGAGGATGACGAAGTGATCTCAGAGCTTCCACTGGCGCCAAAAGAGCTGGAAGATGGGATACATACTACTGCAGATAACCTAAGAAAAATTAACTTGGGGACGACAAACGACCCACGGCCGACGTTCGTCAGTGAGCTGCTGTCTAAAGAGCAGGTGGATATGCTAAAAGACGTGCTCATGCAGTATAAAGACTGCTTCGCATGGAACTACTCCGAGATGCCGAGACTAGATCCAGAAATAGCCGTGCACAGATTGGAGATATCTCCGGACATCAAGCCAGTCAAACAAGCACCGAGAAGAATGCGGCTCGAACTTGAAATGAGCATCAACGCCGAGGTCAAGAAGCTAATCAACTCTGGCTTCATTCAAGAGGTTCAGTACCCTGACTAGATCGCCAACATTGTCCCAGTGATGAAGAAAAATGGGACAGTGCGCATCTGCGTGGACTTTCGAGACCTCAACAAAGCTTGTCCGAAAGATGACTTTCCTGTACCGGTTACCGAGCTAATGATAGACAACACGTCCACTTACGAAGTCTTCTCCTTCATGGATGGCTTATCAGGGTACAATCAAATAAAGATGCATCCCGAAGACCAGAAGCATACCGCTTTCCGGACCCCTTTGGGTATATTCTGCTATAAAGTGATGCCTTTCGGTCTGAAGAACGCCGGCGCTACCTATCAGAGGGCCATGACAAATATTTTCGATGACCTCATACATGAAATCGTTGAATGCTATATCGACGACCTCGTGGTTAAAAGCAAATTGCACGAGGAACATTGGCAGCATTTGAAGATAGTGTTCCAAGGTCTTCGGAAATACAACTTGAAGATGAACCCACTCAAATACGCATTCGGAGTTTCCTCGGAAAAATTCCTAGGATTCATCGTGCGACACCGGGGCATCGAAATAGACCCGTCGAAGATCAAGGCGATTATGGAAATGCCCCCGCCGAGAACTCTCAAGCAACTGCGGTCTCTCCAAGGAAAGCTCGCATATATCCGACGGTTCATAGCCAATCTCTCCGGCAAGTGCCGCCCCTACAGTCATTTAATGAAGAAGGGAACCCCGTTCATTGGGGATCGCAAATGCCAAAGTGCACTGGATGAAATCAAGCAATACCTACAGAATCCTCCGGTGTAAAACGCTCCGGTCAAGGGAAAGCCTCTCATTCTGTATACAACCGCCCTTGAGGGTTCTCTAGGTGCATTATGGGCATAAGAAAACGACCAAGGGAAAGAGAGAGCCCTCTACTATTTGAGCCGAGTTCTCCTGGGGGCAGAAAACAATTACTCCCCTATCGAAAAATATTGCCTGGCGTTAATCTTCGCTATAACGAAGCTTCGGCATTATGCTTTGGCGCATGAGGTCCATCTCATATCAAAAGTGGATCCTCTCAAATATTTGATGTCAAGAGCCATACTAACGGGACGACTCGCGAAATGAGCCCTCCTCTTGATGGAGTTCTTGATAATATATCGACCGCTCAAGGCAGTGAAAGGCCAGGCTATCGCCGACTTCCTTGCTGAGCACCCAATACCTGCCGATTCACCCATAAATTGCGAATTGCCAGACGAGCACACGTTTGAAACGATCGACAGGGAGAAAGGAGAGAGTGACGCCCGATGGGAACTTTACTTCGATGGGGCATCTTCCATGAGGAAGCGACAACACAACACCCCTATAATCAAATTTGGGGTAGGCCTTATCTTCATGACTCCGCCAGGAGGGATAATGCGCTTTGCTTTTTCCCTAACAGAGCCGAGGACAAATAATGAAGCAGAATATGAAGCTTTGATAGCTGGTCTTAAGATCGCTGTCGACATGGGAATCGAAAACCTCCTTATATACGGAGACTCCCAGTTGTTCGTTAGTCAAGTAAACGGCGACTATCAAACATGCAAACCGGAGTTGGTAAAGTACGGTGAGAGAGTGCAGCAACTGCTGACCCAAATCCCCTCCTACATGCTGGAGAGCATACCGCGCACGGAAAATAGCAAAGCTGATGCACTAGCCAAGCTCGCTAAAGAATTGGCTGATGAAAATCTCGATGACGTAAGGATCATTGTGCAAAGCCGTCGGGTTCTCGTACCGGCAGAAATATCTCCGGAGTCGTCCGAAGAAAAGGGCGCGACCGAGCAGACAATCCTACAAATAGAGGACCAGGAAAAGGCCAAGGATTGGAGAGAAGTCTTTATAGACTACTTCAAATCCCGTTGGACACCTGAAGATGCGTCCTCAAGATATCAGCTCATGAAACAAGCTCTATCCTTCACCTTCGTCAATGACACTCTATATAAGAGATCATTTGATTCTCTATGGCTAAGATGCCTGGGACCTGAAGAAACAAGGAGAGTCGTTCAAGAAATTCACGACGGACTCTGCGGTTCTCACCAAGCCGGGCCAAAGATGAAGCTGAAGATCAAAAGGATGGGCTATTATTGGCCCACAATGATCCAAGATTGCCTTGAATACGCGAAGCAGTGCCACTCATGCCAGATTCACGGGGACTTTATCCACCAGCATCCAAATCCGCTACATCCGACAGTGGCTAGCCGGCCGTTCGAAATGTGGGGAACTGACATAATTGGGCCTATTGAACCAGCATCGTCCAGAGGACATCGGTTCGTACTGGCAACAACTGATTACTTCTCCAAGTGGGCAGAAGCAGTACCACTAAGAGAAGTGAAGATGGAGAACATCCTCCATTTCTTCAAGACACACGTCATCTATCGGTTCGGCACTCCGCGACGGATTATCTTCGATAACAGGCCGGCCTACAGAAGCCACAAAATCAACCACTTCGCACAACAACATAATATAGACTGAAGACACTCTTCGGTCTAAAATCCCAGAGCTAATGGTCTGGCTGAGGCTTTCAACAAGACCTTGATGAAGATCGTGAAAAAGACGGTGTCCAAAAATAAAAAGAACTGGCATGAGAGACTGCATGAAGCTCTCTGGGCGTATCGAACAACGTTCAAAACGGCCACAAACACAACGCCGTATGCATTGGTATTCGGCACCGAAGCAGTACTCCCCTTGGAGATAGAGCTACCCTCCTTACGAGTGGCGGTTCATTACGCACTAACAGACGAAGACAATGCACATCTTCGGCTTGAGGAGCTCGACGCCCTTGACGAAACCCGGCTTATGGCGCATCAAAACTTGGAAGCTTACAAAGCAAAAATGACGCGCTCATACGAGAGATTGACTAGGCCGAGAACATTCCGCCAAGACGAACTCATGCTAGTGGTCAAGAGACCTATGATCCCCAATCATGCCAAACGGGGGAAATTCGAGCCGAACTATGAAGGCCCGTACATCATAGACAAAGTCTACCAGGGTGGGGCTTACTTGCTCATGGATATGCATGGAGAAAGACCCTTCAGGCCAATAAACGGCCGTTTCTTGAAGAAATACTACGCCTGACCGAGACGTCTATAAACTACTACGGACCACAGCATCTTAAGGCTGATGCAAAAAAAAACGGTACGTCCATAAGCGAGATGGGCACGGATGAAAACCCGAAAGGGCTCCGTGAGTAAAAACAGCAGGGCTACCGGCGAGTTTGTGAAAACACGAAAGGGCGCAATCTCGTTAAAAGAAACTTGCAAGGTCCTCTCGACCTTGTAAGGAGAGAAAATACCTGCGTGAGATCTTTACGGCTCATAAGGGAGCAACACACTTAGGGATCCCCATGATTCCTAAGGAGAAGTTACACTTACGAGATCCTCACGACTCGTAAGGGGAATTCCCCTTTGAGACCCTCACGGCTCATAGGATTCAAAATCCTTAAGTTACAGCGATCTGAACCTATTCTTAAGCCATCACAACACACAGACCACCCTACAAGCGGTTCAATATTGACCCTTGTATACAATCCACGGTCACGAATAAACATTTCCCTAACAGAGTCCCACCAGCGACTCGGGATATGCTCACACGGTGAACAAACACTTGTGGGTCCTCTCAACTTGCAAGGAGAAAACACTCTTGTAAGATCCTTATGACTTATAAGAGAACACACGCTTAAGAATCCTCACGATTCTTAAGGAGAAAACGCACCTACGAGATCCTCACGACTCGTAGGGAGAAACACCTTTATGAGACCCTTACGTCTCATGAAGTCAAAAGCCTTAGTCGACAGGATTCTAACCCTGTTTGCTAAGCCATCTTTGATTAAATCGATAAAGGCAGATGATGATTCGCTCCTAGCAATATCCCAGTTGTAGCGATGCTGATGCCTAAATCGATATCAAATCCCAAGTCCTTTCACGGCAAATGATGATTCACTCCTGACAATATTCCAGTCGCAGCGATGCTGATGCTAAGATTGGCACCAGATTCCAAGTTTCACACTCGCGATAAAAATCAGCGAGCCAAAAGTGCATATGAAATAGCCGAAATGATGGGGCAACTTGCAACAAAATCAGCAAGTAAAAATATATGCATACAAAAATAGATGAAATGATTGGACAACTCGCAATAAAAAACAACGAGTAAAAAGAAAAAATAGCCGAAATGATTGGGCACCACGGAAAATAGCCGAAATGATTGGGCAGTCGCGACTTTCGCGATACAAAAAGCTGAAATGATAGAGCATCGAGGAAAGAAAAAAATAATACATATAACACGAAACTTTTTCCCTACAGGTGAGATCACATCGATTCCTGTATACAATCCAGGGGCACAAACAAAAAGGGAAGCATATCATCCCACCAGGCTCCATCAGAAAGAGAGTCAAGTCTCGATGGAAACATCTACAACCTAGAGATCAACAATGGAGTTCCTTCTCGTTCCAACCGGAAGTAGATACGACGTCAAAAAATGGAGCCATGGCAAACTCCCCTAGTTCCAAATCTCAAAGGTTCACATACAGCCTAGAGACTATCTCGGAACCACGGTAGAGTCCCTAGTTCCAAGTCTCGACGGCCACATCTACAGCCTGGAGACCCACAACAACGTTCTTCCTCATTCCAGCAGGATACGGACGCGACATCCACCAATCGGAGCCACGGAAAAGTCCCTAGTTCCAAAACTCAACGGTTCAGAGACAACCTAGAGACCACGTTGGCATTTGTCTCATTACAGCAGACGCAACGTCAGCAAAGCGGAGCCATGGCAAAGTCCCTAGTTCCAGGACTCCGCGGTGCACAGACAACCGAGATTCAATCCTGACCCTGTATGGCTAAAGTCAATCCTGACCCCGTATGGCCAAAGTCAATCCTGACTCCGTATGGCCAAAGTCAATCCCGACCCCATATGGACAAAGTCAACCCCTGACCCCGTATGGCTAAAGTCAATCCTGACTCACATATGGCCAAAGTCAACCCCTGACCCCGTATGGCTAAAGTCAATCCTGACCCCATATGGCTAAAGTCAACCCCCCGACCCCGTGGAACACGGCCAAAGTCAATCCTGACCCCGTGGAAAATGGCCAAAGTCAACCCTCGACCTCCCTGTCAAAGCATTGCTTTGATTCGGGAGCAGATCAACTCATCAATCACTTACGAGTCCTCTCGACTTTTAAGGAAGAAAATTCCCTTGTGAGATCCTTATGACTCTCAAGAGAAAAGCACACTTAGGAATCCTCATGATTCCTAAGGAGAAAATACACCTACGAGATCCTCTCGACTCGTAGAGAGAAAAGTCTTTGTGAGACCCTTACGGCTCATAAAGTTGAAAAGTCTTAGGTGGCAGATCCTAACCCTGTTTCCTAATCCATCACTACCCTGCAAAGAGTCCAAGATGGACAGCTACATACTATCTACAGGCCACACTTGCTAAAATCACATGACAACAATACAGCAAAGAGAAGAAAGCAACAGTGGGAGAAGAAGAAAAAAATGTGTATCTTTTATTCATGAATTCAATTGAGTACAAGACGAATCATATAAAAGAATAAAAAATGGATACATGTTATTCAAACATTACAAATGTTTAATTGATACAAAGGCAGCTACTGAGAAGGAGGCGTTTTCAATAAGTCAGCCAGTTGCGTGCGCGCTCCTCTCAGCTCATTTTCATGGTCAGCCGCTACGGCCAGCTCCGCTTCGACTCGAGCCTGTTGCTCCAAGCCAGAAGAAAGTTTCTCATTGATTTCCCATTGAGCAACTTCTCGATTCCGTGTAACCCGCTCCAGAAGGTCGAGCTTTTGCCTTAGTGCCAGTCCGTCCGAAATGCATTGTTGCAAATTGTCAACGACAGCCCTCAATTGCGCAGCGTTTGCTTCAACTTGGGCACGCAGCCGGGCGGATTCACTTGAAGCCTCCTCGCATTCCTTTCGCCTCAAGGTTGCTTCTTGTTCGAAATGGCAGAAGAAAGGAATGCTCTGCTCAACCCATGCGGCCCGTTAAGAATTCGAATCCAACATTTCTGGAATGGGACGCCTGAGCTCAATCTTATGCAGACAGACCTCGATCTTCCTGCAGTAGTTTGCCCAAGACTCGATAACGCCCTCGCTATGGAAGTTCACGAGCATCGCCAACATGAGATTAACTTCAGCGGCAAAATCAGCAGCAGATGCAAAGGCTTCGGCGTCAAGGTCCTCGACGAACTCGCTTAACATCCGCAGGCTATTCACAACACCTCTGGAAGAAGGGCGTTTAGCAAAAGGCCCTGCCGGCATGGGAATCTGAGACTCAAAGGGATCTGGAGTGTCACGACCCAAGTTTGGATGTGACCGGCACTTAGATTGTAGCATATCTAAAAATATGCACACAGTCCAAGTAAGCCGAAAACCAAGATCAAAATCCTTTTTGCGGAATTCTTTATATAGAAAATTTAGTTTTTACGTAAAAATCACATGTTATGAAGTTAAAATATTAAACAAGTATAAGGTGTTAAGTTTGGTTGCATCCCTAGTTGGGATCAACAATAACAACAGTGGAAAATAAAATCTCAGTATATAGGACATCAACACGAATCTCAGACATAAAGAAAAGAAGCCACAATTTATAGAACTAAACGATCTCAACTGTCAATAATATATATATCATCTCTCACTCTAAGTCATATACAGGTCTGATGGAGATTTTCTAGATACAAAATACAATACCAAAATAGAAGGTTACTACATATGTAACCTACCTATCAAAAGATGTGATAAAGCTGCAAACGTAGATCCGCACCGCAGCTAACCGTCCACTCTACTCCTGCAAGGAACTGTGGCACAACGGGGGTGAGTTGCCAACTCAGTGAATATAACTAACATATAACGGTTAATAATGTAAATATGACGATCATACTAACAGAATTGTGAACAAGTATGACGTATGATTATATGTGGAAATCATGAATCTATACTACGAATCTCATAGTCAAAACTGAAATCTCATCATTTATTCCCAATAAAATTCATTTCTCCGTGTCCATCATCGACACAAAACTTCCATTTCTCTCAGGCATCATTTCTCGAATGATCCTGAAATCGACAAAGTCTACTATGTATCCGACTGTATTCCCCACCGACTCAGTCTGGATGAAACTGTAAATCCGTAACCGTATATCCACTGACTCGGTTCGGAATAATACTATAAATTCGTAATCGTATATCCACCGACTCGGTTCGGAATAAAACCAATTCATAAAATATCTCAGGGTGTACATGTCACATCAATCATGAAAATCACTGGATTTATGTAATAGTATTCAAAACTCAAAACCATAAATCCTCAATACTGCCATTACCTCTTACATCTACATAGAATACTCAGATATTAAACATGATATTAATGATGCAATTTACCACTATTATTGGGGTGTAAGATACGGTATGAATCATTTTAACAATAATTTTGCTAAGTGTAAAAGTGACATGGTAATATCGACGAAGTGTGTGTAACATATAAGATGTGCACGTGGCATGACTCGTCGATACTTGTGTAGTGTTCTAGCAACTAAACAAGTATATATGAATGATGAATGCATATGGTCAATTTGGCATAACAAAATAATGCAATGATTTAAATAAAACTACGGGCGTATCACGCCATCTTTACACAATTCCCCGGTAGATGTTTTGTCTATTCACCGGAAACGTCGAATCTATTCAGGAATTGCCAATCCCTTCCCTTTCCTCGCTGCCTCCGTAAATCCCGTATTCGAATCTAATATCACAATTTAATTTATATAAGTAAACGGCTACTCCGACATGACGGAAATGCAAAACACCCGTTCCCACGTACTAGTTATATTGTATACGACTATATCGAGTTATTAACCACTTAATCTTACTGGATTTTTAACTTAAATCGGTATCGCGACAGAAAACAGTTCGCGATATGCTTTAACCGTGTTATATTTGGTGTTTTAGATAACCTTTCCGATATTAACTTCCAGATTTTTTCTGCAGTGAAACTAATTTACTTAAACAATACTAAAATGGCCAAAATGATCTACTGCAACCTACACAATTCCCCAAAATACCCTAGATATCCACAAATCCGGCGACGCCGGATTTCCCTTCTTGGTCGCCGGCCCTAATCCGAGCCCTCTGGTTCGTGATCCTATGGTTTTCTCTAGGTGTTTCATACATCATTTTAACACCATTTTGTTAAGTTAATAATCTTCCAAACATTAGCAGATTTCAACAGAGCTTATAATTCACTAAAATACGTATTATGGAACTTTGTTCAATTCAAACTAACTAAGCTACATAACTTAATCTCCTACTGTGTTTAAGAAGTTTTACCCTCCAAATAGTTGTTGGAGTAACCCCTCCAAGATGCTAAGCCCCTCCTAGCTTGATGGTGAACAAATCCTAGAACATAGCTTCTTTCATCTTCTTCTTCCTCTTGTTCCTTCTTGTTCTCTCTATTTTTATTTTTATTTCAGAAATTTTCAGATTTAAATTTGGTAATAGATCTGAACATATCCTATAAATGAGGAGAGGGAAGGGTGAGATGGTATAAGGAGGTGTCAAGGGTTGAAGAGTACTCATTTCATGCAAGGAGGAGGTGTGAGATGAGTGTGTGCATGCAAGCATGATGTGTTCATGCCTTATCTCCAAAATTTGCTTTAATTTGAAACTAAATTCTGAACTAAAATGATTTTCCATCCCATTTTCATTTATACCCTTAACAATTTTCTATTTGCACAAAAATCCTAAACTTTACCCAAAAACCCCTAACAACTTAGTTTATTATAAAACACACATTTTATTAAAATGAAGCTAAAATTGTCACTAAAACCCTTATAACTTATTTATGTGGCAAACTAAAATTTTTATTTAAATTGTTTTACATAGAACTTATGAAACTTGACTTATTTGTTTTTAACAACTTTGCGATATATCATATTATTATTAAATTAATTAATTTTATTTATTTCTAAATTTTCTGAATGCTACATGGAGTCGGTGTGATTGCTGCAAAACAAATCATAGTCAGACATCGGTTTAAGAGACAATGAAGATGCAAGAGCGGTGAAGGCTACTATAACGGTTACGACAGGTGGCAGAGTTGGGAGTACTTGTGGCGCGACAATTCTCTCGTCCCCTCCTTCAATTTGTAGTGCTGTAATCAGTTTACAGTTAGCAATGGCAGGGGTCATCCGTTAAAGAAAAGAAAAGACGTCGGTTAGAAAAGATATTCACCGACACCAGCAGGCAAACTAATTTCCGACTGGAAGGAGAAGTGCGGGTTCATCACTTGATACAAATAATCAAAGAGAACTCCTGCAAGGTTACGATGATACATGGTTAGTACACGAAAGACGCTATTCTCGATTTAAATTAAATCACAAACCCATACCTTCCAGCATTTGAGAGGACGCGAGAGAAGGCGAAGGGTCGACGATCGCCGGAGCGGTAACCGGCGACGCTTCTTTGGGTGGCATGAACTCAATGCTCACCACACCTGCATTAGAAACGAAAGAAATGTCGTCAGAAGGGATTGAAAGGGATTGCGGAATAAAAAAGGAAAACAATGACTTAAAATCTACCTGATGAGTCGCCAATCGAAACTGCGACAAGAGCATCATTAGGCGCAGCGACTTCTTCGCTCTCCTCCATTGGAAGGGTTTCGGCACCAGTGGCTTCATCCCCCAATTCTACGAGAGCCGTCGTGACACTCGCAATGCCGGGCGATGGAAGAGAGCCGCATGGGGAATGAGTAGCAATTGGAGCAGTCCCGGACTCCAGAGAGAGAATAGTCACTTCAGGCTCGGTGGTTGCCGTCATCTTACCTACCACCTCCTCATCAGGACTTGGCCCTGCAGGGTATGATATATGAGGATCTGAAGATCAAACTCTAATAATAGGACCCAATGTTACGTTATCTTGGGACGACCTTTCAATTGCTTCCCGAGCTGCTCGTATCGCCTGTCTATGAGCGGTAGACAGGACAACTGGAGCACCTTCAAGAGAAATAGGGATAGGGGAAGCAGTGCTCGAGCCTGCACCTATAGCCAATGCGGCATCACGTTCTTTCGCTGCACGCCTCTTGCGCTTCCTTTCAGCCTGAGCCGCGAGAGCTGACCTCCTCAAGACCTCCGTCAAGTAGACATCATCGTTTGAACCATGTTTTGCCTCCGGTGCTGTTACGACGTCCATCATCGGCTGCTTCTGCGAGACCCCTAGTGGCGACTTAGGGATAGCCGTGGTTGCAGTGGCAGGCGCTAACGATGCAGCTGCGTCACCACTCGCGATTGGCACTACGCTCGGGATAACTTGAGTCGAGGTAGTCCCTGCAATAAGATGAAAAAGAAGAGTTAGTTTACCCATAAAAGAAGGGAATAAAGGCACAGTGAGCCGAAATGTACCAATGCCCAAGGAAGCGCGAAGGCTTTCCTCCTCTTCAAAAGTCTTGAGGGAAGCCGCGAGAGCTTCTTCAGTAGAGATGCCTGTTGAAGAAGAAGTGTCAGTCAAAGTATGATAATAAAAATGTAACAGCGAAAAGATATGACTGAAGTCTACCTGACTATGCAAGGATGACCAGTCCTGCTTTGTAGCTAACTAGTCGCTCGGAAGCTGCGATTGCAGCCTCCAGATCAGTATCATCTGGCGCCATGAATAAACCCTCGTTGGTCCCGTATTCGCTTAATCCTTCGCTATAAGGAGCATGGGGCTCCTGGCCGAATACGACGTCTGCAGAAAGAATCGAATTCTTCTTCTTCTGTGGGCGAGTACCGGCCGCCGGTAACACGAGCTTGCGTTTAGCAGGCAACTTCGGGCGGAGAGTCCCGATCTCCGCACCCAAACCGGACTCAGGAGACGCCATAGCTGCCATTTCGATGGGAGCACGGGGTAGCGGCAGCTCGGGCATCTCATGTGGTACCACAACCGCACCAACATCTCTCAAAGGAGGACGAACGACGGTCCGTTGCTTCAAAGGAATAGCCGGATTGCCAGCAGGGGCTGCACCCTTATGATCAAGCAACAACTTCTTTTCCTTCCTGATGACGGCACCCATCGCGTGCTGGTACCATACCACGTATACGTTCAACACCTTCGGGACGCAGCCTGGCTCACTGATAAAGAAGTTAGACCCGGTGTTGAGCCTCATGAAATGGTGTAGCGTGTTGCGGATGCCTTCTTCTGTAGCAATCGGCTCAGCTAGAAAGGTCTCAAGTGGAACACCCTGATTATAGCCAGATTGTTGGGCGAAATGATGCGGGTTGTATATTATAAACAACGACGCATCATTTTGCCTAAACACCAGAAAGCCTGGCCTGATTGAATATAGATGAAGAATCTCCCGAGCTTTCAAGGTAGAAGCGCCATCTTTAAAGGTGACCCGCAGTGGCTGCATCGTCTTTACGGATTCTTTACCGATATTTAGGACCTTATCAACGAAGGTCATGCCATCCCCGACGGTACGCGGGCGAAGGAATAAACCCCGAGCCTCTCGCAGAGTCGGTTCCAAAATGGAAGCGTCAACTAGCCGCAGCAGGCGAGGAATGTTATTTCTTTCATAAATGGGGGCCTTTTGTGAACTCCTAAGGCGCTAAGCACATGCAACTCGAGCCACGAGGTGAAATAATGCATCGAGAAGTTTACGGGCTGCACCCCTGGTTGGGTAGTATATGCTGCTAGGCTGAGGCCGTGATATAAATAGGCTAACCCAGAGACCTCGACGGCCACTTTCACCCTAATAACCATTCGGTGAGCTGGGTAGAAGACAGACGGCCTCATACGATGAGGGTGCATCGGAAGCGCAAACCAGCTTAACCATAGCCCAAGAAACCCCAAAAAGAACGCTTCTTCGTCGATCCCAGGAGCTGCAAGCTCTGCAAAAGAGACGACCGGGGTGTCGGGGAGAAAGAAACTCTTCTGATCCGCTTCCGCCGTCGGCAGATTGCCCAAACCTAAGCCAAAAAGATCGTCGAGTTTGGCAAATTTCGCGGCTTCCTTCGACAGGACTTCCGGGCGGAGAAAACGAGCGATGAAGTCTGTGAAATTAACCCCACGGCTCCCAGATTCAAGAAATAACCCCTCGTAGATATTCAACACCTTAATCAAACTTGGGGATTGATGTTGAATGGCATTTTCCGGGGTAAGGCCCATCATCACTGACCTGGCAGCAAAGACGTACTCATCATGAGGAAGTAGTTCCTCATAATGCTCCCCTCTGACAGGCAAGCCAGAGATCTCCGCGAACTCCTCTAGAGAGATTGGGACTTCCCGATCCAAAAAAGGAAGGTGTGAGTTGAAACGTTCCATTGTTCTAAAAAGGCTTTTACCCACCATGTAGGAGGCGTGGAGTACTGAAAGAGAGAAACGTAAATCACGGGATACAAGCCGAGCCTCAGCAACTGCAACCTCTTGGCGGAAAAAATGTACCGGACCCACTGCAAATATCCGGCTGGGTGACGGGGAGTTAATCCTATGTTATATGGCTGTCCCCAAGGGCGCGACTCACCTTGACATATATGTCGCCCCAAGATATCCAACGCCATTGGAGGCTGTACGGGTATCGCAGCCAAAGAAGGCTGAAGGAGACCATTTGAAGTCCAATTGAACTCCTCCACAGTGTAGTTCACTAGGGGTGGGTCGGCATAAGAGATCGCTGAAATGGGCTCCGAGGGTGTCGTGCAAGAAAAACTCCGTCGGCCCCTAATAATTTGATTGTACCATGTTCCCCATAGATGAAGATTCTTGTGCTCTGGGTCGTGATCTTTTATCAGCGCGAAGACTTCCCTATCCACAGGCACTTCAGGGAATCCGCCTTCCGAACGGACGAACGGGAAAGAAGTGTCGAAAGACATAGTACCTGCGCGGAAAAGAACAAAATTTTCAACCGTCAATGCTACAGTTTAAGTTCTATCACTATGTACTTTAAATTCGTACCGCACTGCAATACAGTGAAAAGGGACCAACGGGGACCCACTCAATCTAGATGACAGTTCATCATTAATAAAACAGTCTCATCATTTGATGAGACTGTCATTAAATGAGGAAATCCTCAAAGGATTCTCATTTAATGAGGGCCCCTCGGGCCAAGGAGTAAATCTCCCATTGAGAGCAGTGCTCTACAACAGAGTGACATCTGTTAACTCTGATGATGAAAGGAATAAAATTCCTCAAAAAAAAATTCTGAAGAGCCATGCTCTGTAAAGATGATGGAATAATCCATCATAAAACTTAAAGTAAAGTTTTTAATTCTGAGATCTTCAAGATCTATGAACAAACTCTAAGAGTTCTTCATGGAAGATGAACAGTATTCTAGTTCATGGGTTAAAATCGCCCTAAAAAAGATTATACTTTTAAGATCTATGATCTAAAGATGAGCATGGCTCTATTAATGGGTAAAACCCTAAAAATATTTTAAGATCTATGATCTAAAGATGAGCATGGCTCCGTTAATGGGTAAAACCCTAAAAATATTTTTAGATCTATGATCCGAGAAGAGCAAAGCTCTATTAATAAGTTCAGATCTTGCCAAAAAATTGGGCAGGGTTTTGACTCTTAAGAATTCTTAAGACAAAGAGCTATGCTTTGAAGGAGAATTAATTCTCAGAAAACAAGAAAGAAGATGAACAGAGATCATCTCAAGGGCCAGAGGCCCTATTTATAGGAACCGAGAGCCGTTTCAACTTCTAAGTTGATTTAAGGGCGCAGATGCTGCCACCGCTGCATTCACGTGTAAGCCACGTGAGCGCAATGGTGGGGGGCATTTGTTTCCCCAATCAGAGCAAAACTCTGTTCAAATTTTCAAAATTTGAAATGAAGCAGCGCTTCATAAAAGCGCCAGCAAGCAGCGCTCACGTGCAGAGCACGGATGCGCTCGCGCTAAGAGCGCCAGCACTCTGAAGCAGCGCTTACGTGCAGAGCACGAGTGCGCTAGCGGTAAAAGTGCCAGCGCTCTGAAGCAGCGCTCACGTGCAAAGCACAAGTGAAGCTAGCGCTAGAACTAAATGTTCCCCACCGTTGGATCAAAAATCCAACGAAGATGATAAATCATCAAGTTACCAGAATAAAATTCTGTTAAGAAAACATTCTTCAGAATCTTTCCAAACAAAAAGATTTTGCTCTGTAAATCAGAGCACCGTTGGATCAATGATCCAATGGTGATTAAAAATCACAATGGTGCAGAATAAATTCCGCATGAGAAAAGATTTCCCAATCTTGTTAAAAACAAGAAAATTATCTTCTATAAAACAAAAGCCCTAGGATCAAAAATCCAACGGTGGGGAAATCCCCAAATCAATTAGAAAAAAGATTTCTTCAACTGATTAAACAAATCAGCTTGCCCTATATAAAGGCCCCAAGACTTCAATTCTGATATAGAGGACCCCCCCATAATCTTTGAGAAAGTTCAGAGAGAAGAGCAAAACTCTTAGCAGAAGAAGAATTTCTTCAAGGTAAAATAAAGAGATCAAAGTATCTCATCACAAAAAGAACTTAGTTCTTATGCTAGATCATAAATCTTTAAAACAAACTGTCTCTCACAAATGAGATCATAACATCTCATTATAAAAAAAAAGAAAGGGGGGAGAATAATTCAATTCTCTTAGGATCACAGATCCATAAAGGCAAAGCCTTTCACCAAAAACATAAGAGATTGAAACATCTCCTATAAAATAAGAACTTTGTTCTTAGATCCATGAGACAAAGTCTCTTATAAGAGAGAATTTAATTCTCAGAAGGCAGAGCTGCTTAAAAGAGCCTTAGCGCTCCAATTAAAAGAAGCGCCTCAGCACTCCAAATTTAGCGCACAGCGCTGCAGAGCCTTAGCGCTCCAATTAAAAGAAGCGCTCAGCGCTCCAAATCTAGCGCAAAGCGCTGCAGAGCCTTAGCACTCTAAACTTAACAGAAGCGCTCTGCGTTCATTGACTGGCTCACAGCGCCAAGCGCGCCACGTGCTCCTCATGTGTGCGCTACTTAAACAGAAGCGCTCTGCGCTCATTGACTGGCTCACAGTGCCATGCACGCCACGTGTTCCTCACGTGTGCGCTACTTAAACAGAAGCGCTCTGCGCTCATTGACTGGCGCTCAGCACCGAGCGCACCATTTGCTCCTCACGTGTGCGCTGAGAGAACATAAATTGTTCTTTAAACAATAAAACCCCAGAGCTATGATAAGTGCTCAGCACTCAATAAAAGACAAAAAGATTGTCAGACCCCAAACCGATGCTCATCATTGTTAAAAGTTCAACATTTTAACTAAATGGGCCGAGCCCAAAGTGGCCACAAAACCCTACTTCAGATTAACTGTGCCCATATGCTCATAAATCTTTGATCTTATTCCTAAATTGGACTACAGATTTCCCAACCAATATTGGTTCAAGGGTATATCTCTTCACTTCTCTGATATTTGTCGTTGTAATCTTTCAACGTTTTCAGAGAGGTGATGGGTCCCGAGAACCAGACATTTCACGGACTGTGGGGTCCTTAAACCCATGGACTATGATGTCCTTAAACTTTACAAACTATGATGTCTTTAAACTGGACCGCAATGTCCCTAAACTAAAACAATAGAGTCCAAATACTCTTTTGTTGGATCTAAATGATCCTGTTAAGTAGATCTTAGTCTAAAATTAGAATAACGTATCCTTAATAAACGTTTAAGTTGATCTTAGTCTTAAATGTGACTAACATATCCTTAAACCCAAACCAAAACCCAAATCCAAGAAAATACGGATTTGGACTAATCCACGCCCTACGGGCGACAACATAAATTAGTCTCCGTTTACAATCCACGGGCAACTAAAAACAAAACAAACACACACGACACGAAGTGACCATCTGAAGAAGGAGAAAGTGGTTACCGCGATGCGGTAGCGTAATTAACTGTAGGGGTTTGCGCCTGCAGGGAAAAGCGTCCCCACAATCAAAACCCCCTCAAACGAGAAGTCTGCTACAACGGCCGCATCTATCCAAACCTCCGATACATGGTGCCATAAATCAACTTGGCATCTTCGGAGAGGTGGACGGATAAAACCCAAATAGCATCTGCCCCTAAATTCAGGCAAGACGTTTGTCTTCCCGTCTTTCGGCGGAGAATGCCTCTATCTCGGCCTTGGCAGTAGCCAGAAAGTAATGATCCAGGAAGCACGCGGAGAACGTGTCCCGTCCAATAGGTTTTTCTACCCGGCTCTCCTCTACGGACCACCATGTGCGGGCCTCGTCTTCTAGCTGAATCTTCACCACGTTCACTCTGTCGTCGTCAGGAATTCGAGCGGCGGTCAGGAGGTTCTCCACGTTGATGAGCCATGTTTCCTGATTTAAAATCAGGAAAGCTTACGGAAGAGGCTTCAGAAAAGGGTCACGTGCTCACACGTGACCAGCAGTCACGTGTTGGCATGTGACATCTAAAAGCATCGGCAAGGCAAATTCAGTTTCCCAACAACATCAAAGAAAAGGGGCTTCAGAAAGGGTCACGTGCTCCCACGTGACCAGGGTCACGTGTTGGCACGTGACACTCAAAAGCAGCAGACTCGTTCTCCGGTTAAATCAAGAAAAAGGCTCCAGACGAGGGTCACATGCTCACACGTGACCAGGGGTCACGTGGTGGCACGTGACGGCTAAGCAGCGGCCAGAAGGCAGAGCGCAAAAAGAAGAAGAGGGCTCATTCCAAGGGGGTCACGTGCCCACACGTGACCAAGGGTCATGTGGCCACACGTGACCGGCTTTCAAAGCCTATCTGTTAACAGAATTAAATTCTGAGAAAAGACCTCTCAAATCTTTCCAAAGGAACCGATTGAATTAAAGATTTAAAGGTGATTAAATATCATCTATTTGTGGAAAAAGCCTGAACTTGGAAAGATTTCCCCTTAAAATCTAACCGAAATAATAAAGGAGAATCTCTGAACTTAAAATCCAATGGTGAATAAAATTCACCTAATAATCCAAAGGTCTAAAACGAATAGTGAATACAAATTAAATCTCTCAATGAAAGATTCACCAAAACTAATTGATTCGGCTGCTTCTCCTATAAATAGGAGCCAAGAGACACACAGAGAGATATATATGCAGAAGGATCGATACGTAGATAAAAAAAAGAAGAGAGCCTTGATACTTTGGAGAAATTTGGATCTTCTGCAAAAGAAAACCCTAGGTAAGAAAGGGAAGGCTTTTTGAAAGGAAAAGAGAATTTAATTCTCAACAGAGTTTAACTCTGATATAAAACAGAAGAACATAGTTCTCTCTTTGGTGGAGGATCTGTGAAGTGCACATCTCCCCTTGAGTTGAGAATTTAATTCTCATTGGGTTGAGATCCTGCCATGCAGATCCAAAGCATAGAGAGGGAATGGAAGCTTGAGAATTTAATTCTCACAGAACTCTAGGAATTTAATTCCTTTAAAATAAAATTAGGGTTTGACCCTATGTTATGGGAATTTAATTCCTTCAGAATGAACAGAATCAGGGTTTAACCCTAGTTAAGAACTTAGTTCTGTTAAAATAACAGGAATTTAATTCCCTTAAGAAAGAAGAAATTAGGGTTTCACCCTATGACAGAATCTCATTCCTCAGAATAATTCTTTAAAAGAGAGTGGGAATTTAATTCCTTAAAGCTTTTATTAGGGTTTAACCCTATGATAGAATTCAGTTCTTCACATATATGAGGAATTTAATTCCTACAGAAAATTCAGAGTTCAACTCTATCCCAGAATATAAATCTTCAAAAGGAAATAGGAATTTAATTCCTCTAAAATTATTGCTAGGGTTCAACTCTACAAGGAATTTAATTCTTGAAAGGGATTAACAGATCTTCTAAAAAACATACATATAGGCAGGGTCACGTGTCACCACGTAACCCCCAAAAAGATCCACAGAAAAGGCCCTTTGAGGCAGGGCCTCACGTCACCCACGTGACCCTTGGCAGAGGCTTCAACATACAAGCATTTAAATGCCAGTCACGTGATGGCACGTGATGCTCCAAAGGATGCGATATTCTCAGCAGAACAAATGAAGGGAGGGCGCCCTCACGTGCTACCACGTGACCCCTCTTGCCTCAGTGTTTAACACTAAATTGGAACCCTTGAATCCAGTGTTAAAACACTGTTTGGCCTTAGTTTTCAACACTAATCAAAGAACTTTATTTGCAGTGTTTAACACTGAATTTCTTAGTGTTTAACACTAATTTGAAGCCTCTACTGCTAGTGTTTGACACTGATTTACTCTAGTGTTTAACACTAATTTGAACCCCCCGTTGCTGGTGTTTAACACCAACTGTCTTTTAGTGTTAAAACACTAACTTGACCCCAGTGTTCAACACCACTGAATTAACGTTAGCCTAATTGGCTAAATGGCCAGAGGCAAAGCCTCTCTTTCAATGGACCAACAGGAAGCCAATATTCCAAACATGATTGGACTTAACCCAAGATGGCCATAAGTCCTCAATTCAGACTTAACCGGGCTAATGGGCTCATAACATAATTAACTGGTCTTAATCCCAAATTGGGCCAAAGACTATTTAATCCACCCCGGTTCAAAGGTACATCTCTTCACTCCTTTGATACTTGGCGTTGTAATTCCTCAACGTCTTCAAAGAGGTGACGGGTCCCGATGACCACACATTGACACGGACTGTGGGGTCCTTAAACTCATGGACTATGAGGTCCTTAACCTTGACCGAGATGTCTTAAAACTAACAACGGACTGTGGGGTCCTTAAACTCATGGACTATGAGGTCCTTAACCTTGACCGAGATGTCGTAAAACTAACAACGGACTGTGGGGTCCTTAAACCCATGGACTATGACGTCCTTAACCTTGACCGCAACGTCCTAAACCTAACATTGGACCGCAATGTCCTTAAACTACCCATGGACCGCAATGTCCTTAAACTAACATTGGACCGCAATGTCCTTAAACTACCCATGGACCGCAATGTCCTTAAACTACCGACCGACCGTAATGTCACTAAACTAAACAACAGAGCCCCCCTTTTATTGCTCTCTTGTTGGATCTAAACGATCCCGTTAAGTTGATCTTAGTCTAAAAACTAGACTAACGTATCCTTAACAAACGTTTAAGTCGATCTTAGTCTCAAATGAGGCTAACGTATCCTTAAACCCAAACCCCCAAACCCAAATCTAAGATAATATGGATTTGGACTAGTCCACGCCCTACGGGCGACGACATAACTCAGTCTCCGTATACAATCCACGGGCAACTAAGCATAAAATAAACACACACGACACGAAGTGACCATCTGGAGAAGGAGAAAGTGGTTACCGCGATACGGTAGCGTAATTAACTGCAGGGGCTTGCGCCTGCAGGGAAGAGCGTCCCCACAATCAAAAACCCCTCAAGCGAGGGGGAATCTGACGAAGTCTGCTACATCGGACGCATCCGTTTAAACCTTCAATATACGGTGCCATAAATCAACTTGCCATCTTCGGAGAGGTAGACGGATAGCACCAATTAGCATCTGCCCCTAGCCCCAGGCGAGACGACCACGCGTCTCGGCCGCCGTTCGGAGGGGAACAGATTCTGGCACGCCCGGTGGGACCTTTTCCTCTTTCCACTCCACACTTCGTGTGTCGTGATTCGCGAACCAATCGCGGTTCGCTAATGGTTGCCCTTGGGTTTCAAGATACTAAGACTTGGCGTCTTGCTTATTGCAGAAAGCAAAGAATAGATGGCTTCTACTTGTGCGAAATGCTCCAACTGCTCGGACTGCAATTGCAACCAGCGCTCCGCCTCGCCAGGAGGTATAGCCTACGGACCCCAAGCTGCTTCGCTATTCACAATGCCCGTAGAACAGGTCACTCGAGCCACCACAGGATTGTTTTTTAGGACCATGCTCCCGCCGACAAGCTTCACCGCTCCGGTGCTGACAAAGGAAGCTCCCAAGAAGTCGGTCTTTGATCGTCTTACCCCTGCCGTAGCCCCTCTCAACGGGTCGCCCAGCACCAGCGCCTCGGTCTTCTCTAGATTGGGCCAGAACCCCTGTGGACCCACAATGGGGCCTACAATCCCGGAGAAGGTTGCTTCTAAGAAAGTGACCGGTCATGCTCCTGAAGTCGTTAAGGCGGCTTCCCCTGCCAAAAAGTCGGTCTTTACAAGATTGACGGCTCCAGCTCTCGCTCCTTCTACCCAAAGGACATCGGTCTTTGACAGGCTAACACCAACAGCGATCCCCCACCTACACAGGGGGCAAGACGAAGCCATCCTCACCGCTGAACCAACGCCGTCCGCTCGACGTCGTCACTGGCGCCGAGTAAGGAAGGCTGGGGGCAACTCCCCCTCTGGGCTAACTCCACCAGCCCCAACGATGGAAGTTAATGCTGCCGTTCCAACTGGGAACAGCTTCGAGATGCTAAATAAGGTGCGAAGGAATTCTCCTACTGCGGTGCTAAAGAGGTCTCCTCCTCCACTAAAAAAGGTTGCGGAAATAAAGCCAGAACAGCCCCGATCCCTTCAACGGCTGTCTTCCAAAATCTATAAGGTTTGGCGGCAGGCCCGAGACTCGATGATCGATCCAAACTTCTCCCGCCAGCACAAGAAGCTGAAAATCCAACAGGAAGCCAGTCACCAGGCTAAACCACGAAAGGCTGTCTGGGTGCCCACCTCAACGGCCCCCTCAACTTCCACTGCTCATAAAAGGAGGAAGCCAGAGAAGATCCCCCAGCCTGCAACGACAGCTAAAGGCACTAAGCCCAGACGCCTTAAGTCTGGGGGCATGATGGTCCATACCGTACACATGGCGTCAGGAAAGGAAGACAGCCGTGCGTCTACAGGTCATAGACCGCTTACACGGTCGGTGACCAAAACTCAAGAGCAACAAAAAAAGCTCCAGGAAATGATGAATGCTATAGCCGCACTTACCGGGCCAAAAGAAAACCCAGGAACGTCCTCGGACGAACGCCAGGAGGAAGAAACCGACGCCGAATTCCTTCGCCGAATATTGGAGAAGAAGGACAAAGAGGCTGCTGAACAAGCAGCCAACATACAGCGTATGGGCCTTCTCTTCTAAGATATGATAGGAATGATGATCCAACAGGACCCACCCGCTGAGGATCCCCCCATCGTCCTTGAAGACGATAGGGGAGAAACGTCAAATCCACCACCGGCCCTCCCAACGGCCAAGGAGGAGACAATCTCTAAGGCTGATTTGGTCGACTATATAGCCCAGCAAATCCGGGTTCATCATGCGACTGAGGTAGCTGGTCAAGTCGTAAAAATGGGGCGGCTATATCCAAGCTGGTACGACCAAATCAAGTACCCGCCGGGTTACACAATTCCCAAGTTCCATGTTTACAAGGGGACCGGCAATCCCCACCAATATGTCGCCCAGTTCAGGGCCCTTTGCGGTAACACCGGCGGTGATGATAAACTATTGCTTCGCCAGTTCGTGGGCAGCTTATCAGAAACAGCGTTCGAATGGTATTCGGAACTCCCGAACGATTCTATTAAGACGTTCGCTGAAATGGAGTTGCTATTCACTCAGCGATTCGCAAGCGCCAGCGAACGCACTCCAATAACGGCATTGATTAATGCCAGGGTAAAACCAGGCGAAACTTGGGTCCAGTATGCTATACGATGGCGAAATTTATGGTCGAAATACGAGCAACGCATTGAGGAAGCGCCCGCGATGGGCATGTTCGTGGGAACCCTAGACCCTCACGCAACTATCTCCCAGTTTATGATGTTCTTTAAGCCAACCACATTCCAGGCTTTAATCGACAAGTTGGCTCAGATGGACCAGATGGGTCATAGACCACCTCCCCCGAAGCCAGAACCTCGGAATGACAAGGGTAAAGGAAAGGCCACCTTCGTCGCGAATGCCCAGCAGCAACCCAATGCCCCAAAGCTGGCGGATCAATTGGAAGAAAGACGCCGGTATTATAATGAGAAGATGAAGCGTCCCTACTCGTTCCCACGAGACAAGTCGAAACGGTTATTCGAGCTGGCAGTACGCAACAGACTTATAAACCTACCAAATCCAAGGCGATCGCCACAACCCACTGAGGTGAATAATCCTAACTATTGCCCTTACCATCAAATGGTAAGTCATCCGATTGAGGATTGCTTCGTCTTCAAAGGATGGATTGAAGATCAATACTTCCAGGGGAAGTTTGCACTATCCGAAAAGTGGAAGGTGAACCCACCACAGCCGCATACTCCTAAGAAAGCAGATACACCGGGGGCAACCTGTTCCTTTATTGAAGAAGCTCCATGGGAGGTCGTGCTGTCAACTAAAACCAAAAGAATGCTGAGAGACCTTCATGCGTGCCCTGCGATCGAATGGAAGGACCCGCTTGAACCTCAAATTATCGAAGGGATGTTGAAGCCGCGCCCAACTACGAAGACTCGTGGTGATGGCCCAAATACTCACGCCCAACCGTAAAAATCTTCGAAGAAAAAGAAGAAGTCCAAGAAGCCCGTGAAGCCTGGAGACAAGCACACGAACTTGCAGAAGCAAATCGACGCGATGGAAGAGTACAATCAAAAGGCGCGAACTCCTGTCACGCTGCAAGAGTTCCTCAACCACATCTTTCAAGAGGAAGATGATGGAGAGAGTTCGTCGGATGAATCCGAGGGATATGTGGCGAGTTGTAACATAATCTCCCACTCGTTTACCGACGATGAAAAAACTCATGGCACTAAGAAACTGGGGACAGAGCCTGAACCAGAGCGTGTGTGGCCAACAGATGAAATGATCGACGCCTTTCTAGACGAGATTCGTCTAAAGAGTAAAGCGGATCAGGAGAGTGAGATGGCCGCATCGGAAGGAGCCAAATACAGGCGACTGAATGAAAGAGTTGAAGTACTCCCGCCAGATCGAAAGGCATCCGAAGCAGACAAGAAGATATTCAAGACGAGGAAAAGGTTTGCCAAAGCCATATCAATGGGAATGAAGCTACCACCCTCGGAAGAAAACACGCTCAATGGGGCGGAGAGGCATCCTAATTATTGCGCATATCATCGGACAATTTCACACCCCACGGAGGAGTGCGATGCCTTTAGGATATGGTGGCAGGGATATGTTGCTCACCGGCAACATTTTAAGCGCATGAAACGCAAGACTCGTCGGGAACGAAGAAGTACTGCCGACGGGCACAACAGAACTACTGGCAACTGTTACATGGTTAACGCCGGAGAGTCACAAGTTCTCACCTTTGGGAGCGATTCTGATGAAGAAATGGCTCTGGGCCCTCTCTTTAAAGAATCCGTTTTAGGGAAAGAGGATGAACCGGAGGCCTGCGAAAACATTCAGCTGCGCAATCGCACGCTCCCGGAAAAGAATCTCGGGCCCGCAAATAGGAAAGATAAGGGAAAGGAAAAGTTCACTGAGGATATCACTTTAGATGACCAAGTCATGAAAGAGCTGACTACCAAAGACCCTCCCAGGAAGGGCAAGGTGGACTACAACATCCTGGCGCACCTAAGGAAGCTACATTCTCAACTTAGCATTCTCGATGCCCTCCTATTATCAAAAGAAGCGCGAGATTCACTAATTAAGGCGTTACAAGAACCTGAGCAATTCCAAGCCTTCCTCGCCACGGAAAGGATGAAGGATGAACTGGAGGAAGTGCATACGGCCGACATCACTTTCGGTGACGAAGACCTCCTTCTCGGGACGTGCGACTACAACCGTCCCCTATATGTCTCTGGATACTGCCATGATATCAAGATAGGCAAGATCCTGGTGGATAATGGATCCTCCGTCAATCTCCTTAACGTTCGGGTGTTAAAGGAAATCTGCATGAGTGTGCAACACCTCGCTCGTGACAAAATTACCATCTCCGGTTTCGATTCACAATCGTCATGGACTCTCGGATCCGTGATACTAACATTACGCTTTGGACTACTCGTCACAGACATCAAATTCCATGTCATTGACGCCAAGACCTGCTACAACGCCTTGCTCGGTCGTCCTTGGTTACACGAGTACAACATCATCCCTTCTACACAACATCAGTGTATGAAGTACTTTAAGGATGGTTTCGAGTATACCGTAACAGGTGAGCTGAACCCATTTTCCATGAACGAAGTTCGCAAATACGAAGATGCGAAGTACTTTTTGCCAGATTTCGAGGATACAGAAAGGTGTCGCAAGCCGGAGAACAAAGCCGCCGCCACCATCCCTGTTTTCGGGAGCGATACCGAAGAAGAAGAGATAGTTTATGCTGGGCCGTCTCAACGCAACAACCCGGGGACATCCGCCCCCATGTTGATCTTCGGAAGTGACTCGGAAGATGAGGTTAATGCCGTGTTCTCCAATCGGCCGTCAATACAAGCATCCCCTAGCGATGATCAGAGTTTGCAAATCACCATGGTGCCGCGAGAACACTACAAGGATCTCGACACACTTCAAGCTTACAATGTGCAGGACCTGCAGACGTTTTACGTCCCTCCCAGGCAAAGGGGTGAGAAGGTAATCCTATTCTACCGATCCTCGGAGACAAAAGTAGAGAAAGAGATCTGGCATGGCGCGGATGCTACACTCGACAAGCTCCAACCCATCCGTTTGCCCAGATATTACACAAATGGACTAAAGAGGCTATTGAAGCGCCAAGGAGTACCCTTAAAACAGACTGTTCGACAAGCTCGGTTCTACAACAGGATTTGGGATGTCCCTGGGACTCAACGCAAATTGCCCAACGGGAAAATGGAAACACTTGGGCTTGGATACGTGAGAGCCGGAAAATGGGAGCGAGCCCACGGCAGCTACGCCGTATATAACCTCGATGAGGAGGAAAACACCCCGTCCAGCAATGCCAACCCTTCATCAAAACTGGATCCCGCGAGTGAAGTGCCGAGTCCGTCATTTGAAGAACAAGTGGACAAGCTTATCAGGAAAGCAGGTCAAAAGGCTCGGGAAGACCACAACCGCGAGATGGCCATCTACGAGAAGGCCAGGACGCAACGTCTGTTTCAACAGGCTGCAAAAGACAAAGATGCTCCTCCCTGTCAACCCGTTGTACAAAAGGCCCGACGCAGAGGCAGAAATAAATCAAGAAGCGGAAAGAAAAGCCGACAACAACGACGCAGGATTAGAGAGTTATGTGATCGGGTATTGCGCGGCTCAGATTTGTCCCTTATGAAGAAGATGAGTCGAGCGTACTCCTTCCCCCGAGACAAGACGGAGAGGTTACTCGAGCTCGCTATAAAACATCAAATGATCGCGCTTCCAGAGTCTAAGCACCCTGAGCAAGCTAACAAGGCTTCTCATCTGAGCTATTGCTCTTATCACCGAGCCATAGGACACCCTATCGAAGACTGCTTCACCTTCAAGAACTGGATCGAGGACCAGTACCAACAGGGCAGATTTGCTTTATCCAATGGCTGGAGGGTAACGCCGCCACAAAAGCACGAACCCAAAGCCGCAAGAGCAGAACCGGATCCACCTCAGTCTTGGAAGCGGATTCGCACCTGTTACATGATTACGATATTAAAAGAAGAGCCCAAGAACATGGATGACCTTCCCTGGTGCTTTGAGAACAGCAATGATGAGGTGATCTCAGAATTTCCGCCAGCTCCGAAAGAACTGGAAGATGGCATACATACTACTGCAGATAACCTCAAGAAGATTGAGTTGGGATCGGCAGATGATCCGCGACCGACATTCGTCAGCGAGCTGCTATTTGAAGAAAGGGTGGCTGCGTTAAAAAACGTGCTTCTACAGCATAAAGACCGCTTCGCGTGGAACTATTCCGAGATGCCAGGATTAGATCCGGAGATTGCTGTGCATAAATTAGCAATATCCCCGGATATCAAGCTGGTCAAGCAGGCGCCGAGAAGGATGCGGCTCGAGCTTGAGATGAGCATCAACGCCGAAGTCAAGAAGCTGATCAATTCTGGATTTATCCAAGAAGTCCAATATCCCGATTGGATCGCCAACATCGTCCCGGTAATGAAGAAAAATGGGACGGTACGCATATGCGTGGATTTCAGGGATCTCAATAAAGCCTGCCCGAAGGACGATTTCCCAGTACCGGTAACCGAGCTAATGATAGATAACACATCCACTCACGAGGTTTTCTCCTTTATGGACGGTTCATCAGGGTACAATCAGATAAAGATGCATCCCGAAGACCAGAAGCACACCGCTTTCCGGACCTCTTTGGGTATATTCTGCTACAAGGTTATGCCCTTTGGTCTAAAGAACGCCGGCGCTACCTATTAAAGGGCCATGACATAGATCTTTGACGATCTCATACATGACATCGTCGAGTGCTATATCGATGACCTTGTAGTGAAGAGCATGTCATACGAAGAGCATTTAAAGCATCTGGAGACTGTATTTCAACGCCTTCGGCAATATAATTTGAAGATGAATCCCCTCAAATGCGCGTTCGGAGTCTCCTCGGGTAAATTCCTGGGATTCATCATCCGACACCGAGGTATCGAAGTAGATCCATCTAAGATCAAGGCGATCATGGAAATGCCTCCGCCAAGAATCCTCAAACAGTTGCGGTCTCTCTAAGGGAAGCTCGCATACATCCGGCGATTTATCGCCAATCTTTCAGGCAAGTGCCGTCCTTACAGCCACCTGATGAAGAAGAGAACCCCATTCGTTTGGGATCACAAATGCTAAGGTGCACTAAACGAGATCAAGCAGTACCTGCAGAACCCTCCGGTGTTGGCTGCGCCGGTCAAGGGAAAACCCCTCATTCTTTATACAACCGCCCTCGAAGGTTCCTTAGGCGCATTATGGGCACAAGAGAACGATCAAGGAAAAGAGAGAGCACTCTACTACTTAAGTCGAGTTCTGCTGGGGGCAGAAAGCAACTACTCTCCCATTGAAAAACACTGCCTGGCGTTGATCTTTGCGATAACAAAGTGCAGGCACTATGCTTTGGCGCATGAAGTCCGTCTCATTTCAAAGGTGGACCCCCTTAAATACTTGATGTCAAAGGCCATATTGACGGGACGACTCGCTAAATGGGCCCTGCTCTTAATGGAGTTCTCGATAACCTATCAACCTCTCAAGGCAGTGAAAGGCCAGGCCATCGCCGATTTTCTCGCTGAACATCCGATACCGACTGATTCCCCTCTGAATTGCGATTTGCCAGACGAACATGCGTTTGACGCGATCGACAGCGGTGGTACCCGATGGGAACTCTATTTCGATGGAGCGTCCTCCGTAAAGAAGTGCAAACAAGGTATCCCAATGATCAAATCGGGGGTAGGCCTCATCTTCGTAACTCCACAAGGAGGGATAATGCGCTTCGCCTTCTCCTTAACAGAGCCAAGGACAAACAATGAAGCCGAATACGAAGCTCTGATAGCAGGCCTCGAGATCGCCATCGACATGGGAATTGAAAATCTCCTCATATATGGGGACTCCCAACTGGTCGTTAGTCAAGTAAACGGCGACTACCAGACATGCAAACCAGAATTGGTGAAATACGGCGAAAAGGTGCAACAACTGTTGACCCAAATTCCCTCCTATACTTTGGAGAACATACCGCGCGCGGAAAACAGCAAAGCAGACGCGTTGGCCAAACTTGCTAAAGAGCTGGCTGACGAAAACCTCGATGATGTAAGAATCGTGGTACAAAGCCGTCGGGTGCTTGCCCCAACGGAGATATCTCTGGAATCACCCGAAGAGAAGGGAGCGACTGAGCAGATGACCTTACAAGTAAAAGAACGAGAAAAGGTTGAGGATTGGAGGGAAGTCTTCATAGACTACTTTAAGTCCCACCGATTGCCCGAAGAAGCGTCCTCAAGACATCAGCTCATGAAACGAGCTCTATCTTTCGCTTTCGTCAATAATACTCTGTATAAGAGGTCGTTTGATTCTCTGTGGCTGAGATGTTTAGGACCTGACGAAGCAGAAAGAGTCGTTCAAGAGGTTCATGACGGAATCTGTGGTTCTCATCAAGCAGGCCCGAAGATGAAGTTAAAAATTAAACGGATGGGTTACTACTGGCCCACGATGATCCAGGACTGCCTCGAATATGCGAAGCAATGCCACTCGTGCCAAATCCATGGGGATTTCATCCACCAGCATCTGAATCCACTACATCCGACGGTGGCTAGCTGGCCATTCGAAATGTGGGGGACTGACGTAGTCGGCCCCATCGAACCAGCATCGTCCCGGGGACATCGTTTCATCCTGGCGACAACTAATTACTTCTCTAAATGGGAAGAAGCAGTACCGCTGAGGGAAGTGAAGACGGAGAATATCCTCCACTTCTTCAAGACGCACGTCATCTATCGGTTTGGAACTCCACGGCGGATTATCTCCGATAACGGGCCAGCCTACAGAAGCCATAAGATTAGCCGCTTCGCTCAGCAGCACAATATAGACTGGAGATATTCTTCAGTTTACAATCCGCGAGCTAATGGTCTAGTCGAGGCCTTCAATAAGACTTTGACAAAAATTATGAAAAAGACGGTGTCCCGAAATAAGAAGGACTGGCACGAGAGGCTGCAAGAGGCCCTTTGGGCCTATCGAACTACGTTCAAGACGACCACGAACACAACGCCGTACGCACTGGTATTCGGTACGGAAGCGGTACTCCCCCTCGAAATAGAGCTACCCTCTCTACGAATGGCAGTCCACTACGAACTGACGAATGAAGAAAATGCTAAACCTTCGTCTCGAGGAGCTTGATGCTCTTGAAGAAACACGGCTCATAGCGCAACAAAATCTAGAAGCTTATAAAGCAAAGATGATGCGCTCATACGAAAGATTGACCCGACCGAGGACATTCCGCCAAGGCGAACTCGTGTTAGTGGTCAAAAGGCCTATGATCCCCAATCGCGCCAAGCGGGGAAAATTCGTGCCAAACTATGAAGGCCCGTACATCATATATAAGGTCTACCAGGGTGGGGCCTATCTACTCATGGACATGCACGGTGAAAGGCCTTTCAGGCCGATAAACGGTCGCTTCCTAAAGAAATACCACGCTTAATGAGCCACAGCCTAGGTCAATGATAGGTGACGACGACCATGCCCGCTCGCTATCTTCCTAAGCTCAAGTTTTATAAGCAGTAGCCAGCCTCTCAATGTTGGACCGAAATGTCCTTAAACTAATAACGGACCGAAACGTCCTTAAACTAATACCGCTGTATCCTTAGGCTGACGAGATAAAAAAAATAAATAAGGAAAAATGTAATAAATAAAAACGGTATATCCATAAGCAAAAAGGGCACGGATGAAAACCCGAAAGGGCTCCGTGAGTAAAAACAGCAGAGCTACCGGCGAGTGTTTGTGAAAACCCGAAAGGGCGCGGCCTCGTAAAAAAAAAGGAGAAAAAGAAAATGAAAAGAATAAAAAAAAACGGTATGTCCATAAGCAAAATGGGCACGGATGAAAACCCGAAAGGGCTCCGTGAGTAAAAACAGCAGGACTACCGGCGAGTGTTTGTGAAAACCCGAAAGGCGCAACCTCGTTAAAAGACACTTACTGTTAGTTATATGTATGCCCTAGAGGCCATTACTGTACATACGATGTATATTGTAGTGGATGCTAGGACATATATAGGGAGGACTTTCTTGCTCGACATGATAGTATGCTATCTGGTTGTACTTTATCTTAACATGTACTCTGATTGTCTCTATATTACATGTTGATAAAGCCCTTAGGATATGTACTCGACTACTGGGATTATGATGAGATCATACTAGTGGGGCCACGGTAGTCGACGAGTACATCCTATAACTGTTCCTAGTCGAGGGTGTATCGAGACAGGGCATCGATACACCAGAGTAGACTAGCGTATACGCATCTTGACCCATATGATGGGCGATGGATGATCCCATATCCATCGGTGTTTGACATCAAGGATGGTGTATGGGTGCTCAGTGGAGACTGGGTACACTGGACGGACTCGCCGAGAACTCCCAGATGGTATTATACCATACGTCAGATGGCAGTTCTCCGGTGACACTGGTACAGAGTAGTCTGTCGACCCGAGATCGTCATAGAGTCTTGTGTGATTCCCACTGTGCTTTGATTTCCATCATACCACGTCCAAGAGGGCGTGCAAAAAGGTGGCTTTTGGGTACAGTCCCGAATCATATGGAGGCAATGAGCGATAGGAGGGGATTCGTCTCTCCCGGTATAGGGAGTTGATGTTGTGCTGTGTTCGATTGGCTATAACCGGAAATCCCTGGCCAGGGTTGCTGAGATTTACTGGTAAGTGTTATCAGTAGTTTCTCGAACTGTTATAGACCTCAAATCGACACGACTTATCAAGCTACTGGGGTCTGACGTTTACCACCCCTAGGCGAGATATGCAACATATCAGACGACGAGACCGGACTGTACGGGAGTGTTACTGTTTGGATTCGCAGGAGAATGTACAGGCTTGCTTGTTGATCTTCTGAGCGCTCAATACCTGGGTAGCTGTTACGTTTAGCTGACCGCTTGCAGCTTGTGGGTATTTGATATGATCATCACCTACTGCCGGCGTATTGACGATTCTTTAGAGTCCTACACAGAGGTTTCTTGACTCAGGCAAAACGGAGTAGGAGCACATATGTGATATGTGCGGGACCGAGGATAATGCGATATGTGATACCGTATTGTATTCTCGCGATATTTGATATCAGCCGGGTCATCGGATCAAGTGTTGATTCGATGAATCGGTGCGGATAAATATTAGTCGGTTATATGCGATATAGCCGGATTGTCGGATCAAGTGTTGATTCGATAATTTAATGTATAATAATATATATGATATATTAAATTGCATTAACTAATATTTGCTCACTAAAAGATTCTTTTTCTCACTCGGGTAATACATTGATATATATGCGATATATGTTAAATGTATTATTTTATTTTGTTACGATAAATATTATATATGTGATATATAATATTGTAACATGATATGATAACTAATGCAACTTGTTTAGTGGAGTTTAAACATGATTAGGGTTTGGATTAGGGTTAAGCTTTCTAGATGTTTCTAGAAGCTTTTCTTTTTTGTCATGATAAAGATATTTTCAAGTGAGTCATGCTTTAACCCAACCCAAACCCTAACCCTAGTTAATTCTCTACAAAGGTTCACTTGACCATGGTTGCATAATTCCATCATATTATTCTTTTCCTATTCATCACAAAAGGATTTTCTAATATTGTTCATCTTCTTCCTTCTTCTTCTTCTTCTTTGCTTGAAATGGTTTTTTGCTTTGATTTTTGTGATGGATAAATATGAGAAAAAGATAAATAAAGAGAGCAAAAATCCTACTTCATCATCCTCATCTTCCCTTGCCATTTAGATGAGGGTGTTCACATCATTTCATGAGTGTTAGCTTGTGTTAAAGAAACTTCAAGGTAGATCATCTTAGTATCGAAGATCGGAAGCAAAGGTTGCGTCTTTCTCTTCGTGGAACCTTTCGAGAGTCCGGATCCCGATGATCGCAGCGAAGGGACAACAACACGGAGCATATGAAGTGAAGGACCGGATCTACAAAGGTTTTAATCCCTCTCACTTAGTGTTAAAATGTTTAGCATGTTAGTTTTTGTTAGTGTATATGCCCTAGAGGCCATTACTGTATCATACTAGTATGTATATTACTTAATGGAAGCTTGGGATATTCACCTTGTATTGACAATCTTGCTCAAAATAGTAGTATGCTACTTGGTTTGTTTCTACTTCAATGTGTACATGTGTTTATTTTTGTATATCGCCTATACACATTAGTAGAGCCCTTAGGATCTTTGCTTGATTACCAGCGATGTGATGGCCGTCACACTAGTGGGGCTGGGTAATCTATAAGCACATCCTTATGCAGGTCCCTGGTCGTAGGACTATCGAGACAGGGCATCGATACTCCGGAGTAGACCAGCGCATGCGCTTCTCATCCCAGTATGGGAGACGGTCTGTCCCACAGCCGTCAGTACGTCGTACTTGAGATAGTATGCGGGTGCTCGTTAGGTTACGGGTACACTGGACAGGACTCGTCGGGAACTGACTAGTTGGTATTATACCTATCGTCAGTTATCAGTTCCCAGGTGACATGAGTACAGCTTAGTCCGCTGACTTGACACTGTCACTTCGCCTCGAGTGTGTTCCCACTGTACTTTGATCACTACCCTACCACGGCTCAAAGGAGTCGTGCAAACAGGTAGTGGTTGGGTGCAGTCCCGAAGCACTTGGAGGCAGTGACGGTTAGACATGATTCGTCTCTCCCGGTATTGGGGGTTGACATCGCGCTGTGTCTAGGAGAGCCATTACACGAGTAGTCCCTGGCCAGGGCAAACGAGATATACTGGTAGGTTTCCAGTGTTATCTCAGGGTGTTTTGGGCTTCGCTCCGGCACGACTTGTACCGCTATTGGGGGACTGACGTTTACCGCCCCCTAGGCCCGCCATGCGATGTATCAGACGAACAGACCGGACTGTACGGAGAATGTCACACTCAGGCTCAGTAGGAGTTCAGATGGGTTTCGCCTCGTCGGTCTTCTTGTCGGCACTACCTGGGGACCGTTACGCACAGCTAGTGCCGCTTGCGGTCTTTGGTTAAACCCACTGCCAGCGTAGTGTCGAGTCTTTAGAGTCCCACACAGAAAGCTTTTCGCCTTTAGGCAAAAGAGTAGAGGTCGCATGGTATTGCGACAGGTCGCATGGTTTTGCGACAGGGTTCGGTCACATCCGTGCACTTGTGCGCGTGCAGTGTCCGGAAAGTTTACACTAGCGGGATTTGGTTTAAGCCAGATCCTAGTGTACCTTATGGGATTGGATTTATCCAGTTTGCATTCGTGTTCCTCGGAACGCGGATGCGGGTGTGTATGCACAGTTGACAGGGAGACAGAGGCAGTGGATTCTCATTAGGGTTGTTGACAGTTGACCGTTGACTATTTGACTTTTTTCTCAACCCTAATGAGAATATGATATGTGATTAACTATTATATTAATTAAGTATTATGGTGATATGGTTGTTGACTTGTTGACTTTTGTTGACTTGTTGACTTTGTTGACTTGTTGACTTTTGTTGACTTGTTGACTTTGTTGACCGGTTGACTAGGCTTGACTAGTTGACCATCATGATAACCATAACCATCATTTCATGGCAAAGACTTTTTCTTGCTTGCTCATTTGTGTAAAATGAGTGCATGAAATGATATGGTTATGGTTGCTTCAAACCATCACATAAGACTTTTTTTAGTATGATGAGTTATCATGACTTTGGATTATGAGAGGGTGAAAGACAAAAGAGAGCCTTATTCTTTCTTGCTCATTCTCTCTCTTGTTCTTGAGCTCTCCATTTTTGCTCTCACCCTCTTGCTCTTGCTCCCTCTCTTTACTCTATGGTTCATATCTCTCATGAGTTGAGAATCAAGAACCATAGATAAAATCCCATTCTAATTCTTCTCTACTCATTCTAGTTCACTAGGTTTAGCAAACCAAGTGAACTAGTTTCTTCAAAGAACGAAGAAGGAGCTAAAGGTTGGAGCTTTCAGGTGGATCTATCTTCGGCGTACGGAGACGACGAGAAGAAGCCAATCGGACCACCATCGGAGTTTGAAGACGAAGGAGTTCAAGACAAGCAAGGTTTAACCCCCTAACCGAGTAGCTAGAAACTCATAGTTAGGTTGTTAGATAGATGTTTAACCAAGATCCGGGTTTTAGGTCCATGTTACCATCTTTAAGAAAATCGTTTTTTACCAAATTCCACATTCCCGAAAGTACCGGGAGAGGTAGCATGGACTTACAGTGGTATCAGAGCCTAGTTAAACTCTATCTAACATGTTAGCAAGTAACTAGAAGATCGATCAACGAAAAAGTCCCGAAACGAACCCCGGAATTTTAAACTTTCTGTCGATTTTAAAAGTGCTGGAAAACCTTTTTGAAATACACCTAAAATCGACTCAGGCTTTTTTAAAGAAACTGCAAAATTTTGGGCCCCTGACTCGATCAAAGCGTCGCGTTTCCGCGGCGGGAGCACGCTCCCGCCGCGGAAACGCGGCCGAGTTGACTCGGTCAGGGGTTTTCTTTTTTGCAGTTTACTAGTGGGGGTATTTTGGGAATTTTTGTATATATATTTTCAACCCAGATTTTCCAGAACGAAAATTTTACTTTGGGGTCCTGAAAATCCGTATTTTTGATCGAACTTCTAAAAGACTTAAGCTAACGGGTTTTTCTGTAATGTGATATTTGTATTGAACGTCTACTAATCGCTATATGTCGATTAGTGGGGGTTATACAAATCTGTGATCTGTAATGTTGATGGAATGTGTATATGAATATGTTGGATTGTCGCGGGTGAATAGCCGGGGGTTGTGAGACGAGAGTTTTCTTATCTTTCAATTCATGTAAATTTGTAAATTGATGTAATAATTATTTGTATGGCCGCACAACCGGGTCGGGGTTGTAGCCGTCATTGTATAATTTCTTTTTACTGTTTTTTGCTCCTAGGATAGACCCATGGAGGGGGTGCACAAACTACCGGGTATGCCGAAGTGTCGAGTGGCCTACTCATGGAGATGAGGGAGGTTACTACGCTTCGGGTACTTGGCGGGTAGTTTGCCGCACCCGTAGGGGTCTTGGGTGGGGTTTTGGCTATTCACCGCGACCGTATAATCTGTTTTCGTTACAGGCTCGTACGAATTACAGATTCCTAGTATATCCAATGTATTCATCTATGATCTGAAATGTTTATCATTGCAGTATATCTATATATGATATTATTTAGGCGTTGCTTATGTTTTACAGCCGCGCTAGCCCAGCCCCCGCTCTGTCGTTAGTTAAGTAACCTAACGGGTAATGACGGGGCCCCGTGGCGAATGCGAATGGCATAAACGTACGTCATATTTTGGTTGTTTTCTGCAATGGTAGGATTAAATGATGGGACGCATTAAAAGAACTAATGCAAGAATATCACGCATTAAAAGAACTAATGCAAGCAAAACATGCATTAAAAGAACTAATGCAAGAAAATAAACCAAGTATAAGTCATTGGAACACTTTCGAAAAACCACTCGGTTCTTTTCAAAAACAAACTTTTAAAATGCAGAGTTTGAGCCACTCCATTTAAAAGCTATCTCGTTCCATCGACTAAATCAAGTTCACTACGTTCACGGTTTCGCCAAAACCATTCGTAGCCCTCCGTCGTTTCATATGAATATTCAACAGTATTCAAGCTGTGTTTGTTGGCCTTAGTCAAGGCACAGTGATTGGTAGCTGGTGGACATTCATATGTTGCATAGATAGATGCGTTGGTTTGGGACAGTCGTATTACCTTGTTGGCCTTAGTCAAGGGTATATACGGATGGGTTCAAATTAACCTGGACAACGACGGGTAGAACTTGACATGTGACTTATGATTTGTTGGCCTTAGTCAAGGTCATAAGAGCATGGGGCAAAAACCCACATCGGGAGTTTCATAAGTACTGAAACTTGCTAGATTTGCATACCATTTGGAGTGTGATGATTCTGGTAGGATTCCTTCAGTTTCGTCACGCGATGATATTTGGATCCCGATCCTACTGTGAGTATATGCTACTCCTCGGGAAATTTCTCACTAAACGATCAATGCTATAAACCTAGTAGGTGCCTAGAAAGGTGTTAGCGGGGCTACGCCCCCAGGGAAAAGAGGTTCTTTAATTAAGGAACTTCGCGAAAGCGTTGGAAAACTTCCCTCGAAGTACCGACACCGGCCTGGCTGAACGGTTAAGCAAGTATTGTGCGGTGGGATTGATCCCGACTAATTCTTCCTTTATGGTTTGAGGAGGGATTCGAGAAACAGTGGGAGCCATCCTGTTTAGACAAACTAAAAACCACTCTAAACTTGCAAGAGCATCATGCTGAGTGTTTCTTCTTCTCTCTCTTAATTGCAGCGACCCTGTGACCATGCCTAGGTTACATCTAGATAAAAACATGACTGAACCTGACTGTTATGACTGGCAAAGGTCTGTCCAGATGTCCATTGTCCATGACAAGCTGGGACACCTCTTAACTAATCAAAACCCTGCTGTCTCAAGTCCAGTTTCCCCTGTCACGGATGTTCACATCCGCAGAACATCGGAAAAGGATTGTGCGAAAGCCAAGTGCCTCGTGTTAGCCTCAGTTGATGGTACAAACCAGAGGCAGCACGAGAAGATGGACTCAGTTTCTATCTTCCTCCATAACAAAGTTTTATATGGAGAGCAATCTCGTATCGCAAGATATGAGATCTCGAACGAATTTCTTCAAGCGAGGTTGGCAGTCGGGTCATCTGTAAGGGGCAACGTCCTTACAGAGACCAGCTATATTGAGCTCACGGACCTGGAGACCACGTTGGAGAATGGGTCAAGTACTGACCTAATTCTACAGTCCCTGCCCTCTGCTTATACCCTGAAAGAAACCAGGGAAGAAAAAGGAAAAACAAGGGCAAAAGTTTCAGGACTGGATATAGTAAAAGAGGGACGTTCCTATTGTAACGGGAATGAACTATGGCAGAAAGATTGCAGGGCTTGTAAAGCCAGTAGCCAGAATTCGAAGCATGTTGTGGCTTCGGCTTCGAGTGTGTTTGTAATTGAGAACTGTTTGTCAGTTAACCCTACTTCCTGGGTATTGGATACCGGATCAGGATCTCATATCTGTAATTCGTTACAGGGTCTGAGAAACCGTAGGGTTATCAGGAAAGGTGATATGACTCTCAGGGTTGCTAACGGAATGAGCATGGATGCTGTATCCGTAGGGGAATATCACCTAGGACTGACAACTGGGCAGATATTGATTCTGCGTGACTGTTTGTATGTACCAGGTGCGACTTGCAATATCATATCTGTATCCTTACTTTCTAAGGAAGGATATGATTTTGCTTTTGTAAGCGATGTAGTAAACATCCACCTAAATCAAGCACTGATTGGGTCAGGTACATTAAATAACGGTATATACGTATTGAATCAAGCTCAGATATTCAGTGTCCAGAACACACTTAAAAGAAAGTCTCCAGAATTAAATCAGGCTTTCTTATGGCATTGTAGACTGGATCACATCAATGAGACACGGTTGACTAAGTTACATAAAGAAGGATACTTGGATCCGTTCGAGTACCAGTCTTATGCCACTTGTGAATCTTGTCTCATGGGAAAGATGACAAAGACTCCGTTCACTGGACACGGAGTAAGAGCGAGCGAGCTCTTGGGACTTATACACAGTGACGTGTGTGGTCCAATGTCTACACATGCGCGAAGCGGTTATTCATACTTCATTACTTTCACAGATGATTTCTCTAGGTATGGACATGTCTTCTTAATGAAGCACAAATCCGAGGCCTTTGAGAAATTTCGGGAATATAAGAATGAAGTAGAAAAACAAACAGGCAAAAGTATCAAGATCCTAAGATCGGATCGAGGTGGTGAATACTTGAGTGCCGAGTTTCTGGACTACTTAAAAGAGAATGGAATTCTCTCTCAGCGTACTCCTCCATACACACCACAACACAACGGTGTATCGGAAAGAAGGAATCGAACCCTATTAGATATGGTTCGTTCCATGATGAGTAAGGCTGAGTTGCCGCGATCTTTCTGGGGTTATGCACTGGAAACAGCTGCACATCTCTTGAACCAAGTTCCTACTAAGACAGTGCCTACCACACCATATCAGATGTGGAGTGGGAAGAAACCCTGTCTTAAATCCTTTAAGACATGGGGATGTCCGGCTTTTGTAAAAAAGCAGCATGCGGACAAGCTCGAGGCACGCTCAGTACAGTGCAAGTTTGTGGGATACCCAAAGAACTCCAAGGGGTATCTTTTCTATTACGCAGAGGAGCAAAAAGTCCTTGTTTCTCGTCATGCCCGCTTCTTGGAAACTGAGTTTTTAGAAAATCAGATAAGTGGGAGCGCAATAGAACTGGAAGAAATTCCAGAACCGCAAGCTATTACTGAAACCTTAGTAGAACCAGAAGGTTCAGGGGAACCGGACATTCCTACGCCGCTCCGCAGGAGTAGTAGGCAGTCTCATCCGCCCGAGAGATACTACGGTTTTCTCATAGACGGGGATAGAGAGGATTGCATCATAGATTATGATGAGCCTACTAGCTTCCAGCAAGCTATTCAGAGCGGTGACTCGGTAAAATGGCTGGATGCAATGCGGACCGAGATGGAGTCCATGTACACCAACAAAGTTTGGACTTTGGACTTTGCTCCAGAAGGGGTAAAACCCGTAGGCTGCAAATGGATCTTCAGAAAGAAGATTGGTGTAGATGGGCAGGTTGAAACCTATAAAGCTAGGCTCATTGCAAAGGGTTTTCGTCAAAGACCTGGTTTGGACTATGACGAGACTTTTTCTCCGGTAGCCATGCTTAAATCCATTCGGATCCTTCTTGCCATTGCTGCCTTCCACGATTATGAGATCTGGCAGATGGACGTTAAGACGGCTTTCCTAAATGGAAATTTGGAAGAGTGCGTCTATATGGATCAGCCAGAGGGATTCAATCAGAGTGGGAGCAGCGGTAAAGTGTGCAAGTTGCTCAAGTCCATCTATGGACTTAAGCAGGCATCGCGGAGTTGGAACATCTGCTTTGATGATACTGTCAAAGAATTCGACTTTGTCAAAAACCCAGATGAACCATGCATTTACAGTAAGATTGTAGGGAGAAATGTGGTATTCCTCGTCTTGTACGTCGATGACATTTCCTAATAGGAAATGATATTCCTATGCTACAGTCAGTCAAAGGATTCTTGTCACAGAGGTTCTCCATGAAGGACCTGGGCGATGCCAACTACATTCTGGGGATCCAGATCTATCGTGATAGATCTAAAAGGATGTTGGGACTTTCACAGTCAAGGTATATCGACACCATACTGAAACGATTCAGTATGGAAGATTCCAAGCGCGGTAATCTACCGGCTTGTCACGGAATCACCCTCTCCAAAGAGATGTCTCCCAAGACTGATTTGGAAAGGGCTCGCATGTCATCAATACCCTACGCATCTGCGGTAGGCTCTATTATGTATGCGATGTTATGTACCAGACCAGATGTAGCATACGCATTGAGCGTTGTAAGCCGGTATCAGTCGGACCCAGGGGAGAAACACTGGATAGCAGTAAAGAACATTCTCAAGTACCTGAGAAGGACTAAGGAGATGTTCTTGGTGTATGGCGGAAAAGACCTCCAGATTGAGGCCTTTGCTGACTCCAGCTTCCAGAGTGACAAGGATGACTCCAAGTCCATGTCGGGTTATGTCTTTACCCTCAATGGAGGGGCGGTTTGCTGGAAGAGTTCCAAGCAGGAAACCGTTGCTGACTCAACCATGGAAGCGGAGTACATAGCTGCTTGCGATGCCGCAAAGGAAGCTGTCTGGATGAAGAAGTTCCTCACGGAACTTCAGGTGGTTCCTACCAGTGTTGATCCAATACCGCTGTATTGTGACAACAACGGCGCTATAGCTTTAGCGAAGGAACCCAGGTCCCATCAGAAGTCCAGGCACATTTTGAGGCGGTTCCACCTGATCAGGGAGATCATTGATCGCCGGGAGATCGAGGTAAAGAGAGTAAAATCAGAAGATAACACTGCAGATCCATTCACCAAGGCCTTGCCCCAGACTCAGTTCGAGCGGCTGATCGAGATGATAGGTCTTCGATACGCCAGTACATGGCCTTAGTGCAAGTGGGAGATTGTTAGTGTATATGCCCTAGAGGCCATTACTGTATCATACTAGTATGTATATTACTTAATGGAAGCTTGGGATATTTACCTTGTATTGACAATCTTGCTCAAAATAGTAGTATGCTACTTGGTTTGTTTCTACTTCAATGTGTACATGTGTTTATTTTTGTATATCGCCTATACACATTAGTAGAGCCCTTAGGATCTTTGCTTGATTACCAGCGATGTGATGGCCGTCACACTAGTGGGGCTGGGTAATCTATAAGCACATCCTTATGCAGGTCCCTGGTCGCAGGACTATCGAGACAGGGCATCGATACTCCGGAGTAGACCAGCGCATGCGCTTCTCATCCCAGTGTGGGAGACGGTCTGTCCCACAGCCGTCAGTACGTCGTACTTGAGATAGTATGCGGGTGCTCGTTAGGTTACGGGTACACTGGACAGGACTCGTCGGGAACTGACTAGTTGGTATTATACCTATCGTCAGTTATCAGTTCCCAGGTGACATGAGTACAGCTTAGTCCGCTGACTTGACACTGTCACTTCGCCTCGAGTGTGTTCCCACTGTACTTTGATCACTACCCTACCACGGCTCAAAGGAGTCGTGCAAACAGGTAGTGGTTGGGTGCAGTCCCGAAGCACTTGGAGGCAGTGACGGTTAGACAGGATTCGTCTCTCCCGGTATTGGGGGTTGACATCGCGCTGTGTCTAGGAGAGCCATTACACGAGTAGTCCCTGGCTAGGGCAAACGAGATATACTGGTAGGTTTCCAGTGTTATCTCAGGGTGTTTTGGGCTTCGCTCAGGCACGACTTGTACCGCTATTGGGGGACTGACGTTTACCGCCCCCTAGGTCCGCCATGCGATGTATCAGACGAACAGACCGGACTGTACGGAGAATGTCACACTCAGGCTCAGTAGGAGTTCAGATGGGTTTCGCCTCGTCGGTCTTCTTGTCGGCACTACCTGGGGACCGTTACGCACAGCTAGTGCCGCTTGCGGTCTGTAGTTAAACCCACTGCCAGCGTAGTGTCGAGTCTTTAGAGTCCCACACAGAAAGCTTTTCGCCTTTAGGCAAAAGAGTAGAGGTCGCATGGTATTGCGACAGGTCGCATGGTTTTGCGACAGGGTTCGGTCACATCCGTGCACTTGTGCGCGTGCAGTGTCCGGACAGTTTACACTAGCGGGCTTTGGTTTAAGCCAGATCCTAGTGTACCTTATGGGATTGGATTTATCCAGTTTGCATTCGTGTTCCTCGGAACGCGGATGCGGGTGTGTATGCACAGTTGACAGGGAGACAGAGGCAGTGGATTCTCATTAGGGTTGTTGACAGTTGACCGTTGACTATTTGACTTTTTGCTCAACCCTAATGAGAATATGATATGTGATTAACTATTATATTAATTAAGTATTATGGTGATATGGTTGTTGACTTTGTTGACTTGTTGACTTTTGTTGACTTGTTGACTTTGTTGCCTTGTTGACTTTTGTTGACTTGTTGACTTTGTTGACCGGTTGACTAGGCTTGACTAGTTGACCATCATGATAACCATAACCATCATTTCATGGCAAAGACTTTTTCTTGCTTGCTCATTTGTGTAAAATGAGTGCATGAAATGATATGGTTATGGTTGCTTCAAACCATCACATAAGACTTTTTTTAGTATGATGAGTTATCATGACTTTGGATTATGAGAGGGTGAAAGACAAAAGAGAGCCTTATTCTTTCTTGCTCATTCTCTCTCTTGTTCTTGAGCTCTCCATTTTTGCTCTCACCCTCTTGCTCTTGCTCCCTCTCTTTACTCTATGGTTCATATCTCTCATGAGTTGAGAATCAAGAACCATAGATAAAATCCCATTCTAATTCTTCTCAACTCATTCTAGTTCACTAGGTTTAGCAAACCAAGTGAACTAGTTTCTTCAAAGAACGAAGAAGGAGCTAAAGGTTGGAGCTTTCAGGTGGATCTATCTTCGGCGTACGGAGACGACGAGAAGAAGCCAATCGGACCACCATCGGAGTTTGAAGACGAAGGAGTTCAAGACAAGCAAGGTTTAACCCCCTAACCGAGTAGCTAGAAACTCATAGTTAGGTTGTTAGATAGATGTTTAACCAAGATCCGGGTTTTAGGTCCATGTTACCATCTTTAAGAAAATCGTTTTTTACCAAATTCCGCATTCCCGAAAGTACCGGGAGAGGTAGCATGGACTTACAGTTTTCGCCTAATCTCTAGTTTAAACTTCCGTATTCGGGTTGTTCGGCACGGCTAATTTTTTAATCGGGCATGGTTGATGCCTCGTAGACCCTTGTGCGCGTGCCTAGCAACTCTACAGTGGTATCAGAGCCAAGCTAGAGCTTTAGGCGAAGTCTAGACTGTAGGGTTCCTAGGCACCCTCAAGAGGTCTCACAAGGCATCAACCATGCCAATTTCAAAAATTACGGTGCCGAGAAACCCTAGAATACAGATCGTTGGCTAGATGTCTAGGCGAAAAGCAAACTAGTTAACACTTAACTAAGAGTACGGAAATACAACCTTTGTAGATCCGTTCCTCCACCTCCACGGCTCTGTGATGAAGTCCTCTCCGCTGTCCAAATGCAAGTCCCGGGCTCTAGCGTCGGCTTCATCGGAGAAAGAGCGAGCTAGGTCATCGACGACGTGCCGAAGATGATCTACGTCGAGGCATCGCTAGATCAAGCTCCGACTTCACCAAGTCAAGAAAACTTGTGAAGGAAACACACTCTACTACTTGGCAAGAGGTAGAGGATGAAGAAATAGGAAGTGGGTTCACTTTAGATTTGGATTTCTCACCCTTTTTCATCAATCACCATTGATGGAAACTTGCTTTCTTCATTGAAGAAGATGAAGAAGAAGAAGAAAGTGTTATGATAAGTTATTTAAAAAATGAAAAGAAAATGAAAACTTATCATAATGTAAACCATGGTCAAGTGTAGAGATTAAACTAGGGTTAGTGGGAATGGTTAGGGTTAAGGATGAGATAAGAATGGTTGACTTGATCAAAGCTTCAAGAAGCTTCAACATGAAACAAAATTAGCCACCATTCTTTTCTCTTTATCTTTTCCAAAAGAATAAACAAATAAATGAATAAATAAATAATGGGAGAATAAACAAAACCCTAACCACTCTCACAACCATGGTTTAATCTTCACACAAATCCAAGTTAACATGTATCATCAAACATGATACAATCATTTGCACAAAAAGTATATCACATATACAACTTGTACACCAAGTGAGAAAATCCATTTAAAGTGAACCAATACCAGTTAATGCAAAGTAATATATCAAATATATAATTATGCATTAAATCATTAAATCAACACTTGATTTAACGATCCGGTCATATCGCATATAACCGACTAGTATCCAATGTATCGGCTTATCGAATCAACCCTCGATTCGATAACTAGGTTATATCGCATATAACCATTCGATACATTCATCGCGAGAATAGAATACGGTATCACATACACGCATTATTCTCGGTCCCGCACATATCTCATATGCGCTCCTATTTCGTTTCGCTTGAGCCAGGAAACCTCTGTGTAGGACTCTAAAGACTCGTCAATACGCCGGCAGCAGGTGATGATCATATCAAGCACCCACAAGCCGCAAGCGGTCTGCTAAACGTAACGGCCACCCGGGTATTGAGCGATCTGAAGATCGACGAGCAAGCCCGCTCACACTCCAGTGAATCCAACCAGTAACACTACCGTACAGTCCGGTCTGATCGTCTGATATGTCGCATATCTCGCCTAGGGGTGGTAAACGTCAGACCCCAATAGCTCGATAAGTCGTGTCGATATGAGGTCTATAACAATTCGAGAAACTACTGGTAACACTTACCAGTAAATCTCAGCAACCCTGGCCAGGGATTTCCTGTTATAGCCAATTGAACACAGCGCAACATCAACCCCCTATACCGGGAGAGACGAATCCCCTCCTATCGCTCATTGCCTCCATGTGACTCGGGACTGTACCCAAAAACCACCGTTTTGCACGCCCTCTTGGACGTGGTAAGATGGAAATCAAAGCACAGTGGGAACCACACAAGACTCTATGACGATCTCGGGTCAACAGACTACTCTGTACCAGTGTCACCAGAGAACTGCCATCTGACGTAAGGTATAATACCATCTGGGAGTTCTCGGCGAGTCCGTCCAGTGTACCCAGTCTCTACTGAGCACCCGTATATCATCTCTGATGTCAAACACCGATGGATATGGGATCATCCATCGCCCATCTGTATGGGTCGAGAAGGTATACGCTAGTCTACTCTGGTATATCGATGCCCCGTCTCGATACACCCACGACTAGGGACTTTGAAGGATGTACTTATGGACTACAATACCCCCACTAGTATGATCCGCATCATAGTCCAGGTAGTCAAGTACACATCCTAAGGGCTTTACCAACATGTAACAGAGAGACAATCAGTATACACGTTAAGGTAAAGAGCAACCAGATAGCATACTATCATGTCGAGCAAGAAAGTCCTCCCTATATATGTCCCAGCATCCACTACAATATACATCCAATGTACAGTAATGGCCTCTAGGGCATACATATAACTAACAATCTCCCACTTGCACTAGGGCCATCTGTAGCAGTGGTTGTAGTATCTCATACTCAACCATCCCATAAAGGTCTCTCTTTGGGAATGGCCTTCGTGAGTGGATCCGCTGTGTTTGTCCTCTGAGTCTACTCTCCAAACCTCGATCACCCTGGAGATCAACCATCTCCATGATCAGGTGACACTGCCTTAGAATAAGTCTGGATCACTGATGGGACCGGCGTTCCTCGGCATGAGCCATAACTCCATTGTCTCACAATGGTAGGAACGTAGTTCATCTCATGAACTAATATACACCCAAACATCCTCTTTGGTAGCATCTTAAGTAGCGATGTATCCTGCCTTTATCGTCTAGTATGTCACGGTATCTAGCTTGGAACTCTTCCAACATACCGTCCCTTTACTGAGGGTAAAGACAATGCCTGCGACTGACATTCAGTCGTCTTTATCACCCTGAAACCCTTCCAGTGATTCTCCCAAGGATCAACTGATACCATCTCACTATAGCTAGTGAGTATCCTAACATCCATTTAGATCTATCTCATAGATCCAAAGTCCAGGATTTTGTAGGTATCACTTTGATCCTATGTGGAGAATCATTGTGATAAACGGAGATTGATCGAGCGTAGCATAGGAAACTCTTTTCTTATCAAGAGTATGTCATCCACGTACTCTACGAGGATCAACACCATACTCCCTACTACCTTTTTGTTTATACAAGGTTCATCTACCATTTTGATGATGTCAAACTCTTTGACTAATCACATCAAAACAGATGTTCCAACTCCGCGATACCTGCTTTATCCTATAAAGCATCTTGTACACGTTTCCGCTGCTCCCACTATCTACGAGGCCCTCTGGCTGTGTACTTATAGACGCACTCTTTTAAATCAATATTTAGAAAAGCAGTCATGACACCCAACCGCCAGATATCGTAGTCATGGTATGTAGCCGTGGCAAGTAGGATCTGGATGGACTTAAGCATAGATCCTTAGAAAAGGTTTCATTATGATCCATACCTGGTCAATGATGTAAACCTTTAACAAGTCTAGCTTTGAAAGTCTCAACCTTTCCATGTACACCAAGTAATCTTCTCAAGATATACTTGATCCTGATGGGGATTTAACCCTTCAGATATTGCAACCAAAGTCCATACTTTGTTGGTGTATTAGGATTCCATCTCAGATCACTAAGCATCCAGCCATTCTTACAGAGTCTCACTCCTGATGGCCAGCTCGAAACTAGTTGGGTCATCATCTCATGATGCAATCCTCGCTCCCACTGTCATAGAGAAACCGAAGTATCTCTCAAGTGGGTGAGGAACCCTGCTAGATCGGCGGAGAGGCTGAGGTTCGTTGGAATCTACTGAATCCTTTGGTTCTACCAAATCATCTGCTGTAGTTTGTATTGCTGGAACTATTCCAGTTCTACATAACAGATCTTGCCTCGAGCTTGTCCGGATTATGCTTTTAGACACAGGACGGACAACCCCAAATCTTAACCATCTTAAGAGATGGGCTCTTCCCTTATCATATCAAATATGAAGTGGTAGGCAACGGATTTGATTTGAACCCTATTCAATAGGTATGCATCTTCTCAAGTGCATAACTCCCCAAAAGGAAAAAGGTAACTCAGTAGTACTCATCATAGAGCACACCATATCATATAGGGTGCTATTGCTCCGCCCCGTTATACCATCGTGCTATGGTGTATACGGAGGAGTAATGCTGAGAGAGAATCTCATTCTCCTTTAGAATAGTCCAGAAATTCCGTGCTTAAGTATTCTCCTCCTTGATCTCATCAAAGGACATAATACTTATACCTGTTATTGGTTCTCTACTTCTAACTTATATTCTGTGAATATCTCAAAAGGTTTGGACTTGTGTTTCAACAGGAACATATGTCTGAATCAGAAGAGATCATCAGAGAATTTAATGAAGTACAAAGAACCGGTCTTGGCATGTGTAGACAGGGGACCTATATACATCAACATGTATCATCCCAAGAGTTCACTAACTCTTTCTCTGTTTCCAGTAAACGGAGCTATGGTCATCTTATCTTTGTGACATGACTGGCGAGTTTCACAAGATGTAAGTTCAAACTAATTTAAATATGCATCTTTATGTAACTCTAGCCAGTCGGGTCGCATTGATCTGACCTAGTCTACAATACCTCAAGAAGGATTCGTTCATTTCTGAACTCTTCTTCTTGTGTGTGTTCTGTATACTAAAGAACTGTAGTTTGATTTAGAACATTAATGCTTTTAGATAACGTGCAACTTTTGATATAGGAAATGTTCAAAACATTATCCAACAATACAAAATTATATCCTTTCTTTACTGATAAAGAGACTGATATGATTTTGTATATCAGGTTCGGTATCTAATAACATTCGTTCAGAATCAATGTATTTGTAATACAGGGTGACAGTGACCAACAGACTTGGATGCAACACTTGCCCCGTTTTCTGCCTCATGAAACTTATCACCCGTTCTCAGTTCTCTACCTTTCTGTAGCCCTATGTAACAGATTACATATCTGGGATCCTGATTTGGTATCACATACCCAGGACGTAAAGGATACTGAGAAACAGTTCTCTGTAATGAACACACCCGAAGATGATGCATCATCATGCACTCTCCTCGTTTGGGCGGCACGGGAATTCTGGTAATCCCCAATTTCCTGCTCTGTCTTATAACAATTATAAGTTGGAGCGGGACCAACGTTCCCCAGCTCAGTATAACAAGCGGGTTCGCTCAATAATCCATTTTATTATCTTGATTAAGGCGTGACATGGTCGCTACCAGGAGAGAGAGAGAAGAAAACACTCAGCGTGCGCTCTTACAAGAATAGATTGGTTATTATTTTATCTAATCAGGATGGTTCCCACTGCTTTTTATCAAATCTTCCTTCAAACCCTAAAAGGAAAGACTAGCCGGGATTAATTACACACTACAAGTTCGCCAATCTTTCAGCCAGGCCAGTGTCGGTACTTTGAAGGAGGTGCCCCGTGCTTTCGCACGAACCTAATTACTGTAAACCTCATTTTCCCAGAGGCGTAACCCCGTTGACACCTTTCTAGACACCTACTTGATCGGCTAATTGTAATGTATAAAACTCTCCCAGGAGTAACTCTTACTCACAGCGGGTATCGGGATCCAACTATCTCATAGAAGGTATGCAATCTCATTGCAAATTTCAACACTTGAAATTCCCGATAATATTTTGCCCCTAGCGTCCTATGACCTTGACGGAGGCCAAACAACCCATAGTCCGCTAGTCAAGTTCAACCCGTCATTTCCTGATTGAATTAAACCCACCCGCACGACCCTTGACGGAGGCCAAACAACGCCGTACGAATACCCTAATCCAATCGCATCATATGCTAGCAGATAAGCACTAGTTAGCTACCGTACACTACGCCTTGACGGAGGCCAAACAACCGCAGCACGAATACTAACTAGTACGTATCTGAAATGACGGAGGGCTACGACAGGTTTTTCTGAAAACCTATTGCGTAATGAACTTGATATCGTTGTAGGATCGAATGAATTTTGAAATGGAGTGTTTTTGAGGCTTTTCTAGTTTTGCTAAAGGAGTCACTCCCGGTGAAGGGATCGTCGGTCCTTTCCTCGTCGAATGAGGTGCGGGATATATCATATATATCACTGTGCAAAGCAAAAACACTTAAAAGCAATCAAAAGACAAACCGAGTGTGTAGCATCTGCCAGTTATTGCTAAAGGAGTCACTCCCGGTGAAGGGATCTCGGTCCTTTCCTCATCGAATAAGGTGCAGGATATATCACATATACCTCTGTGCAAAGCAAGAACTGTAGCTACCTGTTTTATTTTGAAATTCGATTCTACAACATCTTAGGTTTCTTTTATTTCATTAATCACATTAATGAAGTCCCATCATTTAAATACCTAAACATCACAGATAAATACGACGTACACTTATGCCATCCGCATTCACCTCGATGTCCCCTCGTGCACCGTTAGGTTAGGTAACTAACGACAGAGCGGGGCAGGGCTAGCGCGGGTGTAAAACATAAGTAACATCTATATAATATATCATATATACTATATACTGTATCTATCACAGAACATCACATGATCACATCACAGATATCGCAGCAGAAGAATCATATGAAATATTGGATATACTAGGACGTCCGTGTTTTCAATACGAGCCAGTATAAAACACGGATTCCACGGTCGTGATGAATAGCCAAACCCACACCCCTAGACCCCTACGAGAGCGGCAAGCAACCCTACCAATTCTAGAGTTAGGAGACCCGGACTCGACTCCTCGAGTTGGTCTCCCACTGGACTCCAGAACCCGGTTACTTGTGCCCTCCTCCTTGGGTCTATCCTAGTGCGGAAAAGTAAATAATATACAAAGGGTGACATCTTCCGCAACCTGGAAGTGCCCCAATAAAAGAATATTACATACAAGTTTTTACATGAATGAAAATGAAAAACACTCATCTCACATAAAAAACCCCGGCTATTCAAACACGACGATCCAATATAACATATCCAGCAACACATAACATCACATGTCATCAACGTAAGTAAATATGTCCATCCCAATTGTCTTTGACATATAGCAACGAAACCGGCGATATCACATATTACACTTACGGTCACATAAAAGAAAGTGTAAAACTACAACAGTTGGAATCCGCAACCACCTCAGACATCGCATGCCTGACCAAATGAATTCTTTAGACATCGCATGCCTAACAATTATAAACCCCGCATTTTAGTCTCAAAATCGAAAACACTTTTCAATATCGAGTCGGGTAATTCAACAAGATTCCCGACATCCTGATCGAATGCTCTTCGCAAACTTTAGTAGGCGGCCGCACCCCCGATACCGTCGACGAAGTGCACCAAGGCGGAACACCGCTACCGCGAGCACCCTGACGGATGCTTTCGGCGACGGGGTTCTCCTACAGTCACTTGGTTGGGGCTATGGGATGTAGCTGTCAATTAAGTTTGTCCGGCGAATATCTGCGTACGCTACGTGATTGCGACGGACTTTTGATCGCATCAAAATTCCGTGGCAACCGATCAAGTGAGACTAAAGTGCTATGTTTATAACATTCATTCAGTTATCTCATAACTACTTGTGAATTCCAATTATTGTATCCCATTCCGGATAAACAGAAAATGTTAAACTTTCCGATTGAATATTCGAACACCCAAGTTTTCCCGAAACAGGTCAACACATGAAATAAGTCTAACAACATTCAGTTCGTGCCTCAGTACCAACGGTCCAGCCGTAGAAGGGTCAAGCCAACGCCTCACATGTGGCACGCCGTACTGCCCCAAACCCGAAGGTTCAAAGGGCAGTTCAAGACGGTCACATAATCGAGTTAAGGTTTGTTGTCTTCTAGAGGGACCATCGCGTTACTTGCACTACTGAGAACGTCGTTAAACTTCGGAAAAATCCAACACTTGGAAATTTCCCGACAGGGGAAAAGTTGGGTAATTATATCCGGTCGAACTTTTTAACATATTCAAAAAATTATCCGGAAAGTCACATAGACAAAATCTGATACTCCGATCGAAACACCGAATCCCCAAATCAAACCTAGAATGCTCAACTGTGGAGTAAATGTTAAAATATCCCAGAAAATACAGCACTAAGAATTAGGAATTACTGTGCAGATTACACAAGATGACGTAACTACTTAGCCGCGGAACCGCCGCATGAGCACTGCTCTTGCCGCGGTTCCGCCGCACTTTAAACGATTTAGCCGATCGAATTGCACAGTAATTCTTAAAAACACCTGCTGATTTTTCTGCATATTTTTAATTTCGAAAAATCCACAATTTTCAAAAAAGGACAGAGAGCATGTTTGGAATTGGGTTTCGGGTTCGTTCGGACTTCAAATTGCGTCTAGACTTCGCCTAAGGCTCTAGCTAGGCTCTGATACCACTGTAGGGTTCCTGGCACTCTCAAGAGGTCTCACAAGGCATCAACCATGCCAATTTCAAAAATTACGGTGCCGAGAAACCCTAGAATACGGATCGTTGGCTAGATGTCTAGGCGAAAAGCAAACTAGTTAACACTTAACTAAGAATACGGAAATACAACCTTTGTAGATCCGTTCCTCCACCTCCATGGCTCCGTGATGAAGTCCTCTCCGCTGTCCAAATGCAAGTCCCGGGCTCTAGCGGCGGCTTCATCGGAGAAAGAGCGAGCTAGGTCATCGACGACGTGCCGAAGATGATCTACGTCGAGGCATCGCTAGATCAAGCTCCGACTTCACCAAATCAAGAAAACTTGTGAAGGAAACACACTCTACTACTTGGCAAGAGGTAGAGGATGAAGAAATAGGAAGTGGGTTCACTTTAGATTTGGATTTCTCACCCTTTTTCATCAATCACCATTGATGGAAACTTGCTTTCTTCATTGAAGAAGATGAAGAAGAAGAAGAAAGTGTTATGATAAGTTATTTAAAAAATGAAAAGAAAATGAAAACTTATCATAATGTAAACCATGGTCAAGTGTAGAGATTAAACTAGGGTTAGTGGGAATGGTTAGGGTTAAGGATGAGATAAGAATGGTTGACTTGATCAAAGCTTCAAGAAGCTTCAACATGAAACAAAATTAGCCACCATTCTTTTCTCTTTATCTTTTCCAAAAGAATAAACAAATAAATGAATAAATAAATAATGGGAGAATAAACAAAACCCTAACCACTCTCACAACCATGGTTTAATCTTCACACAAATCCAAGTTAACATGTATCATCAAACATGATACAATCATTTGCACAAAAAGTATATCACATATACAACTTGTACACCAAGTGAGAAAATCCATTTAAAGTGAACCAATACCAGTTAATGCAAAGTAATATATCAAATATATAATTATGCATTAAATCATTAAATCAACACTTGATTTAACGATCCGGTCATATCGCATATAACCGACTAGTATCCAATGTATCGGCTTATCGAATCAACCCTCGATTCGATAACTAGGTTATATCGCATATAACCATTCGATACATTCATCGCGAGAATAGAATACGGTATCACATACACGCATTATTCTCGGTCCCGCACATATCTCATATGCGCTCCTATTTCGTTTCGCTTGAGCCAGGAAACCTCTGTGTAGGACTCTAAAGACTCGTCAATACGCCGGCAGCAGGTGATGATCATATCAAGCACCCACAAGCCGCAAGCGGTCTGCTAAACGTAACGGCCACCCGGGTATTGAGCGATCTGAAGATCGACGAGCAAGCCCGCTCACACTCCAGTGAATCCAACCAGTAACACTACCGTACAGTCCGGTCTGATCGTCTGATATGTCGCATATCTCGCCTAGGGGTGGTAAACGTCAGACCCCAATAGCTCGATAAGTCGTGTCGATATGAGGTCTATAACAATTCGAGAAACTACTGGTAACACTTACCAGTAAATCTCAGCAACCCTGGCCAGGGATTTCCTGTTATAGCCAATCGAACACAGCGCAACATCAACCCCCTATACCGTGACGTCTTAAAACTAACATCGGATTGTGGAGTCCCTAAATCCACGGACTATGAGGTCCTTAACCTTGACCGTGATGTCTTAAAACTAACATCGGACTGTGGAGTCCCTAAATCCACGGACTATGAGGTCCTTAACCTTGACCGTGACGTCTTAAAACTAACATCGGACTGTGGAGTCCCTAAATCCACGGACTATGAGGTCCTTAACCTTGACCGTGACGTCTTAAAACTAACATCGGACTGTGGAGTCCCTAAATCCACGGACTATAATGTCCTTAACCTCGACCGTAATGTCTTAAAACTAACAATCAACCACCTCGATTCCCTACGGATTCTGCCTTGGTTTAAGGGTACATCTCTTCACTCCTTTGATGCCTGACGTTGTAATTCCTCAACGTCTTCAAAGAGGTGACGGGTCCCTGCAACCAAACATCGGACTGTAGAGTCCCTAAATCCACGGACTATGATGTCCTTAACCTTGACCGTGATGTCTTAAAACTAACATCGGACTGTGGAGTCCCTAAATCCACAGACTATGAGGTTCTTAACCTTGACCGTGATGTCTTAAAAATAAAACTAACATCGGACTGTGGAGTCCCTAAATCCACGGACTATGAGGTCCTTAACCTTGACCGTGATGTCTTAAAACTAACATCGGACTGTGTAGTCCCTAAATCCACGGACTATGAGGTCCTTAACCTTGACCGTGATGTCTTAAAACTAACATCGGACTGTGGAGTCCTTAAATCCACGGACTATGATTTCCTTAACCTTGACCGCGACGTCTTTAAACTACGATACCTGGAGCAACCCCTGACCCCGTGAAACACGGATAAGGGCGACCACATCTAGCACTTGCAGGTCCTCACGACCTGTAAGGAAGAAAACTCTCTTGTGAGATCCTTACGACTCTCAAGGGAAAACCCGCTTAAGAATCCTCACGATTATTAAGAAGGACTTACGCCTATGGGATCCTCTCGACCCATGGGGAGAAAAAACTCTTTATGAACCCTCGTGGCTCATAAAATGCAAAAGTCTTAGGAAGAAGATCTTAACCCTGAATCCTAAGCCATCGCTGCCCTGCAAAGAGATCAAGATAAATTGTCCGCAAAACACATTCAAAGGAGATGCATCATTGAGAAGAAATATGTATCTTTTATTCATAAACCAAAATGGATACAAACTACAATCCATAAAAGAACAAAAAGAAAATACTCTCATCTATGAGTATATACAAGAAGGAAGGAAAAGATACAAATATTTCAAGCCGGCGGACGATTTAGCAGCTTGGTCAGCTCATCCTGCTTTTGTTGGGCCACGGCCTCATGATTTAAGATCGCCAAAAGACGGGCCTGCGCCTGCGCCTGCTGGGCCTGATACGAAGCGGGACGGCCTTCAAGCTCTTTCTCGGTGACCTTATGAGCCTCGACCCTCTCACGAGTGAACGTGGCAGCTTTATCAAGAGTCACCACCTCCCTGATAGACTCTTGAAGCACCCGCCAGAGTTCATACGCTTTGTCGGCCTTGGCGGTAAGATTAGCTTGAAGCTCGCCCAGCGCCTTGGAAGCCAACTCCCTCTCCGAGAATTTACGACGAGCCCTTTTCTTGCACAACAATATGTTCGCCACGTATCGCCCTATCAGGCCGCGTAAGCTCACTTTCACGACCACGACCTTGGAAACAGGACATACACGCTCAAGACCGTATAAATAGGCTTCCATTCGACAGCAATAATCGATCTAAAACGCGCTCACATCACCTGTGTTGATTATTGAAGAAAGTTTTCATAAGAAGAACACAGAGTTTATTTATGTAAGCGAAAACACACATATGAGTACCGAGCCTATATGGAAGTTCAGCATAAAGCATACAAGAAAAAGACTAATATACTACGCTAGCGGGAAAAGGTCACCAAACACAGGATCAGTGGCACAAGGGTTAACAAAGCAAAGAACAAAATTCTCCATCTCTCTCTCCGCTCTCTCCAGCATATCAAAGCGACGGTTCTAGCGAGGAGTCGCTCCCCATCGATTGGCGCCATGTTCATCTGCAAAAGCAGACATAACAGCTCGTCGGGCTCTTATTTCGCTCAAAAGATGAACTGAGCGATCTTTCAAAGCCTGAGTAATTAAACAGGCCTCGTGAAAACCCTCGAGCTTCTCTTCAGCCGCGTCAAGTATCGCCAGGGTCATCTCCGCTGGGTGAGGAGGGATGTCGGCAAGCACAGCCGTGAGAATCATCCGGAGACAGAGGGGCCCCATCGGGAGGGGGGACCCCCTACGGATCGAGAGTTCGTACGTTGCCGAGTCGCATTCGTCATCGGTAAGGAGTGGATCCACCAATCGGGCAGCAAAGCGGGGGATCATCTCCTCGACAGGAACTTCCCATGGCCGTCGACGAGCATGAGGGCGATTGCAGGCCATGGCGTTCGGTTGTTTCTCAAGACAAATCACACCAAAATGGAAAAATAAATCTCTCTGTGAAGGGAAAAGAAGGCTATGGCCTCAGATATAAAGAGGTGCATTAAGTATTGAGCGCGGAAAATCTTGCATGATGAAGCTATTTCCAAGGCCCAAAAAAGAGGAAAGGCATCGAAAATCAGGGAGATGGAACTATTTCCAAGGCTCCTTTTCTGCATCTGATATTGTGCGCTAAAAATATGGTATGGAAAAATTTTGAACAGTCCCATCAAAGGACCCCACGTGCAGAACACGTGAGCCCCAAACTTGACGTGCACTAAAAAGTGGAATAGCACCATGCATATTAAAAGCATCAACAACAACAATAGCAAAATGATAAAATCCCACAGAAAGGCATGCAAGCATAGAAAGGCACGATAAAGCTTATCATTCATGCTTTAAGAAGTCCATACAAAATGAAAAGAAAACGATTACAATGGCAAGACCTCAGACGCGGGGCACGGATTGAGAAACTCAAGCTTGACTTTGTCCAAGATCCTCCAAGTATTTTGAACCGCCCTAGTATGTTTTCTCTCACGATCACAAGCGTCGGGGTCCTCGCGAATGTCCTCCACCCTCCGATAGGCGGCAAGTATGGCCGACTGCTGAAATGCCTGATGCAAGAGATCAATAAGGTTGTCGCGCCTTCTCTTCGAGATTAGACTCATCAGATACACTGAATGTATCTTATCCTCGGCAGCGTCCAATGCCCTGAGCGGCACACCGGTGCAGAAGAGAGGGAGTGCCTCCCAGATCGCCAGCACGATCAGCCTCAGAAGAGAAGAGCGACGAGGGAGTAGTCGATGGTTGTACTCGTCGAAGCGGCCCATGATCTCAGCGCACTGAGCATTGGTGAACTCCTGGTTCTGACTGCGGCCCAGTGCACGAATATTCCCATAGGAAATGATTTCGTCAAGACCATACATATGGGCATCCATGATACCTGAAATAAAGGTCATGAGAATTGTTACGAAGCCTCTGTTCCATTAATTACAGAAGGACAACCTAGGGCAAGGAAACCCTAAGAAGCCTCCATGGGAAGAACTCAGTCCTTCATAGGAATTAAATTCCTTATCAAGAAAAGGGAATTAAATTCCCAAAAGCATTTTTTCTGTAAACGGAGTTAAACTCCATGGATCATCATATGAACCCTAAGAAATCTACTGTTGAAGGTTAAATGGTTTCGTATTTTAGTTAAGAAACTTGAAGAAAAATGGGTTCTTCGTTAAAAAAGGGTAAAAACCCTTATTTTGGATTAAAAATCCAGAGGAATGGGAGAGTTCTTCGTTCATATGAGAGCATTACCTAAAGAGAAAAGTCTCTTCGGATAGAGTTAAACTCTGGAAGATTTTCAAGGCAGAGAACTAAGCTCTGGGAGAAGAGAATTAAATTCTCAAAAGAAGAAAGTTTGCAAGGAAGAAGATGAGCAAAGTGGATGCGTCTCTGAAATGACCCCAATATTTATAGGAAGTGATGGAAACGTTTCATCTCCACAAATCCCTAGAGGAATCCAACGGTCACAAAAGGTGACAGCGTTGCACTCACGTGCAGATACGTGAGAACAACGCTGTGGGGGCATTTGTTTCCTGATTTAAAATCAGGAAAGCCTACGGAAGAGGCTTCAGAAAAGGGTCACGTGCTCACACGTGACCAGCAGTCACGTGTTGGCACGTGACATTTAAAAGCATCGACAAGGCAAATTCAGTTTCCCAACTACATCAAAGAAAAAGGGGCTTCAGAAAGGGTCACGTGCTCCCACGTGACCAGGGTCACGTGTTCCCATGTGACCAGGGTCACGTGTTGGCACGTGACACTCAAAAGCAGCAGACTCGTTCTCCGGTTAAATCAAGAAAAAGGCTCCAGACGAGGGTCACGTGCTCACACGTGACCAGGGGTCACGTGGTGGCACGTGACGGCTAAGCAGCGGCCAGAAGGCAGAGCGCAAAAAGAAGAAGAGGGCTCATTCCAAGGGGGTCACGTGCCCACACGTGACCAAGGGTCACGTGGCCACACGTGACCAAGGGTCACGTGGCCACACGTGACCGGCTTTCAAAGCCTATCTGTTAACAGAATTAAATTCTGAGAAAAGACCTCTCAAATCTTTCCAAAGGAACCGATTGAATTAAAGATTTAAAGGTGATTAAATATCATCTATTTGTGGAAAAAGCCTGAACTTGGAAAGATTTCCCCTTAAAATCTAACCGAAATAACAAAGGAGAATCTCTGGACTTAAAATCCAATGGTGAATAAAATTCACCTAATAATCCAAAGGTCCAAAATGAATGGTGAATACAAATTAAATCTCTCAATGAAAGATTCACCAAAACTAATTGATTCGGCTGCTTCTCCTATAAATAGGAGCCAAGAGACACACAGAGAGATATATATGCAGAAGGATCAATACGTAGATAAAAAAAAAGAAGAGAGCCTTGATACTTTGGAGAAATTTGGATCTTCTGCAAAAGAAAACCCTAGGTAAGAAAGGGAAGGCTTTTTGAAAGGAAAAGAGAATTTAATTCTCAACAGAGTTTAACTCTGATATAAAACAGAAGAACATAGTTCTCTCTTTGGTGGAGGATCTGTGAAGTGCACATCTCCCCTTGAGTTGAGAATTTAATTCTCATTGGGTTGAGATCCTGCCATACAGATCCAAAGCATAGAGAGGGAATGGAAGCTTGAGAATTTAATTCTCACAGAACTCTAGGAATTTAATTCCTTTAAAATAAAATTAGGGTTTGACCCTATGTTATGCGAATTTAATTCCTTCAGAATGAACAGAATCAGGGTTTAACCCGAGTTAAGAACTTAGTTCTGTTAAAATAACAGGAATTTAATTCCCATAAGAAATAAGAAATTAGGGTTTCACCCTATGACAGAATCTCATTCCTCAGAATAATTCTTTAAAAGAGAGTGGGAATTTAATTCCTTAAAGCTTTTATTAGGGTTTAACCCTATGATAGAATTCAGTTCTTCACATATATGAGGAATTTAATTCCTACAGAAAATTCAGAGTTCAACTCTATCCCAGAATATAAATCTTCAAAAGGAAATAGGAATTTAATTCCTCTAAAATTATTGCTAGGGTTCAACCCTACGAGGAATTTAATTCTAGAAAGGGATTAACAGATCTTCTAAAAAACATACATATAGGCAGGGTCACGTGTCACCACGTGACCCCCAAAAAGATCCACAGAAAAGGCCCTTTGAGGCAGGGCCTCACGTCACCCACGTGACCCTTGGCAGAGGCTTCAACATACAAGCATTTAAATGCCAGTCACGTGATGGCACGTGATGCTCCAAAAGATGCGATATTCTCAGCAGAACAAATGAAGGGAGGGCGCCCTCACGTGCTACCACGTGACCCCTCTTGCCTTAGTGTTTAACACTAAATTGGAACCCCTGAATCCAGTGTTAAAACACTGTTTGGCCTTAGTGTTCAACACTAATCAAAGAACTTTATTTGCAGTGTTTAACACTGAATTTCTTAGTGTTTAACACTAATTTGAAGCCTCTGCTGCTAGTGTTTGACACTGATTTGCTCTAGTGTTTAACACTAATTTGAAACCCCCGTTGCTGGTGTTTAACACCAACTGTCTTTTAGTGTTAAAACACTAACTTGACCCCAGTGTTCAACACCGCTGAATTAACGTTAGCCCAATTGGCTAAATGACTAGAGGCAAAGCCTCTTTTTCAATGGACCAACAGGAAGCCAATATTCCAAACATGATTGGACTTAGCCCAAGATGGCCATAAGTCCTCAATTCAGATTTAACCGGGCTAATGGGCTCATAACATAATTAACTGGTCTTGATCCCAAATTGGGCCAAAGACTATTTAATCCACCCCGGTTCAAGGGTATATCTCTTCACTCCTTTTATACTTGGCGTTGTAATTTCTCAACGTCTTCAAAGCGGTGACGGGTCCCGATGACCACACATTGACACGGACTGTAGGGTCCTTAAACTCATGGACTATGAGGTCCTTAACCTTGACCGAGATGTATTAAAACTAACAACGGACTGTGGGGTCCTTAAACACATGGACTATGAGGTCCTTAACCTTGACCGAGATGTCTTAAAACTAACAACGGACTGTGGGGTCCTTAAACCCATGGACTATGACGTCCTTAATCTTGATCGCAACGTCTTAAAACTAACATTGGACCGCAATGTCCTTAAACTACCCATGGACCGCAATGTCCTTAAACTAACATTGGACCGCAATGTCCTTAAACTACCCATGGACAGCAATGTCCTTAAACTATCTACCGACCGTAATGTCACTAAACTAAACAACAGAGCCCCCCTTTTATTGCTCTCTTGTTGGATCTAAACGATCCCGTTAAGTTGATCTTAGTCTAAAAACTAGACTAACGTATCCTTAACAAACGTTTAAGTCGATCTTAGTCTCAAATGAGGCTAACGTATCCTTAAACCCAAACCCCCAAACCCAAATCTAAGATAATACGGATTTGGACTAGTCCACGCCCTACGGGCGACGACATAACTCAGTCTCCGTATACAATCCACGGGCAACTAAGCATAAAATAAACACACACGACACGAAATGACCATCTGGAGAAGGAGAAAGTGGTTACCGCGATGCGGTAGCGTAATTAACTGCAGGGGCTTGCGTCTGCAGGGAAGAGCGTCCCCACAATCAAAAACCCCTCAAGCGAGGGGGAATCTGACGAAGTCTGCTACATCGAACGCATCCGTTTAAACCTTCGATATACGGTGCCATAAATCAACTTTGCATCTTCGGAGAGGTAGACGGATAGCACCAATTAGCATCTGCCCCGAGCCCCAGGCGAGACGACCACACGTCTCGGCCGCCGTTCGGAGGGGAACAAGCCATTGTTCAGCCTCAAGTGGACTTGCTGATCCCGTGAACACTGCTGGATGAAACCTCCTGAAATCTGAAACGGTACCAACCCTAGCATGTGTAGTCGGTACGAGCGCACCATCGGGGGAGGCGGGAACAGCCGTAGATCTCTCCAGGGCGGTAATTGCGGTCTCCTGTACCGCCTTCAATCCCTCGGCCAGAAGATCGGTCTTTCTCTCTTGAGCTTGGGCCAGGGTCGTCAGTGTGCTAAGGATCTTCTCGGTACGATCGTGGTGACCGGCACCTGAGGAGTTGCCTGAGGAGTCCATATTCCTGAAAAGATCAAAAGAAATTAGATTCAAGCAAGGCTACACAATGATTCAACGATGATTAGGAAGTGAGGAAGAATGCAATAAGGCATACGCTAAGGGTGTAACTCAATCTAGAGGTCCCTCCACGGAACTGTAATTTCATCTAAAACCCAACGCTCTGATACCAACAAAACCATGTCACGCCCCGCTTTCCAAAATACGGGATACTAGGGGTGACTAGGCCAGCCATACTTCTACGGTCAGGGAATAATCCCGCCGTAGTCACACTTCGGTTTCTAGCATTACATGGTAGTCAGTAAACAGTACTCGAGTAAAGGAAAATCACAGTTCATAACTTTATTACATTGCAATTTAAAAGAGTTCGAGGTACATTTATTTCACAGAATAAACAACTAACCAATAAAACAAATGCTAAAATCAAAGAAAGTAGCGCTGGTGATGCAGTCTAGATCTCCACAATCTCGAAAGATAAGTCCTACTCCTGGGTTGGATCCACTTCTTCCTCTAAGCATGCACACTCAGGTCGTCAGGGCGACACATATAGCAATAAATATATATAATGGGCGTGCAGTATTATTAAACATGGGGAGTACAATGAATTGCAGAATATGTGTATAATAACATCAACTGAATATTAATAGTGCACTATGAGTATCATGTCGGTGAACTAAGTAATGCATATATCACTACTTAATGGTCACTAAGTTCATGAAATCAAATGGTGGAGAGGATACTCGTGTTTAACAAGGGTCTCGTGCATGCCCGAGACTACGGTCCACTATACCCGGGACATAACCCTGTCAGCCGTGCCGCTAGGCCCACGACCTAAAATATGTATATGTATGTATATATGTGTGTATATATATATATATATATATATATATATATATATATATATATATATATCACTGATAGCGAATGATCATCCTTTAAATCACCGTACCTCGCTAAATACGAGTTCAATTCCACCTTGATTTCCCCATTCCCTAGGTTATAGTATGTATTCATGTATTAGATAGGTTGTGAACAAATACGTATCGCTGTCACTTTCAATCACTTTTCCACTTGTCACTATCACTGTCGTATTTGTCACAATGCAATCACCAACACTACTATATCGACAATGCAGGTGATCACTATGCAGCAGGTATAACTCAAGAATGAAAATATGCAGAAATGCACTGAATAGGTATTCATTATTCTATAACGACCAATGCCGTATAACTTGCAAAATTTACAGTAAATCATACACAGAATCGACTAAAACAGTATAAAGGCGTATGAAGCACACTTGATTATCTAAACAGTAAAATTTATTTCAGGCCAATCGGAGTTCAGGTTAGGGAACCATCGCCATTTAAAGGCAGCGATCGATTTCTGAAATTCCAGTTTCAGAACTGAAAGCCCAATTTCACACGCGTTTTATAAGTAATTATGTTCAGATTCAGGTGTTGCCCTAGTTGAATAAAATCTAGTTCTGTCAGTTAAGTTTCTAACACATCAAATGGATTATCAATCGCACCTCTATAACAGAAGTTATGTTCAGTTTAATGTGACAATATAATGAACATTTCTGCAGAAACTGCAGAACACAATGACATTCCAAAGTACAATTTAAATATCAAACGACCGTAAAAATGCATGGGACCAATTTCAGGTGTTATCTAGTTAAGTTATCCACGCGACCATATGGGGCTCCGTGCATTTTCAGAATTATACAGGTAGGTTCAAGTGCTTAAAACTCAGGTTCCCCGTAGAATGCTGCCCCGGACTGCAGTCCAGAGTTGCATCCTCGGTCAAATCTCGTTGCAGTAATCTATCGATATTGAAACATAAAATAAATAGGGTCCTATATTATCGAGTCGGTTTCGATATGAGCCATAGAACGTTATGTTCCAACCAGTATTTAATTTTACAATGATTTTAGTGGGTTAACATGCACGGTAAACTTTAGTTTTAGCGTCGTCTTTAGGGGCGATGTTACAGAATTATAAGCACGATACATTTAACGTAAATCCTTACACTACGATCATCAATCAGTAAGGGGTTTGCCAATCATAAATTTCGGTAATTTAAGATAGGGTTTTCCCTCATACATTCTGATTGTCCTCTTTACTTTATGCACCTCTTTCTCAACAATTTATGACATGTTTATGTACTGCTTCATTTCCAGGGAGGAACAATATTGTTCCAGGCCTAAAAAACAATCCAGAAACATTTCAGGAAGCACCTCCTGGCCATTGTGAATATAAAGGGAAGAGCAACGTTTAAATTATTAACTAATAGCAAATTTTCAAATATACATGACCAACCTTTTCACGTTTTTAGATTTAATACCATTACATTATCTTTGGTGAAATAACGAATTGGTGTACAAAGGTAAGAACACCAAAAGTCAATGATATCATGTTATTTTAGTATCAGCCTAAAAATTGAAACCTCCCTTCTTTTTCTCTCTCCTTATGATAGTTTTCATTTTTGGCAGCAAGCAACTGGGGCGGTGTTGGTGTATACGTGCGGGTGTGTGTTTTCCTACCAATTAAGTTACTACGCTGTGTATATTAAACTAGGTATGCACATAGCATGAAATGAACAAGTGAAGGAGGCTCACTTGCCTAAAACGACGGCAAAACGACGACGGTCGCAGGGACACGAACACGGCACGATCATGACGAGGGCATGGCTACAAGCACAGCAATTCACGGCTGCAACAGCGATCAACTGGCTCAACTACGGGCTCTGGGGAAGGTCGACGACGAGGTGGGCAGCCGGAGGTGTTCGTTGTGGCGACCGCAGTGGGTTCGGGCATCGGCTGGAGGCAGTGGGTGCAGGGGAGCTCGGGGGCTGCAGAGGATCGGTGCAGTGGGCTCTGGCTCTGGCGAAGTTGGCTGAGGCGCGGAGGCGACGGGGTTGGAGCTCAAGTGAGGGCGCAGGGAACAAGGGTGTTTGTTGCTCGGAGCTCACAGCTCGGAGGTAGAGAGCAGAGGAGAAAAGAGGCGGGGATCGAGCTGGTGGTGGCTTGTCACAGGAAGAGGGTGGCTGGAGGTTGCCGCAACGAGATCGACGAAGGAGGCGGTGATGTGAGGTGGGGGTTTGGTTTGGAGGAGAACGAATGAGAAAAAGGGCGAAGCAGAGAGAGAGGCTTGTTGGCGATGGTTCTTCAGCAGTGAGGAGCTCAGCGATTTTGGGTTAAGGAATAAAGAGAATTAGAGGGAAAGGCAAAGAGATTGAGATGGAGATGGAGAAAGAGGTGTTAGAGTGAAGAAGGGAGTCGTCGCTGTTGGAGATGGCCGATTCGTACGCGAGCGTGAGGAGCGGGGAGTCGTGGGGGCGCCGTTGGGGACTTGGAGCCATTGGGGAGTGAACGGGTCGAGTGGCGGCTGGCATGAGGAACTTGCAAGCGGGCGTGGGTGCGGGTCTCGCGGCGCGGGCGCAAGGAGCGCGGAGGCGTTGGGTGATGGCGCGAGGAGCGGGGGTGACGTTAGGAAAAGGCGGGAAAACGAAGACGAGGGAGGAAGATGAAGGGAAGCGGGTCGGGTCGGGTAGAATTAGGATTGGGTTTTATTTAGGTAATTATATATATATAATATAAAAATAGTAGAAAATTCACGGAAAAATTGGGAAAAATACCGAAATTTTTTTATTCGGAACTGGGTATTTACAAGCGAGGACTTGGATCAGATAGCCTTCGACCCAGAGATCTAGTTTACTTGTACATATTTTCATTTCTGTTATGTCACTGTTTAGGCATTACTTTCATTCCATATATTTACTTTTCATTATATTGTAAAAAGAATGTTAATAAATAAAGTTGTTGTTCATTTACATCTTGTCTCTTGTGTATTTTATTTTATATTGCTTAGATACGCTTAGCGTGTTTACTTCTGAGTAAATACGTAGCGGGCCTTGTCGCGTCCCCTCCCCATACACTGGAAAGTGGGGCGTGACATCTGAGCTCCCCTTCATGGGTTTTATGGTGAAAAACTATTTTTTTTTTGGAAAAAAATAAGTTAAACTCTTGATTTAATTCAGAAAAGAGAAGAAGATTTAAAACCTTGAGAAAAGAGAAGGAGGCACAGGACCCTAATTTTTGAGGGGAATGAAATTATTGTCTTTCATTTCATTATCATGTTGCCTTATATAGGCTTACAAGTTTACACATAGGCTTTTGGTCTTTACAAAATGGCATTTTGCCCATCCCATGCCTCATGTGCTTATTTCTTTTGCACATGAGCCATGCGATTTACAAAAATTTGGTTTTATGTCCATTTTCCTTACATTTATTCATAAAAAATACATCAAAACTATTTATTACATAATTTTCATCTTGGCATGGGGGCCGGCCTCCTCATGTTCGGGTTCGACTTGGGCATGGGCCTAAGTCGACTGTACCACCCTCTCTCTAGCACCCACCTAAGCCGAGCTGCCGCCCATCGCCGTCTGCGCTATTGATTGATCTATAACGTGTGTGTAGTAACCGCAATCAATAACGGTGTCGCGTGTAGCTAGACCGGGATGAGTACGGGTCGTCCTCAGGGATATATGGAATCTTTCAATCTTACTTTAGACGTGTTGAAAAAGAGGAAGGATAGAAAAATAAAGAATAGTGGAGAATAGTTTCTAGATTTATGTTAAAATACGGATGTAGAATACAGATCTAGTTTGAATACGGATATAGAGTTTATAAGAAGAATGCTTGTAGGGTTTGTTCGGATTTAGTAGTCATGAATGACTAATAAAGATTACTTCTTTTATCTATTGATAGATTTAATACTAGATAGATAGTGATGAATGAGAATTAGGGTTCTTGGAAGAAACTAGGATTTCCCCACTATTGACCCTTGTCCTTTCATTGATCTCTATTCATGTCTAGCCCTTAACAAAACAATTGTTAATCTGATCTTAAATCACGGTCGAGATTAGCAATAAATTGGTAGCGTGCCCGATAAGGATGTTAACATTTATTTTCTAAAGTTTATAAACTTCATAAGACTTAAAAGAAGTTAAAACATTTTCTCATCAATTGTTCTACCCTAATCCTACGAACCCTATCAAGCGGAGAATTACTCGCGCATGATGGAGATAGAAGTACGGATAGAGATGAAATTCCTAATGTAACCAAATAATTAAACTAATTAAACTAAAGATCTACCTTTATTAATCAACTTCAGAAGTACAAACTTCAAGTTTAGATTACAAGAGGAAGAAGAAGTTGCTCTTGATCTCTGCCTTGTCGGATGTAGATGTTCCATCGAATCTCACGTCGCTTTATCACGTCGAATCTTGGACCTGTCTTGGATCACTTGTTCTTTGACGGTGATTAGCTTATGTAAAATATTGATGATTTCTAAGTTTAGCCCTCGGTCCTTTATATAGCCCCAAAGCCAGAAACCATAGATCCACAGAATTAGAGTTAGTTGTACCAAATCCAACCTGAAAATTCTAACTCTTGATTCGGTGAATCGGCCGCGGATCCGCCGCATATTGCATGGTTTGGCCGCGGATTCGCGGCCGTTTGGTGAGATCTTGGCTTCAGTTTTCTGAGGTTGCTTCAATGTGACACATGGAGATTTATTTGATGTCTGGAATTTTATAATATTTCCTGAGTCTCTGCCAGTATTGATTCTTCAATTTATTTCTTTATCAGCAGATTTTTTATTCCCGACATCTCGATCTCCTGACCTAAACTAAACTTTGCACAATATCTCAATGAATAATGTTAGTATTATTTGGTATTTTTGAAATATTATCCTAACCAATTTGATATTATATTATATTTTAAGAATATTGATTAAGGATATTTGATATGATATGCATATTTAAATTATCAAAATATTATATGCATATATTTTCCTTCATAATGTTAATTATAATATATAAACATGTGATAAATAGTATTTTTACAGATAAACTCTCATATGTGTCATATTTGTAATAAATTTCTTTAGATATTTAAGAAAAGTAAGGAAAATTTCATATCAAAAGTGCGAATTTTCGACTGAACAGCCATCTTCGAAGCCGAGTCTGGTGCTACCCGTGCCGTATAGCGCACCACCATCGTGCCCACATCATCACCACGCTCACTACCATATCACGCCCGCGTCGTCACTGCATCCAGTACCGTGTCACGGCGTATCGCGCATGCGCCACGCACCGTGTCCAGTATCGCGCTATCTCATGTGTCAAGACGAATCCTGCATATGGTGTTGCTTCTGTATTAGAGACCGAAGGCAAGTGAAACCTCACTTACTTCTACATGCCATATACTTAAAATTGTAGACTCGTGTTAATCGTATGGTAGATAGATTATTATTAGCCCGTGATAGTTAGCTATTATCGTATATTATTCGTAAGTTATTATCGTATCTTTATGTAAAGTCATGATAATATAGGATAACTAGTTTGAGTGTAGTAGAATTCAAACCTCACATTAACATCAGAATTGTAAGCATTTGACACTATTCCCACGTGTTAGACAAAACCACCTTTAATTCGATAATTCTCGATATTGTGTGTTGTTAGTCCGATGTGGAGAACTGAACTAAAACCCCGTCGATCATGCTCAAATATTTTACCCATATTTAATTTTGTTGCTTATGAATGTCGCGTAGAAAAATGAACTCAAAATGACAGTATCGCACATGTAACGACGCCCCAAAGAGGCGACGTCAATTCTAATTGTACTGTACATGTCGAGATGTTAAATTAATATAAAATTAGATACATGTCGGAATGTAATGTTCTATGGCTCATATCAAATATGACTCGATAATATAGAAGCCTATATAGCTTATCCTTCGATAATGATAGATCACAGTAACGAGAACTGACTTGGAATGCGGCTCTGGACTGCAGTCCATAGCAGCATTCCATTTTGAAACCTGACTTTATATGAATGTGTAGTGCTATATGAACATGGAATTATGTGTAACCCTATACCGTTGTAAAGATAATCCTATTATATAACTATTGGTTTTAGTTTTGTTTAATTTTACTATCGTTTGATATTTTAATTGAAATTTAAACTGTCGAAATGTACTGCAGTCCCAAGAAGGGACAGAACGGATGTACTGACCTTGAACAGAACGTATCTTCCAGTACACAGCGGATATTGTAAATCCGTACGGTGCTTTGAAAACCTAATTGATAGATATAAATTTTTTTAAACTGTAGCATTGCCTAATTATGATCCTAACAGGGTGAAAAATGTGTTACGAATTGGACTTTCAGTTCAGGAACTGAATTTCCAGCGATGAAAACTTAAAATGAAATGACCGCATCTCGAAAACCTGAAACCCGATTGATATGGAACCAATTTTTCTGGATCACTGTTTGAATTTACTTACTGCCTCTTTTGTAGCATCTTGTCTAATTATGATCATACGAATTAATATGTTTTTCTGAACTAGTAATACACACTATGTTTCACATCATACATGACTTGTCATATTGCATCTTTCCCGTATTTTTTACCCGACCGTGATACCTTTAGGATAACGAATGTTCATAGTGATTTATAGCGAACTTTGCACTGCCGAACGTGAGTGGTATTGGATTAGTTTTGTCAAATACGCCAGTGATAAGTGATTGATTCGTGAAAGTGAATAGTGCAATGAAAGTGAATAAGATCGTGACTTGGCGCGTGCTTGTACACAAATAGTCTTATACGTATAGTTATTGTGACATGGGGAAAAGGGGAAATCAAGGTGGAATTAAACTCGTATTTAGTGAGGTACAGTAACTTAGAGGATGATCATTCGATATTAGTAATACACATACACACACATTAGGTCGTGGGCCTAACGGCACGGCTGTAAGTCGACGTTAGACACCCCACATGATGCGGGGAGGCGGAATAGGTAAAACAATCATTTTGTTTAAGTTAATATCGACTAACTTTACGGATCTTTGCTAAACCCTAACTAACAACTATGATAAATGATTATACCTCAAGATTCTAGTCCTTCTTGTTCTTGTTGTTCACCTCCTCGTCGGCCTCCTCGATGTGATAGAAGATCCACCCGAGAGTTCCTTCTCTAAGTTTTAATCTCTCACTTGAGGTAACTAAGTGGCTAGGATTGCTAATCCAAGTGACCTAGAAGATATGGAAGTGGATTAAGGATCTATTAGTCTTTCTAACCCTTCGGATCTCAACACATGAGAGGATTAGGGTTATGTTTAAGAAGAGGAGAGCTTGAGAAGAGAGAATGTGTTTTTTAGAATGAAATAAATTATAACTCAAATTATGTATATATCATGAAGCATAAAATATCTTGTACAAATATCTTGCACAAATATCTTCATGCTTCATTTGACACAAATGAATGAATCATCTCATGAGTCATTAAGCAATAAATGCTTCATTAACTCATTTGGATGAATCACTTCATGAGTCACTAATTCATTTAATGCAAATTACACCTAAGCTCTCCACCTCACCTTTCTTCTAGAAGCTTCTCGACTAATTACGAGAATGGCCCTCCCATCCGTAAAACACGGAAATACCGAGACTATATAAATCCAATAATCCAATACTAGAATCTGGCTTAAACTAAAGCCTGCTAGTATAATCTGTTCGAACATTATACATGCATAAATACACGTATGTGTCCGAACCCTGTCGTAAAACCATATGACCTCTATATCGTTTCGCCTGAAGCAGGAAAACACTCTGTGTGGGATTCTAAAGACTCGACACTACGCTGGCAGTGGGTTTAACCACAGGCCGCAAGCGGCACTAGCTGTACGCAACGGTCCCCAGGTAGATGTCGATAAGAAGGCCGATGAGGAAACCCATTCGAACCCCTACTGAGCCTGATGTGACAATCTCCGTACAGTCTGGTCTGTTCGGCTAAGACTATCGCATATCGGACCTAGGGGGCGGCAAGTGTTAGTCCCCTAAAAGCTGTATAAGTCGTGTCGGAGTGAAGCCCATTACACCTTGAGAAGCTACTGGAAATCCTACCAGTAAATCTCGTTTGCCCTGGCCAGGGACTTTGCGTAATGGCTCTCCAAACACAGTGCGATATCATCTCCCAATACCGGGAGAGACGAATCCTATCTAACCGCCACTGCCTCCAAGTGCTTCGGGACTGCACCCAACTGCTACCTGTTTGCACGACTCCTTTGAGCCGTGGTAGGGTAGCAATCTAAGAACAGTGGGAACACACTCGAGACGAAGCAGCGGTATCAAGTCAACGGACTATGCTGTACTCATGTCACCTGGGAACTGTTAACTGACGACGGGTATAATACCAACCAACAGTTCCCTGCGAGTCCTGTCCGGTGTACCCGTAACCCAACGAGCACCTGCATACTATCTCCAATACAACGTACTAATGGCTGTGGAACAGACCATCTTCCCTGCTGGGATGAGAAGCGTATATACTAGTCTACTCTGGAGTATCGATGCCATGTCTCGAAAATCCTATGACTAGGGACCTAAAAAAGGATGTACTTGTAAGCTACTCAGCTCCCACTATTGTGACTACCATCACAACGCTGGTAGTCAAGCAAGATCCTAAGGGTTCTATCAATATGTATTCGCGATATGCTAAAAGAAACATATACACATATTAAGATAGATATAAACCAAGTAGCATACTACTATGTTGAGCAAGACTGTTAATACAACTGTGAATATCCCAAGCTTCCATTAAGTAATATACAAGCTAGTATGATACAATAATGGCCCCTAGGGCATATACACTAACAACGGCTGCATGGTTATGTCCCAGGCAACAGTGAACCGTAGTCTCGGGCACGCATGAGACCCTTGTTAAACACGAGTATCATTTTCCACCGATTGATTTTAATTGAATTAGTGACTGATAAGTACCGACATACACATTGTCTGGTTTGCTGACATGTTACATATACCACATAATTCATTTCACTTGATATTTCTTATTTTCATGTTACTATATTCTGCCGTGCATTTCACGTTTAATAACATAGTACACTCACTATAAATTTATTGCTATATGTGTCGTCCTGATGGCCTGAGTGTGCATGCTCAGAGGACGAAGTGGACCCAACCCAGGAGCATGATCCGCCATTTGAGATCGCGGAGGTTTAGACCGCGATACCAGCGCCATCCTTTTTTCTTGCTATAAGAACACTGTTATTTCTTTGGTTAGTTATTTCTTTTAAGCAAATAAATGTATCCTGAACTTTGTTGTTTTAATGTAATAAAATTGTGAACTGTGATTTCCTTTACTCTAGTGCTGTGTTTACTGATTACCATGTAATGCTAGAAAGCGAAATGTGATTACGGCGAAATTATTTTTTGACCGTATGAGTATGGTTGGCCTAGTCACCCCTCGTATTCTGTATTTTGGGAAGCAGGGTATGACAGATACAGATCGAATATAAGATAAACGGATACAGATACGAATAGGATATTAATAAATAAATATTTAAAATATAAAATAAATGATTATGAAGTGAAAATATACATGTAACATACATTCTACAAAAAAATGAGTACAAATTAAATATGGGTGATTAAAATATTTGAAACTAATAAATATGCACCTAACAGAAAATATTAACAAGTAATTATACATATATATTGTCCAATCATGTATATCTTAAATAAAATTAATAACATAATATGTTAAATAACATTTGTAATGCATAATTTATAATACTTATAAAATAAACAAACCAATATATTATTTGATTTTAATTTTACTATAAAAATATTAATCAATCAAGCATAAAAATATTAGAAAATTAATTTAAAATGCTATATTTAACTTAATGTGTCTGCGGATATCCGTATCCGAATTCAGATATCCGGATATCCGAATCTGTATCCGCAAAATTTGAAAAAATCCATATCCGTTTCTGTATCCGACTATATCCGAAAATATATATCCGTATCTGTATCCGAACGGATCCGAAATTTCATATCCGTATCTCAAAATATCTGGATCTAGATCCGGATAAATATCCGGATATATGAGTCCGAATGCAACCCTAGTTCCTGGGGTTCGAGCACCGCACTCATCCCTGGTAAATTAAACTAGTAACATTTATTTTACTATTCCCTTTATTCATTCATTTGTAACCACCTTTGATGGAGCTCCTTTTCGGGCCTCCGTCAGATGTTGTCTTCCGTTGATCTCGAGGCAAACTCGACCGGTTATCCTTCGTTGCGTGTGGGTCTCACTGGGTTTTGAGAGGAGAAGGCGGGGTGAGAAGGCCGTCGCCGAGTACCTGCAAAGAAGTCCCGGGATGGTTTGGTACCACCGAGGACCCTCCGACGCTCAAGCTAGTGATGAGATCCGAGCAGAGTAACGGAGTCAAGTGTCAGGAATGGCTTACCTAACCCCTCTGTGATGGGGGTTTATATAGCGGCGGTGGCACACAGCGGCAGTCGCGAGAATCTCGCCAGCAGTTACCCTCCCGACGTCACGCCCGCGCAGAGAGCGGATCGCCCATTAATGGGGATCGTGAGGGCGTGGAACGTGGGATGTTGTTGGCATAGAATCTGCGCATGGCGAGATTTGCGGAGCGGCGGTTACGCCTGTGAGTGGTGGAGTTGGTCGGTGGGACTAGGAAGACGGCCTCGGCTGAGGGCTCGGGGACGAGCGAGGAGGCCGAGGAGTCTTTGTCCTGTGGCAGCTCGGACGAGCTGAGGGGCCAAGGAGGCTAATTTGCAGGGGGCCTCGAGGAGGGCCAGTTTGCGTTTGCAGGTCGGGCACAGGGGACCTGGTCGGCACCTGTGGGCCCTTTCTTCTAAGTCTTGGGACACGTCATTTGCCACGTGTCCTGATCTTGGTGGTCGCCAATATCGAGTGTCATCATTAGCCCCCCACTCTTGCCCCATCCAGCTAGCGGGTCGGGTCAGGAGTGGACTGCCGGGCCCCCCGAGGTGAGCTTCTTCTTAGGGTTATGCTGGGATGAGTCCTTGATCCGTCGGTTGTCTTTTCCGCTAGTGAATCGAGACGAGATCTTTGCATTTAAGGAGGGTGCGCCGCTTCGTGCACTCTGTAGTCGAAGCGACGGTCCACTTGTCGAGCGCCAATTGGCTGATGTGACGTGCGCAGGTCTGCGGCGTATAACGGGACGCGGCCAATCGCTGGGCTGCCACGTGGAGCGATCGGAGCCGCTGGGCGTAAGGAGCCGTTTCGGCGGGAGACGATGGGCGCCATCGGATGAGGCCGTATGCAGTAATAAATACGGGTGGGGCCCGCCCTAGGGCCCTTACTCTCTCATATTCCTTATTCTCAAGCCCCAGCCGCTCGGCGGTCGTCTCCCTTCTCTTGTTCCCAACCTTAGAAGAGTTTCCTTCCCAGGTTAGATGTCTTCCTTTGTAGAATCAGTACACGTCGTAGGAGTAGATGATAGGGTTCCTTTAGATGTGTCCGAGTCTCCTCGGGGAGCAGGGGCTGGGCCCTCTCCCCGAGGCCGTGAGGCGGGGCCGCTTCCAGGGAGGAGGCGGTAGATGTAGCCCCCAGCACCCCGTGCTTGGTGAGGCATTGGGACGAGCTCGCCAATGCTCGAGCTCGCTTCTACATTCCCCCGCGCTACACGCTTCGTCTGGCCGGGGAAGGAGAGAGGGCAGACCAGATATGGGGTAGGAAGATTGCCCTATATTTGGAAGCTTTTTAGGGCGGAATGCGCTTGCCCTTCTCTCCTGAGGTCGTCGCCGCTCTGAATTTCTTCGGCTTGGCTCCTGGACAGTTGGTGCTGAACGCGTGGAGGATCCTCCTTGGGTTCCTGATCCGCCTGAAGCTGCAGGCGATTCCTTTCAGCCTTTCCCTTCTCGATTCCTCCCTTACTTTTAAGAGTCACCCCGGCGGTCGAGCTGGCGACCCGAGGTGGGTTTATTTTACTTTTAGGAAGCGGCCCAGGGTCACCACCGGGACGGGGGTCGTGGCCTTGCCCTCCTCCATCCACGACTAGAAGAAGAAGTTTTTCTTCGTCTCCCCTCCCGAGGGCGAGGACTGGCCGGTGCCCACCAAGTGGTCGAGGGAGAAGAGTCTGCCGCGGAACCTGTCCGACGACCCCGCCGCGGTGCGAGTGGCGTCATGGGAGCCTATCCCTCGATACGACATGCTACTGTCCAAGAGGGTTTTGAGCTGGGCCGGGCTTAGCCCCGTCGAGTTCGTTGGTGAGTTAGGCTTGCTTTCTGGGTTTATGTTTTACTCACGTTGCTGATAAGTGGGGTGTTTGTTTTGTGCAGGATCCATGGACTTCGGCATTCTCTAAGATGCTATGCGCCAACCGAGGCAGCCTGCTAGGGCTGGGGGCACCAGCTCTTCCCGGGCGCAGGCTGCCCCCACTCCTACCTCCCCGGTGGCGGTGCCCCGAGGACGCTCGGCGGTAGATTCCGCCCCAGGCCCCAGCAGAGTGTCGGGCCGAAAGCGGGCCCTGATTATGGAGGACACGGCCTCAGAAGAGGAGATCGGCTCCCCCACGGAGACGCTCAAGAGGAGTTCTCGGAGACCCTCCCGGGGCCGGTCTTCGCCGACCGTGGTGGAGGAAGGGGGCTCCGGTTCACGGTGTCGTCCGGGCTGTCGGTCGCGGACAGCCTCCTCCACGAGATAGAGACCTCGGCCGGGGGTCGGGTTCCAGGGGGAACCCTCAAGGCTCAGCTGGCATCGATCGCCTAGGAAGCCGTGCAGGTAAGCCCCCAGTGCGCAGTGAAATTTAGTGTTTCCCTTCATATTTTCTGATCCTTCTCCTTCTTATGCCTTCCCAGACTCTCCAGCACGTGGCCCTCGCCCTTCGCATGGAGACCGAGGTGGTAGCACCGGCGGTGGAAGCCGCAGGCCAGCTCGCCGCGTTGCAAAAGAGCTCCAGACTGGACCAGGAGGCGATGTCGGCGAGTATCGCCGCCCGGGAGGGCGAGGTGAATGCCGGGAAAAGGGAGGTCGCCCGGCATCGTGAGGCCGCCGCAATCGCCGAGGGCAAGTTCAAGGACTCCCAGGTGCTCGCCGGCAACCTCAAGAAGACGGTGAAGACCCTCCGGAAGGAGCTGGGTGTTGGATATATGTATGCCCTAGAGACCATTATATGATAGTGGATGTATTTATACATGTATATATATATATATATAGTGTACATTCTTGCTCGACATGCTAGTATGCTATCTGGTTCTTCTTTATCTGACATGTTGATTTGATCATGCTTTTATTCATTCATACATGTTGATAAAGCCCTGAGGATATAGGCTTGACTACTGTGATTATGATAGAGATCATACTAGTGGGACATCTGTAGTTTATAAGAATATCCTGGAATGTCCCTAGTCGTAGGTGTATCGAGACGGGGCATCGATATACCAGAGTAGACTAGCGTATATGATACTAGACCCATACGATGGGCGATAAATGTTCCCACATTCATCGATGTTTGACATCGAGATTGTATACGGGTGCTCAGTGGTGACTGGGTACACTGGACGAACTCACCGAGAACTCCTATATGGAATTATATCTATCGTCGGATAGCAGTTCTCAGGTGACACTGGTGCAGGTTAGTCTGTAGACCCGAGATCGTCATAGAGTCTTGTGTGTTCTCCCACTGTACTTTGATTACCACCCTACCACGGCTCTACCGAGTCATGCAAACAGGTGGCCATTGGGTGCAGTCCCGAGACACACGAAGGCGATGAGCGATAGGAGGGGTTTCGTCTCTCCCGGTATTGGGAGTTGATGCTGTGCTGTGCTCGACTGGCTATATTAGTAAGTCCCTGGCCAGGGCTGTTGAGATTTACTGATAAGTGTTATCAGTAGTTTCTTGATCTATTATAGACCATTCATCGGCACGACTTATTGAGTTATTGGGGTCGACGTTACCATCCCTAGACTTGATATGCAGCATATCTGACGAAGAGACCGGAATGTACGGTAGTGTTGCCGGTTGGCTCGACGGGAGGTTCGCTTGTTTTCTTCTGATCGTTCAATACCCGGGTGGCCGTTACGTTTAGCTGACCGCTTGCGGCTTGGGGGTGCTTGATATGATCATCACCCACTGCCGGCGTATTGACGAGTCTTAGAGTCCCACAATGGAGTTACCTAGTTCAGGCGAAAAGTTGTGGTGTGCATATGCGATATGCGCGTGGAACCGGTTAAAATGCGCGTATAAGATACCGTATATTAATCGGGCGGCTTGCTTTTGGTCGGGTCGTATGTGATATGACCGGGTTGCTAAATCAAGTGTTGATTTATCATTTGACCATTAGTTTCTCACTAGAAATCCTTTCTTGTCTTTTTGGGTGTATGCATGCATGTATGCATTCATTCTTGTTCATGCACATATGGATGTGCATGCACACATACATGCAAACATCATTCTATTATGGTTGTATATATAGTGGATGATGGCAATATAAGACTCACACCTTATGCAAAATTATATATGGATATATATTTATATTTGTGTTAAAACAAAAGAAAAGAAAAAGATTAATTCATGGTTATCTTCCACACTCTTCTTGGAACCAACCATGGTTCACCCACTTTTTAACCATGAGTTAATTTTCCTCTTGTCTTTTAACTCAAATGCAATAATATCTATATTTTGTAACCATGGTTTGAGATGAAGAGTAGAAAATATATATACTTATCTTTTCTATTATTCATATTAACCTTATCATTCTCTTGAGTTTTCTAGAGCCATCATTTTCTTCCTCCTCTCTCTTGCTCTCTAGATTTTTCAAGTGAGCCAAAGAGTGACCAAGTTAGGATTTTGAAGTGAGAAAACCAACCACAACACCATTCTACACTAGTCTTGCCCACTTGTGAAGAGTGTTAGCTTCCATTTCTCCTTTTGATCTTGTGAAGTTTCAAGCTTGGACAAAGAGGACTCCGGGTGGATCATCGTGGACCTAGAGGTTCTCAAGCGGATTTTTTTCCAACCCTCAAGTAGTTAAGGAGTCTAGCGTAGGGAGCTACAAAGGTTGTACTCTCAAAACCCAAGCTTTATCTACTTGTGATGTTGCTAATGTTAAGAAACCCTAAAATTCTAGTGATGATTCTTTGTATATTCACTTAGCACCTTAAAAAATTTTGATTTTGACACATGTGATGCTTCCAAACTCTTCATGAGGTGCTAGGTAAACCTAACAATGGTATCAGAGCCAAGCTAGAGTTTTAGGCGATGCTTTAACGAAGTTAAAACTCCGATCGAACCAAAAATACGGTTTTTTGAACACTCTCTGGACATTTTTTCAAACCGTGTTATTTTCAGAATTAAAAATATGTAAAAAATTCAGCAGGGAATTCTAAGAACCACTGTAAAAAACGAAGCCCCAATTAGTAAATCCCACCGCGGAACCGCGGCCAAAGCTTGCTTGGGCCGCAGCTCCGCGGCCGTACAGATGCATTAAGGCCTCGTTTTTATACAGTGATCTTCTTACCTGCTTGTAGATATTTTTGGGTATTTTTAATCTGGTTTCAGTGATATATGTTCTGGAGATTGTTTTGGATTCGGTGATTCGATCGGAATTTTAATTTCGTGCCTTTTTCCGGGTAATTAAGAAAGTATTAAAATGTTCGAACGAGTATCATTAACTCACTTTTTCACGGTGTTTAAATCTTTCGGAAATACGTTCAAGTTAAGTGGTGGACCCTCTAGAAGAACACAAATCTTAAATCGATTATGTGACCGTCTGAACTGCCTCTGAACCTTAGGGTTTGAGGCAGTACGACATGCCGCATGTGAGGCGTTGGCTTGACCCTTCTACGGCTGGACCACTGCTACTGTGACACATTCCGGGATTTTTGAACTCCGCTCAAGTGTTGAGCTTTAGAAAATTTTGGGTATTTGATCATTCGATCGAAAACTTTAATACTGTCTGTTTATCTGGAATGTGATACAATATGTGGAATTCATATAGTTAGGCATGAAATACGAAGTATGTGATATTTCGTATTTACGATATCTAAAGAGAATGTGGATTCCAAATATTATAGTTTTACACTTTCTTTTCTGTGACCGTAAGTGTAGTATGTAGTTGTATTGCCGGTTTCGTTGCTATACATCAACGACAATCGGGGTACGCATACTTACTTACGTTGATGATATATGATATTATGTGTTGCTGAGATATGATGTACAGGATTGTCGCAATTGAATAGCCGGGTTTTTTTTATGTGAGATGAGAGTTTTCTTTTCATTCATGTAAAATTCAATTGTAATGTAATATTCTTTTATTTGGGGCACTTCCGGGTTGAGGTTGATGTCACCAGTGTTGTATATTATCTACTTTTCCGCATTAGGATGGACCCAAGGAGGGGAGCACAGGTGACCGGGTTCAGGGGTTCAGTGGGAGGCCATCTCGAAGGGTCGAGACCGGGTCTCCTAAACTCCAGAATTGGTAGGATCGCTTGCCGCTCTCGTAGGGGTCCAGGGTGTGGGCTTGGCTATTCATCGCGACTATGGAATCCTTATTTTCTATTGTTGGCTAAATACTAAATACGGACGTCCTAATATATCCCATCATATCTGTGTTTCTGCTGCCTGTATTCTGTGATGTGATATCTGAGACGAATGATATATTATATATATGATATATAGTAGGCGTTGCTTATGTTTTACACTCGCGCTAGTCCCTTCCCGGTATGTTTTTAGTTAAGTAACCTGACAGTGCATAACGGAACATTGCGGCGAATGCGGATGGCATAAGCGTACGTGTTATTTTCGTTTCTTTTCTATGATTGGCTTAAGGACTTAAATGATGGGACTACATTAATATGATTAATGTAAAGAAAATAAACCTAAAAAGATGTTGTAGAATCGGATTTGAAAACCATTCGGCTCTTTATGAAAAAGCTATATTTCAAAACTGCGGAGCTTAAGCCACTCCTTTTGAAAACCATTTGATTCTATGACGATATCAAGTTCAAAGCGTTAAAGATTTTCTTAAAAATCATCCGCAACCCTCCGTCATTTTAGGAAGTAGAGTACTTAGTATTCGTGCTACGTTTGTTGACCTTAGCCAAGGCGTAGTGTACGGTAGCTAAGTGATGTCTTCCTACAATGCATATAATGCAGATTAATTAGAACGGGCATATGACTTTGTTAACCTTAGCCAAGGGTCATGTGAACGGGTCTGATTAATCAAGAAATGACGGGTTGAACTTGACTAGTACTTGTGATTTGTTGACCATAGCCAAGGTCATGAGTGCTAGGGGTAAAAACCACATCGGGAATTTCAATAGTTGAAATTTGCAATGAGATTGCATACCTTCCATATGATGGTTGGATCCCGATCCCACTGTGGGCAATAGTTGCTCCCAGGAGAGTTTTGCAGTTTACAATTAGCTAACTCATTAGGTGTATAGAAAAGTGTTAACGGGGCTACGCCTCTGGGAAAACGAGGTTTACTTTAATTAGGTACGTGCGAAAGCACGGGGAACCTCCCTCAAGTACCGACACTGGCCTGGCTGAACGGTTAGCGAAGTTGTAGACTGTAATTAATCCTGGCTAGTTTTCTTTTTAAGGTTTGAAAGAAAAACTTGATTAAAGAAGTGGGAAACATCGATTAGACAAGATAATAACCAATCTGATCTTTGCAAGAGCTTTCGCTGGCTGTATTCTTTTCTCTCTCTTAATGGCAAATACCAATGAATGGACTCAAGCTTCTACTAGATAAAAATAAACTGAATGGGACCAATTATAAAGACTGGCTGAGGAATATGAAAATAGTCTTGACTTATGATAAAGTATCATATGTCCTCACGGCTCCAGCCCCGTCCGTCCCAGGTCCAAAATCCTCAGTTGCGGACAAAGAAGTCCGCAAGATATGGGACGCTGACTGTGCCATGGCCAAATGCCTCGCGCTTGCATCGATGGACAACACACATCAAAAGCAGCACGAGAATATGGACATTCATGACATATTCCTCCATACAAATGAGTTGTATGGAGAGCAATCCAGCGTATTACGATACGAAGCATCAAAGAAATTGTTTCAGATGCGAATGGCCCCTGGCACACCAGTAGGAGACCATGTTCTGAAGATGATAGCTCTCATAGAAGAGCTTGAGGACCTTGGATGGACGATGGACAATGAACAATATACGGATATTATTCTGCAGTCCCTCCCCTCCACCTTTGCTCAATTCATAGTTAACTTCAACATGCACAACATGGAGAAGGAACTACCTGAACTCCTTAATATGTTAAGGAGTGCAGAGAGCACACTGAAATCAGTGAAAACTCCCGTTATGACTGTTGGACAATCTTCCTCTTCTCGCCCAAAGGCTAAGGCCAAGGGAAAGAAAAAGAAGAAGCCCACCAATCCTAAGGGTGGAGTTAAAAAGGTTAAGGGGAAGGACAAGTCCAAAGCTGGAGAATCGGGGAAAGGGGAATGTTTTCATTGCCACAAAACAGGACATTGGAAGCGCAACTGCACGGAGTACTTAAATCTCAAGAAGAAGCATGGGGACGCTTCCGCTTCAGGTGTATTTGTGATAGAAAACTGTTTTTCAATAAACTCTGCTTCCTGGGTATCAGATACCGGTTCAGGTTCTCACATTTGTAATTCTATACAGGGGCTAAGAAATAGCAAAGTTTTGAAGACATGTGACCATACTCTCCGCGTTGGAAATGGTTCCAATGTACATACAGTCGCAGTGGGAGAGTATCACTTGGGGTTGCCATCTGGGTGTATATTGGTTTTGAACCTATGTTATTTTGTACCAAGTATGCTTTGTAATATAATATCTGTTTCTTTGTTAGACAATGAAGGATATAATTTTGTATTGCAGAACAATATTATGAACATTCACCTAAATCAAATGTTGGTTGGGTATGGTACACTTAATAACGGGATATACGTCCTAAATCAACACACAGTTTTCAGCATACAACACACTAATAAAAGAAAACTTTCAGAAATAAATGAAGCTTTTCTTTGGCACTGTAGACTTGGTCATATTAACGAAACAAGACTAAACAATTTACACAAAGATGGATATTTAAATCATTTTGAATATAAATCTTATGCAACTTGCCAGTCTTGTATCAAGGGTAAAATGACTAAAACTCCGTTTACCGGACACGGAGAAAGAGCTACTGAGCTCCTAGGCCTCATACATAGTGATGTATATGGGCCAATGTCTATACAGGCTAGAGGCGGTTTTTCTTATTTCATTACTTTCACTGACGATTTCTCAAGATTCGGTCATGTATTTTTATTAAAGAAGCTTTCGAGAAATTCACTGAATATAAATAAGAAGTAGAAAAACAAACCGGCTTGAGTATCGAAATGCTTCGATCAGATCTAGGTGGAGAGTATCTCAGTACAGAATTTGCAAAATTCCTAAAAGAGAATGGGATTCTCTCTCAGCTCACCCCTCCTTACACACTACAGCACAATGGTGTGTCAGAACGACGGAATCGGACCCTATTAGATATGGTCCGTTCCATGATGAGTGATGCTGAGTTACCCGTCTCATTTTGGGGGCATGCATTGGAGACTGCAGCGTTTCTACTGAACATGATCCCAACCAAAACTGTGTCTACCACACCATATGAGATATGGCATGAGAAGAGACCATCTCTTAAGAGAATTAAGATTTGGGGTTGCCCGGCCTATGTTAAAAAGCAGAATCCGGACAAACTTGAGACACGGTCAGTCATGTGTAACTTTGTGGGATATCCAAGAAATTCTTATGGATATCTTTTCTACCACAAGGAGGAACAAAAGGTATTTGTTTCTCAGCATGCCACATTCTTGGAAAAAGAGTTTTTCACAAATGAAACTGAAGGCAATGTGATAGATCTAGAAGAAGTTCTAGAGACACAAACTACAAATGACGACTTGGTTGAACCGGCTGTTGCAATAGAAACTGAGGAACCTCGGCCACTCCGTAGGTCTGGTAGGACTTCTCGCCCACCGGAGAGGTACTACGGTTTCCTCATTGATGGTGACAGAGAAGACTGCATCATGGAGGATGATGATCGTACCAGTTTTCAGCAAGCTATCACGAGTGGAGACTCTGTGAAGTGGCTGGATGCCATGAGATCCGAAATGAAGTCTATGTACACCAACAAAGTATGGACTTTGGACGTTGTACCCCCTGGGGTAAAACCTGTGGGGTGCAAATGGATCTTTAAAAGAAAGATTGGTGTAGATGGGCAGGTAAAGACCTATAAGGCAAGACTTATGGCGAAGGGTTTTCGTCAAAGACCAGGTTTGGACTATGACGAGACTTTTTCTCCCGTAGCCATGCTTAAATCCATTCGGATCCTACTTGCTATTGCTGCTCACTATGACTGTGAAATCTGGCAGATGGACGTTAAAACGGTATTTCTAAATGGAGATTTAGAAGAATGCGTTTATATGGATCAGCCAGAGGGCTTCATTAACAGTGGGAGCAGCGGGAAAGCATGTAGATTGCTTAAATCCATATATGGGTTAAAGCAGGCATCACGGAGTTGGAACATCTGTTTCGATGATGTTATCAAAGAGTTTGATTTCATCAAAAATCCAGATGAACCTTGTGTTTATAAGAAGGCTGTAGGGAGAGCTGTCACATTCCTCGTATTGTACGTGGATGACATTCTTCTGATAGGAAATGATGTTCCTATGCTATAATCGGTCAAATCTTTCTTATCACTAAGGTTCTCCATGAAGGACCTGGGTGATGCCACATACATTCTGGGCATAAGGATCTATAGGGATAGATCCAAAAGGTTATTGGGATTGTCCCAAACCAGGTACATCAACACCATCCTAAAAAGGTTTAGTATGGAAGACTCCAAGCGGGATGCCTTACCCGCTTGCCATGGGGTCACTCTCTCCAAGGATTCTTGCCCAAAGACCGATGAAGAGAGAGCTCGCATGAGCGTTATACCCTATGCTTCGGCAGTAGGATCTATAATGTATGCGAGTTATGTACACGCCCAGATGTAGCTTATGCACTTAGTGTTGTAAGCAGGTATCAATCCAACCCAGGGGAGAATCACTGGACAGCTGTGAAGAACATTCTTAAGTACTTGCGAAGGACTAAAGAATTGTTCTTGGTGTATGGTAATGGAGATCTCCAAATGGAGGCCTTTACCGATTCGAGCTTCCAGAGCGATAAGGACGACAGCAAATCTATCTCTAGGTTTGTATTTACCCTCAATGGAGGGGCGGTAAGTTGGAAGAGTTCCAAACAGGATACCGTTGCAGACTCTACGATGGAGGCTGAGTACATTGCTGCGAATGATGCCGTCAAGGAAGCCGTCTGGATGAGAAAGTTCGTCTCGGAACTAGGAGTAGTTTCAACCATTATTAATCCAATACCATTGTATTATGATAATAATGGGACTATGGCGTTAGCCAAGGAGCCCAGGTCCCATCAGCGATCCGGACACATCCTGAGGCGCTTTCATTTGATCCGGGAGATTGTAGATCGCCGCGAGATCGAGATTAGAAAAGTAGACACAAAGAATAACGCCGCGGATCCACTCACCAAGGCCCTCCCTTAGCCGCAACATGAACGACTTTTTGAGATGTTGGGTATAAGATACGCCAATAACTGGCCTTAGTGCAAGTGGGAGATTGTTGGATATATGTATGCCCTAGAAGCCATTATATGATAGTGGATGTATTTATACATGTGTGTGTGTGTGTGTGTGTATATATATATATATTCAGTGTACATTCTTACTCGATATGATAGTATGTTATCTGGTTCTTCTTTATCTGACATGTTGATTTGATCATGCTTTTATTCATTCATACATGTTGATAAAGCCCTGAGGATATAGGCTTGACTACTGTGATTATGATAGAGATCATACTAGTGGGACATCTGTAGTTTATAAGCATATCCTGGAATGTCCCTAGTCGTAGGTGTATCGAGACGGGGCATCGATATACCAGAGTAGA